>OU898284.1:98530926-99274559 GCA_918026665.1 Diabrotica balteata | reverse complement strand
AAACTAAAACAAAATGTATGCAGTGGACAGATGATCAGTTTTAGGGATGGACAAAAGTTTATAGTAGAAGTAGAAGTAAGATCATCATACGAATTCGAAATGGTAGAAAGATTTACATACCTAGGTACAATAATATCGCGTAAACCTAACATTAAAGAAAAAATACAAGCTAGAATAATGTCAGGCAATAGAAGTGTACATGTTCTTAGTGGAATGTTGAAAACCAAAGTTTTTATCAAGAAAAGCAAAAATACAGTTATACAAAACAACTATACAACCAATAGCAACATACTGCAGTGAGACGTGGGCAATGACAAAAAATGAACAAAATTTACTGGAGATATGGGAAAGGAAAATCTTGAGGAAGATATATGGAGGTATAATAAGGGACGGTTTATGGATAAGAAGATCAAATGATGAGTTAAAGAAATTATATAATCAACCTAACATAATAGGAGTCATAAAGGCGCAGAGACTAAGATGGCGAGGTCACCTAGAAAGGATGCCGAACACGAGAACTCCAAAAAGGGTACTAAACTACACTATAACTTCAAAAAAGAGAAAAGGAAGGCCAAAAAATAGATGGAATCAGGAGGTAGAAAAAGATATGGAAGAATTGGACTAGACGGTCAGAAAAGAAAAATTAATAACAAGAAGGAATGGAGAAAAGTCACATATCGAGCTAGAGAAGATCTCAATACATAAAGGAAAGCGAAAATGAAGAAAGAACAAAATTTTTTAAGCTATGTTAGCCAAAAATACGTGTTGTCACTCTGCGGTCGGCGACACTACTGGTTCTGATGCAGTCCTGCGGTCTGCGGTGGCGACGTTCCGCTTGCGGTGGCGACGGTGCCGCTCTACTCGACATACAGCTCATAAAAAACCATATGAACCAGTAGGTCTGTCGCTGCGGTCTGCGGTCTGCGGTTTGCAGTTTGCGGTCGTGTTCGGAATCGTACCTTCAGATACAGGCGGTGGACAAAACCGCAACAAGTATGTTACTGCTGCGTTGATGTGGCTAAAATAGATAATCTTCAAATAATATATCTAAAATATTTGGAACCAGGACATACATACTTGGAAGTGGATTAGATGCACGCTACCATAGAACGTGCTCGAAAAAATAAGAAAGTATACTTTTCCCGCAAACGGGGTATTTTAGTACAAATGTCAAGGCGTCACATCGTTCCTACATTGTTAACCATCTCACATACTCTGATTCCTATAATTTTAAGTAGTTAACTTGTAAGATTATGGTAAATACTACCTGTGACAGTTGTGACACCAACGGAAATCAAGCAAAATGGCTTCAAATGAAATGGTTACGTTTCACAAAGACAAATCTTTGTTTAAGTATGATGTTACATGTAACGACTTTTTAAAATTGAACGAAGGCAACATAGGCACACGCAGAACGAGAACACATAAACAGTTTGAAAATGTCAATGGCGTACATCTTGAACAATAGTATAACAGTTTTTTGCCAATATCCAATTCAAAAAAGCATGATCTTCTGTGTCTCGTACGTGAGAAGTTAATTCCAGAAGACATTGTAGAATGAAGAAGACAGAAACTTTGTAGAGACATTGGCGTAGAAGCTAAAGATATTGTTTCAAGTGATTTTGAATACGAAACAGAATAAGTTTAATTGTGTTTGACTTAATGCATGTTTTCCGTTAATAAAAATTTTATTTGTACTATTAGTATCATTTTAAACCTGATTTTATATTTTCACAATTGCAGTAAGGCTATAATGGTGTATTGTATGTCCATATTCATGGACGTATAAATAAAGATGGACCAGTCTGTTTACATCCATGATACTATAACAAACAAGATATGCTCACTTGACGTTATAATTTTGATCGACTTTGCGCATGTCGTCATGGTGAGACAAAGCCAGGGGACTTGTCTGTATCATATTTTAACGATGCAACATATGGCAACGTTATTCCATTACTGTAATGAACAACTTCAAAACTTAAATTGTTAACGGTAAGTATACCTCGATGCTATATCTTGCACTAATAAGTCATAACTAGTTACTTTCTGTAAAAACGTGTTTTGAAAATTAATAAGTATTTGTAAAATTAATTAAAGAAATATATGAATCTACGATTTGATTGTGTGTATTACAAACAAAATAAATATTGCTACAAAATATAAATTAAATATCTTCTTATTTGGGTGCCGTCTTCAATGAAGGTTGGCGATAACCTCAGCAAAATCATTTCTGTCCCTGGCTTTTCTTATTAGATTAAGAATACCAAACCAGTCCACTCACGAATGTTCTTCACCAGGACGCCTGCCGTCTACCAGGACCACGTTTTCCTTCTACCTTAATTAAAATTAAATTAATTAATTAAATTAAAATTAAATTAAATATTAAAAGGCCGCAAAATGTTAAGAATTTGACCATAAAGGAAAAGCGGGTCAAACTTGAGACTTTATGAATATTATTTAGACATTTATTTTACAATCTTTGTGATTTTTCTTTTGCAGTATTGTAATTATCTTTAATATTTTGATTTAGAATTTGTATTTTAAAATACAATTTACATCTAAAAAAAGTAATTTTACATCTTCGTTAACATTTACATATTTTGCAACTTCTAAATTTTGTTTTTTAAACAATTTTTTGTTATTTTTAATGTGTCGCCATTATAACTACGTAAAATATGTTCCAGTTGACTACATAAATCTAAAGTAACTTTATTTAAAGACCTATCAATAAAGTATTACTTCAAGTTCTATTAAAATGGGCATTAGTATATATTAGTATCTATAGAAATATTTATTATTATCCATAGAAACATTTACTCTGCTGTTATAATATTGATATATTATTTCTCTGCTGTTATTAATATACAATTATGTAAATTCTTTTTTATTTATATAACTAGAATTGCATCAAATGAAAAATTTTAATTTAATTTTAAAGTTTAACTTGCTTTCATTAATTTTGTCAATTTGGCATTTTGACAACTTGTCTCAGGCTTACGTCAAAAGAACATGCGCGTTGACTTATCTTGTTTTGTTATAGTATCATTGGCATTATCCTATAAAGGAGCTTTCAACCCTTGCTTCTTAATAAAGCCGGATCAGTATCGTTGATTCTGTAAAATTTCATAGTATTTTTACAGACAATTTTTTAGTTTTGTTGTAATGATTACAATTCTATCCGTAAGTTCCGTAAAATGACAAAATACTATCTATCTCAAAGACTATATTATTCAGTGGAAGAGTTTCTTAACTAGTAACATAATAAAAGAAATTACAGTACAAGGTATTTGGTACAAAATTTAGGTACAAAACTATATATTTATATATATATATATATTATATATATTATATTATATATATATATATTTGTAAACTAAAACTTATTCGTAAACTACTTCGTAAGGTTTTATTATGCAACAATTAGATTTTGCAATGAATTGTATATTTTACTATCTTTTATTTTATGATATTGACTATTTTTGTAATTTTAGTAAATTTTAATTGTTATTGTTGTTTTTTTTTTACTTTTTGTAAGCATTGTATAATTTTCAGTGACAATAAAGCATATTTCTATTTTAGAACCCTAGCCGTTCCATAAGGTTTAATGTGTTTTCTATTGTTGTATATGTGGTTTGTTGTTTATGTTTTGTTAAACAATGGTTTATGGTTTTATTAGGTTTATTAATATTTTCCTAAATACATATTCCTAAATTTTTATCTTTCTTATGTCTAACGTGACATACTAATGTTGCCAACTAACAATTAAGCTGGAGTTATACACAATAATTCACTATATTCTTTTAACTTATCACTCACTGGATAAGAGAAGAACATACTCAATACCCTGAACAGATTAATGTTTGGGGAAGAATTTTTTAAAAAAATCCACAAGGAAAAATTCCTGTAGCTGGCTGTATACTACGTATAACAAAGAGGTTAATCTTTGTAAATGGGTATATTTATTTAAAAAACCCTTAAAAGGGCCACATCAATAAAACAAACGTTTTCGGACCACACAGTCCATCATCAGGTTTTTAAAATCGAAAAATGCTAGGTCACAATGCCTGAGCCACCAAAATACTAGGGTAAAAACCCTTTAATTACATTTAGTTTATGAAATATTGTAAATTTTGTTGTAAAATAACTGTGATGTTCAGTATTAAATGTACAATATTTAATAACTAAATGTAATTTAAAGGGTTTTTACCCTAGTATTTTGGTGGCTCAGGCATTGTGACCTAGCATTTTTCGATTTTAAAAACCTGATGATGGACTGTGTGGTCCGAAACGTTTGTTTTATTGATGTGGCCCTTTTAAGGGTTTTTTAAATAAATATACCCATTTACAAAGATTAACCTTTTTTAATTTTTTAAACTTTTTATTGCTTGCGTGTTATTTTAGTTTAAATAAAATATTATATAAAGTACTTTACGATTTTATTTACTCCATCTTTATTCTTTTGCGTACATTAATTTTTATAAATATATTTCTATACACTGAAAACTAAAATTATTCACCGTTTGTTGTTTCTCACGTATTCGAAATATTTTATATGTTTACGATACTAAAAATAAAAGCAATCAAACCAATAGTCATTATTTATTCAAGTGAAAAACTGTTTCAAATAACTTTCAAATATTGGAAGGTACGCCGCTGGCTTAAAAGGTAATATCACAGTCTATCACCTCGTCTCTTTCCCCGCACCTATACACTTTTCGACTTCAAATTTAGGTGAACAGAGTGCAGGGCATGCCTAGTCCATCTTTATTTATACGCCCATGTCCATATTCTATTTCACATGTATTGTATGTCCATACTGAGGCTATTATAGCTTGATAAATGTGATTAAAATTTAACCCTACTAGAAATAGAACTGAATATTATATAAAAAAGTGTAACATGAACTTAACTGTAATTTAAATACTTTTAAAAGATAAAGATGTACGGTTTGTCAAGGTTAACGCAAACTTTCAAATTGATATTGCTGAAAACATTAATTTTGGACATACGATATTTGTCCTTTTAGCCATCGATATATACTTCACTTTACTAAATTTTGCCACAAGGGAAATATTCTTCGTTTAAAACCCTTCCACTAACTCTGTTTCGTGTAATCGAACAAATGACGTCATCTTCGCTTTGAGATAAATTCGGTACTTAGACAAGTTAAGCAATTAGAGTGTGTTATGCGGGCATGCAAAGCCATGCTGAGAAATTAATGGTCAATTAGATGCTTCTCGGAGACTGAGAAAGATCTGAAACCCCTTTTCTGTCCAACAATGAAAACCGTTCCGACAAAGATGAGTTGCTTAAAATTTGAGAGAGTGCTAGGGAAAATAGTCAAAACCTCCATATTTCAAATAATGCTAACATAAAGTCACTAGTTTATTTACTATCTTTAAGGGAACTTAACCACAATTTTGGTTAAAAATACATTTATTTTGACGTTTTGAGTCCACTTTGAAGATCGTTGAGGATAGGATTTTCAAAATATATATCTAAATGTAAAAACATTGTTTTTTTAACTATTATTGTGATTAATTCCCATTATTGCAACAATCCCTTGTCCTCAACATAAGACGAAAATCAATCTTTTAAGTGGTTAATTGTGAAAAACTGGTTAATTAATCTTCGAACTAGCACGTACACTTCAATGTTGAACTATTATAATAGTAAATTGTAAGTTTAAAGATTTTTATTTTATTAGAGCACAGGTAATTTTACAAACACATTATTTTATAATTTTACAATTTTACAATCACAATATATGTTTGATATATTGTCATCCATCTGACTGGTTCTGAGTTTTACGGTCTACAAAAGGAAATATGGTGCTTCATAAGAAGTCAAAGAACAGGGGTGAAGGAACTAATAGAACCAAAACACATAAAAAAGGATACAAGGATTGACTACCTAAAAAAGCTATATGCGGAAACCCAGAAATTACTACAGATGAAAAACTTAATATAAATATAAATGTACAGGAAGTTAGGGAAAACTTCAGGAGCTAAAGAACAGAAAAACAGCAGGTAAAGACGGGATACCAAACGAGTTACTGAAATATTGTGGAGCAGCAATGGCAGAATAATTAACAACATTAATTAATAATATTATAAAACACAATAAAATACCATAAGAATGGAGAACGAGCGAACTAATTCGACTATTCAAAAAACGAGATAAAAAAAGGCCAGAAAACTGCAGAGGTATAAACCTGTTAAATAGTACCCTAAAACTTACAACTATAATCTTACAAGTGCTATTAATCAGAGAATAAGTTTAGCAGATCAACAGCAGGGTTTTCGTAGTGGAAGATCGTATACAGATGCAATATTCGTTATAAAGCAAATTACTAAGAAATCACTAGAGTATAATAGATCTGCATTTGAAAAATGAAATGAAAAAAATGAAAGATGGGAAAAACATGCACAGAGATATAACAGCACATAGGAGGAACGATATTTTCAGAGTCATGGCGAATCTTTAAGTGGCTCCAAAGAAATAAGACAGAGAAAATCAAGATCGGTCAAATCAAAGAAAACGAATGTCAAGAATACTATAAAAATTGCTAACCGAAGACAGCTCCGAATTCAAAGAATCAGAAATAGACGGAATAGAAATATACACACATGACGAAATCGAATTAAGCTTAACTGAGGTAAAAAGAACGATCAAAACTCTAAAGAACAAAAAAGCAGAAGGTCCCGGCGGAATACCAAATGAATTGATAAAAAACGGATCGGAAAAGTTATTCCGTATGATACACAAAACGTTTGAGAGAGCACTGAATGGAGAACACTTACCGGCAGAATGGACCCAAGCATATATGACATCAATATACAAGAAAGAAAATAGAAAAAACTGCGAAATCTATCGGGGAATCAGCATTATATCGTCTATAGGCAGACTGTATGGAAAGACCATAAAGGAAAAATTAGAAATATATATTCAAGATAAAATCGGAGAAGACCAGGCAGGTTTCACAGCGGGGAAAGCATGCTTAGATCACATTTACATGGTCGAACAACTAATAGAAAAAAGAAAGGCCAAAAATAGATCCGTCCATCTGGCTTTTGTTGATCTTAAAAAGGCATATGAATCAATACCTAGAACCAAATTATGGGAAGCAATGGAAGACATCGAAGTTCCACGAAGATTAATAAACGCGGTAAAAGCACAAGCCCACTCTACAAGAATAACGAAGTAGCTATCAAAACGGGCAATAGAATATGCAGTCCATTTAAAACGACAAAGGGACTACCCTAGGGTTGCTCCACATCCCCCACCCTGTTCCAATATTCCTGGAAAAAACACTGAAACCATGGAAAAGAAAGTGCGAAGTAATGGGTATACCAGTAAGGAACGAATATCTATATACGCTAAGTTTTGCTGACGACCAAATAGTAATCGCACAAGACGAGGATGACCTCAGTTTTATGATGAGAAAACTGGACCAGGAATATACAAAGAATGGGATGGAAATAAACCTAAAGAAAACTGAATACCCAACAACGAAGAATACAGAAATAAAACAGCTGGAAATAGAAGAAGGTAAACAAATCAAAGGAACAGACAAGTATAAGTATTTAGGTTTCATAATATCAAACAAAGGAACAATGGAGGAAGATATAAAAAATAGACTAGGACAAACAAGAGACTGCATACGAAAATTTAACCCGGTACTATGGGATAAGAACATCAGCATGAAAACAAAGAAAAAAATATATAATACCATGACAAGAAGTATCCTCACTTATGGGTGTGAAAATTGAACAATAAATAAGAAAACCAAAAACAAAATAAGAGCAACAGAGATAGAATTCCTAAGGAGAAGCTGCAGAGTAACAAGGAGAGATAGAATAAATAACATGGAGATTAAGGGGAGAATGGGAATGAACTCCGACATAATAGACTACATCGAACAGAAGAGGTTAACCTGGTACGGACATGTCAGAAGAGCAGACCAAAATCGGTGGATAAATAAAATAACAGAGTGGAGCCCGATAGGAAGAAGAAAGAGAGGCAGACCCCGAAGATCTTTTAGAGATGAAGTGGACGAAGCAATGAGAAAAAGAAACCTACAGGAAGGGGACTGGCTAAACAGGAAAAATTGGAGAAAACGGTTGAGTGAAGGAATACAGTGAAAACTGTGGAAATCCTTGTATATATATATATATATATATATATATATATATTTATATATATATATTATATATATATTTATATCAAGGACAGTAACGGGTTACTGGTAAATAACAGACAATTGAAGGTAACCGGGAACGACCCAATACTAAGGAAGCAATAAAAAACAGGTGCTTCAAAGTGAGTGTCTTTTATTAGTAGTCAAGCTTTCGCACATAATTTTTGGGCTTCATCAGAACTTGCTGTAATGGAAAAACATTCTTTACAATCATCGTAATTAAAGATGTTATATTTAATATTACCTTAACGTTGACACTATTTCTTAGTGTAAATTATTGCAGATGTGGAACTACACATTGTTTTTCAAATACAAACCAAAACGCATCTCCTACTTAGAGGTAGACGGCAAACAAAGCTTAAATTAAATAATTATTAAATTTGTTATATTTTAATCACCATGTGGCCGGTATTATTTTTGACAAGACATTGATTAATTAAGTCATGTGTCATATCGACTGTCACTTATCGATACGGCACCTGTCTTAATTAATTCTTCTTTTTGTTGGGTATAAGACACTACCTTTCTTCAGTCACATTATTATGGCTGAATAATGAATATGGCTGAATAATGAATTTCGTTTAAAATCACAATTAAAATTGAATATATGTATACACACATATATACATATATATATCCATATACACATATATACACATGCACACATACATACGCGTGTATATAGTTCCCGTTCTATATGAGCATATCATGTTTAAAATTCTTTTGGTTTGTATTTAGTGTTGTATATAGTGGTCAACACTCCGGTAAGATGTATGTATTACATACCTTCTGTTAGAGAACTAAGTGTATCATGATGCTGATGGATGTAAAAATAAAACTAAAAATTGGAGCTTGTTCTCAAAAGGGAGGTAATACATCCGGATAGATGTTAGTGTATATCACAGATATTTCGTTGTTTTTTTTATAACATTCATTTATGTTAGTAGTATAAACACAATATGTCCAAAGAAGGGTCGGACATTTACAGATATGCTAAGATTTAACAATAGACAATATAGTCTAGTTGACTGAACATAAAATATACAAAAGGAAAAACATTCTTTGTATATGACGTTAAGTTGTAAAATGTTTTGTTTTTATTTAAAATTATTAACATATTGACTTGTAAGTTAAATTGAATAAAAGTATAAATTTAGTGCAGGCAATCAACTAAGTCATAAGAGGTCGAAATACATCAAACGTACGATTCAGTGAAGTGTGGATCAGCAATGTTATGTAATTCTTGTGTAATAAGGTGGTAGTTTTTTATTTTTAGTGAATTTCTGTTGTAAAACATAAGTATAGATGGAACTCAAGTTATCAACATCTTTTTTGTGGTTTAATGAATTAGAACAATTATTGATGTAACACATTTCTAGGATTTTTCGATGAGCTTCTTTTTCAGCTCTATCTAGAATTATAGTTTCATTGTATAAGACCCGATGGTCATTATCGTTGACATGGATACTCAAACTTGTTGCTAGGGGTTTGTGTTTACAATCACTTTTATGAAGGGCTAGGCGCTTACTAAGTCGTTGACTTGTGTGGCCTATGTATATTTTGCCACATTCACAGGGTATACCATAGATTACGTTGCAGTTTTTATCTGGTGGAATAGGATCTTTTAATTTAGAGTAGAACAAGTTGAGTTTTTTGTTATTATAATTGGCTATTTTGATGTTGAATTGTCTAAAAAGTCTAGTTAGAGATTGTGTTAAACCTTCAATGTAAGGTAATGATCCATACTTCACCTGTACGACGTCATCAGATGTCGATCGATCATGAATAGAAGTATCGCCACGTGCACTGCGTTCTGTGTGTGAATACAACAGTTTGTTAAGCAAGTTTTTTGGATAATTATTACATATTAGTGTGTCAAACAACAGTTTTAAGTTCTTTTCAGTAAAATTTGGATGTGAAATTTTTAATATTCTATTTTTCATTGCTAGAACGGTGTTAACTTTCTGTTTCATGGGATGATATGAGTTAAAGGGTATGTATCTACCTGAATTGGTAGTTTTTCTATACCAATCTAAACAGATGGTGTTATCATCCATTCTAACAACTCTTGTATCAAGAAAGGGTACCGAAGAGTTTGACTCCTCCTCAACAGTGAATTGTAAATGACAATTAAATGAATTGAAAATTGTGAGTGTATTTTGTATCTCATCTTTTGGTACTGATGTTATTAAATCATCAACATATTGGTAGAGAAAAGGAATTTGGAAATTGTACCTGTTGGTATACAAAATACAACAATTTATTCATAACGATTTCAGCTAAGATTGGTGAGGCTGCTCCACCCATCGGTAGTCCTAATTTTTGTTTGTAAAATTTATTATCAAATGAAAATAAGTATGATTATACAAAAAGGCAATAATCTCTACGAACACTGTTTTTGGAATATTGCAATTCGGTTGTATTAGGTCAAAATGTTCTTCCATAATTGAGGTTATCAAGTCAAGAGGTATATTGGTGAATAGTGAGACAACATCAAAAGACACCACTACGAAGTTATTTGGTATAACTGTGTTATTGATTTTTTGTGCGAAATCAAAAGTATCTTTTATTTTTAATTTGTTAAACGTATCAAAGGAGGTAGTTAACACCTCAGATATCATTTTAGCTAACGGTTGAATAGAGGATTTAATGCAGGATACTATAGGTCTAAGAGGTATCTCTGGTTTGTGAACTTTGGGTAATCCATAATATTTTGGACAGATACCGTTATAGGTAGTGATAGATTTGGCTATTTCAGAAGTGATGTATTTTTTTTCTTTGAGACGTTTAACCAACTTATTACAAGCATTCTCCATTAAAGTGGTAGGATCTTTATCAATCATTACATATGTATCGTGATCATTTAGGAGGTCCAATGATTTCTGGATATATGTGTCTCTATTCATAAGTACAGTTACATTACCTTTGTCTGATTTTGTGACTAGAAGATTAGGATTATTTTTAAGGAAGATTCTAGTTTCTTTTTCAATAGCAAAAGATGGTGACTTAAGGTGTTTATTGTGTTGTATAAAGTTTGTAATATGATTAGTAGCTAAACTTCTGATCAAATTCTGATCTTTTTGTGTGTCCATGTGATAATATGCTCTACTTCACTGATTAATTTAAAGATGTCAATGTCTTTAGGTGTTGTAGGTAAACTAAATTTAGGGCCTAGAGCTAAAAAGCCTAAAATTTGAGGTGGTACCTCGATGTTGGAGATATTTTTTATCCATTTATCATTGGAACTGCTATAGATGTTATTTTTAGTTTTTATCAAGTTTTTAAGTTTATTAATGTTCGTAGTTTTTATTTGATTGAATAATTTATTATACAAATTGTTTTGTCTGAAAAGAAATTCATCCAATATATCATGTGGAAGTAAAAAACTGAGTTTGTCTATGCATTGATTAATATTTAATTTAAGTTTAGAAATGTACCGGATTGTGTCGTTAATAGTTATATTCTGGAGTCTACTATTTACCTGGTGTGTAATGTTATCCAATTGTGTAATGTTAGTAGTGCCTAGGTGTTGTGGTGTACTCCATATGTTCTTGGTGTTGTTGATGATAAATTTAGGTATGACTTTGTTGCGTCTGCACTCCAGGAGGAAGATTCGTCGGTTGGTTTGGGCAGCTAGCTTACGGTGTAGGTTTGCTAATTGTTTTAATGTGACCATTGTCTCGGTTCCATATCGTAGATTGATGTTGTTGTAGAATGTTCCCATTGTAGATATTAGTCTATAAAAAAATATCAAGGACAGTAACGGGTTACTGGTAAATAACAGACAATTGAAGGTAACCGGGAACGACCCAATACTAAGGAAGCAATAAAAAACAGGTGCTTCAAAGTGAGTGTCTTTTTTAGTAGTCAAGCTTTCGCCACATAATTTTTGGGCTTCATCAGAAACTTGCTGTAATGGAAAACACAGGGAAACACAGTATATATATATATATATATATATATATATATATATATATATATATATACTGTGTCTGATTAACCTAAAAAAAGCGTTTGACAGAGTAAGACTCAAAGATGTAATCCATCTTCTGTATAATAGAAAAGTTACCCTAAATATTATAAGAACTATCGAAAACATCTACCAAAACAAAAATGGAAGTCGGAATAGATGCACAACTTACAGCACCTATAGAAACAGGCAGCAGAATAAGACAATGGGATTTATTGAGCCCATGCTCTTCAATGTAATCATGGATGAAATCATCAAAAGCGTTAACAAAGAAAGACGTTACAGAATGGGAAACAAAGAAATAAAAATACTCTGTAGTGCAGACGACGCAATATTGATAGCCCAAGATGAAGTTTAACATAAAAGCAAAAGACTTTAATATGACAATCTCATCTTAGAAAACTAAAATAATAGTAGTCAGCAAAAAACCAACCAGATGTAAAACAAAAATTGATGGCATCAGTATTGAACAAGTAATGAAAATAAAATACCTTGGAATTAAACTGTCCAGCTATGGGGACCTGGACAAAGAAGTGCGAAATTAAGTACAAAATGCAAATAGACTGATAGGATGCAGGATGGCAGGATGGAATAAGCTCATAAGCAGAATGGAGGAGACCCGTGTCGTCAAAATTACAAGAGATAAGTCATCAATCGGCAAAAGAAGTATCGGACGCCCACACAAAAGATGGAGTGACAATCTTCCATAGAGGTATTAATTCGCCAATGAACAAGCAGAATAGCTTATAAAAATGACGAAGAAGAAGAAGACATCTGACTAGCGAGTGTCACAATAATTTTTATGTATCTAGCGCGAGATGTGAATGTCCTAAATGAGGACGTGAGATGTTATTGCTAATAACGGATATGACTGCAATCTATAGGGACTCTTAACAAGGGAGAAATGTTTTAAAAGCAATATAATGTTTTTATAATCGACTATTACAAAGCCTTTTAGTAAAAATAGAACGACAAAAAAATACAGGTGTGTGATTTATGACTTACAGTTTCGTATACTCAAAGGCAATAAAATATTTTACGATCGGTTATTAAAACTTTTCAGTGAAAATAGAAGATGTGTGTGCATAAAGGGCCATTCGTTATATTTTTTGTATCGAGGAACTCGATGGGTAGGAGCTCATGGATAATAAAAAACATTATTTTTTATAAAGCTTGACCTAAATTAACTGACGAGAGTTTTGGGATTCAAATATTTTGTAAATAATAAATGTAGAAAAAAGAGATCTGATTACCACTTCGGGAAGGGTGTAAATGAAAAAAATGGCTTGCAGTTGTATAGTTCAAAAATAATTTGAGAGGTTTATGAGGTAATAAAATTTATATTTAGACATTTAACAGAACTCGAATAAGATAGAGATATATACAGAGCAGTATTAAGAAAGAAACATGTATTGTCGATATGTTACAAAGACTGGAACACCTATTAAAGATAATAAATCACATATTCCACACGAAAATAGCGTCAGAACAACGTCAATAGTTGTTTTATATATATATTTTTTTCAAATTCTGTTAATAGGCAAAATTTTCCTTTGTTTGAAAATTATTGATAGCACAATTTTTATGATACAGCTCATCAGCATCCCAATCATTCCCCACGTAATGTCATAAACCAGTAACCAAGAATTTCAAAAATATTGGAAATTTTGTTGTGAAATTTCTTTGTAGTATTAAATGTACATGACACTACTATACACATAAAAACATATTCATATAAAAATCAGGCCATTAAGAAAAGTAAACCGAGCGTACCTAAATTACTTCGGCCACACAGCTAGAACATGGTAACCATGGAACTATTGGTAATAGAAGGAAACTTAGAAAGCCGAAGACCACGAGGCAGATCTCCAACACGATGGACAGGCCAAATGAAGACTCTGGTGGGAAAATACCTACAAGGAAACCTTCCATAAAGCACAGGATCGCAGCCAATGAAGACAGCAAGCTAATGATATTTAGAGCGTCATTACAGCCTGACCAGGGCTAAAGGAATAAGGAGGAGTCTTGATGTTAAAATTTTTCATATTTGTATTTTCTTTTAGTGCTGTTTTGATTATTTCAGTATTATATGTATATTCGAACGTCTTTTCTACCTCTATTTGAAGTCTTTTTATCAATTCCCGATATTCTGCTGTATATCTGCGAATTAATTTTTGTCTGTTCCATAAGTTGTAATGTTCGCGGTTGAACTTTGGAGATTTTTTTCTTTTTTGAGCTTGTGCAAACTTTCCTGGTTGGATATCAGTAGTAATTTTACGGTTATGTTCATTAAAATTTGTTTTGTCTAAGATATCAGTTGTTCTAATTTCTGTTTTAATTCTCTTTGACAGTCTGTTTCTCTTTGCTTAAGTTTATCAACAGTAGAAAACTAATCTGTATGAATGAGTTTGATCCTTTAAATTTTGTGATTAAAGTTGGGAGATGTCCTTGCTATCCTATGACCACTATTTGTGTCAAAACTGAGACTAGTTTAGTACGGAGACGTATGTGGATGTATGTTTCCATCTCTTCATCGTCTGCCTGGTTGTGGTTACATACTCATAAATGAAATGTATACTATTACGTAGATAACTCTCAGAAATGGCGTTGATTTCAGTTACCAAGTACCTTAGTCTTGTCATGCTATAAAAATATTACGTATACGTTAAATCTGGATTAAATATCATGAGAATTGAGTGTTTATTAATAATTGTTCGTGTCATCAAAAAATCTTCAACCATCAGTCTTCTTCTTCTCGTGCCACTCCTAGCGGAGATTGGAAATCATCATGGCCACTGCGACTTTGTTAGCAGCGCGCCTAAAAAGTTCAATCGAACTAAACCCGAACCATTCACGTAGATTACGAAGCCACGATATTTTTCTTCTTCCCACACTTCTTTTGCCCTTAATTTTGCCCTGCATGATGTTTCTTAAAAGTTCGTACTTTTCACCTTTCACAATGTGCCCCAAGTATTCCATCTTTCTAGTTTTTATCTCATTTAGAATTTCGCATCTTTGTCTAAAGTTTCGAGTACTTGCGTGTTAATGACGCGGTCCATCCATGATATTCTGAGAATGCGCCTATAGCACCACATCTCGAAAGCTTCGATGTTTTTTATGGTCAACTGTTTTAGTGTCCAAGCCACAACTCCATATAACAGGGTAGAAAAGACATAACACCGCAGCATTCGTATTCGTAACTTTATATTGATATCACGATTGCAAAAGAGTTTGCGCATTCTATTAAAGACTGATCTAGCGATTTCTATTCTACATCTAATCTCTTTTGTTTGATCATTATCGTCTGTGATCCAAGCACCTAGATATTTATAACAGAGGCAACATTTATTTTAAGACTTTGAACGAGATGTTGTAGTTCTACTATCGTTCCCGTTAGGAGAACTGTATTGTCAGCATACCTTATATTGTTGATCGTCTCACCATTTAATATCAGACCAAGATCTTCCTCGAGTGCTTGTTCACAGATAGCTTCACTATACAGATTAAATAAAGCGATAAGATACATCCCTGCCGGACTCCTCGACGGATTTAAATTTCTTCTGTTAGTCTGCCCTCAACCTTGACATTTGCTGTTTGATTCCAATATAGATTGCATATATTTTGAATATCTCGGCTGTCTATATTTTTCTTTATTAGAACTTGTCTTAGTGGTTCATGTTGTACTTTGTCAAAGGCCTTTTCGAAATCAATAAAGCAGGCGTAAATTTCTTGGTTCATATCTAAGCATCTCTGTGAGAGAACGTTCATTGCAAACAGAGCCTCCCTTGTACCCAGCCCTTTTCTGAATCCCATCTGAGTGTTACTGATGTCTACGTCTAATTTCTATAGATCCTATATGGATTATTTTTAAGAACAGTTTTAGAGCTCATCAAAGCTATCGTACGATATTCGTTGCATTCCTTTGTATTTGCCTTTTTTGGCAGTAGTATAAAGGTCGAACGGAGCCATTCCCTAGGTATTATTCCAGTTCATATATGGTGTTAAATAGATCTAGGAGTATTTTAATAGATTCATCGTCCATAAGTTTGAGTAGTTCTACAAGGATTTCATCAGGACCGGGGGCCTTACCACTTTTTGCTTGTTTGATTGCATATTCTATTTCTTCTCGATTATATCAGGCCCTGTATCATCTGTATATTCGTTTGAGATTTCTTGTCTATCTTTGTCATCAAACAGCTGTGATATGTATTCTGTCCATCGGTTCATTTTTTGTTGTAAATCTGTTATAATTATACCATCTGTAACTTTGATCTGTCCTGTCTGTGTTGTTCTTCTCCTTCCTGTCATTTCTTTAATCTTTTTGTGTACATTAAAAAAGTCATATTTTCGCTCCAATTGTTCCAACTCCTGGCATTGCTCACTTAGCCATCTTTCTCTAGCTTCTCTTATTTTCTTTTTTTATCAGTTTATCTGTTTCTTTGTATCTTATCGGATTATTTGTTTTGTGTACCCTTCTTTCACGCATCAACTGTAGTATTTCCTCATTCATCCATTCTTTTATGTTTCCTTTCTTTCGGTGTTAAATTTTTCTCCCTACCAACATTACGCATGTTTAATATTCTCCCATTTTTGGTCTATGTTATCAGTATTTCTATTCAGTTTCTCTATATTTTGTAAATTTTCTTTGATGTTCACTATTGTTTTCTCTTTTATATGTTGTTCATTCAGTTTTCTCACGTCAATTTGTTTCTGTATGTGGTTTTTAATGATCTTTAGTTTTATTCTTAATGTGACTACTACAGGTATCAGTAGTTTGTTGCAATTAATTACTTACAACCATCAGTAGTTTGTTGCAATTAATTTCTATCTTGCAATTCATACTGGTTTTAGAGTAGATTCTTACTTTTACTATATAGAAATAACATTTGTTAATAATTGCTGGGCTAAATAACATTTTTGCTTAATATTTACAAAAATATTTATTAAAATATAGGCCTAACCACGATTCACTAATACATGAGTATCGTGGGCCTATCCAAACTTTACTCGACAATCAAAACATCCCGTCAATCAGCATGAGGATACATGCATAAATGATTTTTATATATTGACTAATGTAAAAGTAATCATTCAAAAAACTTCTTAAATGTCAAGAGCAACGTCTATGTTTGGCTAAATGTGTCAAATTGTTTACATGGCGCTAAAAACAAGATTAGATCAAATTTTAATTAATCCCAACTGAATATAAAGTTGAATAGTTTATCGCGAATAATCAATCATATGGTGGATATATTAGTTTAATTTACTTATATTGAAACACTGCATTTGGTAACGTGGGTCCACATATAAAATATATAAAATTTAAAATTTTTTAATTTTAATTTTTAATAAAAATTTTCTGCAAAAAATGATGTTAAGAAAAATCTTGCTTAAATTGGACTTAAATTTTATGCAAAAACCCTCACGGATTAAATATACAGCAATTAAAATTGTAAAAAGGACATCCATTTTATTTCTCTGTTAGTCTTATCAACCTTCCACGGGAGACAAATTAATAACATTTTACTTTGTTCTGGTAGGACTATTCATGACTGCGCCATGTAGAAACCGCGGTAAGTTCTTAGGTTGACCCGTCGAGGGTGAGTGGTCAAGAAAATTGCCGACAAGCGTGTAAATCCCTTGTTCATTGTTAATTAAAATTAATCGCATTCAGGGAAGCGAGAAATGTCCGCTTTTTCACGCGTTTATTCTCTTGATAGTGTACGTGCACAACTCGAGTATTTTCCGCATGGTGTAACTCCGACAAACATTCGCGTTTTAATAATTCGAGTACATATCTAGAAATTAAAAATAAATATTGTAGCATGGAATAGATTTTGAAATAATATTAAAACTATTATAAAAGCGACGCTTTTCTATATTTTAATATACAAAACTGATGAAACATAGACAGAACACTCAGAAAAAAAAAATAAATTGGAAAAAAGTAGATTATTTTAACTGTATTATTCCCTGTACCTGGTTACATAAAGTAATTTTTCTTCGTCGTCATCATTTAGATTTAATTTGGGCTCCTTGCAGCACTTCTGAGCAGTTTTTTATCAACTGTCCATCTTTTGCTTTAAAGGTCGTCCAATTCCTTCATATGAGGTTATTCTTGGTCTTACAGTGGCGTAGAATGTTCTTGAAGCGAAGCTTATATGCTGGCGTTGTATTACTTTTTTTCTTTACAGTTAAATACTGAGGTGAACGTCACGAAACTAGCGCCACAATATGGCGTCGTCACGGGTAGCGTCATAGAATAGCGGTTCTTGACATCGATTGATCTCGATCAATTCATTTCTAGTAATCATATATTTACTCTAAGCAGTTTTAAATCAAAAACTGTATGAAAAATAACTAATAAAATAAAGGCATTAAATGAGAAGTAAAAAATTAAAAGAATATCTGTCCCATTGATAGCCCAAGATCAAGACAATCTACAAAGACTAGAGCACATATTTAATATAAGAGTAAACAAATTTAATGTGAATATCTAACTCAGAAAACTAAAGCGCTAGCACAGCACCAACCACATCCTTTTTGTTTATCAGTGTTGTTAAATTAGCCATTCAAGATTTAATTATCGCTTACAAAGACAAATTTCTAATATAAAGTATAATATATTCCCTTGTCGAGTTATTTTATCAAGCTGTTTTCTTTGCAAGTTTTAGAAACCACGGTGGTCAAAATTTGAATTCGACTTCGCTAGGTAGAAATCGTTAAATTTCTCTTTTTGTTATTAGATGGCGTAGTTACGTCCATATATAGTTATTTTATAATTATTGTTTAAGACGGAAATATATTTTCTTTCGATCCAGAGAGGTGGCTATACCGCTCTGACGAGATCTAAAGAGGTCGAAATACTTATAAGCGGCTTGCCGCCGTTCTGTATTGAACCAAAAATCTAGTACCGTCTTTACATTTTATTTCTTTACTCCGTTTGGAGTACCACAGATTGAATTCACTACAAATTTTGACCATGATAAACGACATGTGGAATGCAATCTTAGATTCCCTTGTCGAAATATTTATCGAGCTGTTTGCTTTGCAAGTTTTAGAAAGCACTAGCAAAGATTCTAGAATATTGTGCATCCATGATATGAAAATGATGATCTATAAAATGAAAGTTAACGGTAAACACAGAACCATTTGCTAGAAATAACTAAACATCATCTTCAATATTCAGTATATGCAAAAATGAATAAACACTTTCTTGTCAAGATATGAATAGAAGCTCACAAATACTCAATTTATTTGTAATATGTTTATATTTAATCAGGTTATTAAAATTATTACCAATAATATTTTCGTGATTAAAATTATTGAGATTCGTCTATTAACTTACGTTAGAAAGGTATTTTCGTGTTTTAATAATTGAAGAGAAACCGTGAACGGTTGACTTACCTGAAAAAGAAAAAAGTATTAAACAAAATAATGTTGATTCCATAGCAATTATATTAATCGATAAAATAAAAAAAATTAACTGTCTTAAATTGAAGAGGAGTGTTTACAAAAGTTTATTATTATTTACAAAGCACGTGGTGTTCGTGTGTATTAAGGTATAAAAAAATGCTTATTAAAAGCTTAAAATTTTTATTTTAAAGAAGATCTTTTCGGAATTGAATCATTCCATCATCAGTTTACTAAAAGAGAGAGTAAAAATACCAATATTAAAAAACAAGTAAGTTAAAATTTAAATATATAAAAAGAACACCTTGGTTTTTTACTACTTACATAAAAAGTTGTCAAAAAAACATTGTATGGCCACATGAAAACATTGAAAGGACATCCGTATTAAAAAACAATCCTCATGGTATTTATAAAGGTAAATGCAATAGACTGTTAACTTGTTGATTAATAAAAACTGAAAATGGGGGCATCTTACATGACCCCCTGTACCTGGTGAGGTTTTATCGACTTACATTACCTCCGATCTGTGCTGCAGTCTAGGGCTAACTGATAGAAAGATGGTATAAAAAATCAGTTAGTACCCGTCAATGTCAAGTGGAATGATGTAGTAGGAGCAAAAGTCATTGTGCTTAAGTTTGTGAATAGGCCGTTTTTAGTAAAGAATTGTGTTTTGTGTGTACTAGGATCAATAGCAATTTTTGGTGTTTTAAAAAGGTGGAGAATGTAAAGCAATGAGTGACTGCCATGTAAAATAAATTTAGTATACCAGGCCAAGGCAAAATTTAAGTTAGGTAGTTGAAATTAATTGTGATATACTCGGTGATACTCCTCCATAGATCCCTACGGACAGGCGTAACGCCTAAAAAACCGGATATATATATATATAATATATATATATATTATATATATATATATATATAATATATATATATATATATATAGTTGAAATTAATAAATCATTTTAAAGGCGATAAAAAGAATGTTATTACCTAATTGTTTCCTTGTATGAAGTAAGTATAGATAAAAGTTGGTTTGAAATTTATGGAAGATGAATCGAGGAAAAAGAAATAAAAGAGAAAGAAAGAAAAGGAAATAGGAGATGAATGTAAAGATGTAAGCTGGGGATACTGAAACTGATTGTGATAAGAGATTGATAGATGTAAAGTGAGTATTTATAAGAAAACCTGTGTGATTAGTTAGATGGAAGTTATTGGAGAGGATGGGAAATTGGATATTGAAAAAGGGGGATGTTAGTGTATTCTCTATCTATCTATACAGCCCTTAAAATCCATCCTTGGATATAGGCCTCCTCCTCCTTCTTCCATGCCTCTCTATCTTGGGCAATTTGCATCCATTTTGACCCGGCGTGTTTCTTCAGGTCATCTGACCATCGCATTTGTGGCCTTCCCCTTTTACGTTTGTGATTCCATGGTCTCCAATGTATAATTGTTTTAGTCCATCTTTCATCTTTCTGCCTTAGGGTGTGTCCGGCGAACTTCCATTTAAGCTTTGCTACTTGGGTTGAGACATCTTTCACTTTTGTTTTATTACGGATCCATTCGTTTCTTTTTTTTGTCTGATAGTTTAATGTTCAGCATTTGTCTTTCCATGGATCTTTCTGTCTTTGCTATTTTTTCCATATTTTCCTTTGTAAACGTCCATGTCTGAGAGCCATATGTGAGGACAGGGAGTATACATTGATTGAAGACTCTGGTTTTTAAGTATTGGGGGTATTTTGAATTCTTTAGAATATAAGACAGTTTTCCGAATGATGCCCAGGCCAATCTTATTCTTCTCTTTATTTCTTCGGTCTGATTTTCTTTATTTAATTTAGTGATTTGGCCTAGATATATATACTCTTTTACTTGTTCTATTTTTGTTTGTGCCACTGTAATCATAAGTTCTTCTGGTTGATTAGTCATGGTTTTTGTTTTACTATAATTCATTTTGAGTCCAATTTTTGTCGATTCTCTATCTAGTTCTTCCATCATTCTTTGTAATTCTTCACTTTTTTCTGTTATTAATACAATATCATCAGTATATCGTAAATGATTCAGATTTTGCCCGTTTATATTAATTCCCAAGTCATCCCAGTGTAGTCGTTTAAAAACATCTTCTAGCGCTTGGTTAAATAACTTGGGCGATATGGTATCTCCTTGTCTTACTCCTCGGTTTATTTTAATGGGCTCCGTTTGTTTCATTAGCTTAATAGTTGTTGTTGCCTTGTTGTATATATTTGTAATTAAGTCGGTATATCGGTAGTCTATTCTGCTGTTTTGTAGGGAATTCTGTACTGCCCAGTGTTCCACACTATCAAATGCCTTCTCAAAGTCAATAAATGCCATGTATAGCGGGATATGATATTCGTTAGTTTTTTCGATTAAAATCTTCATCGTTAAAAGGTGGTCACTTGTACTGAAGCTCTTTCTAAATCCGGCTTGTTCTCTTGCCTGGTATCCATCTAATTTAGTTGTTAATCTATTTGTTTAATATTTTGGTTAATAGTTTGTACATCACATTTAATAAAGTTATGGGTCTGTAATTCTTTAGATCCTTTTTATCTCCTTTCTTAAATAGTAACAGTGTTATTGCTTCGTTCCAACTGTTGGGTATTTGTTTTGTCATTAAGATTTTATTCATAAGTATGTACAAAACTTCTCTAGTTGTTTTCCCACCATGTTTTAGCATTTCTACAGTCACCCCGTCTTTTCCTGGCGATTTATTGTTCTTCATCTCTTTGAGTGCTCTTCTTATCTCGTTCTTACTGATCTCTGGTTGTAAGTCGGAATTAACATTTTTTATTTTTATTTGTAGTTGCTTAAGGATTTCTTGGGTTGGTTTCTGTTTTGTATTGTAGAGGTTTTTATAATATTCTTGTGTTATCTGTATAATTTCTTCTACATTATTGGTCTCTGTACCTTCTTTGTTCTTTATACTATTAGTGTATTATAGTGTAATATTAGTTAGTGTATTAATGGTGACAAAAATAAAGTTAAGTATGGCGGATTTTATAGGGTGATATTAAGGTATGAGAAAATAGAAAGAAATGTAGAAGTAAGTAAAACTGGATGTGTAGTTAAAAGAAAGTGATTCCAAAAGATTTTGGCAGTAAAGATGCTTTTTCTTTTTTAAAAACTTCTGCCCGAGAGATTTCTGCAGATGAGTGGCCGAACCACCTCCTCAGTTCTTTCAGCCATGAGTTCTGGCGTCTTCCTACTGATCTTTTGCGCTGTACTTTTCCTACCAGTATAACTTGAAGTAATTCATATTTTTCGCCTCTCAACACATGACCCAAATATTGCATTTTCCTCTCTTTGATTATTCTTAGCAATTTCTTTTTGTTTACGCATTCGATGAAGTATCTCAACATTAGTAACTCTAGCAAAGACTGATGGCAAACGGTCGTCAGATAAATGGTCGATGTCTAATGGAAACTGGGATAAATTTAAAGACTCTAGAGAGCGCCTTCAAAAACGAATCAAATACAAAGAAAACTAACGAAATGACGTTGTTTTTATTAGATTCTATTACTAATATAGATATTATGTATGTAGCTAATATATCTAAAATGTTCAAATCTCCAGCCAAATCTTTCAAAACGTCACCACGGTGGGATGATGAATGATGACTGCTTCGAATGCGATAAAAATTTTTTTTAAAATGTATAAATCCAATTATCCAACCTTTCAAACTTTATTAAATATAAGAAGAATGAAGCTATATGTAAACACACTTTCCGAGCAAAAGCCAAATCTAGTTGGACTTGGTTTTGCAGTAGGCAAACTTCGCCCGCAGTGCTTCAGAAAAGAGTAAACAAAATTAAGCATAACAAAAAGTACACCACTGATGATTGCTTGGCTCTTATTGCAATGTAATTTTTTTTAGAAACATTTTATCAATTTTGTAACGTTTTCCACACATAATTGTACTTTGAACTCTCTTAATACAAATAAACTGCAATACTTGAGATTTTTTTCAAAAATATTCCATATTAAAGACTTTATATACAGATCTACTAACTAGAGCTTCAAGATATTTTCATTGTCTACTTTGGTTAAAATTACGGCAACGTAGCATCTCGAATGAAGAGCAGCTTTAGACTGACATTCCAACAAAGCTTCATTATATGAATGGCGACCGTAAAAATCGTCGTTATTTATGTTCGTTAATTTTGCCGCATTTTGCATGTAAATATTGCTATTGTAGCGGTGCCACTCTTAAGAAGATTATTAAACATTTACCGTTCCTTATTATCACAGCTTGATGGCTCTGGGGAAAACGAGTCACAAGCAGAACCGAACCGCTGACTTTCTATAATTTTTACTCTATTTTTTGTTTAGAAATATAGTAAAATATGAATAGGAAACAATGAAAACTGGTCTGATTTTTTTTTAATTATAAATATAAAAACATAAATTACAGTTAAAAATTAAATCACTATAAGAGACTTTAACCAGTCTTATTTACTCTTATTTAATCAAATCTAATAGGACATAAAAAATAGGACTATAAACAATTCCTAGTTCCAACTTCGAAAAGATTATAATACCCATGTTCGTCCGTCTCAAGATCTGGTCTACTGGCAAGGATCGATCCCACCGTAAACCGGTAATCTTAACGGAAATAGGGGCTCGTGCGATCGTAGCAAACTACGATTGCCTAGTAAGGTCACATTGTTTTGAGCCTTTCGACTCTCGTAACTCCAAGAGATATCGTTGCCACCTTTAACTAGAAAGGATACGGTATTAGAGGCGTTCAGGCATAATCTTACGGATAGTAGCTTCACACCATTACCCGCTCGAGTAAGTGCATCAACCAAATGTCCCAACCTGCGATTCCTCTTGTACTGAGCAGGATTACTAGCGCAACGACGAGTTATCAGTAGGGTAAAAATAACCTGTCTCACGACGGTATAATTCCAGCTCACGTTTCCAGTCCATGGGTGAACAATCCAGCGCTTGGCGAATTCAGCTTCGCAATGATAGGAATAGCCGACATCGAAGAATCAAAAACCGACGTCATTATGAAGGCTTAGCCGTCACAAGTCAGTTATTCCTGTGGTAATTTTTCTGACACCTCTTGCTGAAAACTCTGCAAGCCAAAAGAATCGATAGGCCGTGCTTTCGCAGTCCCTATGCATACTGAACATCAGGCTTAAGTCCTTTTGCTCTACGCGAGGTTACTGTCCTCGCTGAGCTTGCCTGAATCAGGCTGGAGATAAGTTGACACTCGAAACGAAGCACACGAACGCTTGCCGGGCATCCCAAAGAGGAGCCTTATTGGAACCACGAAACCGACTAACGGCAAAATACAACGAAACGATAAAATGTCCTAGTCCTAGAAAATAAACAAAGGACATAGCTAGATTCTACTTTAATCGGATGGGGGCCTTCTTCAAGAGTCACAACCTCTCTCTTGATACAAAAGTAAGAATGCTACGATGCTACGTCTTCTCTGTTCTTTTTTATGGTGTTAAATCGTGGACCTTGAACGAAAATATGTGCAGAAAACTGGAAGCATTTGAGATGTGGCTATATCGAAGAATACTTAGGATCCCGTGGACTGACCGATTCATAAATGAGGAGGTCCTCAGAAGGATGAATAAGAAGCCATCCTGCAAGGAAAAATATTTGGAAAGCGAGGTCCAGGAAGAAGAAGAACATCTTGGTTAAAGAACCTCAGAATCTGGTTCAATTCAACTCATGTAGATAGGAGTGACTCATGTAGAGTCATACGCCGCCATGTTACCTATCCAACGGTAACTTAAACATCACAAATTATAAATACTAATAATGTAAAACAACTACAAATTTAAAACACTGAAAGGGTTTTGACCCACATATTTTGGTGGCTACTAGCATGTACAACCGTTTGCACTGATGATGGATTGATTAATCCGAAAACGTTTTGCAATGTGTTTGTGATAACCAGTTTGGACATTTTTATATACCTTTTATAAAGGATTTTAAACAATTTTTTGTGATATATGGTATACAGCCAGCTACAGGAACTTAGTTTCCTCGTGGAAGTTTTGTCATTGTCAAACCGTAGAATCTGCTGATGCTCCAAAAGCGATTTATCCCATACTTTCTCGGTACAAAGGATAAGAGCCTGTTTTCCGTAAATCTTTTAAGTGCTCTCAGTTTGAATGCCGTACTCCTGCTGTAATAAGAACACCTAAGTATGCATCAAATTCTTTTGTTGTGAGTGACTTCCAAACTTTTCCAGATTTGTCGGGGTTTTCAGCATAAATTATGTCACATATATATATATATATATATATATATATGTTAGTTTGAAGTGTTTCACGGATGGAGTAATATGTTGAACAATTATTCCGGGAAAATATCCGTTGGTCATTTTTTAATTGCAGACGTTTCGCCAAGGTCTCACTTGGCATCTTCTGTGCGTTGTCTTCGGTCTCGTAGTCGGTAACTGAATGAGCTGCGCTCAGTCCTCACTTCTTTTATATCGTGCGCTGTTCGAGCGGATCGTGCATGTGGAACCTGTCACCAAACCTACATCGGACAAACCAACAGGAGAATTTCCGCAAGATTAGAGGAACACAAACTAGCAATTCGCAACAGACAGCTAACATCTGCTCTATTTCAACACGAGCATAACACAGGCCATAAAATAAACTTCGAAAGTTGCAAACAAATAGCCAACATTGAACACTTCAAAACAAGAACCATCAGAGAATCTATAGAAATTGAAAAAGAAGGTCTTCTTAACAAACGTGACGACTCCTTAAATCTGCCCCAAGCTTGGAAGTCCATAATCTCGAGACGCCAACATCAAACTGACTGCCTGAGCTTCGCTCCCCAGGGGGCGGGCCTAGCGGCGTAACGAATACGGCCAATCAGCGACGATCCGCTCGAACAGCGCACGATATAAAAGAAGTGAGGACTGAGCGCAGCTCATTCAGTTACCGACTACGAGACCGAAGACAACGCACAGAAGATGCCAAGTGAGACCTTGGCGAAACGTCTGCAATTAAAAAATGACCAACGGATATTTTCCCGGAATAATTGTTCAACATATATATATATATATATATATATATATATATATATATATATATATATATATATATATATATATATATACTTTATATAATATAATCTTTCCGAACATATATATATATATATATACCCGGTATTTAGGCGGCACACGCCCTTCCGGTAGGGATCTATCGAGAAGTATCACCGAGCCGCAAGCTCTTATCTCTTGCCGTACTGCTTCACCATAGGCCGATCAGATACCGGCATATTCTACACTAAGCCGCAGATTCATTTAGAATTTTAAACTGCTGCGTTAGCCTTTTTTGTTTTCTGTACACCGAGCTGGGGATTTTAACTCACGTCTCTCGCATTGAAGCGAATGAGAAGCCAGCCGCCCAGCCCGCTTGGCTATCTGATCGACACCTTTTAGCTTTTCGATTGGTTTTGCATAAATTATGTCACACATTACGTCACTAAAAACACATTTGAATGTATCTCTAATAGAAAGAGTTTTAGTAGAAAGTATTGTGTCCGTCTTTTCATGCAAAATGTTACGTTTTAGTGTTCGACATGCAGTAAATCGTTTTATTTTTTGCAACCAGAACATCACTTTGGGAAGAACTTCCTTGATCATCGTCTAATCTTTCATCACTACTATCGTTGACGTCGGTATCGATTTCAATCTTATTGTTGATATCAGTATAAACGTCCTCCATGTCAGAAGCTTCATCTCCATCTGGTTTACTTTGCGGAACATAGTACTCATTTGATTTCTGGTTTTTGATGTTTTTGTCTACTTTTTCTTCTATATCGTGTATAAATTGTTGTAAGTATGTACTTCTCTTGCTTTTCAGACGTCATTCTAAAACTGAATGATCCATTTATAAAACATTGTAAAAATATCCCGTAATAACTTACTTTCTAAATTCGTTAGCACTCGCTTCTCTTCTTGAAATTATTACAATATAAAACACGCATATAGTCACAAAACTATTAACAACTTGTAAGCACAGTTAAATGGACACTGAAAGTAAACAAACAAAAATGGCAAGCGTCTGTTATTTTCGAAAAGTAAAAGGGAAGTTTATCGAAGGTACCTGGGTAGTACGGGTATAGACTACCGTATCATGTACTCGGGTATAGAAATAACGGTTAATGTTAAACATCCATGTTATTTGTTGTTTGCCAAGACGGCGACATTATAGGACCTTGTTTAACTCCTCTTTGACTTTTTGTAGTCTCAGTGTTCTCATCTCCGTTTTATCTAATGCATTTTGGTTCCAAAAGAGTTCATCTATTCTGTTAATATCATTGGAATCGATGTATTTTTCTCCATATGACCATTTAAACCTTGTAATCCTGAAATTTTGAACACCCAGTTGGATATTAGCTAATTTACTATTCTTCTTTTAAATATTCATACATTCAAGTATTTGTAAGGCATTTCTAACCAGAAATACCAAATAATAAATCCTTCAGGAAACCCCAATCCGGTCCTGTGGAGAAGTGACGAAATCGCAAGGAAATAGTAAAAGGCGAACAGTATCCATTTTTCACGTAGTTCGGATGGGCTGCATGATAACGTTCCGCGTCGACCAGCACCCAGCCACGTTTCAAACGCAAGCCAAGGAAGTAACAATGAGAGTTGATTAAGTGGCAGATAATCTTGCTACGGTTGCTTTTTATGAGTTCACCAAGGAGATATGCAACTTTTTGCTGCGGGTATATATCAATGGAGAGATTAGAGATAAATTACGGCTTACTTTCAAAAAGACGCCAAGGTGGGATGCTTTTAATATACTAAGAATTTTATTTTAGATAGCTAGAAGAGAACTTAAGTATGTTATGATATAAACGTTGTTGAAAAGTTGAAATTTTTGGTAGAATTGTTTATATATTGTAGTTTTAGTATATTTTCGACACTTCGATAACCTTTTTACAAAATTATATGCAAAATCCAAGCCTCTTACAGTTGCCAGTTTTGCTAGTAAGTCAATCGCCTTCTATTTTTTTAACTCTTTGGTTATGTTTGTGGGAAGATCACTCTTGGGTGTCCTCTTTCTTTCTTTCTTTTTGTTGGTGTGTAATTTTTTACTCGTTTGGCATTCAAAAGTTGTTTTTTCCGAGAACTTCAAATCCTTTCTGTTCGGATTTTTATATTAATTCGAGAAACTTTATTTCTGCTACCGATAATTTATTTTCTGTTGTCACAATTATCCTTGGAAGAATGCAGCAAAAGCCAAGAAGAGGTAGAAGATATAAATAAAGTGCAAGACTAAGAAAGTTACTATAAAACTTTATTTGTTATATAATAACTAATAAAGGACAAAAAATAACAAAGAGTCAAAAGACAATGAAGTATAGTGATAAAAGATGGAGGAGAAAAAATAAATTAGCTAGTATACCAATTAATAAAACAAATCTGAATATAAAACAGAATATAACAAAATAGAACGACCCCTTTCAAATTTACAATTTAGATGACGTCTTTTAACATCAATAATTATTACCCAAATTATCTTAGCTTAGCTGATGACATTGTGTTGATACTCTGCACACTAGTGAATGCTTAAGCACTTCAGCATCAAAAGCTGCAAGTATGTAGCTAAAATTCCTCTTCTTCTTCTTCTTCTTCTTCTTCTTCTTTTTATAGAGACATGACTGTCTGTTTTTCAATGTACCTATAGTAAGTTCATTCCATCGTTTTCGTGGTCTTCCTACTGATCGTCTTCCTATTGGGGAACCGTCTCTTGACGTCTTTACTACTACTGTTGTCATTCGGCATATATGATCGTTCCATTCTACTTTTCTATTTCTTACCCAGTTTTTGATGGTCTCCACCTTGCATCTATGTCATATATATGTACTTCTAGCTCCGTCTCATAGTATCTTACCATCAATTTTTCTGTGTTTTCATCTCTGCTGTTTCTAACATCGTTTTTGTCCTCTCTGTGTCAGATCTTGTTTCTGTCGCCTATGCCATTATTGGTCTGATGACTGTTTTGTAAATTCTGCCTTTCGCTTCTTTCCCGATATTTTTATTTCTCCATATTGTTTTATAATTAGGCTGCCTGCGGCTCTGTTTGCTATATTCACTTGATCTTCCAGTTCGGTTTCGAGCTTTCGGTAGCTAGATAATGTGATGTCTATATATTTAAACTCCATCACTAGTTGTATTATCTGACGTTCCAGCTCCAATTTACATCTTAGTACGATCAAACGCATAAAATTGCAATATCTGGGACACGTTATGAGAAATCAGCACCGTTACTCCCTGCTACAGTCTATATTGCAAGGTAAAGTCAAAGGTAAGCGAGGACCCGGTAGAAGGAGAATATCATGGCTGCGGAATTTAAGAACATGGTTTAAGAAAACCTCAACGGAGCTGTTTCGAGCCGCAGCGAGCAAGGTTATGATTGCCAATATGATTTCCAACATCCGAAACGGATAGGAACCAGAAGAAGAAGAAAATTTGCTGTTGTAACCATGCATTTTGTCTTTGTTGGGGAAATTAACATGTTAAATTTTCTGGCGGTTATATCAAATTCGTGCAGCATACGTTGTAAATCATCTTCATTTTGAGAGAGTAGTATTGCGTCGTCTGCATAGCAGATTATTTTAAGTTGTTTTTCTCCCATTTGGTATCCTTTTTTAGTTCTTACTTTTTTTATTATTTCATCCATAATCAGGTTGAACAATAGAGGATTCAGGGAATCTTCCTGTCTTATCCCATTGCCAGATTCAATAGGGTCGGTTAGTTTTTCAAGGTTTTTTTTTACCTGGTCAAATACCTTTGTAAGGTCCACGAAATATAGATATGCCGGTTTTTTGTATTCTAATAATTTTTCTTGCACTTGGATCATTATAGATATAGCGTCGGTGCATGATCTTTCCGACTAAATCCTTGTTGTTCTTCTGCTAGGGTTATAATTTCATTCAATTTATTTATTATGACTTTGGTTCTTAATTTTAGTGTTGTGTTTAATAAATTAATTCCTCTGTAATTTTCCGGGTCCGGTTTGTCTCCCCTTTTGAAGAGAGGTATTAGGCTGCTTGATCTCCATTCTTGAGGAATTCTGTTTTGTTCTATTATTGTTTGGATTAGTTTTAGTAGCTATGTGGTCAGATCTGGTCCTTCGTACATTAGGAGTTTATTTCGGTATTCTGTCCTCTCCTGATGATTTTCTATTTTTTAATTTCTTTAATGGTTCCTTTACCTCTTCCTCCTTAATATTTAGTTCTTCGTTTGTCGTCACCTCTGGTGTTGGCGGTTCACCATCGTCACCTTTAGCAAACAGGGATCGAAAGTAGTCTACCCATGTTTCCTTGTGATTGTGTTTCGTTTTTATTAGTTCATTCATCTCTTTTCTTTGTCCTCTGATCATTCTCCATATTTCTTCCACAGTTCCATCTGTTTTGAGAAACTCTTGCAGTTTTCGCATCTTCAAAATAATTCTCTACTAATCTCTCCAAAAGCGTACGATCTTTATAAGCGGTAGATATTTTTGGTCTTCCAGAACCTTGCTTTCTTTCGAGAGTTTCTTATACTCTCCATCTTTTATTAATATTAAAAACTGTTGTTCTGCTTACGTTAAAATTTTCGCTACGGCAGATGGTGACCAACCATCTAATTTCGTTAAAATTATTGCTTTTAGTTGTTTGCTAGTGTAGTAGTAGCGGGGAGCCATTTTTTGAGGTTGAACAGAATAAATTTTCTGACAAATTTGAAATTTTTGCTGATACTATGACTTCCAATATAAACCCACTTCGCAATCGAATTTTGTACGTCGATGCGCATGACGTCACGTGATTAAAGTTCCACTTGTCAGTAAAACATATATGGAAAGAGAGGGTTTTTATTTAAATATTTAGAATATTTAGGGATGTTAGGTAAAATATCTGCAATTAAAACTTAAAAATGTGTTATATATACTTATATCTCTGCTAGCCTAGCAATGTAAATTAATATAATTTAAATAGATAATAAAATATATTTTATTTTAAAATAAATATATTTTATCTAAAAGTGCACACATTTATTTGTTAACGTACTAGATGAATGATAAAACAATACTAAATCTGACAAAACTCCATACCAAAAAGAACATTTCTGGTGATATTTGTCGCCAAGTGACGTCACACGTGCAAAAGAGATAAACTGATCACGTGCGAGTGGGTTTATTTTTAGAAGTTATAGTATCATAATCGGTACCCATCATCGTCTCATGAAATTCAACTACAATTAGTTAAACTTTGAAAAATAAGGCTATTATCGAGCACAAGTTAATTAAATCTAGCCCAAGTACTTTCGCTTAATATAGCATCTTCAGGGGCATTTCGTCAAAATGTGAACTATCCGGCAAGCGAAGAATGTGGAAACATTAAAAATAACATAAAATTGTACAAAACACTACACTAAAACGGGGACAAACAGTTTAAAATTACTTTAAAGATTCTACGCTACATTCTTTGTCAGTATCTGGAGGGATAATCCCTGGAGGGATAATCCCTGGAGGGATTATCCCTCCAGATACTGACAAAGAATGTAGCGTAGAATCTTTGTTTGAAGTTTTATGATATATGGGACTGAAAATGGGATTATAAACAAGAAGAAACAGCAGTAAGATAGTAGCAACAGAGATGGAATGCCTGCGAAGATGCTGCAGAGTAACAAGAATGGATAGGAGCAGTAATGACGAAATAAAGAAAAGAGCAGCAATAGAAAAAGACATACTAACATATATAGAACAAAAAAGACTAAAGTGGTATGGAAATGTAAGAAAAACTAGTGACAGCAGATGGATAAGGAGAATAACCGAATGAAGCCCCATAGGAAGAAGGAAAAGAGCACCACCTCGAAGATCCTGGAGGAACGAAGTAGACAACGACGCCATGAGTAAGAGATGCCTAAACGATGGAGAATGGGACAACAGAGAGAGATGGAAACGGTTGAGCGAGGGAAGGCAGTTAATACTGTAGAATCCCTGAATATATATGTTTTCAAATCGAATGCTATGTATTAGAAATAAAATGTTTAAGTTTTTATTAAAACAAGTGGAATAACAGTAGTTTTTCTTAGACATTTTTGATGCATGTTTCATATTGTTTTTAGCGTGTAAAAAATTTAACAATTAGAACTGTCTTTATAAAGATATAACTGTAAAAACTATTATTGTGTGCCCTAAATAGTATTATCTTATTATTTTTGTTCTTATTATTTTTGTTTTCTATATATCTTTGTTCAATATATAATGTACATCTTTTATTGACCAAACAAGTATTACAGTATCGACATCGTATCTAAAATTATTTACTTTTGCTTCCTGTTAAAAGCCCCCTGGCCCTTTTCTTCTCATACTTCTCGTATAATAGCAATATCTAGCAGTAAATAAATAACTTTATCCAAATATTAAATTTGTATTAAAACTTGAACGTTGAAAGCGGCAAAGAAAACATCCATTACCACGATTTATGTAAGATATTCGTTATAAAGCAAAGTTTAAGACTAAAAACCGCCAAAGTGCATTTCTCGATGCTCCGAAACCCACAGATGTTACCTCAACAATAAGATTTGATTAAACGCCTGACTATTCTCGCGGTTTCTTCTTCGTATTATGACTAAACGTTGTTTAGGTTGGTAGCGTTTCATTATTCTGATTTACTGTGCTGATAAATGTCTGGGAACAAATGCTGGGCTTTTATATATTTTGACAGGCTACCGTACAAATGCCAGTTAAAGATTCTGCGATAATCATGTCATTTGCATTTTAAAATGGCCGTATCTTTCGAATGGGAAGTTGCAGAAACAGCTGAAACATAATCCGAGATGTTGCATCTCATTTACTGTCCGAATTTATAATCAGGAGCGTCTAACTTTTCCGCTACACATTGTATGATCATTGATATTGTAAATAGTTCTTCGCGGCCATTTGAGAATGTAATAATTCCGAATAAATTGTTTATCTATTAAAGATAACTAATTCCATTCAAATGATAATGGCTTTGGTATGGGTTGTAGATCAACAATACAATAAAATAAAGTGGTAAGGTCCATTCGCTTAGCTCGGGCATATTTTGACAAATTCATAGTCGGAAATCTACAACACAAAAATTCCTACCTCCCAGTATTAATAGCTCAAATATATACTATTGCAGACTTCTTTCATTGAAAAAAGAAGAATTATTCTAAATACTGGAAGTGTATACTAAACCCACAAAATTTTCCCTGTATATTTAAAATATAATATTTGAGTTGTTACAATTTAAAATATTGTAGTAAATATTCGCGTTGTTTATTTTAGTTAATATGATCTGTTCTATTGTTCTATTATTTTTGTTTAATTCTTTGTTAGTTCTATTTTGAATTTTATTATTAGGGATAGTAAAAATTTTCTATTTGTTCTATCAGATAATGCGATAATAAATATAATAAATGTTCTTTAAAAATTAATATGTTTAGATGAGTAGGGAAGCTGTTAAATTACAAGGTAATCAAACTGCACAAAGATTTATTCAAAATACCAACAATTTTTTTTAATTATTTGCTCATTCGGTGTAAGTTGATCATTAATGTTCTTAATAACAAAAACATTTCAGTTAACATTAAGTTCAGTTTGACAGCGTCAAAAATCAAATTCGCTTAGAAATTTATAGCATGTATAAAGAAAGTAAGTTTCTATTATATATAAAAAAATATATTTTATTAAAAATTATGGTAATTTAGTTTATACCGTTAAGTTGCGCCAAATGTAAGTAACCAACTTAAACTTTTTGTTAGCATTTAGCTGGAGTTTCTGGGGAAACTTTCTTAACGTTTAATATTTTCCACTTATTATTTATTTAAAAGACTATATATATATATATATATATATATATATATATATATATATATATATATATATCTTAAGGTAACCAGCGGCCACTATTACCTTTCTCTCTCGCCGACTACATTTTCTTTGAAATAATTACACTCAGGCGTCAGTCCGAATTTCTGGAGAATAAAATTATGAAATTAAACCCTGGAAGTAAAACATTTCCGGTTCACAAACCATCGCTCAAACGATTACTTGCCGCATAGTTTTATGAATTCTGAACTTCCAAAGCCATCAGCACGGCTTCAGAAATGGGTTTGCACAGCGTCGAGCAGGTATACACTTCCTTTTGATCTAGAACCGTGTAAACGTTGATCGAAACTATTAGTTTTCATGCAAATGCCTATAATGAGGCTATTAATTTGAATGCTTGGAATATACACAGCCATTTACGTAGTACGGTCTGAGATTACACAAAATATTAATTAGTGGACGGAGTCGATTGATACTTAATGAAAATTCATTTTATATTTATAGTCGAGTCAAAGGGGGCACAATTTCTTTAAATATCTTAAATTATCAAAGATAGGCTAATTTTTAATAAGTTCATTCAAAGGTATTCAAATACATAAAATAATAAATAATATATACGATTCCTCAGAAGATATTGTTCTAAAGGTATTTTCTTGTGGCATTGTAAATTAATTACTATTAAACTGGGAATAAGCCACAATTAAAGATAAAAATACGTTTATTGACGTTTCAATTTCCACTTCGGAAATCGTTCTCAAAATACAAACAGTAAATTAAACAAATTTTGTTTTTTGTTACATAGTGAAAAATTCTTCTAATAATTTAATTTTATCTGACTCATTTATATTGACAATTCAGACATACATTATGCATTTTAAAGTAGACGACTTTAAAATGATATTGCCAATATTGTTGAGTTGCGCTCCTGGGACGACTTTAATTATAAGATAGTTCATTCGATTACATGAAATCAACTTTAACTTGAGAATATCCGTCAGAAAAAAATCATAGCATGTAATTCGTCTTTAAAAAGACAAACACATGACATGATGTCAGTAAAATTCTCCTGTTAGTGATTCCATAGTAAATTATGAGGGAAAAACAGGAAAAAATCCTCATAATACTATCCCGACATTGTAAGTATTTGTTCGTGAATTTACCTTCAACAAACATCAAAATTCTGATTTTATATGTTACGTTATTTAAAAAGCATAATGTATCCTCTATATGTTACTGACTTACTAATACTGGTATTTTCTTATTAATAACTAATTAATAATGGCAATATCATTTTAAAGTCGTCTACTTTAAAATGCATAATGTATGTCTGAATTGTCAATATAAATGAGTCAGAATAAAATTAAATTATTAGAAGAATTTTTCACTATGTAACAAAAAACAAAATTTGTTTAATTTACTGTTTGTATTTTGAGAACGATTTCCGAAGTGGAAATTGAAACGTCAATAAACGTATTTTTATCTTTAATTGTGGCTTTTTTCCCAGTTTAATAGTAATTAATTTACAATGCCACAAGAAAATAGCTTCAGAACAATATTGCTCTTTAAGTATTGAAATCTTTATCCAATGTCATCGATCTAGGGTAACATTAGAATTTAAATTTTAAATCATGCAAAACCATATATTGATGTCACCACTACTATTTTAGTGTTAGCTTCAATTACAAAAGAAGGCACTGAGGATGATCTGAACTAGATCGAAAACGTTACGTTATGCACCTGTATACATTTTGGACGACACTTTTAAAAAATAAATTAAATGTTTTATACCTACATACAAATTTGAATTGTTACTTCTGTATAAAATGAAGTTAAGTTTGATGATAAAATAAGCAACAAATGCATAAACTCTTAAAAATAAATAAGATAATAATAATAAATGCCACCACAATAAGAATATTGAACGTCTTGTAGCGCCACTGTCCATTTTCTTAAATCTTTCTATACTTAATAGAGAGATAAGCTATTTCAATAAACTAACAAATCTATCTTCACAATTGTAAGTTAATCAATTTTTGACATAACACGCGAAACCTCCAGCAGCTTTTAGTTCAAACTAGAGTGGGTGAGGAATTAGACAATCCATATCCCGCTGGTCCGTGATAGATTATTAATGGCCCCTATTTTTTATATATTCTTCTATGCGAAACTTTGCAAAACACTGGCGCGCAAGGACAAATTGGTGAAGTGAACGCTACTCTTTGAAATAAATCATGTTTTCAACAAAAACATAAATAATATATAATGTTTTAAAACTAAAAATGATTTCCTGAATTTGTTTAAAGTATTTGTCCACTAAACTTTTATGAGGCAGTGTATATCATTTAAAACGAGCGCAGTAACACATAAAAATCAGGTTAAATCTCCGTTATATCTAAAACAGCACATTAAAATTCTATGAACTATTATGGAAATATCGTGATATGTACATCGAGTTGTGGCATTAAATTAATGTCCCTTTCAATGCATACTAAATGTATTTTTATTATTACATCTGCAGATCACGTTATATCGATCATATCATTTTTAATCGTAATGCATTTACTGAGTTTATGTCTATGTGATTAAATCAAAAGCAGTTAGTCAACCACGTAGTATATTAATCCCAAACAGAGATCAAGCTATTCTATTTAACACTCTAGAGAATTGTACAATTAATGACTATCTTGAAGGATTGAGTCAGCATAAAGAACCAAAAAATATAATTTTCGCATAGCGTATATCAAACGGTAGAATATGCATCTATCTATCATCTAAAAACCTAGTAGATAAATTCATAGCAGAAACAAAGAAGATAATAGTAAATGGAAATATACTGGAAGCGAAAAGATTAATAACTTCATCAGTCCGCTTAATTCTGTCCAATGCATGTCCAAGCATACCTTCTAACTTAATATTGGACGAATTAATAAAACTAGGTTTAACTCCTCCCTCAGACATATCATACCTACGGATAGGAGCAGCCAATCTTGCCTTCAGTCATATTCTAAGCTTCCAAAGACAAATTTTCGTTTCACCTTTTTCAGGCAACTTTGTACTACCTGAATATTTTATCATCGAATTGGAACAAACATCATACCGCATATTTATAGCCCAAAATAAACCTTTTTCAAATACAAATAAACTGGACACCACTCAGCTAATTGTCCAAATATTTAACCTTCGAACCATCCTCACAATGATAGTGCAATATTCATCAATAAATCATACTAAACAAGATAATCTACAAAATACTCCCACAATCTCAAATACCACTCCCACGACACTTACTACGTCTTCTCAAACCACAGTACAAATAGTAGCAATCCCAAATTTATCAATAAACCAAACCCAACAACACTCACTACAAAATACATCTATACACTTGACCACTTCATTAGTTAACACTACAATCGCATCACCTACATCGTCTGAATACCCAAAAACATAAATCAACCTCACTCGAAACAAGTCAACACTTACTTAAAAATAAAAATACACATATGAGTTCTCATGAACCCCAGATAACTTCGAACAAAGTAACCGGAAAAAGAACCCTAGAAGATGCAGTCACGCCACACGCCGAAGTAAACTTTAAAACACCTAAGCTTTAATTAAAGAAAAAAAACCAAAACTAATGACAAAAACTTAAGAGATGAGATACCATATCTCCAAACATTACTAGAACCAGTTAAAGGATATGTAGAAAGGCAAAAGCAATTGTTAAGCTTTGATCAAGTAGTGGATCTATTTAAAGATATACAAGGATCAAAAGACATAATCAGCTTAACAAAATTGTACTCAGAAGACTCTCATACACTTATAAAGTTTTTAACGGAATTACATCCATACAACATCGATAAACGAATAAAAACTTAAAGCACCAAATTAATACGAAAACGTGGCAAACACATAGGTTAACTCTCTGCAGTGAAAACTTCATTATCGAAAGAAGATTCCGACTCATCGGTAAATCATTTCTCTAAAGAATAATAAGATCACTGTTGACTTCGTGTTTGTTCTATCACATTCAGGTATACAAGAGTATGAAGAAGAAGATAAACTAGCCCGCTTAGCATCCTTTAATCAGGTCTCAATTCTTATTAATGAGGTTTCTTCTGGTGACTTCAAGTCAGAAGTAAAATATAAAGTGTTGAGTTCATGGCGGAATAAGTGGAGTGCATCGCAAGGTAAACTCAAGAAAATCGAACAATTAGTGAAACCGTGGCTCCAACCTACAGCGAATAGACACGACCAAGTCAGAATAGCGAATTTGCAGATGGGACACAGTGATTTGATACACAAACGCCTCTTTGCGCGGACTGTGCCGCCAATGTGTGAGAATTGTCAAGTAAAACTCTCCATGGAGCATATACTAACTCGGTGCAAAACATATGAAGTAGCAAGATAAAGCAAAAGGTAAAGATAACATCTAATGAACTTGTAAACGAATCAAACACATTGGATATCCATTATGGTATCCCTCAGGGTAGTGTATTGGGTCCTCTACTTTTTTTAGTATTTATTAATGATATAGCTTTGATAACTAATTTACTGACTGAGGTTAACATCATCAGTTATGCGGATGATACCAATATTCTAGTCACAGGAACGTCTGATCAAAATTTGCAAAATAAAACTACACAGATACTATCCACCATTAACAGTTATTTGTTATCCAACAAATTAGTTTTGAATGAAGAAAAATCAAAGTATATGATTTTCACGTCAAATAATTTATTAAACCATCAAGCCACTATAGAAGCAGCAATAGATAAAACAGACTGCACGAAGTTGCTGGGGGTACTTCTAGACAGTAATTGTAAATGGTCAAACCACATTTCTAATTTGAAATCCAGATTAAGTAGCGCATATTATGCAGTGAGAATTCTCTCACGTCTCTTTCATGCATCAATATTAAAAACAGTATACTTTGCCCATTTTTACTCAATAGCCAAATATGGCATTGACGTCTGGGGTTGTACCTCTGAATTAGAACAGATATTTGTACTTCAGAAAAGAGCTATTAGGATAATGTATAAAATGAAATTTAGAGATTCTTGTAGAGGCATCTTTAGACAAAACAATATTTTTACAATTCCTGGTCTGTATATATTTTCGTGTATAACGTATTTACATAGCAAAATTTATGAATTTAACAAATTCCAATTTAACCATGTTTATTCAACTAGATTCAGAGACAATCACTTTATGCTTCCACAACATCGTTCTGTTTTGTTGGAAGGTAGCACACATTATGCAGCCATAAGTTTCTTTAACAAATTACCAATAGATATACGAACGAATTTACATCAGTCAAACTTTCGGAGGTGTGTACATCAATACATTTGTGTGCTAAAGCCATATTCTAAAAATAACTTTTAAGTATGTTTTATCGTGTTTATTAATTTACATACTTTTAAGATGTATGTTTGTAACTTTGACTTGTCTCATACATGTACCTTGTATAATGTCGCATGTGATCAATAAATTTGACTTGACTTGACTTGACAAGAGAGAAGCACACTATCCCAAATAATACAAAGGAGGCCTTAGGAAAATACATTAACATTAAAAAACACAATAAGTTATCTTAAAGACTCAAGACTGTATCAATTATTATAATTTTTTCTTTAAACTTTACCTGTATTATATTTTTTAGATGGCTAATAACCCTTGTGGTTGCAGCGTAAATATATAAAAACAAGTTTGTAAATAATTATTATATACAGAAATATTTTTATACAGAATATTTGTATCGGATTTGTTTTCAGTTTGAAAACCTTTTTCATTTACCTATCTGTTTTAATTTCCCATTCCCTTTGTTGTTGCTTAAGCAGAGGAGAAGCGATTTGTAAAATCGTAAAATCCCACAGTCATTTTAACTGCACCATGGGCCGTTTTCTTCTCGATTCCAGAATACCAAAGGGGATTATGTCCCCCTTTTACTCGAAAATTCAACTAAAACTTACTACTCCTCGGCTTTCATGAATTTTCGAGAATTGTATCAAAGGAGGCTCGCATCCGTTTGTTAGATGCTTTCTAGATTCATGTTAATTACTCCTCCAATATAAGCTGGCCCAGGGCAATCTGCACATCATTAGTATTTAACTCGAACTCGCTTATCCCCAACTCACTTTGGTACATGCTGCAGGCCCTCCCGAATAGAGATGTGTAGTTTATAAGAGAACCGATTACAATTAGACAAGATATAGCCGAAGATTAAAACCACAGTACATTCAATATTGTAATAGCTTGCAAAAGCATTCAATCAACTATATTCGAAAATTTCATTAAACACACTAATGGCTAACTATTACTACAGGTATTGCATAGAAGTATAGGGATGAAGGAAAAAATCAGAGAGTAGTGGTCAAATATATATATATTATATATATATATATATATATATATATATATATATATATATATATTATATATATATGTAAGACAAAGTTGATACTACTTCATCTATTTTGAAGACGTTTCGCTATCGAAAATTCTGATAGCATCATCAGTTCATCTAAAAATTTTACATTATGAGAACCACACATTCATGAAGAAGATGTTACATAGTTACCTTAAAAAGACATGTAGGTGTCAATGGTATTAAAAAGTTAGTACAAAAACTCAGATAAATGGACATCATGTTGTGATATTGTATAAACAATCAAATAACTAACAACATTTAGAGACTTAGTAAAAATTAGCAAAGCAACAGAACACGTGGTCTAATCTACATATAATATTTTATATAATATTAACTAGTGAAAAAGAACTAAGAAAATCATCGATTCACTTCCAACTAAGCAAAATATTTTATGACTTCATCTTAACTTTAGGTAGCATTATTTAAGTTATCTACATTGAGATATAAAAAATATAATATAAAAAAAAATATTGTGAAGTTACCACTGTATGCTTAGCACCTGTTGCGGTTGAAATGGCGTTAATTAAAAGATACCGAGCCAATGACATGAACAGACAGCCAACCTTGAGGTCGAAAATTCTTCGACAGAACAGCAAGGTTAAGAGTACCAACCCACTAATTTAAGGGCGGTATATTTGAAAAAGTTAACATGAGTTTGAATGATACCCGCCCGTAAGAGACCGAACAATGAAAGAAATTAGCGATAACGTTAATCCCCTGCATCAACCAGTCTAGAACAAACAGGTAGGCAATATTCATTCAACTTCATATATAAAAGAGTGAAAAATCGTCAACATTGTAGTTGAATATACAGCTACAGGTAAATGACGATAAGCACCTAATTTCCAAAAAGTCCAAGGTACCACGCTTGGAACTTTAATTTATAAGGTATTCTAAGAATAAATTGCATTAATTTGTATTAAAGTAAAAATCAAAAATTCACATTCATCAAAGTATGAAAAACGACAGTGTATGCAATGTAAGTTGCATAAGTAAGTGCCATTATTATAATATTGTATTTTATCAAAGTATTAATTATAATAAGTTAGAGTTTTAGAATTATTTAATAAACAAATGTGTTAAATTGTACGACTTTAGAGACACACACATGATGAACTGATTGTAAAGCCTAATTCTGCAAAATTAAAGCATGATATATTTGGCTCAAGTTACTTATGTCAGTTCTCTTATTTAAAGCATTAGGATGTTTAAGAATAGAACACATTTCTAAGAACTGTCTTTTACCAAGATTACGCTCAGTGCCAAGAATTTTGACTTCATTGAAATCCACCTTATGTTTGGTGTTAATCGCGTGTTGCGCTAACGCACATGCGTGCTTTGACAGATTAATGTCACTTCGATGCGAAGTGAGACGTCCTTTTAATGATCTTCCAGTTTGACCAATATAACATGCGTTACACTCAGCACAAGGTAAGTAGTATATAGTGTTGACTTGTTCTAAAGTGGACAATGGTGTTTTAGTTTTAGAAAACAAATGTCTAACAGTCTTAGCATTCTTAACCGCAATTTCAACTGGTATGTTATTCTACCAGTTGAAATTGCGGTTAAGAATGCTAAGACTGTTAGACATGGTATGTTATTCTGTTTAGTCGGTCAGATAGCCTAGCGAGCTGGGCGGCTGCTTCTCATTCGCTTCGCTGCGAATGGTTTAGTGGATGTGGGTTCGGTCCCCAGCTCGGTGTATAGAAAACAAAAAGTCTAACGCAGCAGTTTAAAATTCTAGATGAATCTGCGGCTTAGGCTAGAATATGCTGGTGTCTGATGGCCTATGGTGGAGCAGTACAGCAAGAGATAAGGGCTTGTGGCTCGGTGATACTCCTCCATAGATCCCTACCGGACGGGCGTGACGCCTAAAAAACCGGGTATATATATATATATATATATATATATATATATATATATATATATATATATATATATATATATGTTATTCTGTTTATACAGTTTAATAAGCTTCTCAGTAACTTGAGGAAAATAAGGCAGAGATGAATAATGGGTGGTAGGATTCTCAAGATCAGTATCAGGCAGAACAATGTTATTAACTGAATTATTTGAAATGGTTCTAAGTTGGTCACCATTGGGTATATCATCAAAAGAGGATCCATAACTTTGAGAATATAGGTATTTATTTATGATGGAGGATGGATATGAATTTTCAATTAGAATATTTCTTAATAACTTAAGGGATTCCTTTCGATTAATCAGATGTGTCAATTTATGTAATCTGCAACTAAGTGCTTTAATAAGGTTCAATTTATATTTCATAGGGTGACAGGAATGGTAATTAAGGAACCTATTAGAGGCCATTGGTTTTCTATACCAACTTGTGGTGAGGGTGTTATCTCCCATTCTGATGACACGCATGTCTAAAAAGGGGATACTATTTGTGACAGTGTCCTCAAGTTCAACAGTGAACTGTAAATGAGGATCAAATTCATTGAAAAAGGATAAGGTACCCTGAACCTTGTCAGGTGGTAGGGCTAATAATAAATCATCCACATACCGCTTAATAAAAGGGATTGGAAATTCTAATCGACCTAAACAGTCAGAAACCAAATCATCTAGTACATAGTTAACTAGGATGGGTGAAATTGAGGAACCCATAGGTGTGCCAAATATTTGGAGGTAAAATTTGTCCTCAAAGACCAAGAAGTTGGTGTAAAAAACTAGTTGCAAAAGTTCTGCAAATATATCCCAAGAAACAGGGCAATTAGGTTTGATAGAGTTCCAATGATTTTTCAAGGAGGTGATAACACTAAGATTTTTTCTAAGATACAATAACTTGATGTTCTTATTGTAGTTAGAAGGGTGACAAATTCTTTTTATTCTGTTTTTCAAAACTTTGATGATGTTAATCTTCTGCTCGTCTGGATGATACGAGTGAAAAGGCACATATCTACCTGAGAATGTTTTCTTTCTGTACCAATCCAACCTTACTGTGTTGTCCTCATGTCTGGTTACATAGGTGTCGAGGAATGGAACACTATTATTTTCTGTATTATTTTCTGTATATATATATATATATATATATATATATTATATATATATATATATATACATATATATATATATCTTCGAATAAAGGCTGATTAGATCAAATGCACATTGCAAACGCAATTAACAGAAGCTTAAAATATTACGAAAATCTCGAATATAATCAATGCATGTGCAGTGACTAGGGGGTCAAAAGAGTCTAAAAACTTGGAAATAATTGAATCGGATTTTAAATACATAATTAAACATTTTTCACTCTCGACCGCATTTATATTGCTGATGCTGACACATTTCCATAATTTGATACCATACGTCTATACAGCTTACATAAAAAAAGAAAAGAATAACACTAGCTTTTAGAATAAACAACATCTTAGGCAACTAGATTAAGAACAACACGATCCAAAAGAAAAAACAATTACTCAACGGTTTATACAAACTTAAATGTGACGAGTGTCCAAAAATTTACATCGGTCAAACTGGTACAACTTTCGTCAAACGTATGGAAGAACATACAAGGGCTTTCAATATAAGAAAAACAGACTTTACACACGCACTTCATCTTTTAGACCATAATCATTCTTTTAATGACGAATTTCAAATTCTTCACATTCAGAATAAGGCCTTAAGCAATCTTTATTAGAATCTATAAAAATCAACAAATTACAAGATACAGACATAATTTTGAATTTTTTTATGGGGTACCCCATTTTGCTCAGTATCGAAAGTTACTGGTCCACTTCCCCTGATCTCCAAATACCACTTATGGCAAAAATTATGACAAGAAAGATATTCAAAGAAATTCTCTCTAATTTGCACTTAAACGACAACTTAATGATACCAAACAACAATCAAGACAAATTGAATAAAGTAAGACCTCTGACAAAGATATTGAATAAACAATTTGGAAATTTATATACCGGTACAAGAACAGTGTGCATAGACGAATCCATTGTTACATTCAAAGGTCGTTCGTCTATAAAGCAGTATAATCCCATGAAACCCATAAGAAGGGGATTCAAGTGATGGTGTGTTTCTGATATGAAAGGATTTATAAAAAAATTTGATATATATCAAGGCAAAAACGAGGTTTTAGATAATAAATATTAAGACTATTAACTCGGCGAATGAGTTTTTTTTGCAAATGACTGAAGATGAATGGGGAAAGGATATAATTGTATATTTTGATAACTTTTTTACTGCTGTAAAATTACTGGAAAAATTACAAGCTATGTGGTACAATACGTTCAAACAGAAAAGGTAACCCAAAAACTTGATATATAAATGATCAAAAATATGAAAAGAGGAGACTTTGATTACCTGGTCTCCAATACAAATATTATATTTTTCAAATGGAAAGACAACAAAGTGGTAAATTTGGCATCAAATTTCCATGGAACTGACTCTACGAGTGTCTCTCGAAAATTCAAAGATGGGAAGAGCTTCCAGTTTCGGCTACACAAGTTATAAGTGATTATAACTCGTACATGGGTGGAGTAGATTACCACGATTGACTTCGCCAATGTTAAAGGCTGTATAGGAGATCAAGCAAATGGTGGCACAGAATATTTTGGGGGTACATTAAAATTACATTAATTCATTAATTCATACGTAGTTTTCAAACAGCTTTTAGACAAAGAAAAAAGTTTACTGGATTACCGACGTGATCTGTCAATGGGACTCCTCGGAAAATCTCAATGTCATACCACTCAGCGCCTTTTACGCTCACAAGGTGGACCAAGTCCAAAAAGAAGACGTTACAACTGTAGTGTATCTGATACTACTCGACTTTCAAATCGTCGTAACCACTGGTCCAAATTTGAAGAAATAAGAGGAAGATGTGAGATGTGCAGTGCATGTGGTATACAATCCAAGTCTCGTTCTATCGGTTTCCTATGTGGTGTGTTCTTGTTTATTAATGAGAAAAAAAATTGTTTTATTTCATATCACGAAGTTCATTATTTTATTATATTGATACAATTATAAACCAACCAAATACATATTTCGATACCTAAAGTTTGTTGACATTTTCGGTAAAAAGTACTTAGGAGTATCGTCTCTGAAAAATGAAGAAGAAATATAGAAATTTTGAAATAAAAGATGTTTTTATGCATCGGATGAAATAGATATCAATTTCTATACATTGGGGGTTTGGCTTTCTAGGGAGCATCTACTTTAAAGTACCACTGGCTGTCAAAGTGTTAAAGCAGATGTACTAGGTACAAAAGTTCAAAAGTGAATTATACTCAATGTAATGTGTCAGTTTTAAAAGAGTAATCACTGTTTTTGTTTTTATGCCGTCTCGAACGTAAGAGATTTAATATCCACATGGTTCCATTGTTGAGTTTTTAAGAAGCCTAGTTTCAAAGTTTGCGTCCCACTGAACAGAGTTCAACCTCATTTTGTTTGTCCCTTATCTTGACTTTGACCTTTAATTTGCCTGGTCGTTATTCCAGAATATTTTCGCAGTTGTTTGTGTGGCAGTGAATCTCTAGTTCCAATCCCAGATTAAAAAAAAAAAACATTTAGTGAAATTCACGTAACTTTTTTGATAAACTTTTAAAGTAAAAATAGACAATAATTGCTATCATGACAAGTTGAGAAATTTTAACAAGTAAAATTATACATGTTTTAGGGTGTTGCCTAGCTGTCATATTAATTATTTTCAAAGTTTTAAAATTTAATATTGACATCTGACAGCTAGTTTTATTTTTGACATTTGGTAAATATCTAATCATAATTGAGATCTTGTTAAATTTTATTTATTAAAAATGGTTAACCTTTGTGCATAGTTCCATTTAAAAAGATATTTTTTCATTTGTAATAATTTATTATTTTTTTCTGCTACAAAGTATCGCTCAATAACAACTGTTAGTTCTAATAGTATCTCCTACTTCTAGAGTGTGTAAACCAGTAATATTAAAGTAGGTCTGTTTTTTGTTATTTTGTATCACTAATTATATTTGTAACTATTTGTGGTGAGACAACATTACATATATAATTTTTTTTTTCTTAAAAAAGAGTATATTTTCTTTTAAAAAATTTCTAACCCTTTATTAAAATTTTTAGGAAGGAAGAGCCTTTCTTTCATCCAGCAGAAAGATTCTTCTAAGCGGCGTCCTTATTTTAAATAGCTTGAGAACCTTCTTGTATTGTGTTTGTCCAGTAGATTCAAGTAAGTACCCTTTTTTGTTTCATTTTTGGTAGTTACCCCATCTCCCTTGTTTCCCCTTGCTTACCCTATCTCCATCCCAGTCATTTCTGTCCTCATGTTTCACCCCCTTATAGTAATACACTATGTGCTAGGCGAAATAATCGTTACAACTTTATTACCAATACAGAACATTATTAAGAAGGTACCCACACCTCTGGTTTATTAAAATTACTGGAGCTATTTTATTATTTGTATTAATTTATATTAAATTAATGCAAATTTCAAATAAATATGAAATTCTTCATCTCTGGTGCATAATGTGACGTAGTAAAAGGAGTATAAGTGCCTTATCAATTGAGGTTGACGACCAATGTAGTAAATTTTCTGGCTTGAGCTTGATAAATTAAATGTACTTCGTGTTGTATGAATCCATATTCTTTTATTATGTAGGTATCAGTTTCTTTTTTCTTTTTTACCATATTGCTCTTTACAGCGATCTTATTAATTTTACTTGAATTTGTTCAATTTCATTACGGTATATTAGCAAGGTATTTTTACGGGAGACACTACATTAGAACATAGCAAATGATTTGTAATCGAACAAATAATCCTTTGGCCCATCTCTATACCCGATCCGCTTTTGTAAGTGCTGTTTAAATCTCCGGAAAACTCAGTTATTACCCACTCGCCACTATTAGAGTACTGGATGTCATTTTCAGATTTTAAAGTGGCTGTTGCACTATACCGCTTGATAAAGGGCAGTTTTGAGTACAGTTTGTTTAAGTGGTCCATTATTTGAGCCTGGGAGGACAGTTCAAGCCTAGAAGTGTTTAAAATGGAACCACTTAAAAACATAAATTAGAAAAGTGAAAGTAACACTGAGGGTCGCAGAAGAAATTAACTAATAAAATAAAAAAATAAAGATTAGGAGATTTCAACGAATATAAAAGAATTTTAAAAAAATTATACAAATCTTGATAAAGTTTTTATTATATCGGTGAAGCAAAAGGTGTCACTAAATCAGTTTACCTGATATACAATTAAAAAATATCAGTAAAATCAGGTTTAGTAAATTGTCTATGGTGACGTTTTCCACTTGAGTTGCCGGACTGGCATAAACAATGTGATTAAGTAAGATCAACATATTATAAACTGCTGCAACAATTCTGAAAACAGTGTCTTAACTATAACAAGTAAAAAAAAATCATATAAATATAAATAATGTCTTTTTAATGTATAAGACATCTTATTAGGTTTCGCGAACTGAAGAATATTAGCTTTGTGTGTTCGGAGCATCGAGCAATAAGACAAAAGAGGGAATTTAATCGTTATGAAAAGGAGACCAAAAAAGTGGCCTCTGATGGCGGACATATCCGGAAATGCAAATGCGCCAAATTTAAATCTCATGACACTTGACAATAATCATACAGTGGTGTAGGGGTTCTAATTTATCTATTTTATATTACATAATATTTTATATTATATATTTATCTATTTATTTATTAAAATTATTTATTAAAATACTTTTTTTAACACTAGAACACAATAAAGTTTTAATTAATTAATAACGATAATAGTCTAAAATGTTAAACAATTGTTAAAAAACTTCAATAGAAAATATAAATAAGCTTTCATGTGACAGTTTTGACAAACAATAACATCAACAATAACATAACCCAACTAAATTTGATTTATTAAACAAGGAAAGAGATTCTCTTTCCTTGTTTAAAGTGGCCTCTCAAAACAGCACTTCCTGTCTATCAATATGTTTACCCCCACTACCTTTACATTCCCTCTTTTGTCTTATTGCTCGATGGTTCGGAGGAGGTCTAGGTCGCCATAGTCAAAGTTTCGAATCTATTATAAGTAGGGGTACGGAATTTTCGGTTTTACGAAATAGATGCGAATTTCGGCGAAATTTTGAACTTAAATGCAATAAATGGGAAATACGGAGTTTTTGTTCAACTCACCTCTAAATAAGTAGGTAGTTACGAAGATATGGAAAGATTTTACCGAAAATTTTCTATTGCAATTTTTGAAAGGATTGTTTATTGTTTTAGCACGTGTTGAAACAATAGGATTTTTCATTGTTCATTATTAAATAGATTAAAATAAGATAAGGAATTGACAATAATTGTTAATGTTGATTCTTTGAGTAATATAAATAAGCCGACTGTCGTTATCTGCATTTTGGTCTTTGGTATTAATAAAAATCTAAGTAGAAATAAAAGTCGGCTAATTCTTATTTTCTAAACATATAAATTAGTCAACCAGGATAATCAGCGCTCATTCCGTCAATTTTTACTGAGTGAGATCATAGTCTATCAAAAAAGTTTTCATATTAAAATAAAGTTACTTAAAGTATCCCCTAAAATGGGACGCCCTAAAACAATTTTGAGTGATCGAGTCAAAGAATTTGCAACAGATCGCCTATATTTGTGTAACGCAAATATTGTGATGTGTAAGTATTGTAATATTCGTTTGGAAGATGATAAAAAGGACACACTACAGAAACATGTAAAGTCGACTAACCACATTAACAAGAAAAAATCTATAGCATCTACATCAGGAACTAAGCGACAAATGTCAATTGCTAGTGGCTTTGAGAGACAGAAACGAGCAAAAAGAAGAAAATGATAATTTTGTGGAGGATATAGTTAGTATGTATCTGAAAGCACACATTCCACTTCATAAATGGGATAATCTAGCTGTGCGTGAATATATTGCTAAATATATGCCGCGGTCGGGTGCTGTTTCATCTGCGGATACGTCCAGGAGCAAGGTAGTGCCACGGTGTGGGCTGTCTGAAAAAAACAATATAAAGCAAAAGCTTAACGGCAAGCCCATTTTAATAGTAGCAGATGAAACCTCGGATTGACAAGCAAGATGTGTTTTTGCTATTCTCTTCAAAATTATAGATTCTGTACTACATCAAGAATGTTTTTTAGCAAGTGTTAAGTTCCTTGATACTGCCAATGCATCAACGTGTTCACAGGTAATTATAGATACATTAAAAGACTTTGAAATTTATTATTCACAAGTTAAAGGCCTGATATTCAGCAAGATACATGTCTGCTTGCTTTAACCAATTAAAAATTCTAAGAGGGCCACATATCTTACATTACCAATGTTGGACTCATAAAGTTAATCTTGCTAATGATGTTTTTGTAGGAGAATTCAAAGTGTTTAAAATTCTTTACAGCAAAAGTCAAGCCAGTCTTTTGTCTTTCAAGAAAAATAGAGAATTCGTACTTGAATTATTTAAAAGAAAACGTGCCCAATCTCCCAGCAAAACTTTATCCAGCACTAGTTGTAACTAGATGAAACTCTTGGTTCTCAGCAGTGTCGTATCAAGTGAATATCTTAATCACATACTTAATTTTATCAGTATTAAATTTCTCAAAGACAATTACGCTGATAAAAGCACCACCGGGTGCTCTCCAAAATTAATAAAATTAATAGACGATTTGGAAGGAGCCAGTTATCCATTCGCCCATCTTTTATGGAACAAATTAGTGGACTTAAAATGGTCACTAGAACACCATCGCCAAGGTTATTTTGATGTAAAAACATCTCGGTTGCTTACTGAAAACGAAGAAATTGACGCTACACTAAAAGAAATGCTTATGAAAGCAAACGACAAAGCCTTTAATAAACTAACTCTCTCTAATTATAAAAAAAGTAAATGCGACATTCATGTTTTTTTATTTGCGAAAATTCCGTACCCCTAATTATGGATTATTTTATAGCTTATATTATGGATTATGTAAGGAATTATTTTATGGATTTAATTATGGAATTTTAATTAAAGCCTTTGTTCACCGTAGCTATTTTTTGTATGGAGAAACAGAACTACTTGTCTCTTCTACAGGGGGTCTTTACAAGGTTGTAGAGAAACCGGATATAGCAGTAAGCTTTTTAAAATTTAAAAAAGTGAATCTCCAGGTTAGCGGATTTTTATATTGACCTAGAGTGAGGGTTACGTGGGATAACGTCAACTTTTAGTTTTCTGAAAGACAATTTAATAGGGTTCCTCTTTGCATTAGTAATAAAAATCTACTTATAAGATAGGTAATTCCTATTTAGTTTTTGATATGGGCAATGGTGTACTAAGCAGATAAAAGTAAATTTGATAGTTGATTGATATAAGGTCGAATGATCGAATAAATGAACTTTGAAAAATTAAAGGCAAATATCGAGCACAATTTTAATAATCAAATCTTGCCCAAGTACTTTCGCTTTCTACAGCATCATAAGGGGCATTTTGTCAAATTTGGGCTATTCAACAAGCGCAGAATGTAATAAACATGAATGTTAACATAAAATTGTACAAACACTACACTAAAACAAGGACAAACAGTTTAAAATTATTAAAAATTATTCTACGTTCTACATTCTTGTCGACAACAGCAGAGAGAAGAATGAAAAAAAAAAGTAAATTTGTTTTTCTCCTACTAAAACCCCGAATATCATTAGTAGCGAAATAGTATATTACTTTATGAGGAGGAGAAGCATGACTTTTCTTGACGCGCCCGATATTAGAGGGCAATAGACGGCAAGACAAGAAAAGTCATATTTTTGCTGAATAAAGTAGACTATTTTTTCTTCAAACGTAGCAATTTTCAACCATAAATAGTACAATTCATACGCTATTTTTATTCGAAATTAACTGTGACAACTATCAAAGTCGTCTAGATGTTAGAAATTAAAATAAATAAATCGTCGGTGGGATTTGCGTCTCTCTGGTTACAGTTGTTTGACAGTTGTTTGCAATTATTAAAGACAGCTTATTGTTGTTCGCAAGCCTCTAACATCGGGAATGATTGCTAAAAGTTGTTCTTGACCATCAGTATCATCAACAATTATCAATGCGTATCAAAAGTCGGGAACATTTTTGCACAGTTTCAATTTTGAAAATGCTTCATTAACTAATTGCACTTTTAATACTACTATAAATAAAAATGATGTTTAATTGTTGTTAATGACATTTTTATTGTTGCTTTGTGACATGTTTCATATTGTTGCCATGACAACATTTTTCCTCCGCTGTAAAGAAATGGGAAAAAAACTGCTGCCGGCGGAGACATCAAACTTTGACAGGATCAAGTTAGAGAAGTAATGTCATCATTACTTGACGTTTGAAGAAAAAATAATTTACGGGTTGTTTACATATATGTGAATTTAAAAAGGCTTCGTAATTGAGCAGTGACAAATTTCTGAGAAAAAACTCGTTTTCAGTAGAAATTAGTGTCTAATGGGATAAGAGTAAGTGAGGTTATTTATAATTCGAAACAGCCATGTTTGCGTTAAATTTACGACGTTACCAAAGTTAAGAATAATTCTGCTTAGTACCGATAAGGACTGGATTTCAGAGCGGTTAAAGCGGGTCTAGTTCCTTTTGCGGTCCTTAGAAACAGATATGATTAATAGGGACAGTGAGGATTAAGCGTTAGAAGCCAAGAAGAGAAGAGGTAGAGGGTCAGCTTCATTTTTCCTGCAGAACAAAAAAGCTGCCAGAACTCCATTCAATATTCAGAGAATGATAATAAGGTTATAAATAGGTTCAAGAGGATGACATAAAAATTGAAAGAAATCGGGAAAGAAAATAAGGAATATTGCTGAATAATAAGTGATGATGCACTGAAAAAGAAAATATAACATAAAGCAAGAATTGGAAGAAATACAAAACAAATTAATCCAGGTTCAAAACAAAGTAGAAAAAATTGAAAAACAGATGAACAGAAATAACAATAATTACGGTTGTACCAAGGGTCGCAACAAATAAAAACACTCATCTTAAAAAATAATGTCAAAGATTTTATACAAAAGTACCTAAAACAGAATGTGAAAATAGAATCTGCACTAATGCTAAAACAAGTTTGGTACAAATTAAGGATTATGGTGAAAAAACAAGGTAATAAAAGAAAAAAGCACACTCGGTTTTCTTACTGGGGAAAATATCTTCATCGATCAAGACATGACTGAGAAGGAAAGACACATGAGGCAGGAAATTGTAAGAGAAGGCTAGGAATTAAAAGCTAAAGGTAAAAATGAAAGTATAGAGTACACAAAACTAACTGTGGATGGCACAAAATGGGAATGGGAATACTTATCCGTCACATATAACAGTTATATTTAATATAAAATTAGTATTTCTTGGGTTTCGGTTCAATAAATAATATTAAATTTGGAACTAGATTCTATTGTCCATTGAAATCAACGTTTCAGCAGGAAACCCTTGCTTTTTTAACGATACAAAACGTAAAATCGGGAAACTGACATATTGAATTCAATTCATTATTGTCAGTTAGTTTGTGATCGTTGAACGACCTTTGATAAAACCATTCTATTGGTGAGGTATGACATTTTCTTGAAGAAGAAACTCAGACAGCTTCCGAAATAATCGATTCCACAACTTTGCCGACAATAGGAAGACCTGGGCTGATTGAACGATAATTATTGCAAGCAAGTTTATTTACTTTCTTGAATATAGGAGTAACCGAAGGCAGTTTCCAGCACAAGGGAAGAGAACCTTGATTAAAAGAAGCATTCATTATGAGAGATATAGGGATGGCTACAGATACTGCACATTTAAGAAAAAGGAGGCGACTCCGTCTAATCCATGTGATGAGTTATTGCGTAGTTTCCATAAATGATGTTTAATTGCATCCGGTGTGAAAGATATATTATCAACAGTTTTATACAAACATGGGTACATTATTTTAGAAATGGTATAATAAGGTTCATCTGTAAAATCCTGAGAAAAGAATAACGACAAATATTTCGAAGATTCATTATACGAAGAACATAAAGACCAATCAGTTTTTTGAAGTAATGGTATGGAGTTAAAAGATAAAGATGTGCGAAGATTCGTAATACGAAGAACATAAAGACCAATCAGCTTTTGAAGTAATGGTATGAAGTCTTTAGAAGATAAAGATGTGCGAATGTACCGATAAACTTTTTTGCATATATGTAGTATAGTTGTAGCTTACATTAAAATACATTATTTTTGTTGTTGAGAGTCAGTTGTCTTCTTAAATGAATTAATGCAATAAACACTTAGTTTCAGATAGTTGCACTTTTCAGTTTCAGATAGTTTTGTTGAACATCCCTCGTAGATGATGTAAAAACCATTTATGAGTTATCTCCACAATCTAAAAAAATATTTTCACTTATACATCTCAAAAAACAAATCGATATCCTTCATCCTTTCTCCTAATACCGATCCCCTACAGAAGAGATTCGGCTCAATGTTAGAATTTCCCATAAACAAAATATATCCCACCCTAAAGGCGCACATTTGTATTCGCCTTGAAATCCATGGCACGTTTTGCCTAAGTTGCGTCACAATACAGATACAATCTTACCCCGTCCGGACGTTGTCATCTACCAAAATGGAACACACACATCTACCGAAATTGGCACAAATGCATTTGCTTATACAAATATCAAGCTAAAGCTTCGTAATCGAATGGAGAAAAACGACTTTTACGAGGGATATACAGAAATATTTTACTAACATTGTTAAGTTACTTTGCTTATTTACTTTCTACATTTAAAATACCCGATTCGAACGTATCTTGTCAGGCCCTTTCGTGTTATTCTGTGTTTGATGGTAACAAGTTTGATTTTCTTTGATTTCTGTAAATGAAAATATTGTTTTTCTATCTACCCATTAAACAGGAATAAGTTCTTGGTTAGTTTTTAATTAACAGGTTGTAGCTTTGTAAAAGTAAGTCCATTTCATATTATTTTGAATTCACCAAGCAATCATTTGGCTGAAAAGGGGTGCTAAGAATCTTCGGAGTCAAAATAGCAAAATACACCGTAAGGATTCTGAAGATTAGATACATGAATGATAAAAGCATTTATGCTTTTGGAAGATTGGAAAATATTGTTCAGAAGACTAAACGCTTAAAATTGCCAATCATGGGAGTCAGCGAATTACCATGGCCCGGTTTAAGAGCATGCACAGTATGCACACATAAGGATGGTCTATTGGATTATTGCGGAAGCGATAACAGTAACCCACAGCATAAAAATAAAGTAGGTGTGCGAAGATGCAAGTGTGTTTGCCCTTACTAGTCGTCCTGATGCCTTTATTTCGCACACCAGTTATAAGTCGCTAGTTTTCCCTTGGGGAAAGAGTTTTGTCCTTAGGGAAATAGCTTCACTTTTTTGTACTTTTTGAAGGACCAGCCAGAAATTCTGGGACAAAATTTGGCAAAGAACGTTTTAACAAGTCCATTTAAACAATAACAACTACGTATTTTGGACGCCGATAACTTGCTTACGACAGCTGATTTACGAAATTCTGTCGTCTTGAATGTATGTACAAAAAAAACTAGAGAACTTGTGAGGAACAGGAGCTTCTAACTCACCCAATGATCGATTCAAACTGATGTCAACTAATCCACTTGACCTTCAAGTCTTCTTTCATTGGTAAAATTATCTACGCAGGTTTATGGTCAATGGGAAAGGTTAATTTTCATCTGCGTTTGCTTAACGGATAGCCACCAAAACGCTGAGTTTCGAGACCCCATACAACCTGTGCGATGATAGAAGAAGAGACATAGCGAACAACCTCTTTCCCAACAAGCCCAGCATTGAACATACGTACAATACACATATCTGTCCGAAGGAGATAGGTAATGCGGAACTCATCAAAGCTGCAGAGTCCATTAAAGTAGGTAAGTCTCCTGGACCCGATCGTGTCCCACCAGAGGCGATAAAACTGATAGTTAAAACACAACCAGAAGCTATCAGAGCCATATTGAATCAGCTGCTGACAAGACAAGAGACAGCTCAAGCTCACGAGACTAACTCTAATAATCAAACCCGGTAAAGACCCGGAAGAAACCACAGCCTATAGACCGATATGCCTCCTCGACTGCCTGGGAAAACTATATGAGAATATTGTTAAGAACCGCCTTGAAGAAGAGCTGAGAAAAAATGACATTATCTTAAGCAGACAATACGGTTTCAGGAAAGCAAAATCTGCTATAGATGCGGTCAAGCATATTACAGACACTGTGAAGAACAGCAGAAAAAGATGGGCCGCTCTATTAATGTTTGATGTAAAGAACGCTTTTAACTCTGCCAACTGGAACCATATTATTACTAAATTAGTAACCGCTGAAGTCTCCGGATATTTGATCAATATTATAAAACAATATTTATGTGAGAGATATGTTTTAGTGGCCAGAAATGTTGAGATGAAACTAACAGCCGGCGTACCGCAAGGTTCCGTACTAGGCCCAACGTTGTGGAATGTCTTGTACCATGGGTCTTAAACATCGACTATGGGAGAGACACCATGGCAGTAGCCTATGCAGATGACCTTCCATATTGGTCACTAACGACAGGCACTGGGACCTTGTGGAAATTGTAAACGAATGCTACGAGAAAGTGAACAGGTGGATGGAGAATAATGATCTCGAACTCGCAGGCCACAAGAGTAGAAGTGGTCATCCTTAAAGCTCCAAGGAACGGGCCGGACCTGACCTTCCAAATAGGCAATAGCCAATTAGAGCCGACGAACTGCGCGAGGTATTTAGCCATCGACCTGGACAGAGTCCTGAGGTATACGAAACACCTGTTAGGAGTGGTTAAGAAGGCGGATAAACGGACGGCAGCTATCCAAAGAATAATACCCAACATAGGAGGGCCCAGCAGCAACAAGAGAAAATTCTACCTTCAAGTAGTGCATTCGACCCTTCTATATGGAACTCCCGTTTGGACTAACGTACTAAAATACCAGAAGTACAAAGATATTATAACTAGAGCCCAAAGGAAGCCGCTTTTAAAAGTGCCATAACTGATGGTAATGTTACTACTAATAGTTATGACAAAAGTGATGATCTGGTATTGTGACCTGAATAAAAGTTTTAACTGTAACATAGTTATGCGTCTCTTTATTTATGAAAACCTTACTAACTATATTTTTTATTAAAAAAAAATAACACATTTCTAAAAGTATCTCTGTTCTTTGCAATGTGGAATAATTCGTCTACAGTCATGTTTGTCCAGTCTCGAATATTTCGCAGCGACGACTTCCTCTTTCTACCTATTCCTTCGTTGCCATCGACTCTACCCTGCATGATGACCTGCAGAAGACTATATTATCATTCCTCAGTACGTGTCCAAGGTCTTGCATACTTTTATTGTTCGCAACAATTTTTTGTCTCGACCTATCCTTCTCAGCACTACCTCATTGGTGACCCTGGCAGTCCATGGAATTCTCAACATTCTCCGGTATATCCAAAGTTCAAAGGCTTCAAGCTTCTTAACTATTTGCGCTATTAACGTCCATGTTTCTACCCCGTACAATAGTCTACGCCATACGTAACATTCAACAAACCTTAGTCTCAGCGCAGTGTTCAGATTTTTGTCACAGAACAATTGCTTGAATTTTAAGAACGCTGCCCTTGCCATTTCTATTCGTACCCTGATCTCTTGGTCTGGATCTAATTCTGTGTTGATGTAAGCTCCCAGATATTTATATTTTGTCACTCTCTCTATTTGCTGTCCACCAAGTGTCAGTTGTTCATTATTTATTGAACTCCTTGATACTATCATAAATTTGGTCTTATCTGTGTTGATGTCAAGTCCCATTTTAATGCATTCACTATTTATTTCATCTAATAAAGTTTGTAGTTCTTCTATACTCTCAGCCATAATTACAGTGTCATCTGCAAATCTCATGGTGTTTACGATTTCTCCACCAATTCTTATTCCCTCTTTTCTTTCCCATAAGGCTTTTCTGAATATGACCTGTGAATACACGTTGAAAAGCGTCGGAGACAAGACGCATCCTTGCCCAACCCCTCTCGCAATCAGTAGTCTCGCAATCAGGATTTAACCAGTAGTCTTACTTAATGTCTACTACAGTAGATCCCTGGACGTGAACCCAATTATTATGATGTGTGTTACTGAATTTTGAGCAGTAAAAAAATTTTGGTGTGGAAATACCAAATTACACCGTCGAAATAAAAGACGCTAATCAAGTTTCCAAGAAAAGCTAATCCCTGCCTGTTATTTTTATTATTGACATAGTTTGTTACATTTGTTGACATTAACAATGTTTATATACAACGAGTATTGGTCAATATTAACTTCGATTTTAAAATAAGAATAGGCTTCCTTGTATAACCTTGTTTTCCTCATAACATCCTCAACGACCTCAACATGTCCAGGACAAGTTTACCTTGACGCCTGCACCTTGAAAACTAATCCGTAACTTATTCGTAATATGTCGGGGGTATTCTCCGCGAATACAGATATGGTTTTCTTCTTCTTCACTGGCTTTACAACTCAATGTGAGTCTTCGCCTCATCCACTATCGCCCTTGATCCTCTACGATCTTGCGCTTCTATTTCCCATTGTTGTACTCCAATTCTAGATAAATTGGCTTCAACATCATCCTTCCATCTTTTTCTCGGTCGGCCTACTGATCTTCTACCATCTGGTCTTTCAAAAAAATCTGATCGTACCACGTGACCTGTCCATCTTATTCGGTTTGCCTTGATACTACTTTGCTTTGACAATTATGTTGTCAGTTCCATATAGATTCACCAATTCAACATTGCGGCGTCTTCTCCACTTCCCTCTGAATGCATCTCTTTGAGGGCCAAATATTATTCTGAGAACCTTTCTTTCAAATACTAGAAGCTTATTGATTTCCCGCTGGTTAAGAGTCCATGTTTCACTGAAGTATGTAATAATTGGGTGATTAATCGACTTGTACACTGTTAATTTAGATTTTCTTTTTAGCAGCTTCGATCTTAATAGTGTTGAAAATGAGTATAATGCTCTATTTCCCGCAGCTATCCTTAGTGAGACCTCTTTTTCTATGATATAAAGTTATAGTGTCATGTTTAAAACTATCGCAGCTACTCCGCCGAATAGAGAGGAAAACGTTATTACATAGTTCTGTGTAAAAGATAGTTGAAAACATGGCGGCTTGGATAGAAGATCTCACTGTGTTGGCATTATTACTTGATGAAGAGGAAAAGCAAAAGCAGAAAAGGTGGAAACTATATGAAAAAAAAAAAGAAAAACCGAAGGAGAATTCAAAATATACACAGAATTATTTAATATTGAAATAAAATTTCATCAATATTTTAAAATGTTCCAGTACTCTTTTTTTCTTTTTCTTTTTCCTTTAGCATATAAAAAACCATAACGTACTAACCACATAACATCTCCTGCTTATCTGTTTACCAGCACTCGCGTTCTCAAATCACAAAACAATAAAATCGTGTTTATATAAGTCCGCACGATCCGTGTCATTTCTGTGCATTGCCAGTGCCGAAAACAAAAATATCGTTTGGGTTTAATTTCAAGCCGGGCACGGACGGACCAGTCCGGAAAACGCCAATGTATTAATATACTCATAAGAGTACATTATTGTTTTTTTTTGCCGGGCACTGTCATAAGCCCGAAAATAGGAGTGGCAAACTTTTTTGTATCTTTTTTGGAGTCGATATATCTGTACCTACTATAAATAAATTGTCACCAAATCGAAAAAACTAAAAAACCTAAACATTTTTAACACGAATTATTTAATCAACTATTGTGAATAAACTAGAATTTTAGAGAATTCACATCTGCATAATTGTTCTAAATATAATATTGTAAGAATGATCTCAAGACTTCAGATTTTCAATAAAACTTGTGGCTGAGTCCCAATAAATCTAGTAGATAATATATAAAAAGTTTTAAAACCATATTTGGAAATTTTGTTCTGAAGCTATTTTCTTGTGGCATTGTAAATTAATTACTATTTATAACTGGGAATAAGCCACATTAAAGATAAAAAAGACATTTATTAAAGATTATATATTATAATATTAAAGACAAGATTATATATATATATATTATAATATTAAAGACAAATAAATGTCTTTTTTATCTTTAATGTGGCTTATTCCCAGTTATAAATAGTAATTATATTTGGAAATTATTTTAAAAAACCACTACGACAACATTACTTATGACTTAATATATAACTACTTTTTATCCCAAAGTTACCATCTAGCTCATCATTTTACATTCTCTTAAATAAGATAAATAAGATAACAAGGATCCATAAAAGCTTTTCCCGATACGTACGAAAAAAAACCATAATTAGTTCTCAGTTTCCATTATCAGCCAATATCCGCCTTCCTTAAATCATAAACAACTTCCCGAAACGCTTCCAAAGATAAAAATCCCGATAATAAAATATTTCCCATTACCGTAAATTTTTTTTGAACTTATCTTCTGATGGGTGTTATTGCTTCCTAAAAATCGTATCGGGAAGGAATCAAAAAACGCATCAAGAACAAAGGGCCATCATTTTTCTTGGAACGGCATAAAAGTGGCTGAAGAAGGTTTTTTAAGATATAAACCACCTTATTCGCTTTTTTATGACTGTGTTGTGTAATAGTATCATTCGTAAACAAAAAGATATAATGGTCAGGGACACACTTAGGTCTCGTTTTATTTCGTTTTTATTTAGATTATATAAACAAGTCGATTGTCACAAAAGGAAGATGTTAAATAAACTAAATACCTATCACATAAAAAATCAGATAATTCAAATGATATTTTGTAATGACTGATTATATTTATTCAATCGGCTAAGGAAGAACCGGAGGAAAAATAAAGCATTTAACCCTCTACCGCATACGAAACCTTTTATTGTTTCAAAATTTCAAAGTGTTGCAGTATGCACAATATCCACCACCCATAGAAAATTCTAACCACATCATAGCTATAGATTGTTTTTTAACCAGGAGGAGTAATTCAAATTTACCGCACCGTAATGCTTGTTTGTAATTGGTCCAACCGCAGGTAAGTTTACTCCACTAAATTATGACATTTTGACACCAATGACATTTAAGAAATTTTAGAATTCAAAATTTGTATCGACGATTTTTGTATTTTTTGCGTTATTCCTGTAATTTTTAGATTTTTCGTTTGCATTTATATAAAAAACAGTTCTTTTACAATATTATATACAATACAATATTAAGATACTAGTGCTAACTACTAGTGGTAATTATCCTTCTCCGCCTAAAAAACGCAGAGTAGATTTGGGTCATTTGTCATCAAATGAAAAGCAATGAATTATAAACATGTACAAACTAATAAAAATTGATAATCCTGGAATAAAAATAACAGCCATGGTAGCAAAAATAAAACAAGAAACAGGTTAGTTTTGGAAAATAGTTATTATCAAAATCAACTACAGTTATGTTGTAACATTTTTTTAATTATTAAAATATTAATTATTTTTAATTTCTTTTAACCCCGTGCGATACGCCGATGATTAGGAATTCCCGTGTTTACGATAAGAACATAATATTGGATCTACTAAATTATAATGGACTTCCCTAATTACTAAAGGTAGTTAATCCTTTCCGTATTAATACTCAGTATGAAAAGATCTAATGCTTTTGGGTATGCAGGTTCTTTTACATAAATTGATAATTTTCGCCGAAGGCCCGTATCTTTTGACAATAACTTAATCCCAAGTATTGTCTGCTTCTCATGTCCAATTGTTGGTACCGGTTACTCAAAACTTTTGGAATTTTTACTTCCTCAGAATTACCTACAACTGTCCGATGATTTTAAGTGGGGGATATACCTTCTTCTTCTTTTCTCTTGGATAGTTGGTGAAATTTTTAGTGGAACCAACTTACTTCTCGGTGGGCTCTCGTTGAGCACAGGTCGATTATCTCGTGAGACTTCTCGGTGGCCTCTCGTTGAGTGTGGTCGCTTGCCTGAAATTATCGTATCTGTGAATTATTTTCTAAGTGTGTATACACTCTATATTTCAGTTTTCTTGTCTTAGACTATATTAAGTTATATAGTTCTACACTACCTTTAATGGTACCTAATTAAATTCAGTGTTGAATACTAGTACAGTATATTAAATTCAGTGAATTAAGCTGCCGTCATCAGGAATTATGTAAGTTACCATAATCTTTATCTGCAAATTATCTGGGCGAGTAATATGGTATGGTATCATACCACCTGCCATTATCTGGACCACCCATCATTCATCCATATCTTCATATCTTCCATTCCATATCTTCATCTGTAGATTGCCGATTTTTATATTTAATTTAAAGAACAATTCAAGAACTTTCCATAAATAATAACTATGATCATCTCAGTTTAGCATTAACTAATAGTGCGAGATAGTAACCCACCTAGCCAAGTGCGGTTTGGTTTTCAACTCTGTAACCTGTTTGTTTTTTTGTAAATTTAGAGTTAAGAAATTTTTGCTATCTTTTGTATTTGCTATAATATTTGCTCATTATCTTTCCTATAATATCTCGAGATACGCCAAACTATATTTGTATATGATTGCCTTATATATCTTGGTAAAGGTATTTTTTTTTATTATATTATTGCTTAATTTTATACATATATAACACCATTTCATAGTGGTGTATTTTTATTACTTGTGTTGCATTTAGCAGCATCATAATTTTGTGTTTAATATATTGTTAATGTTTTATGCATGTATTTTATTTGTCGGCTCCTAACAAGTTTCCTGATAAAATAGTAGCTCTAAATATTTGCTTAGTATATTAATTTATTACTATACCTTTGACCAGTAGAAAGATCAGGCTGATTAAGTTTCGTGGGTAAGTAAGTGTAATACCTAATATATTTATTATTTGTTTATATATTGTGTTGACCAAATTTATTTGATAATTAACTGTTGGTATCTTTCCTTGCGTTTGATCACTGATCTCTGAAGGATATCTTTCCTTATCTCTTTTCTTTTCTAAGGTTTCTTAATTTTCTCCTTAACCCCAAAAAATTGAATGGCACCCTGTTTCTATCTTCTCTTATCTTTGGTAATTTTACCCATCTATATTTTTGTTTATTTCTATATCTTTTCTAATATCTCTTATCCTATCTTTACTTATTTCGTCGGTTGGACCCAATCCGGTTTCAAAAGATAGTTTAGAACCCACTACTCGCTCTCCACCAACCATCTGGCTGCCGTCCGCAGTGTCTCCATTGGTTATCTTTCTAGCACCATCCAAAAAAGATTTCCGAGGTTAATGTGCTAATTTTAGGTGTTGCGAATTCAACTATTTACAGAGCAATTAAGAAATATAAGCAGATGGGAACAGTAAAATGTCCTAAAAATACATTTGAAAAATGGGCAATCCCATAAAAACTGGTTATATTCCTATGAAGTAGCAAACAATATTTGTTGTTTAAGTTAATGCGCAGATGAAATATTGTAAAATTTCGTTGCATTTCAAAAATAATTTTATCACGAATATATCACTTTCGTATTCGTTCCGCACGATTTTCTTCTAAGATGTGATAAAAAAACTAGATGTGACTAAAGAAAGTGAATTGGAAAAAAATGTTATTCAAACATAAACAAAGTTAGGTTAGACTCGACGAGTGAGGTTGTCCGATACTTATTACTGGATTACTGCAAGGCCTAGATCATCATCATCATCACCGTCATCATCAGTAGCTCGACAACCCTTTCTGGGTCGTTGCTAGTTCTAGGATTTTCCCATTCGCCAGTATGTTCTGTTCCTTGCTTCGTTTTTCAGTTGGTAATCTTAAGTGTTTTCAGATCTTGTTCCACTTGTTCCATGTATCTAAGTTTGGGTCTTCCCTTTGACCTTCTTCCTACTGGTGTTTGTATTGGTGCCTCATTATATGTTTTGGTGTTTCAGTCTCCAACATCCGTTCAACATGGCCCATCCAGCGCAGACGTTCGATCTTTATGGAAGTTATGATCTCGGGTTCATTGCATGCTGTGTATAGTTTAAAATTATATCTTCTACGCCATATGTCATTTTCTTTTACCCCCTTATATATGTGGATATTATATAAGGATTTTTCGTTCAAACGTACCTCACACAAACAGGTTCTCATCGCTTTTCGACTGTGTCCATGTCTCTGATCCATATACAAGGACCGGTTTTATCAGGGTTTTTTATATTTTGCATATGGTTTTTCTTGTGATGTTGTTAGATCTTAAATGTTTAATTAGTCCATTATATGTTTTATTAGCAATATGTATTCTTTTCTTAACTTCTTTACTGACATTGTTATCTGCGGTACCTAGTGAACCTAGATATGTAAAATTTTTCACTCTTTCGATGTTATAGTCTCCTATTGTCAGATTCTGTATGTTTCTTTGGCCTGTCCATTTACTGGCCTTCATGTATTTGGTTTTTATTTCGTTAATGTTTATTCCTCTGTTTTGTGCCGCTCTGTTTATCGCATTCTGCATCTAACATCATCAATCATGCTATCATCATGCTAACATCATCTGCAAATGCCAATATTTGTACACTTTTTGTTATTATTGTTTCTCTGGTGTTGACTTTTGATTCTCTAATTATTTTTTCTAATGTGATATTGAATAGAATTTAGGATAGGGCATCTCCCTGTCGTAGGCCCGTTCTCACATGGATTGTATCTGTTAGTGCGTTTTGAATTCGAATTTTGCTTTGTACTCTAAGTGTTTTTTTTACTATATCAATGAGTTGAGTTGGAATATTAAACTCTTTCAGTGCATGGATCAGAAATTCTCGATTGATGCTATCATAGGCACTCTCAAAATCAATGAAAAGAGGATTTGCCTCAAGACGAAGATCTGATCTATTGTGGACTTCTGCCTGCAGAACCACATAGATATTCCCCAACTATTTGTTCCGCATATGGTCTCAATCGGTCTTACACATTATTTGACAGTATTTTATATACCACAGTTAGTAGCTTTACTGGCCGGTAGTTTTACATTGAAGCTGATCTCCCTTTTTATGTAGTGGGATAATTACTCCGGTATTCCAGTCTTATAGAAGTTGTTTATTATTCCATATGTTCACTATTAGTTCGTGTATCGCGTGTATTTCTACGGTTAAGGTACTACATCTCCTTCTTTGTCTCTGCACATCATTGTTCTTGGTAACTTCTTTTTTACATTTGTTAAGTGTTTGGTAGAATTTTCTGATTTCTGATGGTTTATGTAGTTCTTCCATTTCTTGGAGTTCTTTTTCTGTATTCTCTTTTTTTCTGCTCTTCCCTCCTTAGCATTCTATATTCCTTCTTTGCTTTTCGTGTTCTATGCCGTTATTGTAGTTGTTGATACGCATTATTTTTCTTCTCTATTATGTTACGACACTCTTCAGCGAACCACTGTCCTTCAGTTGATTTGAGTTTTTTTTTGTAAACCCAGGGTCTCTTTGGCTGCATCTTGTATAATGTTGTTACACGCTTCCAATTCTCTATTTATGTCCTCGTGCTTTGGTCTGTTGTCTAGTCTTCCTTTTATATATTCTTTGTCTTTTGCCTTTTTAGTTGTCTGTTAAGTTTTTTATTTCATATTTTTCAATTTTGGATCCCTTTTCTTTTTTATTGTATGAGATTCTGGCTCTGATTCTACTTTCTACTAGGTAGTGATCCGAGTCTGCATTTGCCCCTCGTCTGCTGCATACATTTATTACGTCTGAGTCATATCTAGAGTCAATAATGATCGATGAATAAACATGATTGATCATGTTTACTGTAACCCCATCTGGAGATCTCCACGGTCCCTTATGAATATTTTTTCGCTGGAAGCATGTGCTGGCAATGACCATGTTAAGGGAAGTTGCTAGATTTATTAGTCTGATGCCATTGTCATTGGATACCTCATGAAGCTGTGATTACCTATTGTTGGTAGGTATTGTTGTACTCTTTTACTATTTTTGCGTTGAGATCACCATAAATAATTTTGATGTTATTCTTTAGACATGAATGGTATGCAGCTTCTAGTTCTTCATAAAATTTTTCTTTGACATTATCTTCCTTTTCCTCTGTAGGGGCATGGACATTTAAGATGCTATAATTAAAAAATGTTCCTCTTAATCTCAGGATGCATATTCTAGAGTTCATAGCACGAAAGTCTCTTACGAGATGTTAAACCTTTTTATTTTCAATGAAGCCAGTACCTAGTGCGTGGTCTTTAGAGTCGCAACTATAGAATATAATGTGATGTCTTTTATCAATGGTGCCACTCCTGGTCCATCTCATTTCCTACAGAGCTGTTATATCTATGTCATATCTACTCAGTTCACCATTCAGTTCAGCTCTCCAATAGTCCCAAGAATTTTATAAATAATAATAATAATAATAATTTTGTTAAAAAAATTGTTTAATTTATTAATGTTTGTATTTTAAAAACGATTTCCGAAGTAGAGATTGAAACGTCAATAAACTTATTTTACCCTTCAATTGTGGCGTATTCCCATTAAAATAGTAATTACTTTAAAATGTCACAAGAAACTAGCTGCAGAAGGATATCATCATCTTCTGATTTTTAATATTCGTAAGTCGGTTTCTACTCCATCTAACCACCTAATTCGCGGTCGGCCTTTGCTTCTTTTTCCTACAGGTGTTCCTGTGGTTAGCTTTTTAGCAATGGTATTTCCTGGCATTCGTATTATGTGTCCAGCCCATCTAAGCCGCTGTGTTTTAATGAACGTTATGACATCTGGCTCATCAAAGAGCTGATATAATTCAAAATTATATCTTCTGCGCCACTGCCCTTGGTCGTTTACAGCTCCAAATATTTTGCGGAGTATTTTACGCTCAAATATTCGCAAAAGTCTTTTATCTTTCTGCGTTAGAGTCCATGTTTCTGCTCCATATGTGAGGACCGGCCTCAGCAATGTTTTGTATATGGTATGTGAAGTTGTCAACACGTCCAAAGGTATGACTTCCAAAGACTGTTTCTCGTTCCTCATTTGCTATCGGATCCTTTGTAACCAACATGTATTTGGTTTTGTCTTCGTTGATGACTAGACCGACCTGTTTCGCCGCTGTTTCCAATTCTAGGAGATATTGCTCAACATCTCGCTTGCTACGCCCTACTATGTCAATGTCATCAGCATATGCTAAGACTTGTATCGATCTATTGTAAATAGTACCGCCATCCCTAATTCGTGTATCTCGGACTGCCTTTTCTAAGGCAATATTAAATAGAAGTCAAGCCAGAGCATCTCCTTGTCTGGGTCCTTTATCTCAAAGGATCTAGAACTCTCTCCCTGTATTCTAACAGTGGCTTCTAAGTTAGACATTGTCATTCTCGTTAGTCGGATAAGTTTCTCTGGTATACCGAACTCATGTATTGATTGGTATAACACTGTTCTCTTGACACTGTCGTATGCGGCCTTGAAGTCGATGAATAGGTGATGGGTTTCAATATTGAATTCTAATGTTTTCTCGAGAATCTGTCTTATTGAATGAATCTGGTCAATTGTTGATTTTTCTGGAGTGAATCCAACTTGATATTTACCAATTATGTCCACTGTGTAAACTTGCAACTTTTCGTAGAGAATATTTGCTATTATTTTGTAAGCAGTTGTTAACAGGGTTATACCTCTATAGTTGTCACACTGGAGCTGGTCACCTTTTTATGTAACGGGCATATCACGCCTTGAGACCATTCACAAGGCATGGTCTCATTATGCCAAACAAGAAGTAAAAGCTTATGCAGTTTCTGTTTGCAGAAGGATATAGAAAATTTAAATATCTTAAAAGTTTAATCACAAACAATGGTACAAAAGCACATTTATCCATCCTCTTAATCAAACAATATGTATTCGAGCATAATTCCTTTATCGAATTCATGCAGTTACCAACACACTGTACGTAGTGCTGCAACTTTGTGCAGACATTTCCATATCGGTGGATCTCATTCCAGAAACCAATTTTCTTTCATAACGATTCTTTGATGTTTGATGTATCATTCGTATATATCTTTATCGAACTCTGAAAGTGCTCGAACTCCCGGCATAATCATCTCTATTATTAGGCCGGGTGTAAAACGTTAAAAGAATTATTCTGAAATACTGCAATTTGTCGATGAAAATCGGCGCTATATGGACATATATCACCACAAGGTTTACAAGCTTATATTGTAACGAATATATTTTGCCTACCACATAGGGTATTATTATAAGGGGTTGAAAATTTGTACAGAAGTTACTGGGGGCGGAGATAGGGCAAGCAAAATAAAACGATACTTGAGCGAACGGCACTCAGGATTTACTTGGAGTATCTGGGTCGTGGATAAGTTAAATAGCAAGGGGGTTTGTTTGGGGTACCTACAAAAATATGAAACAAAGGAGTACTAACATAAATCTCCTAGAAGAAACAAAACAAAAGGAAACACCTCTAGCAATTTAAAAAGGACAACGCTTCGAGGTGCCAAATTATAACGATAACAACAACTAATTGTAACTATTGAAATAATTATTAAAAATAAAAAATATATCTTTTACATGAAACTCAAAAAAGAGGGTTAGAGAGTAAGTTAACAAAAATAAACAAAATGGTTTAAAAAACAATTAGGCATTTGTTGTGTCTCACGACAAACAGTTACAAAATTAAATGGTACAAATTACTATATAGATAGTTTCAGAGTACAAAAATAACAAAGCAAAACTTACATGTGTCCTAACCGTTTACGAAAACTTACAAATGTTACTACATGGAGGGTAACCATCTTTAAAAAACCAAAAGAAAATAAACAATGCCACAAAAATAATAAGGCTAGCTGTCATATGTCAACAATTTTAAATTTGAGACCAAGTAAATTAACAGCTAAAATCAAACCCTAAAATTTACAATTTTAAATATTAAAACTTTTAAATTGTATGAAAGCAATTATTGTTATTAAAAAAATGTCTATCGTTACTTTAAAATTTGGTCACAAAAAAATTACCTGGATTTTATTGTATAACTTTAAATTTCTGGAACTATAACTGGAACTACTAAAATTTATGGGGGTAGACCTGGCGTCCAACTCTCTGCCACGCGTACAAAAGTACTGCTTCTATAGTCTGGAAAGGCGATTAGGGAAAAATAAAACGAGGATAGAAACAAGGATTCTTCCAAATCTCACTTAAAACTTTTAACTGTAACTATTCACTTCACACTGTTACACATTTTCCCATAAAAAAGAACTAAAAACGAAGATATTATAAATTTGAAGAAAAATTTGGACCCACGCTAAAATCAACTACCTCTGGCAGCGACCTTAGCGAGAATGAGCAATTATCTTGCCGTCAAAAACTTCTCAGCGATCTAAATGGATGTTTAAACAAACTCTAAAAATGTGTTTATTTTCGACCTCGGGACGTTAAGATGAATTGAAAGAATTCGGTGTTTTAATACGTACGTACGAATAGGAAATGAAATGCCACCCAAAGAGATATAATATACTCCATTTAATAATACAAGGCAAGGTAGACAAAAGAAGAGGGCCAGGTCGAAGAAGAACGTCATGGCTTAGAAACCGGAGAGATTGGTTTAACAGATCCTCCGCATCTCTTTTCCGAGCTGCCGTCAACAAAATTACTATAGCCAATTTCATATCAAATGCTCGATAATCGAGTACGGCACATGAAGAAGAATGAGGGAATTTCAATTTATACATATACGAGGGGATTTCAATATATACCAAGGAATTTATATATCAAGGAATTGACAAATGCTACAATATGTGTAGTGTTTTTAAAGCCGGAATTGTTTAAATTTGGTTATAGCTTTAGGAACAGTAAAATAGGCTAACATATGATAAGAAATTTTACTAACCCTCAACTGGCGTTGTGGAGTTGCGCACCCCCAGTACTTTTTTAATCCATGTAAAACTTGTAAATTTAGCATTTATGCCTGATCACGCCATCTATCTTTGAATTTGAGCACTCGTAAGCCACACCGATAGGCACGTGTACGTAAGGCGGTGGTATGATGAATTAGAAAGCGAGTTTAGCAATTATGATGACTACAACAACAAAGATTTTCTCCAGAGAGTGACCATTACTCTAATTCTGAGATGGAAGATCACAGGGACAATGCTGAAACAAAAGAAAGTCAGGCTATAGGTGAAGAAGAAGAGAGGCCAGAACCAACAAATGGAAAGTTTTATTTTGGTAAAAATCGATACAAGTGGTCTGCTGTTCAAGCTAATCCAGATTTAAATATTAGAACAAAAAAACACAATCTTGTAAAAGTTCTTCTGGGGTTGAAAGGACCTGAAAAATATGGTCTCTGATCCTTTAAAAATATGGAGCCTTCTTTTCACAGAGGATATGAAAAACAAAAGAATTCTACGGATAAATGAAAAGATATTATTATTTCAAGATAAATTTAACAAATCTGATAGGACAGAACTGAGAGAACTAACAAATGAAGAATTAAGTAACATTCTTGTTTTTCTGTATTTACAACAGATAGAACGGGATAAGACATATACAGATCCATTATGAAACAACAACAGTGTTTTAGTTATTTGGGCGTTTTGTAAAAAATTGTCAAGACTGTTATTCTATGGGAGAATTGTGTTGTATCGACGATCAATGCTAAAGGATTTGGCGGTAGATGTAGGTTCCACATATACATACCTAATGAACCTCAAAAATATGGACTGAAAATTATGGCTCTAGCAGACGCACGTACCCAATGATGTTTTTTTAACAAATGGATAGAGATGTTTCATGAAACCAACAAAAGCGGTTTTGAGACCGTGTTATCCAATTGCTAATTCACACCAAATTGCTCTTCATCAAAATACCTATGCAGTTCCTTCCACGTCGGTGCAGACCTGAAGGATCTTCCATTTAGGGTTTTACAAATGACTGCACTATAATTTCCTACGTTCAAAAACAAGGGCAGTTGTGTTAATATCATCAATGCACCATACCGAATGTGAGGACATAGAATCTGTTAAACCTGAAATCGTTTGTATCAAACAAAAGGCGGTGTGGATGAACTGGATTAAAAATGTACCACATATTCTACTAACCTATTCTACTTCAACACATTTTACTCTAACAATTAATAGAAAAAAGTACCGAAGTACATCTAGCCTTCATCGACATAGAAAAGGCGTATTATACAGTTCCAAGACTTAAATTGTGGCAAGCTTTACAACAACTCGTTACTTTATTCCTAGCCATTCCACATCCTAGACCAGAAGGCCAATAAATACTTCAGACGAAGGGCAGCGGCGATCTCCAGTACCAAGTCAGCAGGATCAGAATTTCATGGTGTAGCCATTTTGATTTCACCAAGATAACAAAAATCAGTTCTTGAACTCCAAGCTGTTAACGATAGAATAGTTCTCCTCAAACTAGAAGCCAAACCGCACAACTTTAACATCACTCAAGTTTATTCGTCAACAAGAACTGCAGACGACACAAAAGTAGAAGAATTCTATGAAAAACTGTAGCGATTATTTAAAACAATCTAAATATTGACCTCAATAAATCCACCCAGAACAAGGTGTCAGGCCCATCTCCACAAAATAAACAATCAGTCGGCTTTGTCGACGATATAACCCCCCTCCAATACAACAATCATCCAAAATAGTGGAAATCTTCTTCTTCCTTCCTGTATGTAGGCTTTAAAGCCTGTTTCTTCTTCAATATTAGCCTCCTACATTGTTTAAAATATCGCACCATCTTTTTCTTGGTCTGCCAATACTTCTTGGTCCATTTTGTGACTTATCTCGTGCTGTTCGTACTATCCTATTCTTTGCCATTCTACTAATGTGTTCATACTACTCTTGTTTCCGTCTTGTCACCCATCCATTTATGTCTTATATTGCATGCTCTTCTTATGTGTCCGTTTCTCTTCCTATCCCACAGACTTTTCCCTGATATTCGCCGGAGTACTTTCATCTCTGTTGTTTCTAGTAGTCGTCTCGTTTTATATGTGACAGGTCTTGTCTCCATCGTGTATGTTAATATAGGTCTAATTCCTGCTTTATAGATTCTTGCTTTTGTGTCTTGTCTTAGGCGACCCGCCGCTTCACTTTCTTTTAAGCTTTGTTGTCGTACTTCTTCAACATCTCCTTAACTAGTTACAGTAGACTAGCGATTATGCGAGTCCCGATTAACCGAGACTCTGGATTAACGGAGGTAGTAATTGCAAAGATCAAAGTGTCACTAGCGAGTGTTATTGTTCTAGCCAGTATGCTTCTACTGGCCGCCTCATAAGCCACTCCTTTAACCGTCAGTTTCAGTCATAACAGCTAGCTGTTCGGTTCGTCCTACTGTAAGCTTTTACAAGTTCATTCATGTCTTGTCTTTGTGTATTTTCTACGTAACTTGAAGTGCAAAATAAGTTTAAAATGTAAACTAGTTGAGATTTCTTTATAAACAAAATTCAGTGTTATAAAACGCTTGGATAAGATCAGGAAATAAGGCTGTTGCTGATTTAGATGTTGGAAAAGTGACTGTGGAAGATTGGAGACGTAAACGAAAAGATATTGAACAATGGGTTAATAAAAGTGTGAGTAGTGGAAGCGATTTGTTGCAAAAAATTATGCAGAAAGTAGAATTCGAACAGACTTCTGAAGCCTTATTTTTAGTGTTTTTTAATCTTCGAGGGTTGAGAAGTCCAATTAGCTTCAAGCTAAGGCTGCCAAATTTCACAAACGGTTTAAGGATGGCGAGGAAAATAATACTGAAAGTAATGGTTGGCTCGACAGATGGAAGGAGAGGTATGGCATCCCTCTACTGAACATTTTGGGTGAAAAAGTTTCGGCCGATTCAGCGGAAATTGAGCCGTTTAATTTAAAATCGAGAGATCTTGTTTTAGAGCATGGCCTCACGTCAGGCCAAATCTTCAAGTGTAACGAAACGGGTCTCTATTTCAGAATGCTTCCAACCAAAACACTGGCAGCTCAAAGTAAAAAAACGCATGGATACAAAAAAGCAAAGAACGAGTAACTCTTTTGATGTGTAGCAACCCTCCTGGATCCTTAAAATTAAGACCATTGGAAAATCGAAGAATCCAAGGGCTTTTAAAAATTTTAAGTAAACTTCCTACCCACCATGTACAGAAATTGACAAATTTTTAGGATTGGTTTTTTGACGAGTTCGTTAGCGTTGTTGAGGCCTATGTAAAAATTAAAAACCTACCAAGAAAAGCTATTCTTCTTATTTACAACGTACCATCTCATCTAGATGCAAGTTCGTTGGCTAGCGGTGACATTAATGATAATAAAACTGTTTTCTTGCCACGAAATGTTACATCCTCATTCAACCTTTGGACCAAAGAATTTTAGAGGCTATGAAACCAACCTATCGTCGAAGGCTTCTCCAAGTGTTGTTGACCTGGTTGAATGAAGGAATGACTGTGACAGCAGCATGTAACAGTAACAACTTTGCAAAAGTCATGGCTGAAGCTTTTTCAAACTGAAGCGACAAGTGATGGAAAAGATAACAATAACTGTATTGCTGAAATAGTAGACCTCGCTAATCAGTCATCTGCCGATAAATGGTAAAGACGTCAACGACTTGATTATGCAAGATCAGCTAATGGAACTGACTGGTAATGTCCCCACATGGACCCACATAATCTCACTGAGCATGACACAGATGAGATAATCGAGAAAATATTTCATTACGAAGGATTAAAGGTGATTGGAGCTACCAATGTCTTTCATCTTTGGCATTGGCGAAACATCGCAGCGTCAAAAGTAGGCCAGAAGTTGACCTAGAAGACTTTTTTAAAACATGAAGATGATCCAGTACGTAAACGTTTTCCTATCTGTATATTTTAACTATGTACTCTGTATAAAAATTTGCATACTTCAATAGTAGGGTAGAAGAGGGATACTTGATCATATGGGAGACTTGATCACTCTTTAAAATTTCAGTAAATAAGTAGCCTAAAATTATAAAACCGGCAACAAAGCGTAGCTGTTAGTATGTCTGAAGATCCCATTTAATTTAGTTTGTATTAGAATCCACAACGAAGAGCACGTCTTTATTACAATTTTTTGTCGCTACCGAGAAGTGTTTTCAGAATTATTTCAAGTTGATTTTCTTTAATATCCGTTAAGGTAAGTTTTTTGTATAATTTTTATTTAACACTATAATCATTCAGTTTACGTTTTGCACATTTTGCAATGAGTTCTAGTTTGTCGTCATATTTTTATAGACAAAAATATTCAAATGGCGTCTTGGGGAGACTTGATTACATCTTATCTGGGAGATGTGATCCGGGATCAAGTCTCCCAGAAACTCCTTATAGATGAGTGTTTTTTTATTTTATAGATATGCCACGTCAATACAAAAGAGGGAAGGAGCAAAGAAAAGAACACCAGTCGACAGCCAGAAGTTAAAAGAAGCTGTATTAGACGTTATTAATAACGGAACGTCTCTCAAGGGAACGGCAAGTCGTTATCAAATAAATGTTATGACATTAAAAAGATACGTTCGCCGACAATGATATGAAAATGTTGAAATAACCTATTATCCTGATTACAAGAAGGCTCAAATTTTTACAAATGCAGAGGAAAATATGTTTAAAGATTATTTAGATGTTGCCAGCAAATTACACCATGGCCTTACAACTAAACAAGCAAAAGAACTAGCATACGAGTTTGCCGTAAGAAATAATAAAAAAATACCTGCTTCGTGGAATAAACATAAGCAAGCCAGTTACGACTGGTTATACGGATTTCTGAAGAGGATGAAGACCTTATCACTACGATCTCCGGAAGCGACCAGTCTTACTAGAGCAACTAGCTTCAACAGAAACAATGTATCAAAATTTTTCATAAATTTAAAGACAGTTCTTGAAAGCAATGGAATTGGACCAGAAGCAATTTGGAGCATAGACGAAACTGGCCTTTCAACTGTCCATAAGCCAAAGAAGATTATTGCATGCAAAGGTGCAAAACAGGTTGGTAAAATTACGTCAGGGGAACGTGGACCAACAGTAACTCTTTGTGGTGCAATCAACGCAATTGGAAATCATATACCGCCTTTTTTGGTTTTCCTCGAAAACTTTGGCAAGATCGCATGATTGATCATAGCCCACCAGGGACCACCGGCGTAGTTTATGAAAGTGGATGGATGACCGCTTCTAATTTCGTCAAATTTTTGGAACATTTTCAAAAACATGTAAAGGCGACTACCGACAATAAATCTTTAATCATAATGGACAATCACGATAGCCACGTTAGTCTGGAAGCCATAACGTATGCCAAAGCACACGGAATAGTTCTTCTTACCATACCACCACATACGTCGCATACGCTCCAGGCGTTAGACACGAGTGTATTTGGCCCTCTCAAGAGTTTTTATAATACTGCCTGTGATGATTGGATGGTGGCGCACCCAGGAAGGACAATTACAATATATGAAGTCGGGGGATGCTTAGCTTATGCTTTCCCCCTAGCTTTTACTCCACGTAATATTGAGAGTGGATTCAGAGTTACGGGTATATGGCCTTTCAATTCCAATATTTTTACCGATGAAGGTTTTATGTCGGCATATGTTACTGATCGCGAAGATCCGGAAAACAAATCCACTTTATCCCAGTTTGATGTTGCACAACCAGCCATAGATAACAATAATCAACCCTCCACCCTCCAATAACTAAACAAAAACTTAAGGATTTGAGGGAATCTTCAAGTTCGGGAGGCAGTGACATTATACTACCATCGTCAGAGTCTGAATATGATCCTAATGATGAAATGCAAGTAGAGACAGATAGTGAATGTGAATCGGAAGCAAAAGGTGACGAGTTTGAGTTGAGTGTGCAAGATTGGGTAATTGTCAGCTTTGTCTCCGAAAGAAATTAGTCCATCGATACGTAGGACAGATAATGGAAAAAAAGAACGAGGATTTTAAAATCAACTTTGCCCAAAAAAGGGATGAAAAAACCTTTAAGTGGCCAGAAAAAGAAGACATGGGTGAAGTCCCACGTGACCAAATTTTAAAAAAGTTACCACGCCCGACTTTTAGGAGCTACAGTAAGCGCATAGGATGTTTTGTCTTTCCCAAATCACTAAGGATGTTCAATATTCGAGAATAATTTTTTTTCTTTTATCATTTTTCAGTATAGTTTTTTGCCAGAAAGTGTTATATATTTTTAATAACATTATTTGTTATAAGTCATGACTGAGTAAAGTTAGTTTTCAGCATCCAATTTTTGGTTTTATTTTAATATCGTAAATCTGGAAAGGTATAATCAAGTCTCCCATACACAAGGATCAAGTCTCCCGGAGTACGGGGAGACATGATTAGTTTCTCCATGTTACGAAATTCTACAAAAACTCGTTTTTTATTAGCAGTATATTTTTCGAGTGTACAATGCCCAAAACTGTGATAAATTTGTAATGTTCCACTAAATTATCAAGGTTCTAGATTGGTTGTAAAAGAAGCTATCTGAAAAAATGTAACGGTGGGATCAAGTCTCCCTCTTCTCCCCTACATAATAAACTAATCACATACGTCGTAACTTTTAAATTTTTCGTTTATTTTAAGCAAATTCCCGATCTCCGATTTATCAGTTTTTTAACTCCGAGTTTTTTCAGATATCTAAACCTTGTTTCCTGCTTTATTATTTTCTCATCAATTTCGATGTGACATCGTAGTGGGTATTTAGATGTTGTCATACATTTCTTTTTTTCTGCTGATATGATATTATCATATTGTATCTCTTGGCTATTGTATTGAAGATGTGTGACAATATAGTAGAAATAAGAATAAGAAATGACACTGCTTTTTAGATTTATCTTCTACACTCTACACCTTCAGCAAACATAATATCTACTACATTGTCTAATATTGCAAAATTTTACGGACTGGCCTACCGAGGTTAGATACTAACCTGTAGGTGTGTACTATAGAGAAGAGCAGAGTACGAGCACAGCCAACTTTACAGGTAAAGATAACGGCTTACCGTTCAGAATTTAATATCGGGCCATATTTCGCAAAGACGTGCACTAGCAAAATACATACTTACACATCGAGTCCCTGGAGTCCTTTATTTAATAAGCCATATTGTTAAAGGTAACGTTCAATTTAAAATTCTTGCGGCATATTTTCATAAATAACAAAAATGCACAACCAGCTTAATTAAATCCCGGCAAATACAGGAGCTCTCAGTGGAATAAGTTTAAGTAGAAGGTGCAGCCAGCTTTAAAATGATAATGACTATGTTATAGTTTTATAACTACAGTAAGAAAACAAAGACGAAGTGCATTGACGTCAGATATAATTAAATTTTAAATTTAAACAAAAATATAAGGTGCACAAATGGAAAAACAAAATAAAGGAGAGATCTGGATTTAGATCAGGAACACATTTTTTCATATATAATATCATCAAAATTTTTAGAATATTTTCGACTGGTATAAAAGTTTGTTGCCAGTTTGTTGTAGTTTTTTGGTCAAGATATGTTGATCATTGTATAGCTCTCATACAGGAAATCCAAGATGACGCTTTACAGATTCTGGATGATCTTAATAACCTCCATCCTAACATTTTTTTACATTGGAACCAGAATCTGACAATAAGTTGAACTTCTTGGATATGACTATATATCGTAATAATGATTTTGTACAGTACAATATTTACAGAAAACCTACCCAAATAGATCATGTTATACATGAAACATCTAATCATTCAACCAAACATACAATGGCTGCTTTTAACAGTTCCATTCATAGGTTACTCAAATTTCCACTTTCTAATGATAACTTCAATTTAGAACTTAATACTCTCAAGGAAATTGCTTTCAATAATGGTTATGATCCCAACATTATCCATAAGCTTCTAAATAGAGCTAAACTCAAAATTGCAGAAAAGCTTGCATATTCATCACAATCTTTTCTTCAACCTAATGCTTCACATAACATCAGATATTTCTCCTTTACTTATATCAGCAATATTTCCAATAAAATTATTAAACTTTTTACTTCTATAATTGATCAAACATCAAAATTTCCTTCAAGTCACAGTTTAGGTTCCTTTTTAATCAACACCAATGATAGGATGAACACACTTGACAAAAGTGGTATTTATAAATTAAAATGTGATGATTTTGCTGACATTTTACATGACATTAGTAGAAAGAAAAACTATTTGGAATTGGATTTATTGGAAGATTTGGAGATTACAAAGGAAACAAATGGAAACTCTCACTATCTTAATACTTAATTTAAATTGTACCTAACCTATTAAATGATTGCAGCTTCCTAAACTTTATTGCAGCTTCACCTCGTAGGGGACCCAGCTCGGCTGGTTAGACTTCCTGCACTGAGTATACCCATTAAAAATTTATTACTTTCATACTTTGACCAACATTACTATTTTATTCTTTAATAATTTACAAAACTAGCTTGCTTAGGTTCAATTGATCTATAGTTGGCATTAATTACACTCCATATTTCTGCGTAATTTAGATATACTTACCATCTCAACAGTTATATATTTCAACATCTCCACTGTTGGTCAGTTGGTCTTGAGTAACGCTTTGATATATTGATCATCATCATCACCCAGCCCTTTGCTTCCACTGCTGAACATAGGCCTCCCTCATTTTTGTCCATTGTGCTCTGTCTTGAGTGTTTTCATCAAATTTCTTGACATGTTCTTGAGATCGTCAGTTCAACATGTTGGGGGTCTTCCTCTACTTCTTTTGCCTAACCTCGGCCTCCACTCAAGCAATCTCTTTATCCACCTTTCATTACTGATTCGGGCGACGTGTCCCGCCCAGTTCCATTTCAGTGTGGCAATTACATCGGTAACTCTTGTTCTTCGTCTTAAGTCTTCATTTCTTAGTCGGTCATGAAGCGATATATTCAGCATTGATCTTTCCATTTTCCTCTAAGCTATTTGCAGCGTTTTAGAACTTGTAGCTGTCAATGTTAAAGTTTCGGCACCATAGGTCATCACAGGCAACACACTTTGGTCAAATGTTTTACGTTTTAAAGAAATTGGTATATCGCTTTTAAATATGTCTTTGAGTTTTCCATACGCTGCCCATGCTAGGTTTATTCTTCTTCGTAGTTCGCATGTTTGGTTGTCTCTTGTGATCTTTATTTCGTGTCCAAGATATATGCATTTTCCACCAGCTCTACTTCGTTGTCTTCAATATGGATATTTCCGCTAGGTACTAGGTTTGTCATGAATTTTGTGTTGGAGATGTTTATTTTAAGACCCACACTGGCACACACTAACTAAAGTTCATGTAGCATTGTACATATCTCCTTGAGATTGTCCAAGAACAAAATTATGTCGTCTGCGAATTTCAAATTTGTTAATCTTCTAACGTCAATGTTCAGGTCTTTCTCTTTCCAGTTAAGTTTTTTACAAGCATATTCTAGTACTGCGGTAAACAGTTTAGGCGATAAGGTATCACCCTATCGGACTCCTCTGCCGATTGGGATGTGATCCGTATTTTCATGTAGTTTCACTGACATAGTTGCGTTCTTGTATGTATTGTAAATTAACCTTGTATATCGGTAGTCAATGAAGCATGCTTGTAGTGCTTCCAGGAAGCAATACGAGTGGTCGATTGTATTCGATAGTCTTTTCGAAAACGATTATCGTTTTAATGCTCTGTAGGTAATCATTTGTTCCAAATCCGGTACGAAATCCCGCTTGCTCTATTAGCTGGTAGAAATCACGTTTTTTCTCAAGACTTTGAAATTTGATATATTAATTTCTAAATTTGATATATTAATTTTATAGTTCTAACATTGACTATGGGTTTAACTGAACTACTTTGATTATACCCAATTTATACACTCTGCTTTAAATTTTAATTTTTAATTTTTAGTACTTTAATTTCACAATCAGATTTCTTCTCTTTTTTACAGTATTGATAGTGCTTAGTAGACCCTTTTATTGTAGTCAACCACCCACTCTCAATAGATTATTTAGTCTATTTCTTGCATTCATACTTTACGTCCACTTCAGTTGCTATCAAAATAACACCATAATTATTATAGACAGGTTTGAGTGTGAGGTCTATTTTATGCAATCTACTTAAAATATTCTGTATAATTTCATATTTCAACAGTTGATTTCCTATAGTAGTGTCAATTGGACCTTTGGTCAATGCTTGGTTTATTACAATTTTATGTTTATGGCATTCTATGATTGTTGGATAGGCCAAAATTGATGAAGTAAGTCTAAAACGTTAATCACGTAAGACTTTTTATCAACCATCAACTTTTTATCGAAGTTAATTAATTTTCTTCAGTTAAAAAAACGTTTCTTGGCTTATTTCAGATGCCCCTGAAGATGCCCTAGAAAGCGAAAGTACTTGGGCAAGATTTAATTAATAAGCTGTGTTCGATATCTACCTTTCATTTGATCAAAGTTAATATTAAACACTTACAACAAGTGATTTTGGATGACTAATTTAATTTTTTTCATTTTCATTTTTTTTCTCCTTGACCGAATAATTCTTTTATCGCAACACAGCAAAACATAAATAAACTATCACGTTTGATTAAGCGAAAAGTATGTTTTTTACCTTTTATTAAAAAAATTTAGGATGTACTTGAAATCTAAAAGACAAAGGGTGTGGGATTCGGTCACGCGCTTGCTTGACTCGATCATTCGCGATGAGCGATCGCGAGTTCGCTCATTTTAGATAGTCATCAGAGGCGAAGCGATACACAGGCGAACGCTGACGGAATTTAATATTCACGAAGTGAGTTTTAACTCTTCGAAGTTTCAACAGCGGTCTTTACGGGATGGCCTATACAAAAAAACTGTTGTCGGCCAATCTTTTCTGAAGTATCGCATCAAACATTTACTATATTTTTGTTGTGTTGCACTGATTTAAAAATTTTATAGTGAACATAGAAACAGGCGATTACTTTCATTTTAATCTCTGATGAAATGATGTATTTTTTTAAGCCCTTTTCTCTATTCGGATTGACGAATATAGGCCTCTCCTAATTCTCGCCATTCATCTCTGATATTTGTAAGAAGTTTCCACATTAGCCCTGCAGTTCTTGTAATATCGTCGCTCCATCGCATTTGCGGCCTTCTTCGTGGTCTTTTGGCTTCATATGGCAGTCAATTCCTGATTTCTTTATTCCATCGGCCATCCGAAAGACCTTCGTTATGTCCAGCCCATTTCCATTTCAGTTTAGCTGCCTGTTCGACAGCATCTTTTAATTTTGTTCTATTACGAATGCGAAATGATGTAATATTATATACGAGAAATTAAGAATAATATATCGTCAATGTATAATGTTAATCTGCTAGCTTATTATTGCAATTTTTCAGAAGATACAAAAAATTAGTTTAAAAGTTGGTAAATTAATTTTTATGCTAAATTTTAATAGTAATACTGTATTACCTTGTAACCATTGCACCAAATAAAAGTTGGTATGAAAATTATTTTACTCATTTTTAAGCTAGGTTTTTATGTGTGACTATTTTCGTCTGATGTTTTAACGATTTTAAAAGTTTCAAATTATTTTTCAAAATTTCAAAATAGTAAACGTTGTTTGGTTCGTCATAAGGACAATGTAATAATTCTTTCTCTATACCGTTATCGTTCTCTCTGTATAACGATGACTTTTAAACGTTCAATAGTCGATGACATATATGTTATTGTGTTTAAAGCACATACTAATTGAGTCACAAGTTGCCACTACTGCTTATTGTTATCCAAGAGATGAGTGACACCCTTTTATTATTCGCGGGGTGTGCCTAACTGTTATCACACAGGTGTTTTCATCTGTTGACAACTTCTCACTTCCAGTTTCAGTTGCATCTCAGTGTGTGAACAGTTAACATGTTATCGAAAAAGCGTAAAGTTTCTCGGTGAAAGAAAAATTATCAATAACTCGGGCAATAGAGAAAGGTGAAAATCAATCCGATGTTATTCCCTGTACGGGGCTGTCTCAATCAACTATGGCTACGATATTAAAGGATAGAAAAAAGCGGCTTGAGGTAGAAGTAGAGGGCGGTAGCAGGAAGAAGCTGCTTAAAACTTATCACGAGGGTTTAGATGCGCTATGCCTCAGTACTTCCAGCAGTAGCGTATGAACCATATTCCACTTTCTGGGCTTGTGGTCAGGACAGAAGCTGAGTTTTTTACAACTGAGCTTAGAATTGAGAATTTCAAGGCATCTGGAGGTTGGCTGAGCAAGTGAAAGCTGCGGCACAAGATCAACTACGAGTAGATCAGCAGAGAGGCTGATAGGCTAGAAAACGTATAGCTTGGACTAAAGGCACAATATGCGTCAGACAACGTTTTTAATGCTCATGAGACTGGCTTGTTTTTTTAAAATGACACCAAACAGAACTTAGAAATTTAAATCGGAAGAGTGCGTTGGTCAAAAGCTCTCTAAGGAACGCCTTACGGTTTTAGTGGCCGCTAACATGACAGGTCCAGTAAAGAGAAAATTGTTAGTGATAGTGAAGTCGAAAAACCCACGTTGCTTTTAGAAACATCAAAAATCTACCCGCGACCTACAAAGCTAACAAGAGTGCGTGGATGACTTTGGAAATTTTTAGAGAAGTGATACGAAAACGGGATGTCGAACGTAAAGGGAAAAATTCTTCCGCTTGTAGACAATTGTCCTGCTCATCCTGTACTGTGCGACCTTTAAAACATTAAATTTGTTTCCTGCCACCAAACACGAGTGTCCTTCAGCCCACGGACCAAAGTGTCATTTATAGTTTGAAAAGCCATTACAGGAAAAGACTTTTGATGGAATTCATTGAGAACAATGGCGATCTGAAACGAAACATTCTTGACGCCATCCTAATGATTAGTACGTCTTGAGACTAGGTGACGAGCAACACGATAAAATATTCCTTCAAACACGCAGAATGCCTGGAAAATCAAGGAATTACTGCGAATAAAGATGACCTGCCTTTAGCTGTTTGGGCCAGACGATTTGAACTTCGTATCACCTACGGACCGCTAACAGATTTCGAAGAAGTTGATTAAAATGTAGCTACAAAATCTGGACATTCTGACGAGGATACCCTACAAGGAGTTTGTATAGAAGAAGAAGAAAATAGCGACCCGGAACTGGAAGCAGAGAGAAAACCAGCTTAGCAGGCATTGGATGCGGCAAAATATTTAATCCACCAGGAAGACGATATGAGTGTGGTGGAAGATGCTATGCGTCTTCAGGACAAGGTCAGGTCAGTTCTGTGGAAAGGTGAAAGAAAACAGAGCAACGTGAAAAACTTTTTCGTTAATGTAGGCTAAATATAGGATATAATTTTTTTTATACCTTCGATTGCTCATCGCGAATGATCGAGTCAAGTGAGCGCGTGAAAGTCCCACACCCTTTGTCTTTCAGATTTCAAGTAAATCCTCATTTATTTTTAATAAAAGGTAACCGACTTACTTTTTGCTTACTTAAACGTGGTGGTTTATTAGTATTGCTTTACCGTGTTACGATAAAACAATTTATTTTCTTTGTTTCTATCGGTCAATGAGAAAAAAAAAATGAAAAAAATAATATTAGTCGTCCAAAATCACGCTAATCACGTTGTAAGTGTTCATTATTAGCCGAAATCACGTGTCAATCATGAATTCTCGGAAATTTGGAATTCGATCATTGGCGGCGCATAAGAAAAGATGTTACCTTGCTGGTCACTGTACGTTATAGTAATATAATATTATATTAGTGCCTATAATATTAAAAATATTACATTGTATCTAGTTTATAAAATAAGTTTTCATTCACATTAATAATGTATAGACTGGATTAGAAATACTCAAATTGGTATATTCTTTTTATTTCAGAATTATTATTTAGGTATTTAATTGTTTAATCTATCTATAGAAAGAGAACTAGAATCGCAGATGCTTATTTGGTCTGTATGTACATAATGTTTTCTAAAAACACGCTGCAACACGCCAAAACGTAATCTTGAGAAACTTATAATAAAGACTACCCATTTGGTTTTCGACAAAAACAGGCTGCAGTTATCAAGTGAATAGAGTTGTTACATCATAAATCAGGATTTGGAGGAAAAGCGCTATTATTCTGCAGTCTTCTTGGACATCACACAAGCTTTTGATAAAGTGTGGCATACAGGCTTGCTGTATAAAATTAAACATCAACTACTATCTGAATACTATAGGATATTCAAATCCTACAAAACAGACTGACATGTGCAGATAAAATACGGTACGATAGTAACAGCATTGAGGTCTATAATACACGACCGACCTATCCGCTTCTGATCAGTGTTCCTGGGCAAAATTTGCTGACGACACCGTTATCCTCTCTATCACACAAATTCGATCGAAGCATCAAGAAGGTTACAAGTCCCCTTAAATACCATTCAGGTGTGGTTCCCAATCATCCGAGACATCCGAAAGTGCAAAATACCTTGGTATTCATCTTGATAGACAACTTACTTGGAGAAAACACATCTTCAATAAACGAAAACAACTTGGATTAAAATAAGGACAACTTAAAGGCGGGTTGACATGAACCAAGTGTACTTGGTTAAAGTCTGCTTGGACGTTGCGCGCGCAACACTTAGAAGCTATTTTGATCGTGTCACTTATTCATTCAAGTATACTTGTATCTTGGGCGGACAGGGTCAGAAATAAGAAATCAGAAATGAGGAAGTACTCAGAAGAGCGGGGTTACAGGATAAGAAACTTTTTAGTTATGTAAAAATTAAGAAGACTGCATACTTGGGGCACATATTACGAGGAGAAAGATACACTTTTCAGCAATTGATACTCAAAGGGAAGATAGAGGGTAGGGTCTGGGACGTAAAAAAAAGGTCAAGGCTAAGCAATATTCGACAATGGACAGGAATCCACAGCTATGAAATGCTTCGCAATGCTGCTAAAAACAGAATTATTTAATCCTGAATATTTAACATCTTACCTGACAAGACGATGTACGGTGACGCCTACGCAGAAATGCACGGCACCTTAAGAAGAAGAAGAAGACACTTGTATCTACAGGTTATATCCAAGTTAAGTAGGACGCTGGCCAACTTTCTTGGATTCAAGTAGTGTGGTATTGTAAAATTAAAATGGCGTTGGTGTCGAAGAATCAAAAACGAGAAGTGAACACAAAAAAAATGGTCTGAAAAGGAGAGTATTCATGGACTTATACGAAGCTGAGGAAGCATTATGGAATGTACGGATAAAGGAATGCAAAATTTAGGATGCTAGAAGGGCGGCATTTCTTCTTTTTTATTCCTTTTTTTTTGGATTTCAAGCTCACGTATCAACATATCAGAACACCTTCCCCAATCAGTTCCGCTATCTTTACAATGTTTATTTGACATCCAAGGCATTTAACCGTTGCAACCAACTTGGTACAAGTACACTTGTACAAGTCCACTTAGCCCAAGTTGGAATCTAAGCATTCTTGGATCGTGTCAACCCGTTTTTACTGGTTACTTGAAAGAAGATCCGAACTGTCACTGTCTGGACCTAGGGCATTTAATTGTGGGGGTGTGTAAGCTAATCGAATATTGAAATCCTGCAGAGGTTCAAATCGAAGGTCCTTCAGTGAGTGTTGTGCGCGAAGAAATAAAAAAGTGTAGTGATAAGCATTTAAAAGCGGTTAGAAATTCACCCAAATTCTAGTGCAATAAACCTACTAGACAACAAAAGGGAAGTAAGAAGACTTAAGAGACACAAACCCTTGGACTTACCACATAGATTTTCATAAGTAAGTAAATTGTTTAAAATATAAGAATTTTTTTATTATTAATTTTAGTTAAATTTAATAAGGAAGGTACCAACACCGACAGGTATTCTTCGCTTATGTTAATTTCTCTGTTTGAATTATCAAATTTGATTATTGTCCAAACAGGGCAGATTGCAAATCTTTACTTGGAAAATAAATAAAAGAAAAATGTATCGAGTTATGCATTACATGAATCATATTGTTGCAAATACAATCTTCCCCGTAATTGATTTTACTAAGGAAAAGAAGCGCCCACGGCGCAACTGTTTTTTTTTTAACTACGGATCGAAACTGATTGCGCTTCCAACTATTTTGTGTGTATTTTGTGCGTCTAAAACCGATTTTGTTTGACCTTGCAACTGTTTAAATATAATATTGTTTGTTCTAATTCAACGATACAAATAAGTTTACAGTTCAGTCCGTTTTGAAGAATTTAAAGATAAAATAATTTGACTATCTTTTTATTTAATATTCAATCTTTTGAGTATAGAAAACTAAACATCTATTTCTTCTCTTACTCGTAACCAGCTACCACTAGCGATGAAATTGATCGACTTACCTGAAACAATAAAAAAAAAATTAATAAATGACTTGTTCTATACATAGGCTACAGTTATTAAAAATTTAATGAGAGTAAATTATGTATTACATTAATTATGACTTTAATATTTCGTCTGCCATACAGATTGCCTCTGGTACGTTATCGTTATTTCCACTGATTTGCACTAAGTCATAAATTTTGGTGAAGGAAATTTACATAACTGTAAATGCTCTTTTTGAGTATTCACTCTTCTACCTTTATTTGCTAACTAAACAATCTAACAGCTTTTCTTTTTCAGTTTGTCATAAGTAAAAGTTCCTTTAATCTAAAATGGAAACTATCACTATCTATAATCACGACAAAATGGATCGGAAGAAAATATATCATTTACCTAAAATAATTTTCGAAAACATCAGAAGATATTTCTTTATGGTAGTCTTTCGTAGAGTTTGAAATAAATTCTAACAAACCATGATCCACTCTCCCATTTATCATTTATCTCTCACAAACTAGGGTAAACTATTAAAGGTTGGTGCCCAATTAATTTTAATTTTAAAGATAATACAAACAGATTGTATATGAATTTTGAAAAAAACACATCCAATCTCTTCCCGACCTGAACAAAAGGGCCTTGAATAGTTATGGGCATAGGTAAATACCTAAAAACATCAGGACTCGATGGTAAGGATATAAGACTGATCTCAAACTTATATCTCCACCAAAAAGCAACAGCGCGATTAGAAAATGAACTCTCCGAGATCTTTACAGTCGAAAAAGAAGTTAGACGGAGTTGCATATTATCACCGGCATTATTTAACATATACTCTGAAAATATCTTTAGAGAGGCCTTGGACGAATCAGAAGATGGGATTGCTGTAAATGGCCAACTTATAAACAACATTAGATATGCAGATGCTACAGTGTTGTTGGCAGATAGTGCACAGGGAATCCAAAGGGCGATGGATAACGTTGTAGAAACATGTAACAAATACGGCCGAAAACTTAATTGCAAGAACACAAAAATAATGATCATTAGTAAGAACACCGGCATAAACTCCCAAATTACAATTAACGATACACCGTTAGACAGGATGGAAAAAATACGCTATTTGGGCTGCAATATTAAGGATACTTGGGATCACAGCTACGAAATAAAAACTCGTATTGAAAAAGCCAAAAGCTATTTCTTCTCTTTCAGGAAGATTCTCTGCAACTTATCTTTAACTATCAATATATGCATAAGAATTCTTAGATGTTACGTCTTTAGTGTCCGGAGTAGAAAGCTGGAGCCTTACAGAAGATGTTATAAAACGATTGGAGGTCTTTAAAATGTGGTGTTGACTACTTATTTTTCCCATTGCTACATATGCAGCTGAAACATGGACTCTCAAAAAAATCGATAGGAGTAAGATCGAAGCCTTCGAAATGTGGGTATATAGAAGAATTCTACGCGTGTCCTGGACAGAACATAGAACCAGCCTGTCAATTCTGGAAGAGCTTCATATAAAAGACGGGCTACTAAAAAAAGTAAACCAAGCATACCTAACTTACTTCGGCCACATAGCTAGAAGAACGGGCACCATGGAACTGTTGGTAGTAGAAGGAAAGGTAGAAGGCCGAAGACCAAGAGGAAGATCTCCAACACGATGGGTAGACCAAATGAAGAGTTTGGTGGGAAAATCCCTCCATGAAGCCGTCCATATGGGACAAGATCGCAGTCAATGGAGACAGCAGACTAACAATATTTAGGGTGTCACTACGCCCTGACAAGGGCTAAAGGATTGAGGAGGAGGAGGAGTTGACGACGTATGTTAAGGGTCTCATATATACACCACACAAGTAACATAACTATTCGCCAGAGGCTAAGAAAAGACAAAGAAATTATTAACACCATAAAAAACAGAAAATTGGCTTACTTCGATCACATCATGCTTAATAATAAATACCGACTTCTACAGTTGATTCTAAAAGGCAAAATTGAGGGTAAGAGGGGTCCTGGACGCAGACGTATATCCTGGCTAGCCAATCTTAGGAGATGGACTGGTCTAACGCCAACTGATGTATTTCGAACTGCTGTGATTAGAATAAGATGGGTCAATGTGGTCGCCAACATCTCTAAAAGATAGGCACATTTAGAATAAGACACATAGTTGCCCTTGTTCATGTTGCTAAGGCTTAAGGCTACGGACTATTATCACCTTTTATTATTTTTAATTTCTATTACTTCCTCTCTAGGATTTATTTCATTTTCTCTCTAGGAAATTCTCAGTACTTGTCGCTCTGCATAATATTTTATACTCTTGGCCGGTGTTCCATTTCCAGCGCGCATCGCTGGTAGTGGTCGATTATTGGTGGGCACAACAGGGCAGAGTGTTGTTAATAAACAAAGAAGGATTTATAGATAAGTTTTACAAGCCCGTATCACTATTACGCCGAATATTACGCCAGTAGCCTAGTTTCAGACAAAACAAAACCGTTAAGTGTTTTAGATGGAGTGAGTTAGATGGAGATTGTTGAATTACTTATAAATTTGTAATCCGAGAAATAAAAATATACATACAGAAAAACAACTGCGTTTTCTTGTTTTTCTCGGATATTCTTGCAACAGTTTTTACAATGAGCCTTCCTGTAATATATAAAATAAATAGGTATATGTTTAAGGTCACAGCTGTCACGTAATAAGGAGACTATACGATAAATCCGCGAGATTTCACAGACACGGCGAAACAAAGAAAAGTAGATAAAATATAAATATAGGAACTGCAACGCATTTATCTCAAATAAAGCACACATGCATCCAGAATAAAAATGACGGCAGAAAATATAACTGACACGACGCCTTGTATCTGATCAAACTTTTTAAAGCTAAAATGTAAAAGTTCTTTTTTAATGTGTTTTAACTTCTCAGAAGAAGGAACATAAATAGTATTACTGTAGTGGATGCCCCTTTTTTTCAGCATAAGACGAGAACTTTCTTCCTCCTGGATTTCATTCTATCATTGCATATGTCACTGCTTCATCTCCTGCTCGGCAAATGTGACCTAACCATCTAACTCTGCATTACTTTATTTTAGTCAGAGGATGTCTTCCTTAAGCTTTTCCTTAATCTCTGCATTTATTATGCTTATATATTCATTTTGTCCTTTTCTGATTGGTTCCAGTATGGTCCTCATAGTCTTTCTCTCTGCTATTCTTAAGTCTTCTTAATCTTTTTTGATCATTGTGATTGTTTCTCCTGCACATAATAAGATTGACCTAATTATGGTGTTATAAGTGTTCATCTTAGTTTTCTTAGTCAGTGTTTTACTTTTAAGTAATCTTTTGTTTGCAAAATAAGCTTCATTCGCTGCTAATATTTTTTCTTTTATTTCGGACTTCCTTCCTTCTTCGGTTTTGCTTATTGTAACTCCTAGGTATTTGAAGTATTCTGCTTCTTCAAACTCAAAACTTCCTATTTTGATTCTTTTTTTCATTGGCTTTATCCCTAATCTCCCCTTTCTCTTTTATTTCTTCTAGCATTTCCTTCATTATTTTAGTGTTCTTTGCAAATAATAGCAATATTATACGCATGTGCGATTATTTGACCACCTCTTGTTCTTAGATTTCCTTTATTTATATTTCGTAGTACATATTCTAAGACTAGATTAAATAGCGTTGTTGATAAGACATCTTGTTTCATCCCTTTATTTATACAGAATTCCTCTGTCTCTCCTCTTAGTGTCTTTATGCTGAGTTTTGTAGTTCTCATTGTCATTTCTATTAATTTTCTGAGTTTATGTGGAATTTTTAATTTTTTAAGTGCTATCAATAATCCTTTTTTTTTAATTAAATCAAATGCCTGTTTGGGTCTATGAATAACATTTACAATTCTAATTTATATTCATTTGCTTTTTCCATTCTTTGTTTTATTGTGTGTATTGCATCTATTATAGATCTCCCTTCTGTGAATCCACATTGGTACTGTCCCACTGTCTTCTTTGTGATCTTTGATAAAACCCTTTTTATTATTGATGCCAATATTTTATATGTTGTATTTAGTTTATAATTTTCTATAATTTTCACAAATGTGCTGGTCTCCCTTTTTATTTTATGTATTGTTGTGACTGCCCTTCCTTGGCATTTTTCTTCTTTCCCCATATATTTTTCAATAGTGCTAGTATTTTTCCTCTCAGCTCCCTTACTCCGTATTTTAATAGTTCCATATTAATTCCATCTTTACCAGGGGCTTTTCCATTTTTGCCTTTCTGTATTACTTCTTCTTCAAGTCCTGTAATGTTGGTTCTTTTGAAATTTCGATGTCTACTTCGTCTACTTTGTCTGCTTTTTCTTCGTTAACCGTTTTCTTCGTTATTTATTTCTTCTCCTGTGCTTTCCTCCGTCAAGAGCTCTCTGTAGTAATCGCTCAATACTTATGACTAATCTAATAAAAATATTTCTAAGAATCATCGACAAACAAATTTATCAAAAGTTAAAAATCGACATTAGCAATACACGGATGGCATGCAGGAAAGGGCTAGGTAAGGCACATTCACAAATATAGTGCCTTGGCTTATACATAATTTTGGTAAGCGGTAAACCAAGCAATAAATACAACTTACTTACTGTTACTGTTACAAACGCAACAATAAAACTTTAAAACTGTTTAAAGCCTTTAAAACTTTAAGCTGTTTAAAACAGCTGTGCTAAAAAATTAGAGTTACAAAATGATTACCAACTTTTATCAAAAGGTTAGGCCGACGACAGACGTACATGCATGCATGCATGAACAAGCCTGCCTATCATGCATGCATGTATGTCTGTGGTGGAAAAATACCACAAGCATAAGCTCTTTCATGCTGCCTGTTGCCTGATAAAAATACAATCACCTAACCAGCATGCATAACACGCATGCATGATGCCTGAGCGTGTGTAGTGATTGCCTGTCACAGGCGTCAGTCCAGTCATTCTGGAATCATACCAGCAAAAGGTGTTGTGTTTTCTGAGACAGACTAAGCTTTCTGAGTTTATTGACATTTATAAAAATAGTCCATGGTTGTGGAAAGTGAAGTGCCCTGAATACCACACTGGAGTTGAAAAATGCAGCTTACCAACAGTTAGTGAATAAGTCTTTAGGGATCGAACCTGGTATAAAGAAGAAATCGGTATTGAAAAAGATCAACACTTTGCGCTCCAATATCAGAGAGAGAAAAAAAAAATCGAAGCTTCAAGAAAATCTGGCGCCTCAACTGATGATTTGTACGTATCCAGCCTTTAGTAGTATGAGCTTTTTGATTTTTTGGGGGATCAGGACACTTCTAGAGCATCAGTCTCCAATATCTCATCAAAAAGAAACAATGATGAGGTAAGAATATTAAAAATACAATTCTATTAATACAATTAGATAATCTGCAGTTAGATAATCTAGAAATGAGTGCTTTTAACACGCCAAGCTCAACTTTAAATTATTTACAACAGAGCAACCCAAGGTCCACTCCGAGTCCACAGCACTACACCACATATCCCGCTCCAAGTCCACACAGTTACACTTCTGAAGATAGTACAGGCGCATAAGGCTCAACAGCAAATTATTTTTCAAATTTTGCACTTGATAATTTATAATTCTTTAGGAAAAAACTCCACCTACCAAGTCATTTTTTCCCTTCCTTAATTAGACCCAAGGGCCTTTCTTGAAGGTTAAAAAAATTAAAATAAAATAAATTCTGACTTTTTATTTAACACCATAATTTACATACCTTTATGTGTTCCTATAGAACTCTGTAGAGAGCCACACATGTCTCGGGAATAATTTGGCCAATAGCTTGTGGTGAAATTCTTCTAGAAAATTTAAGACATTTGTATGATTGCCCGGTTGCTAAATATCTTAAAGTGGCTGTCAACCTTTCGCGTGGGATATGGCTTCTCTCATAACTGTGTCTTTCTTCTGAATCAAGGGAGATACTAATTCAAGTAGCTCATTATACACAGAGTCATTCATGCGAAGAAAATTCTGATAATCAGTTGGTTCACCTGTTAATTTTTAAGGAGAGAAATGTGCTTCCCTGCAGCCACTCTTTACACCATTGTTTGCGATTTTTTTGCCTTTTTCTCTGTTTTTAAAAACCACAAGAAATAATGCGAGAAATAACAAATCTGATGAACTAAGAAGAAAAGATGAGCACATGTATGAACGTGTGTGTGCTCTTCTCTCTGCATGCATGCATGTAGTATGTGGCCAGTCTTAGAAGAATAGGTGACGCATGCTCGTATTGTCTAAGAAATCTGGAATATTTCAACCTTCTTCTTCTTACGGTGCCTTATCCTTAAGGACGTTGGCCATTACATTTGCCCATTTAATCTTATTTGTAGCAGCCCTGAATAATTCTATGGAGGTCATGTTCGTCCATTGCCGTAGGTTTTTAAGCGAAGAGTTACGTCTTCTTCCTGGTCCTCTTTTGCTATTGACTTCTTATTCATCCTCCGCAAGACTTCCGCATTTGTCGTATGGCTCATGTAGGATATTCTGAGCATTTTACGGTAACACCAGAGTTCGAATGCTTGGATTCCTTTTTGTGTTGCTTCTGTCATTGTCCAGGCTTCAACACCATAGAGCAAGGTGGAGAAAACATAGCACTTAAGTATTCTAGTTCTCAATGAGATGCCCAGCGGGCGGTTGCATAGAACTTTTTGCATTTTGTAAAACATTGTACGTGCCTTTTCCAGGCGTATTCTTATCTCTAGTGAGTGGTCCCAAGTTTAATCAAGATTACTTCCAAGGTACGTTGTTCTTGTTACTCTTTCCAGATTTGTTCCGTCGACATTGACCTTTACCCTTCTGTTTTGGTGCTTGCTGATGACCATCGTTTTTGTCTTCTTTGTATTCAATTTCATTCCAAATTCTCTACAGGCTGTCGTTACTCGGTCCATTAAGCGTTGCAGGGCTTCAGGATTATCTGCCAGTATGACAGTGTCATTAGCATATCGCAGGTTATTTATACATTCCCCGTTTATAATTATACCATCCGAGGTGCCTTCCAAAGCTTTCTGAAATATCTTCTCAGAGTAAACATTGAAAAGCAAAGGTGATAGGACACATCCCTGTCTTACTCCCTTCTCGATATTGATTTTTCCAGATGTTTCGCTTTTTATTCTGATTTTAGCCTTTTGTTCTTGGTAGAGGTTTGAAATTATCCTTAAGTCTTTATCGTCGATATTACAGGACCTTAAAATATCTATTAGTTTATCATGTTTCACCAGGTCAAACGCTTTCTGATAGTCTATAAAACACAAGTATACATCAGAATCGACATCTCTACATCTTTCAACTAGCACACTTATTGAAAAAAGTGCTTCTCTTGTTCCGAACCCATTCTAAAAACCAAACTGAGTTTGACCAGTGTGTTCGTCTATTTTAATATTTATTCTAGTCTAATATTTCGACCAGGGCCAGATTAATTTCCAGAGGATCAGCAGATTACAATTTAATTAATAAAACGAAAAAAAATATATAACCTTCCAAACTGGTGCTATACCTTAGAGCAGCCTTAGATGTTGTAGAAAATATATCATTATTAGGAATTATATTTAAGAAAATATTCAATGTTCAGTGTCTTAATAAAAACAATGTAAATTTTGCAATAGAAATTTATATCTTTCACGAGTTGTAAATTTAAATGTCGCTTATAATCGTCAGATAGTTGATGTAACAGAAATTATGAATAAGAAATAATCGTACTCTTTTGAAAGCCTGATGATATAAATAGAATAATAATAAACTGGCAGTGGCTTCGATAATACAAAAAACGCACATTTTCTTATAAGTAGCTTAATACAGTTCATCAAAGCTATAAATGACGAGGTTAGTATGATATAAGCGAACCTGAAGGCCATTTATTCCAGTTTCCTTAACGCAATTACGGCGCGTATAATTGAATAATTCCCTTCGAGAAAAGTAACCATTGCATTTCGTTGCAATTCCAAGAATTTAACTTATTTTTCACTCTCCAGCCTGTTTTCCATGCAAATTGAAACTGCGATAACATCTAAAAATACTTTTTCGACGGAATCTGCATTTCAAACGGAAGCGATTACTTATTTGGGCGAGTTTAATATGACTTAATCGAATCGAATGGAATCGTTTGCATTAATTTTTAATTTCACTCTATCGATTTTACATTAAATTTGTACCAAGAAATACAGCTTTTTAATGAGTATTGCTTATGTAAGTTATTTATCGAAAACAATATTGGTTTTGTATCATTTTATTATTAGTTGACGCAAACACGTGAAATAACGTTAATTGTTTGTTTTTATTGGGGCATTGTTGTCATTTATTTATTTATTTATTACCTTTCCATATTTGAATAGTTAATTTCCTCAATGCTCTGGTTTTGTTTAAATGCAACAAATCTTAAGAATTTGTAATGAACTCTCTCAATACCTTGAATATGGGTGTTATAGTGAGCAGACCAAACACATGGATAGGATATTTAGAAAGTCTTTAGCACAAATTTTGATAAACCCTAAAAGTTAAAGTGATTTTCAGACAGCAGATGAGATGTGGGAGATGTAGGATAAGCTGGAATTAAATTAAGTTAATTAAACTGTAATTAATTTAATTAAACTGTACAGGAATATTCGTACAGAAAAAAGAAGGCACTGGAAAGAGCTGTGTGAAAAACTGGATGAGGACATCTGAGGTCAGGGATACAAGATCGTTATGAAGAAGTTCCATGCGTATCCTCCTTACGAAATGCCTATGGACAAGAAGCTTGAGGTAACAAGAGAGCTCTTTCCGGATGGCAGATGTCTTGGTGTATGGAGGGATGAAGGAGCTGAGCGGGCTGTACCTTTTATTATGGATAAACTTGTCGAGGCATTGGGTTCACTCAAGACTCGTAGGTCCCCCGGACTGGATCAGATACCACCTGAGGCGGTGAAGGGTCTAGGACGGGTGGAGCCTGCGTGGCTTCTGGAACACATGAATGCATTGCTGCAAGCACAAACCTTTCCTGAACCTTGGAGGACATCGAGGTTAATACTGCTTCCCAAAGCTAGGGAAAAGTATCGCCCCATCTGTCTTCTTCCATGCATTAGTAAGCTATATGAAAGGATGCTGCGAGTATGCATAGACGACATGATTGAGAGGTCAGGTGGTTTATCTCGGAGGCAATTTGGTTTTTGTAAAGGGAAAAGCACGATTGATGCAATCATGAGTGTACTCGAAGCATTGCGCAATAGAGGGAATGAACATCGCTGGGCGGCCCTGCTGTTGTTTGATGTTAAGAATGCATTCAATATACTGCAGTGGAACGAGGTAATGAAGGCAATGGAGGAGAGAGAATGTCCTGGTTACCTGATGAATGTTGTGGCGGAGTATCTGTCCGAGAGAAGGATTATGGTGGAAACGAGCACGATCGTGGACGTGACGGCCGGGGTACCCCAGGGATCTGTCTTGGGCCCGACGCTATTAAATCTGGCATATGACGGGGTTATGCACTGTGAATACGGAGAGGGTACAACCCAGTTCGCATTCGCGGATGACTTCGCTGTACTGGTAGTAGCCCGGGATGAGCCAGATCTCAAATACCGGGTTCGGAACGCAGGTGGCGTCGTAAAAAAATGGATGACGCAGCACGGACTAAAACCTGCGACAGAGAAAACCGAAGCCATCATTCTGAAGGGGACAAGGAACAGGCAAGGTGTTGAATTAAAATGTGCGGGAGTATGTCTAACACCCAAGAAACAAGTAAAGTATCTAGGAGTGACATTGCACCAGAATGGAAAATGGGGGGAGCACGTTCGGGAGATGGTCCGAAAGGCTGCGAATAGTGCGGCTGCGTTGGGGAGAGTGATGCCGAACATTGGAGGACCCAAATCCGAAAGGAGGAGGGTCTTACACGGTGTTGTACAGTCTATCGTCCTCTACGCGGCACCAGTCTGGAGCGAGGCGGTAGAGATAACGGCCTATAGGAGTCTTCTGAAACGAGTAGACAGAACAAGTCTGTTGCGAGTGGCATGCGCCTACAGGACTGTGTCTGCGGCAGCCTTATGGACCATCACTGCATGTCTTCCGTTGCACGTTTTGGCGGTGGAAAGAAAAGAACTTTATCAGAGAACCCGAACCTTACTTTGGCTGAGAGAAGACAGGTAAGGGAAGGGTCAGTTGAAAGATGTCAAGAAGAATGGAACAATACGGAGGATGTGGCACAGTGGACGAAAATGCTGATCCCGAACATAAGAGCTTGGGTGGACTGTGGCCACAGGCGACTGGATTATTTCCTGACGCAGGTGCTTATAGGACACGGGTGTTTTAGGGCCTACCTTTATAGGATCGGAAAGGCTGTGAGAGAAATGATTGAGAGAATGATTGAAAATAAATTAGGTTGGATTAACATACACTGTTATATCCGTACAGTGATCAAGAAAAAGGAAGAGGAAGAAAGACAGTTGGACCAACGGCAAAGGTAGAGTGAATGATGCTAAAAGGTGAAGTTAGAACAGTAGGTCGCACCTTTTGAGTTAGAATGCGTGAGTTTGACTGTGGGGAAGGAGGAAATGCCCTTCTGGGAATGATGCCGAACTAGGAGTGTGGATGTGTATGAATGGAGAATGATTGAATAAAGGTAGTGCTTCGGAAGTGATGCCGGCTTTACAGCGGCCATTCCGCTTCCGGATCGCTGGATGACAGAGGAGGGTCTGGTTTAGCAGGTAGGCGTTCGGCGTAAACTCGGCGAGGAGAGGGCATTTTAAAGTACCTCGGGAACTATCGCCGGGAGTACGAAGAACGAATCCTGCACTAAGGTTAATCAGGCGGCGTCCTGGACTAAGATGTCTTTTGAAGATTCCAGACCCCCCTCTATAAAGACGAAAAAAAAAAAAGGATAAGCTGGAATAGAGCTCAACACCTAGGTCTTTTATTTAAGATACAGAGTCTAAAAGGCAATCATTAATAGTATAGATATGATTTGTAGGAGTTTTATTCCGACCAAAAGCCATTAAATGACACATTTTAACACTAAGTTTCATTCCGTTGATGTCACACTAATAGATCAACCGTTCCAAATCAGACAGTAGTTTTTGATATAGTCGGACGGTTTCAATTAAAGGTGACTAATCGATAAATTGAACTAAACGGTAGCGGCAACCGTGTAAAATGTCAGTAGTAAATTCTTACAGGGGTCATTTTTATTGTGTATACTTCGCCCATGTAAATAAGCGAAAAAGTAATATAGTCCTCATAACACATTTTCCTCCGTTACAATATAAATTGGTGCGATTCACGAGTGTGTAGTGAGACAAGTTTATTGAATAGTTTAAAATATCCGCAAACTTATCAATATTTTGCTGGTCCTTATATTTACGTTCTTAGAAAGAATGGTAATGAGTGAAATATATTATTTTAGTTTATGTTAATTCGTTCCAAATTCTTATGTGCATAGGCGTAGTGTTACACCACGATCTACAGTTACCAACAGTTAGCAAAGCAATATCTGCTGTAAACTCTGTATACAAGACCAGACTATCCTGCCATCCAAATCCTCTGGCCATGGATCTGCTCAACATTTTACACGTAAGAAGATTAAAACTACCAGTCCCTTTGGACCTCCAATAAATCTGGAGAAACAGAACATAGTGTCATAGTGCTGTGAAATAACAAGTTTTTGTTCTGGTGTTTTTTAAAACTTTTTTCGATTTTTTTTAGTCTTGTAATACTCATATGTGTCAGTGTTGTTTATCCGTATAACACTTTATTAAGTTGAAGTTTAAATTAATTGGTATATCATAGACCTAATTTATATTATTATATGTCTTACCTGGGTGCCCGTCACTGGGCGGCTTACCACTATTTTATTGTACATAAATTATGCCTATTGTTTGTAATGAGACAGATTACAATAAACATTTAATGTTAATAAAAATGTTGCTTTAAGTTGTTAGCTCGCTCGATGCTCATGCCTCTACAAATTGGTCTTTAGCATCCCCTTAAAATAAACATATACGGGAGTTACATCGGGTGACGTCAGAGGGACATTTTATTGTACCTTGTGTACTAATCACACGTTCACAAAAATTAAAGTTTAATAGTCTCTAACGGTTTCTTGCGGGTAGCGGGTAGGAACTCTTTAAATTCTTAAAGATAGTCCTATCAGGGATAATGAATCAATCTCTGCCCTCCGCAGATTCAGGGGGTTTCCTTACCCATGAAACTAGTACCTGTTTAGGGTCCCTTGTTCAGGGTTACGGATGAAGTCCACAACGGCAGCCACGGCGGAGAAAGCAAAACTTCGGTACGGTGCGGATGGCGTAAGTGGCAACCCTCGATTTTAGGGTTGATATAGAATCAAGTCAAATATTGGCCAACGGTTTCGGGCGGAGGAGCTGATAGATGTTAGGGCACTCTTTTGTCCTGAGATAGAGAAATCTATCTCTGAGGCGGATGAACCAGGGATTGGTCAACGGCATAAGGATGCAGAAGGCAACGGGGAACCACTTCAATAAAGACTCGTAGAGTACCTCCAGAAATCGTCATGGCAATTAATGACAAGCATCACCGTACTAATCATGGTTCTCGGATGCCAAGATTCGGCAGAGGGAGAAATAACAATGATAACAAGGCTCCTCAGGTCGTTAACCAACGAAATCCCTGCGTACTAAAAATACAAAATTCAACTTTTAAAATAGCGACATGGAATGTTAGAAGCATGTATGAGCCTGGTAAACTAAGGAACATTAAACAAGAAATTATGCGACTTAAGATCGACATATTGGGAATAAGTGCCAAACGCCGATAAAACAGAGGAAGAAATTGCAAAATTTTACAATGATCTTTAAAAAACCCTACAAAACAAAATATCTAGAGATATAACAGTAGTCATGGGTGATTTTAACGCCAAAGTTGGTGAAGGAAGAACATAATCTGGCGGTAATGAATACTTTCTTCAAACTGCCTAAACGACGCCTTTACACTTGGAACGCGGAATACAATAAATCGACTTAACGCATTTAAATGTGGACATTTAGAAGATTGTTAAGGATTCCATGGGTAGATAGAGTCACGAATGCAGAAGTGTTAAGGAGAATAGGCATTGAGAGGGAAATAGAAAATACAATAAAAGAAAGCAAATTGCAATATGTTTGACATGGAATGAGAGGCGAAAGATTCAACATCTTGAGACTCATAATTCAAGGAAAAATGGAGGGTAGGAGAAGAGTAGGAAGAAGGCGCGTTTCCTGGTTGAAGAACTTGAGAGAGGTTTGGTTGCAGTTCAAGGCAATTGTTCGGAGCCGCTGCCTCGAAGGTCAGAATAGCCATGATGATTGCCAACTTTAGTTGCGGCGATGGCATTTAAAGAAGAAGAAGTCTCTAACAGCCTATGTATTATGTGAAGGATAGCTGTTTTGTTTGAAACCAAATTTCGTTTAAGTTGATTTGAAGATGTTTAACTGCAGGAATAATTAAATTTCGAAGTAATTAGAGATATTGATATATGAGATATAAAGTTATTTTGGTATGACTGAAATTACCCCATCTGATTGATTTATTTGTGTAATTCTTTTACACACTTCACCCAATTCTAGTCCTAAACCCGTAGACTAATAAAATTTTTCTAGGCAATAAACGTTTTTACCTGTTATATGTAGGGACGTAATAAACGCAGAATATTAAATGAGTCCAGGGACTGTGAGAAAAGTCAAGTTGATGTATTTTACGACTGGAATGCTTTTCATCTTCACGTATTATTGAACATGGCACTAAAACATCCAAAAGTGTGCTGTTGAAAATAAATTTATAGGTTGTGCGTGAGCTCCAATATTATTTTTTTTGCTTCGTCGACGAAGTTTTCAAATAGATACGATGTAATTTGGGCAAAAAAAAGGTTTAAGATTTAATAACAAAGTTGTTTTATTGATTTGAAATTTATGAGAAAGGATTATTACTGGAGTGGGTGATTCTGAGATAAAGATTTGAAATCATGATAGAGAATATAAATTGAAGCCAGTGAAATCTTAAAGGTTTTAAGGCGACTTTTATTTAAGTGACATCTGATCTTAATTGCTTTAACTTTCCAAGCAGTTGTTTTGTAGTGCAAGCATGACATTTATCCTTTGTTTCTGAAATAAGACATTATTTTTCCTATACTCCTTTCAAATTCTCTTCATCTAACTCAACTTTAAATACCAAATAACTTAGTGAATGGTGAACAACATAATTCTATTTCTAATACGTAGTACTACTTTATTGGTCTTTCGAGTTTGAATTTGTATTCAGTCTCGGCGTCTGACGAGACCATGGGAGGTCGAAATGGAAATGTTTACCAATTCAACCAGAGAGACTGATAAATCGTGCTCCTACAACATATATGATCTTATAATGTTATTATGATTTTGAAATTTATTATAAAATTAAATATAACTTCTAATTTTAATGAGTTTTAATATAATAAACAAACAAAATTTATTTATTGAGTTTTAATAGATAAATCTGGATAGTTTTAATTACAGACGCCGAATTATTATAGAAATGACAGTTATTCGCGTTTGTACAAAAAGGGTGTGCATATGTGAAATTATGAGTATAAAATCAGTATATGAGGACTGTATTACATAGGGCTGGTTCAAATTAATTAGAATGTGTAGTAAAGGGTTATAAAGATTATAGCAAATTAAGTTTATACAGAGTCTTACCAATTCTACAGCCGCACACACTCGCGCTATTTACAGGCTTTAACTCGCGGTTGTTCTTCATATGGGGAATCTATCCGGGTTACCTGTTTCTGAACACGTATCTCGCGGTACTAACACTGAGATCACGGGATAGAGCAAATTTGCGTCTGTATACGATTTAAAAGAGTATTTGCGGTATTTTTCGCGTAACTAAAAGCGGGATGGATAATAAGTTAGCGGCAGTCAACAGTAGAGAGAATACCCCTGTCACCAACGACAGTCAACAGGGAAGAGAGAGCGTCCGTTCCTAGCGAAAGGTGACAGGCAAGAGAGAGCGACTGTTCCTCTCGATAAGCAACAGGCAAGAGGGCGCGACCGTTCTTAATGATAGGAAACAGACAAGCCGTTTTCTTGTTTGCTCTTTTAGAACTTTCCGCATTTCTAATGGAGTGGGGTTAAAATGTGAGTAGAAAAACTGCAGTAATACAAGCATTGTGCCTTCAAACAAGCAATTTGAAAGGAGTACCCTACCAAATACAAGTGAAAATTGAAGTGATTAAAAATGTTGTTTGTAATGATACATGTAAGGCTGGAAATTCAGGCAAATGCAAACATATAATTGCCATAATGCTATTTATTTTTCGGTAAGTGATTTTATAAAAGTAAAAGAACCATTTTGCTATAACTATATGTTGCTAACTTCATGTTTATAATTTCTTTTTATTACTTACAGGCATATAATGAAAAAATTTTAAAAATACGAAATTGATGAAATTGCCAAAAATCGTGGAATGACAGTACTTAGATCCCCACCATATCATTGTGAATTAAACCCGATTGAACTGGTATGGGCACAGATACAGAGTGAAGTTTCAAGAAAAAATACCACTTTTAAAATTCATGATGTTAAACAGTTGTTTTTGGAGGCCGTAAATAATGTAAAACCTAAAAACTGGGAAAAGGCAGTAAATCACACTATTAAAGAAGAGGAAAAAATATGGAAGCTGGACAATATTACTGATAAAATGATCGAGCCAGTTATTATAAATCTTGGTTCTGAAAGTTCATCTTCTGAATCTGATTTGGATTTGTAACAAGTAGCTGTAAGTTTTATATTAATATTTTTATTCATCTATTTAACATACCTTAGACGGTTTTAAAAACACTTTTTCTCTTTTGTAATTTTTAAAAATTAAAAAAAAATGTGAATTTTTTAAAACCCTTCTTAATGTAGGCCAGTCAGTTCTAATATAGTGTGTGATAAAAGAGGTCACTTTTGTTTACATACACATAACACTTTATAACACTGAAATAATTCATTTATTTTTTACAATAATTACAATTACAATTTTACATTAATTTTTCAATTAATCTTAAGCACGCCCATGGAGTGGTCGGATGTACCAGTTAAAATTATGCTAATTACTCTCTCGTTCATAAAAATAAACTTATAAAATGCAGCACTTCTGGTTATGGTAAAGAATGTCTTTTACTATCATACGTTTCCAAGAAAAACAAAAATGTTCTGATGTTATCTACGTTTCATGATGATGAGAAAATCGATGAAGAAACGGGTAAGAACTTAAAGTTGCAGGTTATAACCTTCTACAATACGACAAAGGGAGTAGTGGAATAGTGGATGTTTTTTTTTTTCATTGATAAATATTGCAAGACTAAATAGTCAGATAATGTATTATAGCAATACTAATACTAAATTAGAACGCGGTAAATATCTAAAAAATAGTATAGATCTCATCAGATCCCACCTGATAAGTTGTGCATCAATAACAGCATTGCCAATATTATTACGACTTCAAATAAGACGCCAAGCAGGTCTTCGTGATAAAGAAACTTCAGTAGCAACTACAGAAACTAAAGACAGAGTTAAATGTTTTGGCTGTTCTCGAATTAAAAATAGAAAAACCCCTTCAAGGTGTGCAGATTGTTCAAAACCTATTTGTTGTGAACATATAGGTAGTACATATATGTACAATATTGTTAATTGACACAATAAATGCTATGAGCGTGATTAAAGTGTTTGTTAGTATTTCTTTTATGTTATACAATGTTTTCTCTATGTATTATTTCAGTAATAAAAAGTTAAATATAGGTAAAATAATATCCCAATAAAATATAAATAAATAAGAAGACAATGGAGACTGAGTGCAGCGCTCATATAAGCGAAAAATCGCATCGATTCCTGATAAGCGAACAATAACGGGTTAAAAACCCGATGCGAAAGACAATAAGCACCGTTATTGCTTATATTTTGTTTATTCAAACTCAAATTTGAAGAAAATAGATAAACGGTATTTTCTATTTTTTTTTTTTCACAAACTTTGTATTTTATTTTATGCGTCCATACAGAAGAAGAATTCTTTAGCCTGTCCGAATTTACCTTGGAAATATATTTAGGATATCCCGTACACTGAGCTTTGCAGCAGCCCTTACCAATTCCGCTTTCGCTATAATATTCTACCACGGGCTGTTTCATATACACCTGCGTTTCAATGTCAGGCCAGATTCTTTTATGTGTGTATATTATAAAATATAAAGAACTGCCAAAACATTCAAATGAAACTCTTACCTGCTTTTTGTGATAAAACCTTTTATTTCTAAAAATCTCATCATTTCACATTCTAAAGGATAGCAGATACTCCGGGCGGATAACGGAGACAGTAGACTGTGAAAATATTTAAATGCCCTTAGATATATTTCTTTTTCTGTTTTAATTATATTTTCCAGGTCAAGTTGGATTTTCGCTTTTGTCCTCCACACTCAACTTTGCATAAAAATATTTCCCAATCCTTTTCACAAAAGGCAAAAATGCTAAGAGCTGGCAACTCTATTACGGCGCGTTAATCATTTCCGCCACGAGTTCGTTATTTCATAAATTTTAAAGTTTTTTCTCACCTATTTGATTAATGCTTTGAGAAGTGTGGATAGCAAATCACTGGAATAATGATGATGGTATTTCCGCACAAACATAAAGATACTTTGCAATTAGGAAATTATACATTACTTTTAAAAACTGTCTACAAAATTATTATAAAAGATATTTATATATTAAATATAAAAGATATTTATATATCAAATTTATATTATATTTTATTTATATTTTATTTTATTATAAAAGGTATTTAGACTGTGTATCAATTTTAAAACTTAAAATGGGCTATATCCTACGAAAAATAAGCTGATATCGAAAAATGCTTGAAACCGTTTCTAGGATAGTAAGGTGGAACTAAAATGACATGAAAAAGAATACTCCTCCATGAACCCCCCAGGCTCCATCGACTAAAAACCAAAAATGTTTAAATTGCAAACCTCTACTTGTGATACATCTTTAAAAAGACTATAACAAGTGCTATCCGATAGTATAAATAATAATTATATAGGGTGAAGCAATAATTGGCTGACTTTGGCTTAAATATTCTGCAGCAGAAATGCTTAAAGCCACAGAAGAAACCGGCGTAATGTTACTTCATCTACTCTGTAATCAAATATGGCATTCCAAACAATGGCCTGAAGACTGGACAAAATCTACAATAACGACCATACATAAAAAAGGCAGCTTCCATAAATGCGACAATTATAGAACTATCTCCCTTATATCCCATGCCAGCAAGATAATGCTACATTTAATCAATGAGAGACTGAAAACATTCCTTCAAAGAGAAATTCCACAAGAGCAAACTGGATTTACCAAAGGTAGAGGCACTCGAGAACACCTGATGAATATAAGACAGATAATCGAGAAATCTAGGGAATTCAACATCCCACTATACATCTGTTTTATAGATTACCATAAAGCGTTCGACAGGGTCAGGTGGAGACACTTATGGCGAATACTAAAAGAAGTAGGCGTACCACAACATCTAATTACGCTTATAACTGAACTATATGAACACACTACTGGATCAGTTAAAGTACTAGACACACTTTTGAACGAGTTTCATCCAGAACGGGGTGTCAGACAAGGATGTATACTATCTCCACAATTATTCAACATATATATGGGGAGTATATTATGCGAAGAGCACTTGAAGAATGGGAAAAGGGCATCTCAATAAATGGTCATAAACTAAACAACCTACGTTTCGCAGTTGACACAGCCCTTCTTGCAAATAGTCAAGCAGAGCTGATGGAACTTATACGACTGATCGAAAACGAAAGTCAAATATTTGGTCTGCAATTAAACATATCAAAGACAAAGATCATGATAGTGGATAGACTACACAACAATCATCCACACATAACCACAATTGACCGGTTCGAGGTTGTGAGCTCATACTTATATCTGGGATCATTAATCACAAACACAGGGTCACTACAAGATGAGATTAAACGTAGATGTGATCTAGCAAAAGTTGCCACAGCAAAAATGACCAAAATATGGAAGGACTGTCAAATTTCAAGAGCGATAAAAATGAGGTTGATCAACTGCTTAATATTCCCAATACTGACCTACGGATGTGAATCTTGGACTCTGAGACAATCGGAGAGAAAAAAGATAGACGCCACTGAAATGTTCTGTTGGAGACGAATGCTACGAATTCCTTGGACCGACCGTAGAACAAATAATTCAATTTTAAGAGAGCTAAAAGTTAGCCAACGACTCTCTAGTAAAGTCCATCTCCAACAATTAAAATATTTTGAGCCTGTTATGAGAGCAAACACAGAAAACATGGAAAGACTCATAATACAAGGAAAGGTAGAAGGCCGAAGATCACGAGGAAGATCCCCAACAAGATGGATAGATCAAATTACAGGAATATGCCAAAGACCTATGCATGAATTACAAGAAATGACCAGAGACAGAGATCTCTGGAGACGGACAATACACGACATCACGTCGATCACTACACTCCCCCTGGGGGGTCAGGATTGAAGAGAGAGAGAGAGGCTTAAATGGAAAATTTAATGAGGCTTTAGATGTTATTGTTGATGACCGTGTATAATTATTGTTTAATAATTATATAGGGTGTTAATATCAGCCGGCTTACTATGACTTCTATTTGTAATGCTATCTCTTGGACTATCATTTTTAATGATAAGTGCCCGTCGGAACTTTTTTTTGTTAAATAAAAATTTAATTTTCCATGTTTGCAAAACAAGTTAAAAAAAAATTTTTTTGGGTTCTCCCAAATTCAATAACTTTGGTTTATTTGAGAATTTTAAATGTCATAAGTTTTCATCATTTTTTGTACGATCGGTACTGTCATTCAGCTGTAATTGTCACCATGGTTTACAGTATACCTGAACGCGTGGAGATCATTTTCATATTTGCCTCCTAGAACCAGTGTTATTTACGAATAGCTCACATATTTCATGAAAGGCATCTGGACAAAAATGTAGGTCACGTGTATGTCCGCGATTTAGTTGAAAAGTTTAGAGAAACAGGATCAGTGGATCTTCGCTACCTGCTGTTAGTACCTAGTGATCTTAATTTGCACGGCTGACAACCATGAATTTAGTTTTCTTAATATTAAGGTCTAATCCGTACGTTACGGTCACAGTTGTCACTCTGTCTAGTAAAGCTTGTAGATCATTTAGGCTGGTTGCTAGTACCACAGTGTCATCGGTGTAGTGGATATTATTGATGTATTCACTTGGAGCTCTTCGATTAGTTTACATTTTTCTTGCGTCCACATCTCCTTGGCTCTTCGTATTTCTTTTTTAATTGTTTGGTTTATTTCTTGGTTTTTCTTCGCGTCCCTGTTTTTTTTATTAATCTCCTTTGGTCCATCATCTGCAGAATGTCATCAGTCATACATTCTTTATTTTTTACTCTTGTTTTCTTTTCTAGATGTTCTTTTCCTGCATTTAGTATGTCTTTGATATAACTCCATTTTTGTTCTACACTCTGTTCTTGTTGTTTAGCGGTTTCTAGTTTTTCTCTCATCTCTTACGCTCTGACGAACTACGGGGTCTTTTAGAGTATCATAATCCAGGTTCTGTTTAGGTTTACTTTTGATGAGTTGTTTTAGTTTGAGTTATATCTGGCCCACTAATGGGTTGTGGTCCGATGAGATGTCTGCTCCTGGGAAGGTCTTCGCCGCAGTCAAGCTGTTCTTGAATCTTTTGTTAATAAGAATAAAGTCTATCTGGTTTCTGGTGATATTGTTGGCTGTATCTGCAGGTACAGTCATCTCGGGAGAAGTCTAAACCAGGTATTGCAATACCAGAAATGGTAAAATCTTCTTTCCGACAAAGTTGGATAAGTCGGTCTCCCCTTATATTTTTCTCGCCTAAGCCGTGTTGTACGACGATTTTTTCTATTCTGCTTTTGTCAACTTTGGCATTGAAATCACCCATAATGATAGTAAGCTCGTTCTTCTTGGTATATTTTAGTGCTTTTTGAACAAGTGCGTAGAACTTCTCGATATCCTCTTCTGGCTTTTCTAACGTTGGAGGCATACTCGTCTACGAAAAATCGTGGATAATGCAGATGGGAACCTGATACCCGAGAAGACGTACCCGCCAAGAGAGCTGGTACATCGATCGAGCATGAAATCTGCAGAGGATAAAGATGATGTCACCACCACCTTTCTCTGGAGTTTTGAAAAGTGTCGTGCATGCTGTGTTATTCGAATATTTTTGAACTTATATTATTTCTACTTGTAATTGTATTGTTTTTTATACTTGTATTTAATTTTCCATTTGTATTCCGTATTTTTCTAAATAAACTTTTTCCAGCCACAGAGTCTCCTAAAGGATGTCATCAAGCGCCACAGTCTATAGACCAACGAGCACATTTGATACGCATCGCCCTGTCTTGACCACATCCTCCAGTGGTCAATTGGCTTGAAAACCATGTATAAATATTAATGCGATTTCAAACTAAGTGACCCCTCCTATTGGGGCTTCACCCCATTGTACCTCCTATAAACTCTGTGGCTGCTTTTGACCTACTTAACATAGTCTTTTATTTTCATCATGTCAGAAATTAAGCAGTCTTGATCAAGGCTAGCTAATAATACACACAGAATCCTACATAAATAGGAATAAAAGGGAAGGTTTGCTACACACGAATCTACTTGCAGAGGATACGGGGCGAGAAGACAATGTTAGAAGTCTTTCTTCCCCAAAACGACACTATCGAGGTATTTTTGAACTGTCTCTTCAAGCACTTTAGTTCTGTACGAGTTCTACATTTAATCTCAAAAGTAATAACAAGAGGTTATTACTTTTGGGATTAAAAGTAGAACTCGCATCCATATTTTGATGCTCAATAACCGATTTGAACTCCTTAATGTTACCTTTGACGTCGGTTTCTAACCGCATAACCTTTCAAGGTGTTTCTGATCCGACATATTAGTATTCGTTTATCGACGGTTTTTTCTTAAATTATCATTCATCATGACTAAATGAAAAATAAATAGCATGAATTTTAATAATTAACAAACAATTATCAATATTTTTGACAACTATATACAGGAACCAACCGAGCACAACCTACACTTACAGCGCCATCTGAACTTATTAAACACCATTAGACTTCTAGCTCATTTGATATGTTTCTGCGTGTAGAATACGAAAACCCACTCATGCATGTTTAAGATCATTGTATTTATTACAGCCAAATTCGACGTTTCTCAAACAACACAGAGTATCTACCTCATTTATCTAAACAGATATTATCTGGATAATTAACAGAACTTGAGCTCCTACAAGCCACCTACTGATTAGTATGATGACAAACTAACGGAAGATAAATTTAGGTCTTTCTTCATACAAATTTATACAGGTAAATATTATACTTCTTTAAAATGGATTTGCGGAAAAAAATTACAAATAATCTAAAAAATTAGTCGATTAATCTTCTCAGCTGATACTTTTAAGTTGTGTTGCAGTTTCGCAACTTTGTATAAATATGGATTGAATATTAAATGAAAGTTATTTCTGCGTCCTATTAGCTAACCCATCTAATTGCCAGTAGTAACAATTCAGTTGGAAGGATCACTGTGAGTTATGAAAAGTAACATTGGTGCTCTCACCTATAATTCTAGATTACCTAAAACTTACAAATTGTGGATTTAAAGATCTCTGCTTACACTCAGGTTTTATACTGCTACAAACAAATTCACAGACTTTGTTTCGCGATTCACTACTTTATCTGTCAACGTAAAAACACTTTTTTTTATAAAAGGAACAACCTATTCTCTTGTAGTTCTATCTTAGACACCTCTCTTTTTTTCTTTCTCCAAAAACCGACGAAAGTCTTTGTTGGGGAGTAAATATTGTCTTTATTCCGCTTGATTTAAGAATTTTGTCGATTTTGTCAGTGACACCTTTTATGTAAGGAAGAAAAGCTTTCGTATGATGAGGGTCTGAGTTTTTGGATTGAGATTGACTGGGAGCTTGATGTCTGTGGATGCTCCAATTGATGTAACTTTCACGATAACCGTTTTGGATGAGAGCTTGTTTTAAACTGGAGAGCTCAGCTGATCTACTTGCATCATCGCAAAGGCGTATTTATCTGGAGATAAGAGTATTAATAACTGAATTAGTTTGTGAAGGGATATGATGAGAGTTGGCATGCAAGTAACGATTGGCAAATAGTTTTCGATAAACAAACTTTGAGAGGGATTGGTTTTTCTTTATGATAACGTTGAGAAACGGTAGGGATGAATCAGTTTACACCTACATCGTGAACTGGATACTAGGATGTATATCATTCAGGTAGTTTGAAAAGACACCAAAGCACCCCTGCCATGAGGCCAATATATCAATATATCAATATATCGCAACCAACAATTAGGTTTGAACATTGATGTAGATAGTGCTCGGGTCTCGAAGTCTTCCATAAAGATATTGGTATTTACTAGAAGCCCATTGGAACACCATTTATTTGTCTGTAGAATTGATTTTAAAAGAAGAAATAAGTTTTGTACATACAATGTTTGTATGAATGATGCATGTAGTACAAAGTAGCTTCGCTTCCCTTAAGTCCCATAGGGGTGGTGTGTTCAGGACCGTATTAGTTTACGTATATAAGACATACACACACGTTAATTAAAGAACTCAATATAAAAATAAAATAATCAGAAATACTTAATAAAAAAATTAGAATATGTGTGGAGGAACGTAACAACGTATAAACATTAAGTTATTCTCAGATTCCTTGGTTAATAATGTGTTTTCACACCTTAATCCCTCGCGACCTGCCATGGAATGGACGAGCTATTGTTTCATTTCTAAGATTGTAATCTTTTGTATAATTGTCACTTAAAGACTCACCTTAGTTTAATAGGGTGAGGTGACAATTATACAAAAGATTAAAATCTTAGAAATGTATTACTCGAAAAAATTAAACAACTTTTCAATATCTGCCTTCACAGAGCCAATATTCCAACAGACTGGAACAACGCTACTATGATTCTATTACACAAAGCAGAAGACAAAGCAAATTTAGAGAATTACAGACCGATATGCTTCCTCAGCCATATATTTAAGTTGTTTACGCTGATACTAGTTAAGAGAATGGAAAGAAAATTAGAGACTTATCAACCAAGGGAACAGGCAGGATTCCGAAAAAGTTACGGAACAAATGACCATCTACAAAGTATAAAAACCCTAATAGAGAAAGCAGTGGAATACAATAAATCTCTAGTTCTAATATTTATCGATTTTCACAAAGCCTTTGACACAGTTGAGCTAAGCAAAATATTACAGGCGCTTAAAAATGCAGGATAGATTATAGATATACTAAATTATTATACAAAATATACCTGCAGGCAACAACCACTGCCAGATTACATACTAACAGTAATCGCATAAAAATAGAACGGGGGGTTAAACAAGGAGACCCAATGTCACCTAAACTTTTTAATAAGGTGCTAGAACATGCTTTTCAGAATTTGGATTGAATGACAAAGGGAATAAAAATAGGTATCAATTTGGTACCCCACCAGAACATCAGTATTGGTGGGAAAGAAATAGAACTCGTAGATAGATATAAATACCAGGGACATAAATTATGATTGACAGGGATAACCAGACTCATGAACTGAAGAGAGGAATCGGCCTTGGGTGGGCAGCATTTGGAAACCTGAGAGAAACTTTTAAAAGTGAGCTGACAACATGCCTAAAGAGAAAGGTATTTGATCAGTGCGTCCTCCCAGTCTTGATGTACGGAGCAGAAACACTTACCTTAACAAAAGCAGCAGCTACGAAACTGAGAGTCACGCAGAGAAGAATGGAGCGGTCCATGTTAGGAATAACTCTGCGAGACAGAATAACCAACGAAGACATCAGGAGAAGAACCGAAGTGACTGACATCATCGAGAAGATAGCCGGACTAAAATGGATATGGGCAGGACACATAGCCAGAATGACAGATGGGCGATGGACAAAGAGGTTATTGAAATGGAGGCCAAGGGAAGACAAGACAAGCGTCGGTCGACCACCTATAAGATGGACTGACGATTTAAGAAGACTCAATAAAAACTGGATAAGAGCGGCGCAAGATAGACGGGGTTGGAAACATGAGGAAGAGGCCTATGTTCGGCAGTGGACTATTAAAGCTGGATGATGATGAAAGACTCACCTTTTGCAAACTTATTCTCGGCCCTAAATAAATATTGGTTTCCATATCTTTATCAGATGCAAATAATTTATAGATATTAATGATTTAGAATTAAATGTATTTATGATATTCTGATTTATTTGATATTGACGAGTACTGGGATCGACTAAAACATGGTCTACTGGAACCCTTCAAAAAAATACTAAAGACTTACTTAAGGAGAAAAGAAGAATGGATGAATGATGAGATACTCAATATAATGGAACAAGGGAGACAATTTAAAACCAAAGACAACAATAAATACAGAGATAAACCACGAGATCAGGAAGATGATAAAGTAGGCAAAAGAAAAATACTTTGAAGAGAAATGCAAAGAGATCGAAGACCTTTAAAATAAATATGATCTGTTTAACCTACACAAGAAGGTTAAATAACTGACAGAACTAAGATAATAAAATCCCACTGGTGCGCTTCTGGATAGGCACGGGACTACTATAACACAGACGGACGACTATTAGCTTGATGTCTCATGTGCTTGATGTCTTACTGATGTCTTACTTAATATATCACAAACTGGACATAGACGTTAATGATACACAATTTGATTTTCGCAAAGGCCTAGGAACGCCTAAAGCTATTTTTCACTTAATATACTGATACAAAGATGCCTGGACGTCAATTAAGATATATACGCATGTTTTACTGACTATAATAAAGCATTCGATAAAAAAGATTGACTAAAACGACCTCAGTATCATATCAAATTTATACTATAAACAGCGAGCAACGACACTGTGATCTTAGCCAAAAGTATTGAAGATCTTCAGAGACTGGTGACCAGAATAGCGGAGTATGGAAAAGAGTACGGCCTTGCAATGAACGCCAAGAAAACGAAGTTTATGAAAATATCGAAAATTCAAAGAAATAATGAGAATCTTCGAATAAACGGAACCGAATGTCGAACAAGTGGACAAATATGCCTATCTGGGAACAATGATTAACTTCACGAATGATTAAATTTAGGAGATCAAAATCAGAATAGAAAAGGATAAAGCAAATTTCAACAAATTGAGAAGACTGCTATGTACAAGGGATTTAAAATTGGAACTAATTGTTAGCTTGGCGAGGTGCTGTGTCTTTTCGAAAATGTTTTATGGAATGGAATCTTGTACCTTGAATGCGACATCAATGAAAAAATTGGAATCATTCGAGCTGTGGGTGTATGGAAGAATTCTGAAAATATCGTAGACAGAACACTTCAGACACAAAGAGGATTTGAGAAGGATGAATCAAGAAATAGAAGTTTTAAGTAACATTAAAACAAGAGAATTGGAATATCTCGGATATATTACTTGTGGAGAGAAATACACCTCACTCCAACTGATTATGCAGGATCCAAGAAAAGACAAGCATAGGGAAGAGTAGAATATCATGACAGCGCAACCCGAGAAAGTAGTAGTGGTGATACCTGCGGTATTTCACTTGCTTTAAATATAGTTTACTTACAGTTTTCTTGCTTATTTCTTTGTATATCGTAATACTCCATCCGAAGGGGAAAACCCAGAGGGTTCTAGATTGAACGTAAATATCTAGACGTTCTTTCTTATGATCTCATATTTTATGTAGAGGTCATTATATATGTGAAAGCAACAACTTACACCCCTCTATTTACTATCTTTTTAAATATATTTCGGTTAAATATGCTCCGTATGAATCTTTTCCTAAATATTTGTTTAAGTAATTTTTTTATTCTGTCCAAAAATGGCAATCAATGATCAATAAAATTTCATAATACACATTATTTTTAACATATTATTAAGCTTTAAACTTTGTGTAACACAAAAGCGTTATTGTAATCGCCAGTTTTATCTGCTTGTGGTTGTTCCTACTTTTAAAAAGAAAACGAAAAGGTAAGGGAATATATAAAACTGTTTCGTTCGAGATTATCAACTCTACCGAAATTGGCGAAACTCCCAATGGCGTAATTAGCCCGTTGACCTTGGCTCTTAACTTTCATCGTTTGCAACGAAACCCCCAAAATCGGCCAAAATCTTTTTAACTTAAAGCAACAGGGTTCGATAATAAGATTAGAGTAAACGACTGGAATCTCTACGAAAGGATTGTGATGTTTGATTTTCAGATCGTGAAGGAATTTACCAAGAACGTTTTATTTAATAAATGTTACAATGTATAAAAACTTATGTAAAAGTAAAAGCTACAAAGTTTACTATCAAAATGAGAGCTTTTATAAAACTGAACGTTATCACAAAGCCAGTGATCTACTTACTACAAATAATCATCAAGTTCATTTTTAAAAGAATATATATATATATATATATATATATATATATATATATATATATATATTTAAAAAATATTCAATAGTTGAATATCAGAGGTTGTATCGGTCAATAATAGGCAAATGAAAGTCGTCAACTACTTCATTGATTTAATCGAATACGTTTCGCTTTTTAGTTTTCAAAAGCATCATCAGTTCACTACAAATAAAAATAAAACGATGTAAAACATAAGTAAATAACCAAAAGGGTTCATACTTACAAAAACAATTTGTAGGTTTTGTAAAAGATGTTAAAAACACTCTACGATAACATAACATTAAAAAATTTAAAAACTAAACGATAGAATCGAAACAAAAAACACACAGGAAAAAACTGAAACAGCACTATTGTTTATTTAATTTTTACCGATGGCTTCATCTCAATGTGGGTGCAAGCTCTTTCGACGACCCAACACAATAATCTCTTGGAATGTTTTCTATCGGTTTTAGGCTGTCATATTTGCACATGTGGCATGTGTCGTCCATACGTTTCTTCGGAAAGCAGTGAGGTACAATTATTAAAAAAGTTAGTAAGCAGAACGGGGACAGCCCTATTTTTCAAAAAGGAATATTTTTTCTACAAAAAAAAAATATTTTGAAAATAGGGAAAGAAGAAGGGGAATGAAGTTACTATCTTGTAAGTGTTTATTTTTTAATTATTATTTGTTGTGTATGATGAGAGAGTGATATATCTGGCTCAAGTTGTCAATGTCGGTTCTTTTATTTAGGGATGATGGATGTTTAAGAATTTGACACATTTCAAGGATAGAACGCTTATGATAATTTTTTTGTTTGCACACTTCAACGAACTGTTTGTTCGACTTCACTAATACCAAAATACTGTGCAAACAAAAAAATTATCATAAGCGTTCTATCCTTGAAATGTGTCAAATTCTTAAACATCCATCATCCCTAAATAAAAGAACCGACATTGACAACTTGAGCCAGATATATCACTCTCTCATCATACACAACAAATAATAATTAAAAAATAAACACTTACAAGATAGTAACTTCATTCCCCTTCTTCTTTCCCTATTTTCAAAATATTTTTTTTTGTAGAAAAAATATTCCTTTTTGAAAAATAGGGCTGTCCCCGTTCTGCTTACTAACTTTTTTAATAATTGTACCTCACTGCTTTCCGAAGAAACGTATGGACGACACATGCCACATGTGCAAATATGACAGCCTAAAACCGATAGAAAACATTCCAAGAGATTATTGTGTTGGGTCGTCGAAAGAGCTTGCACCCACATTGAGATGAAGCCATCGGTAAAAATTAAATAAACAATAGTGCTGTTTCAGTTTTTTCCTGTGTGTTTTTTGTTTCGATTCTATCGTTTAGTTTTTAAATTTTTTAATGTTATGTTATCGTAGAGTGTTTTTAACATCTTTTACAAAACCTACAAATTGTTTTTGTAAGTATGAACCCTTTTGGTTATTTACTTATGTTTTACATCGTTTTATTTTTATTTGTAGTGAACTGATGATGCTTTTGAAAACTAAAAAGCGAAACGTATTCGATTAAATCAATGAAGTAGTTGACGACTTTCATTTGCCTATTATTGACCGATACAACCTCTGATATTCAACTATTGAATATTTTTTAAATTTAATCAACGGTCGTATTTTTTGCTATGTCTATATATATATATATATATATATATATATATATATATATATATATATATATATATATGTATATATATATATGTATATATATATATATATATATATATATATATATATATATATATATATATATTAGTGGATTCTCTTGGGCTTGGGTTCATAAAAAAAATTTTAGTTGGATACTAAGACATTTTTGTATATATTTTTTCCGACGTTTCGGCAGGAAATCCATGCCTTTTTCAAGAATATATATTGACTAAAAAAACATATATGACAGACATAATATGGTTTAAAAAATAAACTTTTGACTTACCAAGCATGTAAAGATTTGGTGTTGACAATTAGACGTCTAATTTTAAATTAGACGAAGATTCCAATCATGAAGACAGTTCCAGTGAAGACGCTGACTGATTAGCTAATTAATCAAGGTCAGTACGTTGTAACAGTTCAGAATTCACTACAGTGCTTAAAACTTAAAAAATCTGTATCATTTTTTAATTAAAGTGGGTTAAATAATTAACACTTTTTTGTGTATATTTCAAAATCCTTTTAAAAATTTACTTTTCGTTATATCCTGTCCTATTGTACTGCAAGCTATAGTCGGACAATTTTCAATTAAAGGTGACTAATCTACAAATTGAACTAAACGGTAGCGGCAACCATGAAAAATTTCATTAGTAAATTCTTACCGGGGTCGTTTTTATTCTGTATGCTTCGCCCATGTAAATATGTAAATTTGCAACCCATCTAAGATAAATTTGCCCCCGTAACAGTATAAATTGGTGCGATTCACGAGTGTATAGTGAGACAAGTTCATAGAATAGTTTGGAACATCGGTAAAATTATCAATATTTTGCTGGTCTATATATATTTACGTTTTTAGAAAGAATGTTAATTAGAGAAATATGATATCTTAGCTTATTGAAGTTTATGAAATATGATATCTTCCAGATTTTATACAATGTACATAGGCGTAGTGTATTATTGGGAATATATTTATTAAATATACTTTGTTATTAACTTTAAAATAGTTTTGAGGTAAGTAAAGTAAATTTAAGGCCAGTTTATTCTTTATATAGTATTAAACCCTTAACGGCCGCTCAATATACAAAGAGAAATTTAACAATTAATTTATTAGATTGGATTAAAAACACAAATTAGGAATAAATTACAACCAGAAAGATTTTTTTCTCATTTTTAAGGAAAACAGTACAATTTTTAATAAAGGAACATATTATATCTTAAACGTAAATTAAATTTTAAGGTAAAAATTTTCGAAATATTCGGAATGTAGATGCATTCTACACTTTTTAGATAAATAAATAGTATTACTTTTGTACATCCTACATTTTTGCACTATCGTCTCTTTTTATAATGTGGCCAATATTGTCGAATCTGGTTTCATCTGGTAAAGCAAATTTAGATTGACGCCCATGTACTGACACTGATGTAGCGGTTTCTTCACTATTATAAATTAAAATTATAAATCTATGTCGGCTCATGCTTTCTCTTATAGTATGCACTTCTTTATCCTCATCCTTTGACCAATGCATATCAACTTGAAGCAGAGTGTAAACCAGATAATATACATATATTAATAATTTTTTTAAATCTATGTTATTCATTTCAAAATTGTGACGGTTATTCTCAATTACTTTTTTATCAAAAAGAGTGAAAAAACTTCAATATATGACTTGCCTACATGGTTGGCTTTTATATTGTCTAAATATCAATCAGACTGATGTTGAATTACTACTGAGCACGAAAGAATATCCGTTATTATAACTTGAGATAAATTTGGATTTACTATTTTTGCCTTATTTTTACTTATTGGTTTTTTCTTTGGACGTTCTATCTGTGGTTCAGAGGAATATCATATTAGAATCGTTAGAATTCCCAATCACTTGTATTTCATATGTACCTGCAATATCCGATTTTATTGATTCTTCACAAATAATATTATCATCAATATCTTCAAGGAATACAATAATATACCAGCAAACGAATGGGAAAGATACCTCACGGAACTGTTTAAAGCAAAGGAAAATAATAATCAACACAATAACGTACCTGAACTAAGAGACGAAATAGAAATCAGTTTTCACGAAGTAGAAATAGTCATAAATTCACTCAAAAATAGAAAGTCACCAGGACCAGACGGAATAACCAACGAGCTTCTAAAATACGGATGAGAAAGTTTAAGCCTAGAGATGACAAAAGTTATACAAAAACTAATATTGCACTGCAAGATACCAGACGCATGGAGAAACAGCATAATGATACCAATGGTCAAGAAAGGAGATAAAGAAGACCCCAACATTTATAGAGGTATAAATCTACTGAACACCGCACTTAAGCTTACCACAAAAGTCCTAACCAACAAAATCAATAAACTAACAATTTTATCAGATGAACAACAAGGATTCAGATCCGGATGATCCTGCGTAGACGCCGTATTTGTACTAAGACAAATCACAGAAAAGGCCATCATATCTATGTTTTATAGACCTGACAAAGGCTTTCGATCGCATCCAAGTCGCAGACGTCTTACACCTACTGTATAAAAGGAACATACCAATCAATATTATACAAACCATCGAAAGCATCTACCTCCATAATCCAATACAAGCACAGATAAATGGAAAACCAACACAGTGTATACCGGTACAAAGCGGAGACAGGGTGACTCGTTAAGCCCACTTCTCTTTAATATATTAATGGACGAAATAATACAAGTAGTACGTAAAAGTCATGGCTACAGAATTGGGAACAAAGAAATCCAAATATTATGTTATGCAGACGACGCCGCATTAATCGCCGAGACAGAAGATGAGCTCTAAAGATTAACACATATCTTCAATACAACAGCTAAGAAATACAATATGATAATATCAGCGGAAAAATACAAATGTATGACATTTAAATACCCACTACGGTGTAAAATCGAAATTGATAGGAAAATAATAACGCCGGAAGCAAGGGTTAGATATCTGGATATAGATATAACTAGTTACGGAGATGTTGAAGGAGAAGTACGACAGCAAAGCTTAAAAGAAGGTAAAGCGGGGGGTTCTCTTAATAACACAATCTGGAAGAACAAACACCTAAGACAAGACACAAAAACAAGAATCTATAAAGCAGGAATTAGACCTATATACACGGCTGAGACAAGACCTGACACATCTAAAACGAGACGACTGCTAGCAACAACAGAGATGAAAATACTCCGACGAATATCAAGGAGAAGTCTGTTGGATAGGGAGAGAAGCAAAAACATAAGAAGAGCATGCAATATAGAAGACATAAATGGATGGGTGACAAAACGAAAACAAAAGTGGAACAAACACATCAGTAGAATGGCGGAGGATAGAATAGTACGAATAGCACGAGATAAGTCACCAAATGGACGAAGAAGTATTGGCAGACCAAGAAAAAGATGGTGCGACAATTTAAACAATTTAGTAAGCTAATATTGAAGAAGAAACATGCTTTAAAGCCTACAAACTAGAAGGAAGAAGAAGAAGAAGACCAATGTCTTCTACATCAGAAACTCTAATCTAATCTCGGCGGCAAATAAACCACATTAAGTAGCATTTTCACAATCTGAGTCTTCTTCTAACAAAGCTATTAACTCTTTAGTAGTTAGTGCCATCTTCATTTCATATTTCGAGAAATTACTGAAATAAACAAATGCACTGCTATATAAACACATTCATATGATAATAGTTTAGCTTACTTTATTTTAATTTATATGAACTTCATAATATATTTTCATATTTATGTAAACGAATAAACACAACAAACTTTCAAATTAAGTTTAAAAAAAAACAAATATAACGTTTACAGCACACAGCAATTCTATAAATAGAGAATGATGGGTAATTATGTGTAATTAAAATTGCAGATTGTTTTTAGTCTAATGAAAAAAAAAATATTTTCCAAAGTTTTCTGTTTTTTGAAGTTCTGTATTAGATACTCTCTAATAAGAATAAAATTTTATTTTATTTTGTTAGACAACTATAAGATACCTGTTAAAAGAGACATGATAATTTAATAATTAAATCGGTCTTAGATTTAATTTTTACGTAATTACTTTTATGTGTTTAAATAAATAATTAAAAATTTTTTTGGTACGCCTCTGCAAAATTGATAATTTCAATACGATTTCGTTGAAAAGTTATCGTTAAGGGCTTCGTTAAGTACGATGTTGCCAAGTAATCACCTTCAATTAAAAATTGTTTTAGTATAGAAAAATACTTCTTCGCAATTTATACGTATATTCCGTTATTAGAAATCTAATGAAAAATAATTAATAATTTTCTTTTATAACTATTATTTCGTTTGACATGCTACATTTTGCTCCGCCACTGGAGGAGGTAAACGAATCGAGCTTAGACAAGGAAAGACAGATGAAACAACTTATTGCAAGTGTTTTTACACACACACGCCAAGAACGATGAAAACGATTATAGTAAACTTTATCTAATAGTCCAGGCTGTGAGGCTGCTCCCGTTGGGAAAATGTTTCTGATTCGGTTTCTTCGCGGATTCCGGTTCAAAAATGTCCCCTTTAAACAAATCTGAAGGGTGCCGGGCGAAATTTTTGGGCAGAAATTGTTTAACCAATTTTTTTTAAACAAATTCCAAAAATATTTTTTTTAATCTGGAAAACGATGCATAAGTACGATAAAAGCGCACTCTAGCGCGCCGCGCCGGGCGGCTGAAAAATCGAGTGTACGCGCATATTTAACAATTAAAAAACGACGGTCTAAATTAAAATAAGCCCCGATTACTCTTCACAATCGTCACGAAGTTGAATGTTTAAACTTTAATTTAGACACTTGGTAACCTCAAAAATAATAATTTACATATGTGTTTTCAAGCCTCAAAAATGCGTATTTTCGCGTTTTTCAGACTTTAAATCGCTTATAACTCGAAAACTATCAACTTGAGAGAAAAATGACAAGAGACTTTTTTTGTTTGAAATGGCCCAAAAAACCTAAAAAAACGTTTTCCAGATTAAAAAAAAATATTTTTGGACTTTGTTTAAAAAAAATTGTTTAAACAATTTCTGCCCAAAAATTTCGCCCGGCACCCTTCAGATTTGTTTAAAAGGGACATTTTTGAACCGGAATCCGCGGAGAAACCGAATCAGAAACATTTTCCCAACGGGAGCGGCCTCACAGCCTGGAATATAAATAAATAATACCACAGACTAAAAAATTAAGCAATTACAAAAATTAATCAACCGCTAATTGATATCAATAAGTGAACAAACAAATGTCAAACGAACCAATGTGCAAGCGTCAAGACCAATTTCGATGTCGAAATTTGATCTCGACAGAGCTTGTCTAGTCGAAATCAATTTCTACACAACATTCCGATAGTAGAGGTCGAGATGAGTCTCAGAATACAGATTCCTACAAATTCCGATCCGACCTGCTGACCTCTATTCGATTTGACTCATTTCTATTTGATTTGTAGTTACAGAATAGGGCTAAATATTTCTATGAAATAAAATACAAAATGATTCATTTAAAAATATTGAGAAAATGGTAATTTCGTTTTGTAGTTCACCCTGTATACAAATTTTATTATATATTTATTATATAGAATAAATAATTATTTATGCATTAGTTCTTTATATACATGGTGTTGATTTAGGGATTTCGAAATATCGCTATTCGAAAATGGTTATAACTTGTTAAATATTCTGTATAGTAATACAAAGCCCAATAATATAAGAACAAGAATTATGAGAGGAATATAAATATGAAAAAAATAGATAGGGTATCCCATTTAAAAAATAGTATGTTAGCTATACCACGTAGTTATTAATCACCTTGTAGAATCCCACTTTATATATATTATATATATATATATATATATATATATATATATATATATATATATATATATATATATATATACATATATATATACACTATATATATATATATATATATATATATATATATTATATATAATATATATGTAGATGTATATGTATATGTATATATATATATATATATATATATATATATATATATATATATATATATATATATATGTAGATGTATATGTATATGTATATATCGCAAAAAGGAGTACGACCGTCTATCCAATATAAATAAGGATCACTCAGATGAGTGGTGGGTTCAATCGGTCAACTAGGTGGAGAAATAAAAGACAAAGTTGATACTACTTCATCTATTTTGAAGACGTTTCGCTATCGAATTCTGATAGCATCATCAGTTCATCTAAAAATTTTTAAATTAGAGTACCACATATTCATGAAGAAGATGTTAAATAGTTACCTTAAAAAAGATATGTAGTTGTCAATGGTATTAAAAAGGTAGTACAAAAACTCAAATAAATGGACATCGTATGGTGATATTGTATAAACAATTAAATAATTAACAACATTTAGAGACTTAGTAAAAATTAGCAAAGCAACAGAACACGTGGACTAATAAGCATATAATATTTAATATAATATTAACTAGTGAAAAAGAACTAAGAAAATCATTGATTCACTTCCAACTAAGCAAAAAATTTTATTTTAACTTCATCTTAACTTTTGGTAGCATTATTTAAGTTAACTACATTAAGATATAAAAAAATATGTATAAAAAAGATATAAAGTTAAGTTACCACTGTTTGCTTGGCCCCTGTTGCAGTTGAAATGGCGTTAAATTAAAAGGTACCGAGTCAATGACATGAAACAGACAGCCAGCCTTGAGGTCGAAAATTATTCGACAGAACAGCAAGGTTAATAATACCAACCCACTAATTTACGGGCGGTAAATTTGAAAAAGTTAACATGAGTTTAAATGATAACCCTCCCGTAAGAGACCAAACAATGAAAGAAATTAGCGATAACGCTAATCCCCTGCATCAACTAGTCTAGAACAAACAAGTAGGCCAAATTCATTCAACTCCATATTTAAAAGAGTGATAAACGTCAACAGTGTAGTTGGTTATACATCTACAGGTGATTGACGATAAGCACCTAATTTCCAAAAAGTCCAAAGTTCCACGCTTGGAACTTTAATTTGTAAAGTATTCAAAGGTTGAATTTTATTTATTTATATTAAAGTAAAAAACCAGAGGGTCAAATTAATCAATATATGAAAAACGACCAAGTATGCAATGTGAGTTGCATAAGTAAGTTTAAGTTAATTAGCATTTATGTAATAATATATTTTTATTAAGTATTAAATTATAGTAAGTTAAATTTATTTAATAAAGAAAATGTGTTAAATTGTACGACTTTAGAGACACATACATAACGAACTGATTGTAAAGCCTAATTCTGCAAAATTAAAGCATGATATATTTGACTCAAGTTACTTATGTCTGTTCTCTTATGTAAAGCATTAGGATGTTTAAGAATGGAACACATTTCTAAGAACTGTCTTTTACCAAGATTGCGCTCAGTGCCAAGAATTTTAACTTCATTGAAATTCACCTTATGTTTGGTGTTAATTGCGTGTTGCGCTAACGCACATGTGTGCTTAGAAAGATTAATGTCACTTCGATGGGAAGTAAGACGTCCTTTTAGTGATCTTTCAGTTTAACCAATATAACAAGCGTCACACTCAGCACAGGGTAAATAGTATATAGTATTAACTTGTTCCAAAGTTGACAAGGGTGTTTTAGTTTTAGAAAACAAATTTCTAACAGTCTTAGCATTCTTAACTGCAATTCTAACTGGTATGTTATTATGTTTATACAGTTTAATAAGCTTCTCCGTAACTTGAGGAAAATAAGGCAGAGATGAATAATGGGTGGTAGGATTTTCAAAATCAGTATTAGGCAGAACAATGCTATTGACTGAATTATTAGAAATGGTTCTAAGTTGGTCACCATTGGGTATATCATCAAAAGAGGATCCATAACTTTGAGAATATAGGTATTTATTTATGATGGAGGAAGGATATGAATTTTCAATTAGAATATTTCTCAATAACTTAAGGGATTTCCTTCGATTAATCGGATGTGTCAATTTATGTAATCTGCAACTAAGTGCTTTAATAAGGTTCAATTTATATTTCATAGGGTGACAGGAATGGTAATTAAGGAACCTATTGGAGGCCATTGGTTTTCTATACCAACTTGTGGTCAGGGTGTTATCTCCCATTCTGATGACACGCATGTCTAAAAAGGGGATACTATTTGTGACAGTGTCCTCAAGTTCAACAGTGAACTGTAAGTGAGGATCAAATTCATTGAAGAAGGATAAGGTACCCTGAACCTTGTCAGGTGGTAGGGCTAATAATAAATCATCCACATACCGCTTAATAAAAGGGATTGAAAATTCTAAGCGACCTAAACGGTCAGAAACCAAATCATCTAGTACATAGTTAACTAGGATGGGTGAGATTGAGGAACCCATGGGTGTGCCAAATATTTGGAGGTAAAATTTGTCCTCAAAAACTCAGAAGTATGTGTCAATGACTAGTTGCAAAAGTTCTGCAAAAATATCCCAAGAAACAGGGTAATTAGGTTTAATAGAGTTCCAATGATTTTTCAAGGAGGTGATAACACTGGACAAAGGTAAGTTAGTGAAAAGAGAGACCACATCAAAGCTTACTAAAATGTAACCTTGTGGTAGTTTAAAATTATTTATAAATTCACTAAAATGAAAAGAATCAACAATATTATAATCATTGCTGTAATTATATGATTTAGATAAGATATCCGTTAGAAATTTAGAAATATTAATATTTTTAAAATGCATAATGTATGTCTGAATTGTCAATATAAATGAGTCAGATAAACTTAAATTATCAGAAGAATTTTTTCACTATGTAACAAAAAACAAAATTTGTTTAATTTACTATTTGTATTTTGAGAACGATTTCCGAATTGGAAATTGAAACGTCAATAAATGTATTTTTATCTTTAATGTGGCTTATTCCCAGTTATAAATAGTAATTAATATTAGGTGAGTTAATTGATGATACAATAGGTCTCATGCTCAGTGTAGGCTTATGTATTTTGGGTAAACAGTAGAATCGTGGAGCATATCCATCATAATTATGTAAATATTTAGCTAACGGTTGATCTATGATCTTGATATTTTTTAAGTGTGTTATAAATTTGTTAATTCTATTAGTGAATTTCGAACAAGGATTATTGGAAAGTGGTTGATAGTATCTATCATCATCTAACAGTGATTTGCTCAAGCTGACATATTGATCTCTATCCATTAGGACAGTAGCATTACCTTTGTCGCTCGTAAGAACGAGAAGATTAGGGTGGGTTTTTAAAAACGATACCGTCTCCCTTTAAATCTTATCTACGATGTCCATTTATTTGAGTTTTTGTACTACCTTTTTAATACCATTGACAACTACATATCTTTTTTAAGGTAACTATTTAACATCTTCTTCATGAATGTGTGGTACTCTAATGTAAAAATTTTTAGATGAACTGATGATGCTATCAGAATTCGATAATAGATTCGATAATAATAGTCTTCAAAATAGATGAAGTAGTATCAACTTTGTCTTTTATTTCTCCACCTAGTTGACCGATTGAACCCACCACTCATCTGAGTGATCCTTATTTATATATGTATATATATATATATATATATATATATATATATATATATATATATATATGTATTCTGTATTCTAACATCTCATATAGATATCTTCTAGCATTTAGTCAGTATGAATTCTCTTTTATTCAAGTTCCATTAGACATTTTTATATAAAAAATGAACAAAAACCAACTTAGTATTTACCTTGCTTGATTATAACAGTGGTTTTTGCAGCGCCATGAACTCCATCGAAGTTGTACTAAATCATATTTTAATATAAAGTTGGCAAACTTAAAACTTCGTGTAATAAACGTATGTGGTCTGAGTCCACAGAGGGCCATTATGAGGCGCTTTCGCTTGTTTTACATCGCTTTGGTTAACAGGTAGAAAGGGCTTTTATTAAAAAAAAGAAGAGTAGTTAATATCACCGGATTTGAATATATCGCGCTCTTGCTTTTTGTGAGTGACTAAACGAAGAGGCAGAAAGGAACAAGGGAAAAGCTTTTGGAATTTCTGAATAAAAAACGTAAAAAGAAAGAGATGAGATCGTGACTATTTGGATAATATCCGAATTATTTTTGTTTTGTTGATTAACACTTTTCTTAGTTATAGGGCCAGTTGTTCGAACGCTAATCAAAACTTGATTGTAACCAAATATTTAATAAAAATCAAATACGTCGCATTTTGAGGTTATGTCGACTGATTTATTTTATTTAATTTTATTATTTTGCGTTTTAATTTAAAATAAACCATAATTAAACTCTTTCTGGTCTTAATTTCATAATATTATTTACAAATCAATAATAATAATAAGCAATTTTTAATAATTTTGACAGCTGATGTGACGTATTTGATTGTAATTAAATATTTGATTACAATCAAGTTTTGATTAGCGTTCGAACAATCGGCCCTTAATAATATAAAACTAATAGACAATATGGAAATTAATGGGGTGTCAAATGTTGTTGAGTAAATAATATATAGTATATAACCGCATTTTGTTAATTGTTATAATATATGTTTAATCAATATATAAAAATATTGCGTCATTTCCTCAATTTATTCTATTAACCCTCCAGTACACGCGCGGATTACATACGTAATCTATTGAATTTTATAATATTGCTATTCGGACTAAAGATCAAGCTAAAAAACAGAAAATCACCTGGAACAGATGGTAGACTCAATGAACTCTTAAAATATGGAGGCCCTGAACTTGCAAGTAAACTGTTACAACTATTTAACAAAATCTTAAAAGACACAGAAACACCAGAGAAATGACATAAGAGCATTACAATCCCCATATTTAAAAAAGGACAAAAAACTTACCCACAAAACTACAGAGGAATAACCCTCTTAAATAGACTCCGACAAACTTAAGTTTGGGAATGTGACGTCGTGTTTCGCGCAGAAAGGCGGACCGTTTCTATCAGTGGCGGACGGAAACCGGTAGCTTTAAAATAAATTTTTATAAGTATATTCAATTAAAGTGAGAATGAATTTGTCAATTTTTATTTTTATAGTTTTTAATATTTATGAAGTTTATAGATAGACATTCGATAAAATAATGAGTAAACTATTAGGAGTACTTTAATAAATAACAAATTCCTCAATACTTACAATTTATTAACATTGCCAGGAAGGAAGGAAGGGTTTCAACAACTCAAAAAAAATAAGTAATTTATTTTAACACATTAAATAATGTATTTATTTTATAAAAAAAAATGGATTTTAAAGACTTCTATATTTTGTTATATGACAAAGAAATATCACACAAAAACACGTCTATTCCGAAATTTTAATTACTATTTTCATCACCAGAAAAGCTTTCTTCGGATGAACTAGTATTAATAAAAAAATTTAAGTGCTCTAGCGTAGAGTCTAATAAATGTTCTCTTGCGATTTGAGTGTTTTCATATTTTTTTACCTGTTTACATATGTTAGCCCACTCTTCTATCAACACTTCTGAAAATTTTGCTCTTGTTTTATTTTCAACATCATTTATATTAAATGTTGTATTATGAGTGGCCACTCTACCTTTTACCAAAGCCCATATTTTTTCAATAGGGTTTAACTCTGGATGATAAGAAGGCAAGCGAAGTACTTGATGGCCATGTTGTTCAAGCTCATAGTCTAACACATAATCTGGTGGAAAATGTGGTTTATTGGCTTAAATAATTTTATATTATTCCGGTTTGGTCAGATTTTCTTGAAAGGAAATACTTTTTTCTTGTAACCATTTTACCATAATATCCCTACGGCTAGTAGACGTCACATTTTTTTCGATTAGTACATTATGGTAGGATGCGTTATCAACCACCAAGACCGAATTTTTAGGTAAGTTAGGTATAAGCTGACTTCTGACCCACTTCATAAAATTAAGATGGTTTATATCGTCATGATAGTCGCCACTCTTGGATCCTAAAAGCATAAATATAATGAAATTATTGTCGAAATTATTTTAGAGGAATTTTCGGCGATTAAAATATTCATTGTATATTTTAATTTTTACTAAATGTTGCGTTATCAAAAGCTTAGTGCCGAAACTTTTCCTCGATATTAGTTTCATAGAGGCCCTAATAGAATGTGATTTATTATAAAAGTAATTATGGCTCACATTATTGTAATTGTTATTAAAATTGACTTTTTAATTATAAACATGTATTTGATTTAAAAATTAACAGAGCGTTAGGTACAAATCCAGTCTCTCCTCCAGCATGAACAACAATCAGCCTTTTACTCTTAGAAAATGGTTTCTTTAAAGTTTTTAAACTTTGATCTGCCCAGCGGTATGGTGGAGTATGGCTACTGTCTATATATGTTTCGTCGGTATAAACTATGGTTCTACCCTCAGATCGAAATTGAATTAACTTCTTTAAATATTCTATTCTATATCTAAAAAGATCTAAAAAAAGTAACAAACAAGAACAAACAAAATATTTTTAAACATAAATAAAAAATTATGTAACTAATGAACTTGTTTCCGTGTCATATTTTTCACACACACACATATGAAAATAAAATATCATTGACAATACTTACGTCAATTTCCTTAAAGGTATTAACAAGTTTTCGGTTGCTTCGAAATGTGCTGCCTCTTGTTCCATAAATGTAGTAACATTATTAATTATTGCCTTTGCTTGGCTATTTAATCCCAGCCCTTTCGTTCCTATCTTTTTAGAAGCCATTTTATAACTATTATTAATAACTAAACTTAACACACTATAAATAAACAAAACTAAACACTAAATGACTTAATAATTCACTAATTACTACTACCTATATTATACTGAGCACTAATATAAAATAAAATAATAAAATATCCAACACGATCAAATCAACAAGTCAAACACTCTCTGCGATACGCAACTACGACACTGGCAAACTGCAAACTGGCCGTTTCTATGGTAACGCTAGTAAACAAGAACCACTGCGCACCGTCAAGTTATGAGTCATATTCCCAAACTAAACTTTGTCGGAGTCTAAAACGATAAAACTTTTCACGAGTATTCTTAAGGACAAATTAGAAAGGCAAAATACCAATGCTGAAGGACAACAAGGTTTCACAACAGGATATCGGTCTATAAGAGATGCAGTATTCATAATAAAACAAATAAAAGAAAAAGCTATAGAGTTCGGCATGCCAGCGTATATTTGCTTTATTGATCTGACGAAGGCGTTGGACACGGTTTGCCTGGGAGACATTCTAAATATAATAATAGAAAATAAAACACCGACCAACATAACAATGATAGTCCATAACCTAAATATTAACAATGTAACCAAAGTTAGAGCAGGAGACCAATTCACTAAAAATATTCCAACACTGGGAGGAATTGGACAAGGCGACAGTTTAAGCCCCTTCTTGTTTAACCTACTCATGGGCAAAATTATAAACAAAGTAACATCTCTCAATCTCGGATACATAATGGGCAACAAAAGAATTCTTATGGTGTTACGCAGATAATGCAGCAATTATGGCCGAATCAGAAGATGAACTTCCAAGACAGCTCTTTCAGTTCTTTCAAATAATACGCCAACTAAATATTACCATTTCTACCAACAAAACTAAATATATGACAATAGCAAACGATCCGCTCACATTGTACCCTCTAGATGATTGATTGGGGGTTACACAAAGAACGGTACTAGGCTCGGGCTTCAGTCTAGTAGAGGTATCTTGGTCGGGGTTCTTGTTACAGCTCAAATATCACTGATCAATTAAAGAAGTACTTACAACACAAAGACAAGAAGTTAGAAGAGAAGATAAGAGATAAGAGAAGAAAAGTTATTTGGACACCACCCTATTTTTAGAGGAACAGGGAAACCTTAACGCACATTAAAAAGGATGACGAGAAAGGTAAGGTACAGCTAGAGAACTCACGCGAGAATAAAGTAAACCGTGAGAGAAAAGGTATCGGAATTATGCGGTACACTCCTTATATTTCGACACATATACTCAAAATATACGATCAAACAAATAATAATATAATTCAATAAAAAAATGCCTGGAAGAGAAAACACAAAAATATAAATTCAAATTATATAAAAAAATATAAAAGAAATAAAAAGCAAATAGTTCTTTAACAAAATTATATTAGGTATATTTGTTAAAGTAAATGTACTATACCAAATTTTATTGAACAGTTAAATGGCATGATTAATTTAGTATCTCGTTAGTTAATTAAGTTAATCGGTAGTTAATTTAGTATCCTCAAGAATTAGAAAAAGGCAAGGAACATTATAATTATATCTACGTCAATATTTGGCAAGCAAGTGAATTTTACGCCTTGAGGATACCTAAACATGAAGTTACTAGGTTTTTGATCGTGATCACTTCAAATCTAAGAATAAAATTTATCAGAAATATAATCTACTTATAAAATAAATACTCCGTAAAACTAAACCTCCATAAATAAGAAGGTACACTGAACTAGAATCATAAATCAACTTCTAAAGATTTCGTTATCACAGTTTAGTCAATAAAACTTATACTCACGAAACAGGTGTATTCAGATAATGGTATTACGCCCTCAATAAAGCACTTGACTTCGGTCCGTACAACAGGTAGTTGGGATGACACGCCCACAACGAATTGCGATCTTCCTAACGTAATCCCTTAGATTGTCTTCGGCCGACGAAAAGAGGCAGCCAGACCGGAGTAGTACAGGTAGTTGAGATAAAATGAAGATGACTGATGATCGAGGTGAACGAACGTAGCGGTGAATGTGTGAATAGTGTACACGTATGAACGGTGTAAACTATGAACGGTGTAGAATATGAACGGTGTAGAATATGAAACGGTGTAAAATCTGAACTTCAAACAGAAGTGACTTCAATTGGAAGACGTCTGTTTGACAAAAGAGAAAATAATTAATATAAGACACACTGTGTAAAGATAAATAAGGGTGAATTGAAAATCCACTTACCGCCGATTGTCGAAGATAAGACCGCTTGCCACAGGAACCAACTTGGAAATGAACATCGGATTGTGAACTTAGAAGGGCTTAGACAAGCGAAGGTTGAAAATAGGGAGGGGATATTGGCTGAAGGATGCCACGCGAAATTGACATTAAATAGCCGGGCTAGTGGGGTTCATTTTCATAGTTTTACCAATGGAAAGTAAACTTTCTACGAAAAACAATTCTTCTGTTTTTCTGAGAAGGTAGCTCGGAGATTTCACAATAGGGCCTTTTTCCTTTGTTATTAGGAAAGATTTTTATGTACCAAAACAAGATAAAAAGAAGAAGGAACATTTGGCGAAGTTATTTCTTTGTTAAAAAAAGGCGTAACGAATCGCTCGGTAGTGTCGTTTATTTGAGGAAGATATGCAGGCATGGGCGGCGTGAAAATAATTTACTAAAGGGAATAATTTAAAGAAATTATGAACATGCTTCAACATGTAAGTTAGTGGTTGAGAACAACCCCATAGAGCAGGTGATGCAATTCAGATATCTAGGCACAGATATATCAAGCACACATGAACCAGTAAATGAGTCAGATCAACAAAGCATCCGCATTGTCAGGATGTTTGAAGGAGATAGTCTGGTCAAATCCGTATATGCGCACAGATAGTAAAATTAGAATCTATAAGACTTGCATACGACCGATCATGACATATGGCATAAAAGTGCGCGAAGATACCAACAAAACGAAACAGATGCTAAGGGTTGCCAAAATGAAAACCCTAAGAACAATAGTGGGCAAAACAAGTAGAGACAGGGTGAGAAGTATAAACGTTAGAGAGAAGTGCAAAATGCAAGATATTGTAAGATGGGGAAGGCAGCCTAAGAGGATGTCGTACAATGATATAAGACGAATGGATGAGAATAGACTCCCAAAAATTGCCATAGAAAACAACCCGCCCGGCTCAATAGACAAGGAGGGATAGTTGACAATCTACCTCCCAGGAAATCAACCAGAGGCAGCTTCATAATTAAACTGATCGAAAGATATCCAAGAAGTAGTAGAAGAAGAAGAAGCTATTCAAACTATACTGTATATAAAGTTGCCTAAACAAATCGAAAAATCGATTGTCTGCAACTATAGACCTATTGCCTTACTGCCTGTCCTATGCAAAATTATTGACAGACTTATAAAAGCCCGACTTATGTCTTTTCCCGTTGAAAACAACATTTTATCACAAAGTTAGTCCAGCTTTTTATCTAATAAATGTACCAGGGATGTTATGTTTTCTATGTCTTTCAAGCACTCAACAATTATCTTTATACTGCCACTAATTTTTGTGACTATGCCAAAGCTTTTGATCTTGTAAATCACAACATTTTGATAGAAAAACTAAATTTCTAGGGAATTCAAGGTATTTCTTTGAATTGGTTCCAATTTTTCTTGGGGAATAGGAAACAACTAGTTAGAGCAAAAATGATACTGGCTCTAGTTACAAAAGCATTGTATGTGGAGCACCACAAAGTTCAGTATTGCGTCCTCTACTTTTTCTTATCTTGATAAAATAAATCACTAACTTAAAAATCGATGGAAAAATTTTTCTTTTTGCTGATAATACCAGTATTACCTGGAGGAACTCTAATATTGCTACTTTCAAGAAACTATAACTTCTGATCTACTTTAAATAAAAACCTGGTCTGACTCTATTATACATTGTTAATGTGGATAAAACAGTAGCATTATCCTATAAAACAGCTCTTCAACCCTTGCTTCTTAATAACAGCCAGATCAGTATCGTTGATCCTGTAAAATTTCTTGGTATTTTTATAGACAGTATTTTTTAATAATATATTTTTCTTTGTTCGAGTCTTATCTTCGATATGGCCTTCCTTTTTGGGGTTCTAGTACAGCTGCTCAATCTGATGTTATTTTTAAATTACAAAAAAGAGCAATACGATATCTTTTTGGCTTCAGTAGAATAACACATTGCAGAAGCTACTTCAAAAATAATGGAATTTTAACTCTTCCCTCTTTATATATTTTAGAACCTGTTTGCTTAATTCGTAAACACCTACATGTTTGTCCAGCAAGACCTAATTATGATTACTCCACCATAAATTCAAACTTTGATTGAATTTACCGATTCCATCCACTGCCAACCATTTGGTTATCACATGCAGAAACTTAAACTTATTAGGTCGTAAGGTTTTATTATGCAATTTGCAATTTAGTGAAATTTTGCAATGGAATGTATTAACTTTTATTTTGTAATATTGACAATATATGTAATTTCAGTAGATTTTAATCGGTATTGTTATTTTTTTGACTTTTTGTAAGCTTTGTACATAAACTTGTACAATTTTCAGTGACAATAAAGCATATTTCTATTCTATTCTATTTTTCAAAACAAATTCATGTATTTTATGAACATATTTATTCTTTATACTGAACATATTTCTCAATAGTTTATTATACGTATGGTATTAAAACTATTTATCAACAAACGGTTCCTAATAATACATATCTAAAAATAAGTGTATTATAAAACAGATGTCATAGATAACTAACTCATCAATGGTTTACGATTTATTAAGTTTTCATGTCTGGTCTTAGGAAAACCCACACGTCCTGCTGTTAAAACACGGCGTCTGCCAAAACAAAACTTGATCGACATCCAATAACCGTCTCCGGGCTTCCGTAAGACAAGAAGCGGCAAATATGATTAGACACAATGTTCGGCCTACTACTAAAACAACCCAAACAGATGTTTGGATGCCTTCCAAATAGTGTCAAAATATTATGTAAATACCACCAAAATCAACAAGTTGGGCGTATAGCTGTGCTGTGCTGCGGTTATTCATAACAATATATTCCTACACAGAAAAAAAAACAATCGACCACCTAGAGAGTGTAGCAAATCAGATGGAATTTATAGATAGAGCCGGCTTTAACGAATTTGGTAGGGATGAAATTTGTTTCATTATATAATAAAGACTTTCTTCTCAAATTTAGACAAAAATAAATGTATTAAAAGGAAATATTACAATCATTTGCACATAAAAATGACAAAAAAATTTAAACCTTAATATCCCAATTGTGAAATTTAAACAGCGCGCTGCAAGGAAACTTGTGATATGATCGCATAGATGGTATAAGTAGAGTCAAATTTGACAGTTCGTATAATGCATGTTTACTGGTTTGCAGATATAGTGTGCGAAAATTTTATGCATGTATACCTACACTTAAAATAAAATGTTAATGGATATTCAAAAAAGAATGGACATCAATCTAGAGTAAGTACATTAATTTTTTATCTTGGAATTTTTTTAGCTCAAAAAGTAAGTTGAACCTTACGTGAAGGTACATAACCTAAATCTTTCAAATTTTATTTGAATATTACCACTTGGTGCGCTGTAACGCCAAAGTTCAGTATTGCGAATACGCAAAGCTAGGATAAAGTACTACCGTATTTTTGCAAAAATAAACGCATTAGTAATGGGACGTCATTTCACTACCAGTGATTTTTTCACCGTAATTTATAAATCATATCAGATATCATAATATATCAATTGCACGGTTGCGGTGTCACTAAAGGCGGTTAGATTAACAGCGATTATTAGATAAGCCTGGCCTCCCCGCCAAGCCTGGAAGAAATTATCACGGCGATAGAAACCCTAAAAAATGACAAATCCCCGGGACTAGACAATATTGATGCAGAACTGATTAAAAAAGGAGGGCATGAATTTAGAACTAAAATACACCAATTAATGAAAAAAGCCTGGGAACAAGAAATAATGCCAAAAGAATGGAGTGGCTGTATTATCGTGCCAATACATAAAAAAGGCAGAAAGGATATATGTGGCAACTACAGGGGAATCTCACTAATCGGTACTACATATAAGATATTAGCTTCAGTTGTACTAAAACGATTACTGCCATATACAGAGGAAATTATTGGCGATTACCAATGCGGCTTTAGGCCTGGAAGATCAAAAATCGACCAAATATTTACTATCAGACAAATGCTAGAAAAGTATTGGGAATATAATAAAGAGGTACACCAGATCTTCATAGATTTTAAACAAGCATATGATTCCATAGATCGCTTAAAACTGTGGAGTGCAATGATGGAGTAAGGCGTACCAAAGAAGCTGACCATGATTGCGCGAATGTGTGTCAACAATTCCTTTGCACAAATTAGAATAGGAGGCAAAACTTCAAAGGCTTTCGGCATAAGCACCGGGCTCAGACAGGGAGACCCGCTGTCTCCATTACTATTTAACCTAGCATTGGAATACGCAATGCGAAAAAACCTATACCAGAGTCAAACCAGACATAACTGCCAGAGGAGCAAAGATTATTCTCGCATTTGCAGATGATGTAGATGCAGTAGCACAGACAACACTGGAAGTTAAGGATATAGTATCGAACTTTGAAGAAGCAACACTAAGCGTAGGCCTGGAAATAAACGAAGAAAAAACTAAATACATGGTCGTATCAAAAAAGTAACGACAGCGAATAAGACAAAACATTACCATAAACGATCATAATTTTGAGGTGGTCAAAGAATTCAAATACCTAGGAGCAACAATTACCAGTGAAAACACAGGAGAACGGGAGGTTAAAATACGAATACTGGCTGGGAATAAATCATTCTTTGCCATTCAACATCTAATGAGGTCAAAGCTTCTTTCAAGGCGTGCCAAAATCCAAATGTACAAAACCATAATACGACCAGCAGTGACATATGGAAGTGAAACATGGACATTGAGAAAGAAAGAAATCAATAAGCTATTAGTATGGGAACGCAAAATTCTGCGAATTATATATGGTCCTTGCAGGGACAGCGTGACAAATGAATGGAGGAGCAGATACAACAATGAAATAGAGACTCTCTTCGAGAAAGGAAACATCGTAAGATACATAAAAGCCAATAAATTAAGATGGGCAGGCCACGTGGTACGGAGTGATGACGACTGACTGATTAGCAATGTGTTTTGGGAAAGACCAGATGGTAAAAGATCGACAGGAAGGCCTAGAAAAAGGTGGAAAGACGCTGTCAGGGAAGACCTGGAGAAGATGGAAGTAAGGCCATGGGAAATAATAGCACAGGATCGGAATCAATGGAAGGCAATAGTAAACGCGGCAAAAACTCACGAAGAGTTGTAAAAGCCAATGATGATGATTATTAGATAACATCTGGGGATTTACCAACAGAGAATTTTAGGGAACTGTGTAATGCGAGGTATTTTATATATTATTATGTAATATATGTATAAAAGCATATACGTGCATTTCTTAACATTTAAAGTTTTTTTTCTTTTTAGGCGCGGTTTTATCCTAGAAGAAGAACTTCAAATTACTTACGGTGATAGAGTTAAATGTCATTTACACAACTCCTCCAGACGTACACGTTCTCATAGACGAAGAAACTGGAGATGAAAATAATGATGAAGATCTTGACCATTTGCAGGGAAACAACTTCGTGTCTAAGCTGAGGTAAAACTTACAACTAGTGAGAGAAGTGGTGATACTGAAGCCAACGCACCTAGAGATGCGCCAACAAAATGTACATATTCTTGGTTAAAACGAGGTGATTTTTAAAATCGTCTGTATACTTTTCCAAAAGCAATTTTTTCTGAATATGAGAATTTAACACCTGTTGAATTGTTTGAGTCATTTTGGGATGACCCATTATTATATTACTTAAGAGTCAGAAACTAAAAAATATGCTCTTTTTTAACATATTTCCGATCCAAATTTCTCACTTCAACAAGTGAAATGTTTTATTGACATTTTGATTCTTAGTGGATACGATCCAAAACCAGGAAAGCGATATTACTGACATTCTAAACCAGACATGGAACATAATTTTGTTAAAAATGCAATGTTGCGTAATAGATTCGAACAAATTATGCAATTTGTATATTGGGCAGACAATAATATCATAAAACCAAATGATAAAGCACGGAAAATCCGTCCCCTTATGGACTATTTACAAAACAATTTTATAAAGAACTTCGTACCAGAAGAAATATGTTAGATATGACGAATCGATGGTTAGATATTATAGGAAGCATTCTTGTAAACAGTTCATAAGCGAAAAACTAATCAGATTTGGAACAAAAGATGTGGACGGTTATCTAGCTACTGCTCCACTGCTAAACAGGTTGCGTTAGTTACCCACAAATAGAAGGAATTTGTTATATAAACTCTGTAGATAACTTGTTTAACAGTATTAACCTACTGTTGAATATGCGAGAAGATGATATATGGTGTACCGGTACCATTCGTGAAAATCGTTTACCTTTGCCCTCGAAAACTGATTTTTAAAAATAGGCAGATCGGGGTGATTGTAATGGAGTTATTGAACTCATCATCATCATCCAGCCTCAAGAGTCCACTGCTGAACATAGGCCTCTTCCTCATGTTTCCAACCCCGTCTATCTTGCGCCGCTCTTATCCAGTTTTTATTGAGTTTTCTTAAATCCTCAGTCCATCTTGTAGGTGGTCGACCGACGCTTCTCTTGTCTTCCCTTGGCCTCCATTCCAATAACCTCTTTGTCCATCGCCAATCTGTCATTCTGGCTATGTGTCCTGCCCATCTCCATTTTAGTCTGGCTATCTTCTCGATGATGTCAGTCACTCCGGTTCTTCTCCTGATGTCTTCGTTTGTTATTCTGTCTCGGAGAGTTATTCCTAACATAGACCGCTCCATTCTTTTCTGCGTGACTCTCAGTTTGGTCCTTCTTCTTTCAGTGCCTATTCGTTCCGAATATTGGCAATCATTCTGGCTATAATTATTTTATTGACTGATGCTTTAAATAGATTTGTTGTTGTTGTGGAGGTTTCCTCAGGTTCTTCAACCATGATATTCTCCTTCTCCCAATTCCTCGCTTTCCGAATACTTTACCCTGTAGGATTACCTTCAGTAATCTGTATTTAGTGCTGTTTCTCATTATATGTCCGAGATATTCCAACTTTCTCTTTTTAATGGTATACATCACCTCTCTTTCTTTGCCCACTCTTCGTAATACGGTCTCGTTGGTTATCTTGTCTGTCCATGATATCCTTAGAATTCGCCTGTATAGCCACATCTCGAAGGCTTCAAGTTTTTTCTCCATTGCTTCAGTTAGTGTCCAGGATTCAACTCCGTAATACAATATTGAGAAGATATAACATCGTAGGAGCCTCACTTTTATCTCCAGATTAAGATTGTGGCTTTTAAAAGAGTTTGGCCATGTTATTGAATGCACTCCTAGCCTTCTCTATTCTACATTTTATTTCCTGTGAGTGATCCCATTGTTCATTTACTATTGTTCCAAGATAGTTATACTGTTTTACTCGGTCCACTGGTGTATTATTGATAAGTAGTTGAGCGTCTCTAACTTTATTTTTGCTGATGATCATAAATTTAGTTTTTGATATATTTACTTGAAGTCCAAATCTTTCACTTACTTCATTTACTTTGTTTATTAGTTGCTGTAAACTGTTCAAACTGTCTGCAAAAATAACGGTGTCATCTGCATAACGGATGTTGTTTAGGCGTTCTCCATTTAGAAGTATTCCATGTTCGCATTTTTCCAAGGCTTCACTAAATATTTCCTCTGAATATAGATTAAATAATAATATAGGTGAAAGTATACAACCTTGTCTAACGCCTCGTAGAATCTGGATCATTTCCGTTGGTTCACCTCCAAAATTCGTTCTTCGTTCAGTTTGGTAGCTCCTGCTTTTGTTAAGGTAAGTGTTTCTGCTCCGTACGTCAAGACTGGGAGGACGCACTGATCAAATACCTTTCTCTTTAGGCATGTGGGCAGGTCACTTTTAATTGAACGCAACAATCGCATAATTTTTGTACGTTGGTCCGAAAATAATATTGCTATTGCTGGGGTCTACCTTTTATGGCATCCAACCTATAACACTTGTAAAAAGGTTTGTCAACAAAAGATGAAAATGATCTAAGTGCCTCGTCCGTGTCTCATAGAAAAATTTTAACTCATCGAGGGACATTTTTTTTTTAACCTATTCTCTATCCTTCCATTGTTGGATATAGGTCTCCCCCAGTTCTCTCCATCTTTCCCTATCTTGAGCTGTTCTCTGCCATGTAGGACCTCCTTGTTTCCTGATGTCATCTTTCCACCTCATCTGTGGTCTGCCTCTTGATCTCTTTGCATTGTATGGACGCCACTTTCCGATGGCATTGTTCCATCGTCCGTCTTGGAGACGTTCATTGTGTCTAGCCGATTTCCATTTCAGTTTTGCTGCTTGTTCTATCGCGTCTACTGTCTTTGTTCTGGTTCTGATCCACTGGTTACGTTTTCTATCTCTAAGTGATACACCCAACATTTGTCTCTCCATCGCAGGACTTGATGGATCAAAATATAGGAACGTACAGGATTGGTATTAGATCGAAAAAATGGTGGTGGCCATTATTTACATGGTTACTAGATGCATAATTGGAAAACTCAGAAAACAAATCTATTTTCGCAAAGATATACTCACTTCATATCGTAAGAAGTATGGTAAAGAAGCTAATGGTATCTTCATATACATTCTGAACAAGAAAAGACGACGGTGCGCATTTGCAAATTTTAGAAACATGTAGCGAAAGTGTGATTTGGGGTTGTGTATTGATTGCAATGAGCAGTTTCGTACAAGTTAATTCCATTACAATTCCAGAAACATCCCATTTAATTTAGAATCTGTAAATTTGACAATAGGTAAATGTTTTTTTTTTGAAAAAATGATTTTTTTTTATGGCAATCGTGCTAAGTACCCATCTAGCCAGCAACAAATGTGTAATAACGTTCACTTAATAACCTAATCTAACTAAACTAAATACACTACAATTCTGGAAATTAAAAGAAGAATTACAATGGGGGAGGAACTAGGATTACTTTTCGCACCTAGGGGTCATTCAAGGTGACTCACAGACAGAAAGTGTAGACCACGGAAAGTATAGGTAAAAAGCAAAATACTTGGTGATTAAACAGAGGTAACGAGCTTAACACCTACATACCTACACTAAAGTTTTAATTTACACATTTTAATAAACTTAAGAATAATTTTATATACCTTGTACATATTTAATGATATCAATGTTAATGATTCTTACAAAACATTTAGGAAAATTGTTCAGTGACAATTTACTTTTACTTATTTGATTGGGTATCTACATAATCCATATTGGGTTTAGGAAACTTAACTACTACACAACACTACACTATAGACTAAGGTAAAATATCACACGCAAATCATATGAGAGATGCTGTCTTAACCTTCGCTGAAAGGAATGTCTCATTAGGGGTTGAGCCAATGCGTTGTGATTTTATATGCGTTCATCATACTTCTGGGACAGTAGGATATATCTTGACATATTTATAGAATTTCGATATTTGAGTGGTATGCTGTCTCCACAATTGAATTCCGTAGCTCCATATAAATTTTAGTACGACTTTCTAAATTAGCAATTTGTTAGTTACTGTTAATTGTACAATAACATCCAGTACAATTTGCTAAGTTTTAAGTTCAGTTTCTTTCTCTTAGCAAATATGATTTCCTTTCTCCAATTTCCTCCGACAAGTTAATTGTCGGTCCAGATGGATGCCCAGATATTTCTCATCTTCTTTTTGTTGCAAGAACTGACCATTTAGTGCCACCGTTTAACAGACAGCTCTTCGTAGGGTTTAAGTGACATGAATAGATTTAATTTTATTTGCTTTAATTTGCCAGGATTTTAGCCTAGAGGAAATACCATTCAAGAGAGTCTGAAGATTTGATAAGCAATGTCAGGATCTCTGTGAGATGTCATAACAGCGGTATTATGTGCATATGTTGCAATAGTTATATTTTGGCTGGTGGGAAGATGAACTGTGAAGGATAAGGAGGATAGCATCAAGTACACTCCCCTGTACAATACCAGAAGCTGATTTGAATTTGATAAATTTTTGATATTTAAAAAAGCGCTAGATTTTTAAATTAAGAAATCATAACTTAAGTGGGTAAAAAAATTTGGTTAAAACTCACGCCAAATTCCAGATTTATATAAACACTCAACAATTGTAAAATCTACCAAAAGTCCGTCTCTGTCGTCGACTCAAATCACGGGGCCATATGTTTACAGATTGATGACATTTTGATGTAAATTCATTAATACAAAAAACGTAAGGTGTATAAATATTTCCTAGATTCGCCGGCATTAGTGTTCTATTGCGATTGCTTTTTTATGGTAATTCGTCCATTCACGATGAAAAACAATTAACTAATGATGCAAATTTACCGAAATAATGTTTGTATCCATTATATTATCTCTTTTAAGTTTCGGATTAGTAGCATAATATTATCGTTAAGAATTTGGGATATAAATATCGGCAGTTGTTCGAATTTGACAATGCAACGAAAACGTTTAAAGAAGCAGCGGGCATTTTAAACTAAGTTGTTGAATATTCAGTACAAATAAGAATTTACACAACATCGCTATTAGACGCCATCATAGGCTCATTTTTGTGAAATAATTTAATGAAGTTTGTTAAAAAAAAAGAGAGAATCGAGTATCAATGGCAACAAATGACAAAAGAGTAGAAATAATTTTTTCTTCAAATGTCAAATAATGATGACATTACTTATCTAACTTGATCCTGTCAAAGTTTGATGTCTCCGCCGGCAGCAGTTTTTTTCCCATTTCTTTACGGCGGAGGGAAAAATGTTGTCATGGCAACAATATGAGACATGTCACAAAGCAACAACACAAATGTCATTAACAAAAATTAAACATCATTTTTATTTATACTAATATCAAAAGTACAATTAGTTAATGAGGCATTTTCAAAATTGAAACTGTGCAAAAATGTTCCCGACTTTTGATACGCGTTGATAATTGGTGATGATACTGATGGTCGAGAACAACTTTCAGCAATCATTCCCGATGTTGGCGGCTTGCGAACAACAATAAGCTGTCTTTAATAATTGCAAACAACTGTCAAACAACTTATGTTAAAACTTAAGACTTAAATATCAAAACTTTCGAGCAACCTCGTATACTACACCTTTAGTTAAGTTCATTTTACACCCCTCGAGAGGGGATGCCGGTAGTGACCAGAGGAGAAGAGAGACACAGGCAGTGACAGTCCACAACCGAGTCTCAACACAACATCATTACGCTAGGGACGCTATTTTTAAATTTATTATTTACAACATATTTTACATGTGCCTTTTGACTTCAATATAGTTTAGTTTAAGTGATTTGTTTTTTTGTATGTTTACGTGAAATTCTAATAAGATTTAACCTACATCCTATACAACCAGGGAGACGGAAATCCCACTGACGACTTAATTATTTTAATTTCTAACATCTAGACGACTTTGATAGTTGTCACAGTTAATTTCGAGTAAAAATAGCGTATGAATTGTACTATTTATAGTTGAAAATTGCTACAGTTTAAGAAAAAATAGTATACTTTATTCGGCAAAGAAGCGAATTTTCTTGACTTTGGGTTAATGGATTATCCCTCCAGATACTGACAAAGAATTTAGCGTAGAATCTTTAAAGTAATTTTAAACTGTTTGTCCTCGTTTTAGTGTAGTGTTTTGTACAATTTTATGTCATTATTAATGTTTCCACATTCTACGCTTGCCGGATAGCTTATATTTGACGAAGTGCCCCTGAAGATGATATTTTAAAACGAAGTACTTGGGCTAGATTTAATTAACTTGTGCTCGATAACAGCCTTATTTTTCAAAGTTCATTTATTCGAGCATTCAACCTCATTTCAAAAACAATGATTTACTAAAAACTCAATTAAACAGAAGTTATGTTAGTCATGTCTTAAGGTGTCTTAAAAAATTAATCAATACAAATAAATAAAATATGAGCTATAATCTCATACAAAACGAAAATCTTTTCGTTTCTGCCTAAAATATGGTACATAAAAGAACACATAACATTCTTTTCATATCAGAAAAATACATACCTTTTAATAATGAAACTAAATATGAATTAATCAAAAAATAAAATATTTACGCACTCACTTTAACAGGTCGATGATATTCAAAGAGAACATTATTATGATACGACCAAAACAGGTAGGCTTCGGTAGTATTTAAAAGGGCCGAATATTGGTGCTCTCAAAAATTTCTTCATATCTCGTTAAATAACCAGATGTTCAAAAAAGGTATCTTTGCCCTCTAAATATACGAAAAAAAAAAGATTCTCTTAATTATGCGAAAATGTAGGTGTGTTTGTCCTTACACCTTGTCTTCACGCCTTTGTTTCGCGTACCAGTCATAGGTCGCTGGTTTTTCCTTAGGGGAAAATTTTGTCCTTAGAAAAATAGGTTTACTTTTCTATACTCCTTTGAAGGACTACCCAGAAATCTGGGACAAATAAAAGTTTCACAAAGAACTTTTTAACAAGTCTATTTAAACAATTACGACTACTATTTTGGACGCCAATAACTTGCTTACGTCAGTTGATTTTCGAAATTAAGTCGTCTTGAATGTATATGCAAAAAAACTAAAGAACAACTTGTCGGTGACACGAGTTGAGTAAAATTATTAATATCCCGACTGGGTTAAACTTTCTGAAAAGCAGCTAACGCGAACTCAATAATAACTTATATAAAGGTTAGTGGGCCTGTTTAACTACTAAAGCGATTAGCATGGTTCAATAGGGTGAACACATTGAAATTGACTGTAATAATTTGTTTGGTTATCTTTTTATCTGTCTTCTTTTAATACCTTGTTATCCAGATTTAGCCATCTAGCTCACACTCCCTCTAAGGGTAAAATTTACTCATCCCCGATACCTACGGTATCAAAAGGATTGAGCTCTGGTGGGACTCTTTCCATGTTTTCGAGCCCTAATGAACTTGGTATACTGGAGTATCTTCCAAAAATTTTCGTACACATCTGGACGTTGAGAGTGGGACAGCTTTCTGCATGGTTTTGTAGAGATGTTCATTCAGACCTAGCCTTTTTATGTTTTCTAAGAGGTACTTCGAAATGACTCCAGTAGTAGAGATAATAATAGTTATTGTATGAGTAATTTGTATTTTCCACTGCCTTCGTATTTGAATTTCCAGATCCCTGTACTTGGCGATCTTTTCGTTCTGTTTAACACGAAGATTACTGTTGTTGGGTGGGTATCGCCACATCAATTAGTGTTGTTTGTCTCTTAACTTTATTAACTAGTATGAGATCTGGTCTATTATGTGCCACTGTTTGGTCTGTAAGCACAGTGCGGTCCAGTATAGCTTGTAGTTATCGTTCTCAAGTATACTTTCAGGAACGTATTAATAATATGGGAGATGGTTTGCTTGGAGGAGTCCCAGTTTGATGAAGGATCTTTTCTACTGAGTCGTGCCGTTCCTTATATTCAGTTGCAGCAAATGCCTGGCAGCCGCCGGTAAGGTGTTGGATGGTTTCTTGAGCTTGACATCCGTATCGGCATTTGTCATTTTGGACCTGAGGGTCTTTGACGATACATTTTAGGTAATTTTTAGTTGGTATAACCTTATTATGAATGGCGAGTCATGAACCTTTTGTTTCTGGGAACAACTTTCCTGATGTCAGCTAATAGTTCGACACTATATTCTCGACATGGTCTTGACTGACCTCATTAAAATGTGATACCTATTATTATTATACCTTACTTTTATATGTTATACATTATTATTATTAGTAATATTAATTTTATTTTTGTTATTAATTAAAATATTCTATTCACCATATGTTGGTTCTTAACGTCTTTAGTGAGTGAAGTTTTACTCAATACCATAAAGAAATTTAGTTTATTGCTATAAAGTTTATATGCATATTGACATACTTTATTATTTATTAATTTTAAGTTATCCTAATGGAATGTGGAAAGGAGAACAAATGTCACTAACAGAGAATATTTTAATTTTTTGAGAATGAGAAATAAAAAGGCATTATTGATTGATTGATTGATAGAAGTAAACCATATTTTCTAGAGAAAACTTCAAATATTATATCCTTATTACGTTTTCCTTTCTGGTAGTGTATAAGTCAGGGCTTCCCAAACTGTGCGTCGCGACGCCCTGGGGCGTCGCTGCATTGTCCCAGGGGCCTCGCTGCGTTGTCCTAGGAGCGCCGCGTGTCAGCGCGGACTTTTATTACAGAAAATATATTTATTTGATTTTAAATAAGTAGAAAATATATGTATTAATAAATAAATCAAATAAAAAATATAATAAGTGTATAGACCCTTATAATTGTCCGAAAATCGAATAATTATCCGGATATTAGCAACACTAATATAAGTTAAATTTAAAAGAACAAAAAACAAAGTGAAGAATCAGGCGAGAGCAGTAATATTAATTCAAGTAAAAAGAAGAAATATAGGAAATATGACGACCAATATTTGAATTTGGATTTACCTGCATTACTAAAGAAAATGTAGAACTTCCACAATGTGTTGTTTGTCATAAGGTGTTGGCGGCTGAAAGTATCATCATTAATCAGCCCTGAGTTGTCCATTGTTGAACATAGGCCTCCTCTAGACTTTTCCATCTGCTTCTGTTCTGCTATCCAATTGGTCACGATTCTTTTGAGGTCGTCGTTCCATCGCGTTAGGGATTTTCCTCGGCTTCGCTTGTCAGCTTTGGTCATGGAATCATACATGTCCATTAACCCGGCTCACGGAGCACAGAGCCACCTCTATCATTTCCGTAGGCCGGAGTGAGTAGATGGCTAAGTCCAGATTGGGACCCAGTTTTGTGGGGTATAACACGGACCCCTACCTAGGGATACAGGAGAAGACCACAACGGTAGGCACGGCGGAGAAGAAGATCTTCGGTACCACACGTGGATGGCGGAAGTGGCATCCCTGGATTTTAGGGATGGTATAAAATCAAACCGATAGCGTCTGACCCATATTGGGCGGTTTTCAACAGCGTCTGTACCCATAATGGGCGGCTGAACTAATAACTCGTCAACACGCAAAACAAGCGTGACGTTTTAATTGCTATTACCAGAGCTAAAACATCAGACAACGTATTGGGTTTCCAGAGCATTAATTCCTACCAAATCAGTGCTCGCCTGTTACATGGTAGCTTACCGTGTTGTCAAATGTAAAAAACCATAAACAATCGCTGAGGAACTGATCTTACCTGCAACGGTTGATATGTATTTTTATATATTATATAATTTAAATGATATTAATAAGTCTTTGCAGGAAAACAATACTCATATCTTGCAACTGGCAGATACAATTACTGGGTTTCAAAAAATTTTTGCTCTTATGAAAGAGAAAATTAGATCAAGAAATTGACTGTTTCCTTACTCTCTCTCTCTCTCTCTCTCTGTTTAAAAAATATATTTACACAACACATGTTATCATTAAGCGAATGAAATATTTTCCCCAAGAAACGGAGCAATATGAGTACGTCAGAAATCTTTTTCTATCATTGACGTCATCGACATTTTTAACAGAGGAAGAAGAACACGACTGTCACATTGTCATTATTACTTTCCAAACAAAAGTTGAAATGTCCAATCTCAAGACTTTTTAATTTAACATTTTGCTTCATCTGCTGCTTTTTCTTGTAGGTATAGTGTTTTTTAAGATAATACCATCATAATTCAGAGTTCTATTTTTATGAAATATAGTTTAAAAGTTTAAATTAAAGAAATTCTAACCTTACTTTATTGATACATGCATTTTATTGCTATTAGCATAAACCAATATGCATTATTATTTACACAACCTTGTAAAATTGTTGTAGTAACTATTAGAATACTTAAATATTGCAAAAAGCGGAAAGATTCTATTAAAAAAATGAAAAAATAACGAAAAATACAAATTATCCACACAAAACAAGGTTTGTTTGGAAAGTGAAACTGACACATGTCAATAAAATCTACGTCATCACTCCTGTGATCCATTGTCTTGTAATTCCAGCCTAAAGCTTCACTTTTTCATGAATATCTCATGGATATCATGTTATCAGCACTATTTCATTAAATATTTTATTACCATTTGCGACTGCCTACTTTTTTTTGCAGTTGCAGTAATTAAAAACAAGTACAGCTCAAACATAAACTTAGAAAAAAAAATGAGGGTGACAATTTCCAAACTGTAGCCCCGTTTTCATAAGATGTGCCCAAAGAAGCAAGAACATCCCTCTCGTTAACGAGCCAGTTACATATATAAATAAATATCCCTTTTCATTTTGTGCCTATGTTTTGATTTCGTTCTTACTTTCTAATAAAAAATATAAATGTTTAAATAGTGTTTTTCTTATAACTATAACCTGTTACTAGGCTAGTACTAAAATTGGTAAGTATTATTGAGGGGGCGTCGAAAAAAAAATAGCAAAGTCCCAAAGGCGTCACAGTACGAATAAGTTTGGAAAGCCCTGGTATAAGTCATAAAAATCTATGGTTTTATTAACGAACAACGATCCTGTATCTTTGTTTTTTTTTAAATATACTAATGAATCCATCACCTTTAAATCAAAGGTCTTCCCACTGGATTAACAACACTCCAACTTTAAAAGCGGGTTGTTCCAATTTCGGCCTCTAAAGTTTGTTTTGAGGTACGAACAAAAACAAAAACGCCAAAAACATCGCGATATTCAGAACTTTCGAAAAAAAGTTAACAAGGTCCATTTTCGTTTTTACCGCTTCTAAGAAATATTAATCTAAGCATTTTCCCTCTGGCGCTTCTCATGAATAAAGATGACTTTATTTAATTTGAAAACTGACCATAAAGAAGCGTTTTAATGTGCTGCAAAAGGGAAAAATACATTCTGAACACAACCTTCTATTCTTTACCGCCCTCGAGAAGGTCTTAAAATATAATCTTACAGGACGCTATAAGATATAGGCCAGTCAAGAGATAAAAGATCGTCACAAAACTATTCAGGTGAATTTTATACAAAACAAACTATTTTATTATAGTGAATTTTTATGTATTAGAGAGTAATAAAACAATAAATTATGTATGCAAATCCCTAAACTGTTGATACGGGTGACTCAATGAAAAACAGATATTTGTCAACAAGTTTACAGAAGTATATAGGAAAACAATTTTAAATTGAGTATGACCACCAGGTATAAAGGTTGAAGCAGAATAGAATACAATAGTTGTGAGGGTTACTAATCCCTAAATAAGGTTGCCAGTGTCGGAGTGATGGAGGTTAACAGGTACTAATGAATTTGCAAGAAATATAAGATGTTTATTTTATTGGTTATATATAACCAATAAAAGTTTAATAAGTACCTACCTATTTGCAAAATAAAGTTTAATTCTTTGGATAAAATAAAACGTTTTATTTTATATCTGAAATGAGTGCATTCCACGAAGTAAGGGTTTCAACAATCAAACATTTAATTCTTTAATTCCAGGAATCTACGACAGTAATTGACTAGATAATTACCTTCTAAACTTATTCCACAGAAAATGTGATAGTGGGTTTTTCCATTTTGTAGGAAGGTCTAAGTGGCGTATTCAAAATTCTTAACAGTTCACTAAAAGTAGGTACTACAGTTGCAAGGTGCAGTTTATTGTGTATACTAGTGTTATGGAAAATTTGGAAGTGCCGTGTAAACGCCGAAAAATTGGTCCTTTAACAGTTAATGAAAAAACATTAATATTTAATTGTTTTAAATCATTTACAGACCAACGTTTATGTGAAAGTGTTGATGAGACCGTTGAGTTATTTAGCAGTACACTTGGTGTTGGGAAATCTACGATTTACAGAGTTATTAAAGAAGAGAAATGTGGTAGTTTTCAAATGCCACGTAATGCTCCAGGGAAACCAAAATTTCAAATAGAATATCATTTTAAAAAAGGACTTCGACGGAAAGTGCATGAATTCTTCTTTAGGCAAGAATTTCGAACATTGGATAAAGTTCTTGTCTCAGTTCGAGATGATAAGGATTACCCAGAAATGAGTCGAAGTACGTTATGGAAACTTTTAAAAGAAATAGGCTTCCGCTGGAAAAAGAATCCCAGAAAGTCTATTTTATTAGAAAGAAGCGATATTGTCATATGGAGAAGACATTTTCTAAGAACCATAAAGGAAATGAGAAACCAAAAAAGAAAAATATTTTATCTTGATGAAACATGGATCAACGAGGGTCATACACCAAATAAATTTTGGCAGGATGAAACTGTTACAAGTCAAAGGCACGCTTATGTAAATAACTTATGTACTGGTTTAAACCCACCATCAGGAAAGGGACGCAGGCTGATAATAGTACACATTGGCAGTTCAGACGGTTTTGTTGAAGGTGGTTTATTAACTTTTGAATCAACTCGTACCGGTGACTACCATGAAGACATGAACGCTGATGTCTTTCAAGAATGGTTCGAACAAATGATAGATCTTCTTTCTAAGAACTGTGCAATAGTAATGGATAAAGCAAGTTATCACTCCAGACTTATAGAAGGACTGCCCACAACCAAGTGGTTAAAAAAAGACTTGCAGAATTGGCTGAGTTCAAAAAATATTACGTACCATTCCGGATCTATAAGAAAGGAACTTTATTAGTTGTGTGCCCTTCATAAAGAAAAATTTAAAAAATACGAAATTGATTAAATTGCCAAAAATCGTGGAATGACAGTACTTAGATCCCCACCATATCATTGTGAATTAAACCCGATTGAACTGGTATGGGCACAGATAAAGAGTGAAGTTTCAAGAAAAAATACCACTTTTAAAATTCATGATGTTAAACAGTTGTTTTTGGAGGCCGTAAATAATGTAAAACCTGAAAATTGGGAAAAGGCAGTAAATCAGACTATTAAAGAAGAGGAAAAAATGTGGAAGCTGGACAATATTACTGATAAAATGATCGAGCCAGTTATTATAAATCTTGGTTCTGAAAGTTCACCTTCTGAATCTGATTTGGATTTGTAACAAGTAGCTGTAAGTTTTATATTAATATTTTTATTCATCTATTTAACATACCTTAGACGGTTTTAAAAACTCTTTTTCTCTTTTGTAATTTTTAAAAATAAAAAAAATGTGAATTTTATAAACCCCTTTTTAATGTAGGCCAGTCAGTTCTAATATAGTGTGTGATAAAAGAGGTCACTTTTGTTTACATACACAACACTTTATAACACTGAAATAATTCATTTATTTTTTACAATTTATTCAAAGTAATTTTTCAATTAATCTTGAGCACGCCCATGGAGTAATCGGAGGTACCAGTTAAAATTATGCTAATTACTCTCTCGTTCATAAAAATAAACTATAATATCACGTAAATAACAAAAGTGAAAAGACATTATTAATTTTTCAAAATTGCGACTAAAATAGTTTAAAAGTATCATTCAAAACATTAAAATAAAAAAGAAATAATAATAAATTATATTTAGTCGATAGCATTTGTTAATATTGTTCTGAAGCTATTTTCTTGTGGCATCCTAGAGTAATAACTATTTTAAAGGTGGCAAAAAATGCCACCGTTTTGAAACACCATTAGAGAGTTCACACAATACTTGTCTATTACATATTTGTATTTTTATATCGAAAAAATAAATGTTTCAGCACTCTCCACAAACTTGTTAAACTAATAGCACACAGTTTCTTGCCTTTTATTTTTTCTAACACAGCACTAACTGTTCTTTGGCTTTATACATATTATATATAATATTTTTAATTGCAAGTTTAATTGACTGATGCAAATCTAAAGTTTTTGGATGTCGACGATTTCTTTTGCTTACTTTATTTACTTCATCCTCACTCATGTTTTTAATTCTTCGCAATGTCCTCTCTGAAATACAGCAAGCATCGCATGTGCGTTTCTGAACTGCCATAACAGATGTCAATGGACCCATGTTATTTTCTTCCAAATTAAAATATTCCAAATAAATTGAAACAAACAAACAAATTGAAACTTGCGACTTTTAAAATTAACGCCGTTCTCCTGGAGATAACACTCTACGATTCGACTGTATTTTATTTTCTTTCAAATTACTCATTTTGTTTTAAAGAACCGCTTCACTACACTACTATAAAAATAAGTATTTATATACAACTACTAGACCCTAAAAGGAACGAGGGTTGTACAACAGACGAAGCAATCGAACACAAATTATTTAACAGCCAATGCTAAACAAGCATAAACACTGCATTGATTGTGATTACAAAAACCGTTCGCATGTTTTAAATAAGATTTTTGCTGATAATGTGTTTTGTTAATTTATTAAATAACACCAATACAACTTACGACCATCTATTAATTTTTAACGATAAACAGAAGAGAAATTTGATGACGTTTGAATTTGATCTACTTTATCGATGACAGTCTCGTTAAAAGAAAGATATTTTTAAACCGCACGAATCATTTTTCAATGATTGTGTGGATTTAAGAAATACATTACTAAACAAATTTTTAAAGTGTGTATAAAGGAGATTATAATTATTATGAAACATTATTATGAAACATTTACTACTTATTTTTCAAATAATATGTTCTTGTAAAGGCATAACTTTCATTATTGGGTAAACCTACATTATACGATACGTCAGAAGAAATAAAAAAAAATTAACATGTAATAAATTCACTGTTTAAATAAATATTCCGTACTGGTACTATTGCAATAAAATATTAAAACCAATAAACGATAACTTGTTGAGCAGTGGAGAGCAGAACAGATTAACCAAATATTTGTCATAATACGACAACAACTCCCAATATGAAACAGAAAAAATCTATACAATACGTTTTAGATGAACATTTTGGTTGGGGCAAAGTGAAAGAAGATGTAGCAGGTAGCATGGTCTGTCGATACAAAGTTAATTAAATGATGCCGGTAACTTTGTACCGACAGACCTGAAGATGCTTTGCAAATTGTAGAAAGCGAAACCGGTCGTCTTGATAGTTAAATTAAACTGATTGTGAGTAAGTGTTATTTATTATTTCTTTTACCTATTTAATAAAATTAGTTTATTGGATAACAATTTATTTATTAACACAAAGGTTCTTCGAAGCAGGTTCTGGAAAAACTACTACACTTTTTTAAATCGTGTTAATATTTTATTTATGTTATTATATAAGATATGTAACAAAATGCCTACAGGCTAATTCTTTCTACCAGCTGATACATATTTACTTATCGGAATAAAAAATGTTTTCACCATGTTGGAAAGTTGTATTTTCAGTTAGCTCAAAAAAGTTTGTAATTGATTAAATTATTTCCTCTGTCATAGAAAATAATAGTCAGATTAATTATCTTTTGACAGCGACTTCCGACGTGAAAACCGAAATGATGCTTTTGAACAATAGTGGATGTTTCTGTATGTTTGTTTTTTTTTTTTAATTAAAAGAAGATCTTCTATAAAATGAGACATGGTAAGTAAGTTAAATAAAATAATCCCTTGTTTGGCATCATGAGCAGTAACGACATTTGAAGCATCAAAAATAATAACTGTTAATTCAAAAATGGCTTCACCGATGCTAATGATTTATTACTATACAATTATACAAACTTACTTATTTAATCCTAAAGAAGACTAGGCTTCAACTTACCTGAAACAGAAAAACATTATTATTATACATTCAGAAATACATATTTTTTTTAAATAATATTATAAAAATTTTGTAATAGTTGTAAACGTATTGGGATGGTTTGTGGGCACCTACAGCTGGTTTCAAATGCAGTGGCAGCAGATCTACGAAATATTGTATCGTGCAGACCAGTGGTTCTCAACCGGTGTTCCGCGAATTCCTACCAAGTGTTCCGCGAAATACTCGCAATCCTACATACCATTTTGCTAAATTACTCTTTTCAAATAAATATTTTCAAATTTTAAAATAGCCACTTACGTACATTTTAATTTAATAAAATTCTGTAGCGTAAATGTTCATTTGCCCAACGTGACAACACCGCGTCGGCACAGTGCACACGTTGGATTTTATAAGCGCTGAGCGCTGAGCTCCGCAGTGGCCACAGCCAATCTGAGTCACCCACGGACCCACGCCACAGTCTGCACCTGAATGTTGAATTTGTTACATTGCACAAACGTTATACGTAAAAATCGCTGTGCCAGTTTTTTTATGATAACGTTTACGTACGGAAAGGTAAGTAATTGCATATTTTATACAAAATGTGAAGCATTCATCCGCATTATTTTGTTTAGAGACGAATAAATTAAAATAGATAAGTTCCTCAAACTTAAAAGAAAAACTACTGTGGAACAACTCATAATTATTGATGATGAACTGAGCACCAGCGGAGATACTGGAACTTTACGAAGTGGGGTTGATGACAAATCGAAGCGTAGCAAAAAAATGTTGAACCGGCAATATTTGGATAAATATTTGGAATATGGCTTCATTTGGACTGGGGAAGAAGACTGTCCAATTCCCAAGTGTAATGTTTGTGGGCAGACACTCGCTAATAGCGCAATGGCTCCGGCTAAATTAAAACGCCATTTTACTACCAAACACGCTAGTGTAGCTTCAAAAAATAAAGATTATTTCAAGCGACTTTTGGAGACACAAGCGAAACAATTTGAAAGGTCGCTAACAATTTCCGACAAAGCACAAATAGCTTCATATAAGGTCGCTGAATTAATTGCTTTGAAACAGAAACCACACACTGTTGCAGAATCTCTTATATTACCAGCATGTTGTGAGATGGTCAAAATTATGTTTGGCAACGATGCACAAAACGAAATACGGAAAATTCCTATGTCGGATGATACAATAAGAAGGAGGATTGTTGATTTATCTGCAGATATTGAGGAAAAAGTTACAAATAAACTTTAAAAAAAAAACTTCGCATTGCAGGTGGACGAATCCACTGATATTAGTGGCAAAGCTCATTTATTAGGAGTATCATGGGACTTTTGCGTAGGAATTTGTACGGATGGTGTCCCTTCCATGGTAGGCTCCAAAAAGGTTTTTGTACCCTTGCAAAAAAGCGAAATGAAAATATCATATCTACGCACTGTTTCTTGCATAGAGAATCTCTAATTTCAAAAACGCTACCAGCTACTTTGAAATCTGTATTAGACCAAGTGGTTAATGTCGTGAATTACATCAAATCAAGACCACTAAAAACCCGTCTTTTTAAACAACTCTGCATCTCAATGGAATCAAAGTATGAATGTTTTTTGCTGCACACCGAAGTTAGATGGTTGTCAAGGGGCAAAGTATTATGTCGAATTTATGAACTTAGAACGGAGTTGTTAACTTTTTTCCAAGAAGAAGGTAATGCCACATTTACCACATATTTTGAAAATGATGCATGGTGCACTAAAGTGGCATATTTGGCCGATATTTTTAATTATTTAAATGGCGTTAACTCAAGTATGCAAGGCAAAAATGAAAATATTTTAACATACACGGACAAGCTGTCAGCTTTCCAGAAAAAATTGTCATTTTGGAAGAAGCGCATTTTAGAGACAAATAAAATGGATATGTTTCCACTGCTTCAGAATGAAGGTGATGAAGATAAAGAACAAGAAATCACGCATATAGTTACAGAACACTTATCACTATTAGAGGAGACAATTGCCAGGTATTTTCCATCTCTGAACGTAGAAAAATATGACTGGATAAGAAGTCCTTTTAGCACAAGTAATACAGCCAATTTCCAGTTTTCTCTGAACCAAGAAGAAGAATTTATTTCGTTGTCATCTGATCGTACTCTGAAAATTAAGTTTTCAGAAGTGAATGTTCAGGAATTTTGGATCTTGGTTTAAGAGGAATATCCACTTCTTGCCAAAAAAGCGATTAGTATTTTAATACAGTTTTCAACGTCCTATTTATGTGAATTTGGGTTCTCATCTTTAACAAACATTAAAAATAAGAAACGGGAAAGGCTGCTAAACTTAGAACAAGAAATGAGAGTAGCTCTTTCCCACATCAGGCCTGATATTGAGCAAATTTGCAAACGACACCAGGCACAAGTGTCTCACTAATTTGAAGTATTTACTCATATGATGTATTTTGAGAATTACGCTTTTGTTAATTTTAAAAATGTTTTTTTGTTTTCATATTTCAAGTAAAATTTTACAAATTTGAGTACGTATAATAAAATTTATTACAGAATTTATGTGCTAATCCTAATTTGTTTATCAATATATGCATGTTATTGCTTTGGTGTTCCGCAATTTTTTTCGGTAATTAAAAGTGTTCCGTCGCCACAAAAAGGTTGAGAACCACTGGTGTAGACGATAGAAACAGCTATGCTGCGTATAAATGTTAAATAATTTGGGAAGAATATTTCATATTTGAAACCCCAAATATTGTATTATTTTCTTCAACGATAATTGAAATTTTTTTTTTCAAAGCTTATTTTATATTTAAAACCGTAATTATATAGCAATTAGGGATAAGCAAAGAGCTGATACGAATTATTTAAGATAATTTCTAACCACTGCAAATAGGCGGACTAGAAGCTATTTTAAAGAATAGATCTGGTTAATGTTAGTGAGAGTAAACAAATCAGATTGATATCGGATTCTAAAGGGATAGCTCACCAAGAGTTCAAATATATACAAACTATATTTTGTGAAGATAATCGAACTAATAGCTCCTCAATCATCTTATTCAGCGCATTCCACGTATCGGCTATTAGTACTATACCATCTGCGTAAAATCCTTTCGATTATTAATAAAGCGTGTTCCTGCGGGATAGGTGTTTATCCAGAAGGTGTTTTGGAGAAATGTAGCGGCATTAGTGTATTTGAGAGACTTCCACTAGCTGAGGAGAACAGTGGTGTGTGATGCATCCAAGAATACAAGCAGTAGATGGTCAAAGCACAGTCAGAAGAGAAAAGGAGTCAATAAAAAAATTGCATATATAAAAGGTCAGTCTGATATACAATAGAAAAAGGACTTTCACCACACTCGTAACGATATAACTAATTTGATTCTTTCAACATTTTGTTCAGCTATTCGCTTTCATAATACATATAAAATTTAATTAAGAAATCTTTTTGAGTACAAGTCATAATAAGTATTGTTACAAACATGCATTCAGCGTGGCCCATGTAATAATGGGATCTCGAAGCAGCATCTCAGACATCGACAACCATCCACAGATCTCTCGAACGCAAGAGACCAATCCGTCACGTAGGCGAATTAGAGGTGGGAATGTTCTAGAACATAGTAACTTTGGTATATATATGTAACGATGTTAGGAGTAAGTTTTAGTTGATAAGATAGTACCGAACTGTAAAGTTAGAAATAAATATCTTTATATAAATTCGAACCGCTCGTTTTATTTAATCTCACTACAGTATTGATAATTTTTGTATGAAAATTAATTTTTAAGTTTAACCATACGTATTAAAGCATAGGCTATATTTTTGGTATAATTATAAATATATTTGATTTAATAAATTAAAAGTAACTTTTTAAAATTGTTTGATGATTTATTATCACAAATTTATTTATTATCAATGATTTTCCCATTGTCCACCTTTCTCTCAAAGGCAATAGTATAGATTGAAGCCAGTAGAAAATTAAGGATAAAAAAATAGACCTGAGATTATAAATTTTTTTTCCCTTAAAGTTAAAGTTTTACTTATATTTTTCGAGTTTTCGAATTTAGTGGGATTATCCTGTAAGTGATAAGTGACAAAAATACAGGTAGAAAATGTATGGTTCATTGATGACTGGTTAATTTATGAAATTCTCACAATAACTACGATAAGATGATTGCAATTAAGGATAGAATATTCAAAAACTGTGGTTATTAGAACTCGATACTCAAATATCTGGCCTAAAAATGACAAAAAAGAAATTTAAAAAAGGGTAAACCACTTTTTTTCTAAAGGAAGACGAATTGGCCCATTGGAACTCTAAAAACACGGCATATCCTGCCGAAAACAGGATCTTTGATTAACGCTAACCTTTATGAGAACGTTTCACGACCAAGGGCTTAGCAGTCGTTAAGTTGATTGGACCCTTATCAATTCTAGCGTAATGTGAGAGAATGTAATAAACACGAGAAGTTATTTTTTATGTAGAGCATAAATAAATTACCTAATCAGTTTAAAAATCCTTTTATGTGTGTAAAAGTATTTCCTAAAGAAATCTTATTGTAGTTAATATGTCCGTACTTGAGAATAGTGGATTTATTTAAGACTTTTTAAATAAAAACATGTTTGGATGTAATCCTTTATTTCTGACATTTTCCACAATGACATTTTATCTATCCCTCAACGATACCTAACCTCTAAGCGTGTTCCGTAGCAAACTAAAGAATACAATATGTTCGGAACACAATTACACAATACATCACACTTTTCTCCCTTAATTTCTTTTTCTTATACTTATAAATTTAACCTTTCTGGAGGTTTAATAGACCTGGAAGATCTCCGCAAGCAAGGCTCTGGTGGCATAGTCAAGCTTGCAGGTTCTGGTTCCACATTTGAAAATGTACTAGTAGGCTGCTCTATTGAGGGCTCTGCTGTTGCATCTAACTTAGTTTTTACTTCCCCAGCTAATACTTCACTTTTCATTTTCTCTACCTCTGCTTCCGAATTCCATTCAGTGTCTTCTTCTAACCTAAACTTTACCTCATTTTCCTTGCCACCCAACTTAGATGGTTTTAATGAATCGGCATGTAGGAATTTTATATTTCCATTTACCCAAACTAAATATGTTACCCTACTAAGAGATCTCACAATCCTTCCAGTAGTCCACTGTTTCTCGTGACTTAGGTAAACTAATACATCTTCTCCTTCCACATAACATCTCAAAGGTCTTCTTCCTGTCTCCCTCTCTACTCCTTTTTGTACTCGTTCTCTAGTTTTACTTTCTGCTGCTATCTTTGGTTTTAGCAGTGTTAATTTAGTCCTAGGTGGTTGGCGGAGTAATTCTTCACTTGGACACTTTTGAGTAGTCGTTGTGGGTGTATTTCGGTAACTAAAAAGAAAATTTGACAGTCGATGCTCCAAACTTAGTTTAATCCCCAATTTTCGTTCCTCTAATACTAACTTCTTTAGCGCTGACTTAACAGTTCCCACTGCCCTCTCTGCACTTCCGTTTGATGTGGGATGATATGGTGGAGAATGAATCAGCTTGATACCATTAGAAGCACAAAATAATTCAACTTCTGAAAAGGGGGGCCCATTATCAGCCACCAATGACTCCGGTAGACCAAACGTAGCAAAAACCTGTCTCAGTTTTTCCAAAATTTTACTCGCATTTGTGCCATTTGTCATAGGAAAGATTTCCAGCCATCTTGATGATGAATCGATTAATATAAAAAAGTATATCTGATTAATCTGGTAATAGTCCATATGTACTCTTTGCCAGTGTCTAGTAGCGGGCCTCCAGGGTGTTAATTCAACCTCTTGAGGTCTCCTGGCACTTAATTGACAAGCTTCACACCTACCCACCTTTTCCTCAATATCTGTGTCAATACCAGGCCACCAAACTGTACTCCTAGCCAGCATTTTCATTCTAACTATTCCAGGGTGCTGATCATGTAGAACTTCTAGCACTTCTTTTCTCATAGATCTAGGAATTACAACTCGATTACCCCATGTTAAACAGCCTTCCTCTATACTTAATTCATATCTTTTTCTAAAGTATGGTAATAACAGTTCGTCCTTCATATGTGTAGGCCAACCAAACTTAGCTCCAAAACTTTAACTAAACTCATATCCTTACCAGTTTCCTTTGCAATGTCCTCTGCTGTAAGAGGTACTTCTGGATCTAACGTAAATGCATAAACCTCTTCCTCGTCCATACTGGCTTCACTTAAAGGAAGCCTTGATAACCCATCAGCATTTGCAATATCCTTACTTACTTGTTCTCGAAGAGCATAAGGTACATCATATGCTTTGTGAAATATCATTTGAGCATCTTCTTTAATAACTAAATTGGCTTGACACCCTCTATGGCTTGACTATTGTCCTGACTAAAAACTTTTGGGAAGAGTGCCCTAAAATGTTCCAACTCTGCAAACTTGACCGCATTTACCTCACCTTGACTATTATTTACCTTAAAAATTTCCCTCTAGTTCGGCTTTATTACATCAAGCCAAGACCTACCTAACAAGGGAGTAAATTTCTCCTTAGTATCTACTATAAATAAAGATAACTTATAAACATTATTGTTTGATTTTACGTTAACATTAACCTTACCTATTACAGTCAATATACTTCCTGAAAAAGTTTTTAACTTACTACTAGTTTTATTTACTGTCAAATACAAAAATTTTTCCTTAAATTCAATAAAAGACATAAGACTTACAGTAGCTCCACTATCAACTTCCATAGTTACTTCCTTATTTTCCACTTTGACGTTTATTAAGGCTGGAATAGACTTAATATTGTTGATTTCAATTATCTGGTTTGCTTCTCCCACTTCTGACTCGACATTACCTTCTTCTTGTACAATGCTATTAAATTCATATACATTTTCTTGTTGGTTTTCTTCTTCTTCTTCTTTTGTGAAGTTTACATTTCTATATCTACACACTGTAGATGTGTGACCCTGCTTCTGACAGACAAAACATTTCCATTCTTTAGCAGGACAGATATCTGCATTGTGAAATCTAGAACATCTCCAACAATTTCTATACCTGCTTCTAGACTGACTTGAAGGATTATTTGGGTGACTTCCATTACTTTGACCATTTTTATTACTTTGGTGACTAACAATACTTGGACTAGATTTAGTATTTGTTTTTAATTTTTGTAGGTTAACTTTTTCATAGACTTTATGAACACTATCTGGTTCGTGCTGAATTTCTTTGCTTTCCAGGTATATGATTTCTTGGGCAAGTGCAATGTTACAAGCTTTAACAAATGTGAGATCTTTTTCTGACAAAAGCCGATCTTGAATTCTTTTTTCAGATATTCCACAGACAAATTTATCTCTTAACGCCCTGTCAAGATAATCATTGACCATTTCAAATTCGCATAAAGATGCTTGTTCTTTTAGATTTGCAATATACTGAGCAATAGTACTGGTACCTTGGTTTAATTTGTAAAACTTGTAACTTTCATATATGACAGACTTTTTTGGTGCCATTCTATCTTTTAGTAGTTTCTTTAATTCTGCATAACTCTTAGAAGACACTGTTGCTGGCTTTGTTAAGTTTTTCAACATTTTATATGCCTCACCTCCAATTAAGGTTACAAAAAGATCCACTTTTTCTTCATCTTCAGACTAGATATGTCTCAATCTCTGTTTTGTCTATTTGGATGGCTTCTATATTCCCAATTAAAGCCATTTTTTTTCTTTGTTCTACTGGAGCAACGTACCTACTTTCAGACTTCTCGACTTTTATTAGCTTTCATTGACTTCTTATACTTATACTTTTGACCTCTTGTGGACCCGTTTTATCCTCGTCGCCAATTAATATGTCCGTACTTGAGAATAGTGGATTTATTTAAGACTTTTTAAATAAAAACATGTTTGGATGTAATCCTTTATTTCTGACATTCCCCACAATGACATTTTATCTATCCCTCAACGATACCTAACCTCTAAGCGTGTTCCGTAGCAAACTAAAGAATACAATATGTTCGGAACACAATTACACAATACATCACAGTAGTAAAGTATATTTCACGAATTTGTGACTGTTTTGGATTCTCGCGAGACAATCGACAGCCAATGGTTCACGCTATTGTCCAGCATAGGAAGTACGAAAGTAAATTGCTCTAGTAATAAAAATTTAAAACAAGTAATTTCTTAATTGAATTACTTTTATAATTTTTTTTACTGTATTAATAAGAAGTTTACAGTAAATCCTTTTGAAATAATTCCACATTTTACGCCGAAATATTTGTATGTCTAGTAGATTTACCTTTTTTACTCATTTTAAACACAGTTCCATATTAACAAGGTTATGATAAGATAAGGATTTTTTAAACATATCTTCTTCTTCAAGTGTCCTCACCACTACAGAGATTGGCAATCATCACTGCTATCATCTAAATAATTGGTTAGATGTGCACTGGAACCAGTCGCTTAAATTGCGTAACCAAGGTATACGTCGTTTCCCCACGCTTCGTTTGCCCCGAATTTTTCCTTGGATAATTAACTGGAGCAATCGATACTTTTTCCCTCACATCACATGACCAAGATATTCCAACTTTCTTTTCTTGATGGTGATCAACAGCTTTCGTTCTTTTTTCATTCTTGAAGAACTACACTATTTGTTATTTTGTTTGTTCAAGGAATTTTCAAAATTCTTCTATATATCCACATTTCGAAGGCCTCTAGTTTATCGGTATTGCTCTTGTTTAAAGTCCAAGTCTCTACTTCGTACAGCAGTATCGGAAAGATGTAGCATCTAACCAATCTCATTTTCAGGTTTAAGTTAATGTCATGACTTCCCCTTCATATTAACAAAAGCAGCTCGAGCCTTTCCAATTCTAGTTTTTATTTCTTCTGTGATGTCATTGTTGTTATTAACACTTATTCCCAAGTATTTATATTTGTGCACCCGTTCGATCTCGTTATTGTGAATGTACAGGTTTGCATTCAATCTTTGCTTTTTTAAAATCATCATGAATTTCGTCTTTTAAACATATGTTCATTTTATATTAACCTTCAAAATATTTGTTACAACCAGATTAGTTATTAGCTAGAATTTCTTCTTCTCCCTGTAGTTCTTTCTCCTATCGGAGGTTGTCTATCATCACAGCTATCCGTACCTTAATGGCTGCTGCTCTGAAAAGATCTACTAAACTACAACTATACCACTCTCTCTTAGGTTTCATAACCAGGAAATTCTTCATGTTCCTATAGATCTTGATAACCTTGATTTTACCTTGCATTATGGGCCTTAATATCTCATATTTCGCACATTTGGTAATGTGGCCTAAATATTCCAGCTTTCTTATTTTGATGTACTTTATGACCTCGCAATCGTTTTGGAGAGGGTTGGTAAAGAAACAGAACTAATCACCACTATACAAACCAGAAAACTGGAATAACTAGGTCACGTGATGAGGGGACCAAAATATTAAAATATCAGTATCAAAATATCGGTCTATACTCATTTCTCTCAATAAAACTTGTTTTGTAACAAACATCTACCAAAGTTACTTTTTACTCATAACCCTACAAGACCGTCTGTAGAACGTCTTCACTATTTCTCACCTAGCACTTATTCTAGACAAGATTTTAGCAGAGAATTTAAAAATAAGTTACTTTTGCCTACATTTACTAGAACAACTTCATCAGATAATTTTTACGATCTTGCCTGTTAGAGGGTTAAAGCCGCAGATCCATTTTATATTTTACACTTATACATTTGCAACTTGTCTCCAACTGCCTTGTGGTACGAATGAAGCAGAATTGCCTTTTAGTAAATTAATCGGAATATTTTCTAAACTAAACTAAAATTAAATATTTAGTTTGAGTTGTTACAACTTTTTATCAAACAAAAGACAAACGTATACTATTCAATGAGTTAAAGTAAGTTATAATCCTCGGCAATAATAAACTTAGCTCTGCTAAAAACTTTTCGCACGACTGAAAGTCAAGACTGAAGACACCATCAGCGGTTTACCCATTACCTCGAAACGCTTGGCAGTAGTTATGAATGCAACGCTAAGTGAAACGTACAGTAACACTCAGTTATGAAGTGAAACTTTAAAAGTAAATTAAACTTCTCAGACTATTAAGACAAATAGAAATTTGTCGTCTTTACGCAAACACACAACAGAGACAAACTTTTTGCCACAACGACTTATGTACTCTGTAATCGGCGGTTTTGTCAATTACAATTTAAGCTCTCGGTCTGCTTTTTTATAAACTCATATTTTTTTGGGGACTCATAAACTCCGTTTTACCCTTTTTTAGATTATATACAGGTTGAATTAATAGGTAGATCCAAAACTTTTATTTAGAAAAAATGTAGGCAGTGGTATTCTCCATACTTGGAAAATATGTGGAATTCTACAGGGTTATTAATAACTACGTGGTATAGTAAACACACATTTTTTAATTGGGACGCCCTATATACTTTTTCATGTTTATATTTCTCTCATAACTCTTGTTCTTATAATATTCTGCTTTGCATTACTATACACAGTATTTAACAAGTTATGATCATTTTTATTTCGAAATCCTTAGGAAATCAACACTATGTATATAAAGAAGTAATGCATAAACAACTATTTATTTTATATAATAAGGTAAACAATATGTTGTAGTTTTTAAATTAAGTTTAATTGAAATCAATAACTAAAATTTGTATACAAAGCGAACTACAAAACAAAATGAAATTACGATTTTCTTAACTTTTTTAAATGGATCACCCTGTATTTTATTTTATAGACATATTGTATTTATAATACTATTTCATTTATTTTATATAGCATTCCCTATACCTAAACTCATTATTTTCCGAGATTTTTGGTTTTTTGGACATAGGCCTCCTGCAATTGCTTCCACGCTTCCCTATCTTTTGCAATTCTCATCCACTGCTTTCCAGCTACAGCTGTTATATCGTCTATCCATCTCTGTTTGGGTCTTCCCACGCTTCTTTTTGTTTCTCGATGTCTCCAGAATGCCACTTTATGAGACCAACTGTTGGTGTCTTGCCTTGCTACATGTGTTATCCATTGTCATCTCAATGTCGCTATTTTTCCCATGATGTCGGTTACTTTAGTTCTTCGACGTATTTCAGTGTTAGGAATTTTGTCTCTGAGGCTTATATTTAACATGGCCCTCTCCATGGCCCGTTGAGTTACTCTTAATTGTTCTGCCATTTTTTTTGGTATTGCCATAGTTTCCATCTGTTGAGAGTTGTTATCAACAGGTTCTCGAAGACACTTTGTCTCAGGACCATATAACCTATGTAGGGTCAAAGTGGCTGCCCACGATCGGCGATTCTACAGATCATCGCTGATAGCCGATCAGCACGGACGACAACGCACCGCAGACAGAGCTCTTCCTACGGTCCGTGACAGTCTGTGTAGGTCCGTGACAGTAATGTTTGATTATATCATAAAAAGGCCACTCAGGCTTTTAAACATCATTGCCTTCTGTATGTCGGCATTAAATTATCTCTCTTCTTTTTTAATTCTTTAATTGTAATAGTACTATTCTTCAATTGATTTTTTATTCGGTTCCATATATCGTATGCATCGTTCCGGTTCTTATGCTCTGGCGCCGTGGAATTCCATAAACTTGGTTCATTTTGATACAAATTTAAAAAATCAAAAATAACTTTGTTAGTTCATTCGATTTTTTAGCAAAAAAACTGCAAAACAACTTTGACAACACTACACACAACTACTCGTGTCAGTGATTGAGAAACTTCTGACTTGCACTTGTCGTCTGTTAAAACACAGACGCGCTAGGATCGCGTCGCACGAGCATGTACCGCACCTTTGATGTTACCGACTCTAGATGGATAGGACGGACCAGCACAGACGTGCCTGTGCTATCACGGACGAGACCTTTCCCACGGTGCGTGGTGCGGGCTGGTCCGCTTACGTCCGTAATATCGCCGACCGTGGGAAGCCGCTATCATACGTCGCCATGTTATCAATTTCAATGGTAACTTGAAACATCCTAATTTGTAATAATATTTAATGTAACACAACTATAAATTAACAACATTTAATGGGTTTTGACCCATATATTTTAGTAGCTAATAGCATGTATACTTCGTTTACACTGATGATGGAATTAAAATTTCGAAAACGTTCCGTAATGTAACTGTGATAGCCCATTTGGGTATTTTATTATATACCTTTTATAAAGGATTTGAAATAAAATTTTTATTGAGGATTAATTGTTAAAAATGGTGTTAAGTACAGGGGAGAAAGCGTTTCTTGTGGAGCATTATTTTCGCTCATACGGAATCGGTCGACGTAATAGTGCAAGTCTGCAATACGTCTGCAAAATGAAACTTAGGGCGTCCCAGGACAGTTAACAACAACGATAACCATGAACGTGTTTTTAAGCGAAACTTGAAAAATCCGAAAGTCAGCCAGATACGAACAGCGTCGCATCTTGGCTTAAAGGAACTTCCTTGCAAAGAATCCTGAAGGAGCTGGGTGCATTTTCGTATGTGATTCAGGTACATCAACAATTAAATCCCATGGATTATTACAGTACAGAGAAATATTGTGCCAGAAAACTCTTGTATTACAGTCAGGCCATGTAAATCATCGCACAAATCGATTTCTGGGTTTTGCCAGACCAGATGAAGTTCAAGAAGTTCCTTTACATAACGCAAAAGTGAGTTTCTGGTGTGCAGTTTCGGGACACAGAATCATTGGTCCATACTTTATCAAAGAAAATGGTAGGCAAGTCACACTTAATCCACAGAGGTACATACAAATTTTAAATTTTAACACGCTTTATCCCTCACCTACGTCAATTTTGTCGTAATTTGGCATTTCAAAATCAATTTTTCCAGCAGGATGGGGCAACTTCCCATACTACTGTCGCAGTTCGTCAAACTCTTCAGGCACATTTTCCAAAGAAATGCATTTTACGATTTACTGACTTCCCCTATCCTGCACATTCTCCAGATTTAATATCTACAGACGCATGGCTAAAACTGCCGTTTTTAAACGGGCATCACAAACCATCAATGAGTTAAAGTAGGGGTTTCAAACTACGGCCCGAGGGCCACATCCGGTCCGCAGACAGATTTTGTCCGGCCCGCGGAGACATACTTGAAAACTCCTTTTAGAGAACAAATATTTTTTATAGCAAATAAAATGTTTGTGATAAGTTGGATAAAGAAACACAGAATGGTAATGAGTAAAGACATGTATAATTTATGCAGTAAATTTAACTTCAGCATATAATAACTAACAAATTATTGAAATGAATCCAACTAACATTTTATACATTGTAAGTAATTACAATGTATATTGTATATTGTATGTGTTGTTCAAACATAGCTTATAACAAACATGACATATGAAATGCTAATGAGATGTATGTAATTGAGATTTTCCACCGACAATAGTTTGTAGTTGTGGACTAATTTTACTTGTACCAATTATTAAAAGAGATTTAAGATGCTCGTCAGTTAATTTAGATCTGTATACATTTTTTGTGTACTTCATTTTGGAGAAGGTTTTCTCACACAAATAAGTAGTACCAAAAACGGAAAACAGCCCACGAGCAAATTTATGCAAATTATCAAATTGTGTCAATGGAAGACTCTTATAAAATTCCAACAAAGATGAGTTTTCATATTTGTTCTTAATTATATCACTGCACTGAAGATCAATCATTTGCATTTGAAGTTCCGGGGCTAGGGTTTCAATGTCAGTCAATGTGTTTCAATGGCATCAAAGTCCGAAAAACGAGTATCAAAATTTATCTTCAAAGCACTCAAAGTTTCGATTGCAAAATCGATAGGAAACTCAGTCTCAGTAGTGTGGCAGAATATTTCACATGTTTTAAAATGTAAAAAACATTTACTTCGTAGTTGTGATTAAAACAGTATGAATTTCATCCGGAATGACTTGATATTAGTGTATAAATCAGGAAGATGCTGGTTTTCTCCTTGCAATCTCAAATTCAGTTCGTTCACATGTTTTGTCAAATCAACATAGAATGCTAACTTCCATAGCCATGCGTTGTTTTGTAATTCAGTAAGAGGGCGGTGCTTTTCATTCAAAAAAATTTCGATCACTGCTCGAAGTTCAAAAAAGCGCTGAAGGACTTTCCCACAACTAAGCCAGCGTACGGCAGTATGATAAGGTAAGTCTGTTTCTCCAATCTCTGCAATAAATTGTCGGAATTGTCGGTGATTCAACCCAAAAGATCTGATGAAATTAACAGTTGATATGACTGGTTTCAGAACGTCAGACATATCCAAACATTTTCCTCACAAAGACTGTTGATGAATGATACAATGTAAGACTAATGGTTTTGAGCCTCCGTCATTTTCTACAGCCTTTGACACAAGAGCGACCACTCCTTTATCTTTCCCACTCATGTTTTTGCCTCCATCAGTTGTAATACATTTCAAGTTTTTCCATCGAAGGTTCTTTTTATTAATGGCCATTTCAACTCCTTTAAAAATATCGGTACCAGTAGTTGTGCCATGAATACTATACATATCAAGAAGTTCTTCGTGCACTTCATAGCTTTTATCTACTCCTCTAATATAAATCAACACCTGAGCAGTATCTGACACATCCGTTGACTCATCCAAGGCCAAAGAAAACCACTCAACATGTCCATTTTTGTCGAACAGTTGAGAGGATATATTTTCAGCGATGTTTTCTACCCTTCGAGCCACAGTGTTTGCTGACATACTGACAGTTTTTAATAAATTTACCTTTTCAGGGCACATTTCTTCGACTACTGCAATTATGCATTCCTTGATCATTTCTCCATCGGTGAATGGTTTTCCACGTTTTGCAATTTCAAGAGCCACACGAAAGCTGGCACGAGTTGCCGCCTCTTGTTCAGTTTTGACTTTTGTAAATAAAGATTGCTGCGATTTCAATCCGCACTTCAAAGCTTCGAATTTTTCTGTCGGCACAATTCCTGTATATTTTGAGTAATTTTAAGAATGTTTTGTTTCATAATGAAGTTTCATGTTATATTCTTTAAGAACGGCTATGCTTTCATTGCAAATCAAACATAGCGCCTTGTTACTGGACTCAATTACGAAATACTGAATGTTCCACTGATCTTTGAATTTTCTACATTCACTATCAATTTTTCGCTTCTTTTCCATTCTACTAAATCACACACAAAAGCAACAAATCAAATCAAAATACTGTTACACGCACAAACTTGTTTTAAGGAGGTACGCCCTATTTTATTTCACAACAGTTTCATAGGAACTGACTTGTAGTTACGCCACTATTGTCATCGCTTCGTCCTCGCACTCGTCCCACTTAGGTGGGGTCTTTAGTCTCCTCCCAGTTATCAGGTGCGTAACACTTAAGTGATTTGCGGCTATTATTTTTCAGACTTCTTATTATTTCGGATAGTTAAGTGTGTTTGTGACAATTTCTAATGATGGCGTTGAAAAATAGTAGAAAGAATAATTATGTTATTAGTGGACAATCTCGGGAGAGATTGGAGATTTCCACTGGTGGAAATATTTTGTTTGTTTATGTCTACCTTGTATTAAATTAAAATATATCAAAAATAGGTGAATATTTGACATATTTAATAATGTTGACAGCTTACCACACTTACAAAAAATTAAATTATTCGTTATTTTACAAAAAATGATCCACATTTCAGCAAAATTCTATTACACATAAAATACAGAAATATATAAAATATATAAATAATAATAAAATATAAAAAAAATATATAAAATACAGTGTTGCCATCTTGGCCCTCGGAACTTACTGGAGTAATCAGTATGGCCCTAAGGCTGGAAAGTTTGGAGACCCCTGAGTTAAAGGATGCCGTTAGAGCCTTCTTCGAGGACTTGAGACAACCTTTTTTCCATAACATTACGAGAAATCTGGAATATCGGTATGAAGTCTGTCTTGAGAGAGGAGAAACACATTTAGAACATGTTATAAATTGTCAATAATATGTATTAAAAAAAAATAATAAAATAATTACAAGTTCAGTACTGTTTATTTTGGGCTATACTGTATTATGCAATATGAATTAAAAAAATATACTCATTTGTTTTCTTTATTTACCATATTTTTTTAATTAAAGTTTTTGTTAATTATTTACTAAACTGTCTATAACAATTTTGAAAAATTCTAAAAATGTTTGCCCATATTAATAGTTGTTCCTAGACTATATTTTACAAAATCAGTAGACCCTAAGGGATGAATGGTAAGCCACGTCTGATATAAACCATCATGTATAAAATATATTGAATATCTCGATAGATTTTGTTGTAATATATTTTAATTCAAATACTATCTCTTGAAAAACATCTTTAAGCTATTCTGAAATTTGTAGACATCGTAACGGCTGTTAAATCCGCTAAGAAATTGCAAGGAAATCCCCCAAAATAAGTTTCTAAATCCAATAAAAGAAGGCGACCACCTAAAAAGACTCATTGTATAGAAAACACGCATATGTCAAGCCGACTTCTACACGCAAATATATTGTGTATCTCAGTTACGGCCACTTTGGTTGATTTTACGACGAGGCTATCATTCAAATACGGAACGTTATGGGCCATTTTTAAAATTGACTCGCTTTTATAGACAGACTGAATAGACTCTTCCTTTTTAGGGGTTTTCAGCAAGCGTCGAGCTCTTGTATCTTTTGTAGTTTTTTATGGGGAGGTACGGCGAGATCGACAACGCCGATGGCGTGGCGTGTCGTTTGCCAACACGCTTTCGTATTTTCAAACAACTAGAGGATGTCGGACTGTTTTCGACTCTTTCACTGCTCGTTAAATTTTTTTAGCAAGAACGGCTTTATTTAATTGTCAAATACCAATAAATGCTAAATTAATGGTTTTTATACTTATAATATCTTTTTAATGACATTTATGGGTCCGGTCAAATACCACAGGATTGGCTTCAATCAACCTTTATACAAATCCCAAAAAAGCCAAACGCTAACAGTTGCGACCAAGTCCGAATGATCAGCTTATTGAGCCAGGTCCTAAAAACTCTTATTAAATATATTCACACAAGAATATACAACAGATGTTGAAACGAATAAAATATGTGAATTGACAAAGTTCAGAAGAACTGAAAGAGAAGGAAGGAAAATATTAAAATATGGCTAAGCTCAGAGGAACAAAGTTAAACGGCCAAAGAGACACTAAATCTCAAGTGAGTGTTCGGGCTAGCTTCGATGCACTGGATTGCGGCTTTAAAGATACAACAGATAACAAGAGATAATGAGCTAATGAGACAAGAAACGAAATGAGACCTGACAATGTCAAACGTGATATAACTAAAGAAGGTCACTGGGAATAAATTTATAGAAAGAGAACACTAAGAAGAGAAAAAGAAGGGCGCCAACTCAACGATAGTTGAGATTTTGAAGTAACAAATGAATCTGGAGATAGTAACCTGAAATACAAAACTAAATACTAATCTTGTTTTGCTATGTTATATACTGGTTAGTAGAACTGAAATAAAACTCAAAATAGCAACAATAAATATATTTATAAAAAAATGTATATAGAAATATGTGTATAAACAATTTACATAGAATGCAAAGCTAAATATACAGTAGTAGTATGATATAAAGAAACAATGGGACCTAATAGCCCCTCAACAAACGAATAGTCACTACCACTGGTCAAATAAAATATGATATATTAGTAAAAATCCAAGAATAGTCCGTATCATAGCCAAAGTCTTAATACAAAAGGTAATCATTTAAATTTAACTCATTCTACTACAATGAGATCCAAATTACATTATTATAAAGGTATCAAAAAGTGATCAATCTATTACAGATATATTAAAGATATTACATACAAAAATTTAGTTTTCAATACTCCTTATAATTTATTTTAAAAAACACATGAAATTTATATCCCTTCCCAAAATTTAATATTATGACATCAAAATTTATTATTATTATTATTATTAAAAGCATTGTATTACAAAAATATATCAAAAAAAGTGAGTTTGGTCAATTACTCTTGAAATCCCAGTTAAACAAAAAAAACCTAATAACACATGAAAGGTATTTTCCCTCATCCCCAATATTTTAGAATTAGATTATGTCAAAAAAATGTATTTTATCAAAATTGTAATCTCCTAGTCATATTTAAAAAGTGTACACGATTTAAATAGAAAGTAACACAAAAACCAAATAGTTAAAACAACTTATCTTGGCAACAATAAGTCCCTAGGAAAACTCCTCTGGGCAAAACAAAACTAATTCATGGTTGTAAGATAAGTCCTAGGCACAAAACCAGTCACTGGTCTCTGGGTGACAGCAACATCCACAATCCACGGCAACTATTTAAAGAAGTGAATAACTAACATCCTTGAGGGAATATTTTCAAGTTAATATTCTTAGATGAATATTTTTAAGTGATAAATATTTTCAGTGACGGAATCTAAAAGGATTAATTAATTTAATAAATGTAATTCAATAGCTGTAGCAGCATGGATTCACTTTACCAAAACAAAACATCAAACATCAGGTTAGATATATTTGTCATGTCAAAATTCCCGAAGTTATTTCCCAGCATGATAGGAAATGAACATGCGCAGAATATAATAGCTGTCCAATAATTGTAGGACCTATTATATTCCACCAAAAAAAGTTAGATAAAAATTGAACCAAAAAACTTAATGATAACGACGTGGAATTTAAGTTTGACTATATAAAAAATGACCTTCTGTTCTTTGCAAGTAAATCAAGGAAATTTTATAGTTAAATTATTTCGGAACTCAAAAATAAGTCTCTAAAGAAATATTAAACTGCAAGGATAGATTTTATTGTATAATAAAAGATAATACGTATAAAATAATGTACTTACTGGAACTTGCAACACGCCAAAAAAAAATATCCTTATTATGTGGAACTCTTACATTAGAAAATCTTGATTTTTAAAATTTACTTCTTATTATTAGTATTACTGAGATATTATTAACGAATTAGATATTATTTTATTCGTCCCAGATTATTTTTCTGTTCCAATTCCGTCACTTTAAATTAGCTGACGTGCTGCGTGAGTTTCTTGACCAAACTGCCGGTTGGCTTCGGCACAAACTCCTTCCAGCCTTCCAAAAAGCGAAACCTGCGCGTATAGGTGGTTTGAATCGACCGCTGGCGGGTCATAAGAAATTTCGTGAGGGGTTTCTATTAATACAATTTTAAATTGTATTATTGGTAATTAGTAGCGTAAACGCTACATTCTCCCTCATCTCCAGCAAAAAAAAAAAAGGAACTTTTTTTTTTTTTTCTCTTTTGTGACAGAACGATCTAACGCTGGGTCAGTAAGGAACGTTGATACGTTCAAATTGAACATTTTCCTCACCAGTCAACCATTTGCTCAGGAATTGGAACAAAATCAAGGACGAAATAAAAATATGGAACGAAGAATATGAGACGAAGTCATACATTTTTTTTCCTGTTAATGAGATAATGTATGTTAATTTAGTATAAACCAAAGATAAAAAAAGTATACATTTTGAGTTTAATTATATAACCTTACAGATCAAGTTAACTTTTAACACTACTTATCTACATTCTCAAGTATTAGTAAAAACAACCATCGTTAAAACTACATTATAGGTGTGTATTAACAACCCCTAACAACAATATTCCCAAGAACCATTCATAACAACGAAATTCAAACAAAGTCCTATGAACTTTACCCAGCGTTGACACTAGAGCGACCAGATTCTATTCGTCACCATAGAGTTCAATGAGGGCCTAATTATTCAGGACTAGTTGAAACTACAAACCTAAACATATATATGGTTCGGGATATCAACAACATATTGAAAATTCAAGGTAAAAGATAATTCAATACACCTACTTGCTTTAGCAGCGGTAGGAAAACACACAATCGGTAAAGGCACAAGTAAGCCTAGATACTAGCAAGCCCACTATACTCATGGTATAGGGTATGCTAAAAAAAGGTAAGTAAGATAACTGCAATCCCAACTCATAGTAAAGGATATGCACAAAAGGTAAAAGATAATTGCACGTCCAGATCTACTCATGGTAGAGGATATGCACAAAACTCACTTCTACCAGCTATACACTTGGTAGAAGGAAAGATAAAAGAGATCCTAACTGTAATACCTAAACTGTACTATTGACGTGGTCCAATTCTTTACTCACGACAAGAACAGTAAAGGACAGATTTTTAGGACTCTATAATCAAGATAAAGATAGGATATATATTCATAAGATATAGATAAGAAATAAACTTATCCAGGTAAAGGTAAAGATAACTAATTAAGGTAAAGGTATGAGATAAACCAATTAAGGTAAAGGTACGAGATAAACTCAATTAAGGTAAAGGTACGAGATAAACTCAAGGTAAAGATACGAAATAAACTCCATTACAGGTATGAGATAAACTCCATAAAGGTAAAGATAAACTCAATTAAGATACAGATAAAGATAACTCACATCTACCAATCCATATCACTAGTAGAGAGACAGGTAAACAAACAGTATACAATAAGATATGTTAAAACTCAAATACTTTCAAAGATAATAGCATAGGAGATTACCTCCAAGTTAAACAGACTTACTCACTGCTGAATATCGGAACGATCCAATTCTAAATGACACATTCTAATTTCAACCTAAGAGACACTCAAAGAACAACTAATATGTATTGATATTATTTCTGAGTCAAGTGAGGGCACACATCCAGGGTGATCAATCCTGAACCCACGCTAAAACACCGACCCAGTAAGTAAATATGAATGCATAAGCTTTATGGCCATGGTCCACAAAACCATACAATACTATTAAAGAAAATATTTGGAATGTTTTCCGAATTATCCCTGTAAATATCTATTCAACTCAGAACTCAAGATGGGGAAATTCCCATATATCCATCCTGTACTCCTATGATATGCAGTTGGACTTTTAGAGAAAACAAACAACAAAATTAACAAGTCCATAAACCAAGATAATAACCAACATTAAGATAAGATAAAAAAAAAAAATAGAAGGCAAAATAGCACAACATCTTATGGTTTTTTGCCAGGTAAACAAAATAGATAAACAGATCTTAAGCAACCAAACTGGTACAGAAGTGATAAGAAACCAATGAGATCTAATGATATAAGTTGAAATGGAAAATCAATCCGTCGATAACTACCCATTAAACCTGGTTGGGGAAGATTTGTCGGTTTGCATGTAGCACAGATTTGCATTAAGCGATATAGCTACGTACAGTTTGACGCATCTTCAGCCAGTAATAAAGTTCAGATATTCGACGGAAAGTTTTGTGGAAACCAAAATGAGCTGCAGTAGGATGGTCATGAAAAGTGGCCAAAACCTCTGCTCTATTAGGAGTTGGAACGACTATCTTCCAATCCGACATTCCAGTAAGGGTATCCATGGAACTTAAAACATGTTTATACAAAACACCATGTTCAACTTTAAAATCAGGAAATTTACCTGGTACATTCTGTACATCATAAAACATTTTTTAACAAGGGACTGGTTAGATGACAGACTCTCAACTCATACTCTAATTCAGGAGCTAACAGATGCTCTACCTTGAACGCAGACATATTACAAAACTGAGAAATATACGAGAGAATGAGTAAAAGTAGGTAAAGTTTAACTTACTCTCTGTCCTCAAATTAATATTCTGAAGGGATACCTATACCAGTAATGTTAATTGTTTTGGTCCAGTTATGAAATCCACTGAAATATACTGCTACAACACCCTAAGGAACCTAAAATTTCAAAATTGTTATTTTGAAGTAGTGACTCAACTTATTGGCTACTCCGGACTTGTAAAAATATGTGAAATGGTTAACTTTAAGTTATTTAAATTTTTAATTAATTTATTATTAATCTAAAATTAGTTATTTAAACAAATCAAAACAAAGCAATTTATTCAGTCTACACAGTATATAGCAAAAACAAGTCAATTTAAGATATAGATATAAGGTAATGTCAAAAAAAAAATTGAAAAAAAAACTAAAAGTTAAAATGAAAATCTAAAAGCACAACCAGTGAAAACCACAACAACCAAGATCAAAACCAAAAGTTAAAGGAGATATATATATATATTATTTTTTTTAAAGGCAGAAGTGGAAAAGAAGCCACACGTTGGGCGCCAATTGAAACGAATAAAATATGTGAATTGACAAAGTTCAGAAGAACTGAAAGAGAAGGAAGGAAAAATATTAAAAATATGGCTAAGCTCAGAGGAACAAAGTTAAACGGCCAAAGAGACACTAAATCTCAAGTGAGTGTTCGGGCTAGCTTCGATGCACTGGATTGCGGCTTTAAAGATACAACAGATAACAAGAGATAATGAGCTAATGAGACAAGAAACGAAATGAGACCTGACAATGTCAAACGTGATATAACTAAAGAAGGTCACTGGGAATAAATTTATAGAAGAGAACACTAAGAAGAGAAAAGAAGGGCGCCAACTCAACGATAGTTGAGATTTTGAAGTAACAAATGAATCTGGAGATAGTAACCTGAAATACAAAACTAAATACTAATCTTGTTTTGCTATGTTATATACTGGTTAGTAGAACTGAAATAAAACTCAAAATAGCAACAATAAATATATTTATAAAAAAATGTATATAGAAATATGTGTATAAACAATTTACATAGAATGCAAAGCTAAATATACAGTAGTAGTATGATATAAAGAAACAATGGGACCTAATAGCCCCTCAACAAAGAATAGTCACTACCACTGGTCAAATAAAATATGATATATTAGTAAAAATCCAAGAATAGTCCGTATCATAGCCAAAGTCTTAATACAAAAGGTAATCATTTAAATTTAACTCATTCTACTACAATGAGATCCAAATTACATTATTATAAAGGTATCAAAAAGTGATCAATCTATTACAGATATATTAAAGATATTACATACAAAAATTTAGTTTTCAATACTCCTTATAATTTATTTTAAAAAAACACATGAAATTTATATCCCTTCCCAAAATTTAATATTATGACATCAAAATTTATTATTATTATTATTATTAAAAGCATTGTATTACAAAAATATATCAAAAAAAAGTGAGTTTGGTCAATTACTCTTGAAATCCCAGTTAAACAAAAAAAAAACCTAATAACACATGAAAGGTATTTTCCCTCATCCCCAATATTTTAGAATTAGATTATGTCAAAAAAATGTATATTATCAAAATTGTAATCTCCTAGTCATATTTAAAAAGTGTACACGATTTAAATAGAAAGTAACACAAAAACCAAATAGTTAAAACAACTTATCTTGGCAACAATAAGTCCCTAGGAAAACTCCTCTGGGCAAAACAAAACTAATTCATGGTTGTAAGATAAGTCCTAGGCACAAAACCAGTCACTGGTCTCTGGGTGACAGCAACATCCACAATCCACGGCAACTATTTAAAGAAGTGAATAACTAACATCCTTGAGGGAATATTTTCAAGTTAATATTCTTAGATGAATATTTTTAAGTGATAAATATTTTCAGTGACGGAATCTAAAAGGATTAATTAATTTAATAAATGTAATTCAATAGCTGTAGCAGCATGGATTCACTTTACCAAAACAAAACATCAAACATCAGGTTAGATATATTTGTCATGTCAAAATTCCCGAAGTTATTTCCCAGCATGATAGGAAATGAACATGCGCAGAATATAATAGCTGTCCAATAATTGTAGGACCTATTATATTCCACCAAAAAAAGTTAGATAAAAATTGAACCAAAAAACTTAATGATAACGACGTGGAATTTAAGTTTGACTATATAAAAAATGACCTTCTGTTCTTTGCAAGTAAATCAAGGAAATTTTATAGTTAAATTATTTCGGAACTCAAAAATAAGTCTCTAAAGAAATATTAAACTGCAAGGATAGATTTTATTGTATAATAAAAGATAATACGTATAAAATAATGTACTTACTGGAACTTGCAACACGCCAAAAAAAAAAATATCCTTATTATGTGGAACTCTTACATTAGAAAATCTTGATTTTTAAAATTTACTTCTTATTATTAGTATTACTGAGATATTATTAACGAATTAGATATTATTTTATTCGTCCCAGATTATTTTTCTGTTCCAATTCCGTCACTTTAAATTAGCTGACGTGCTGCGTGAGTTTCTTGACCAAACTGCCGGTTGGCTTCGGCACAAACTCCTTCCAGCCTTCCAAAAAGCGAAACCTGCGCGTATAGGTGGTTTGAATCGACCGCTGGCGGGTCATAAGAAATTTCGTGAGGGGTTTCTATTAATACAATTTTAAATTGTATTATTGGTAATTAGTAGCGTAAACGCTACAAATGTGAAAGAGACATTAGTCCCACACAGTTCGGTTTCAAAGATCAGCTGAGAGATCAGCAAAAATATGTCTTTCTATGCTTTATAGATTACCAGAAAGCGTTCGATTGTGTTAATCATACAGAAGTACTGTCATTGCCTGCTAACTTGGCGGTGCGCACAAATCCAAAATATATTAGTGGCTTAGTTGGTGGTCTTTAGTCACCTCCCAGTTATCAGGTGCGTAACACTTAAGTGATTTGCGGCTATTATTTTTCAGACTTCTTAATATTTCGGATATTTAAGTGTATTTGTGAAAATTTCTAACGATGGCGTTGAAAAATAGTAGAAAGAATAATTCTGATATTAGTGGACAATCTCGGGAGATTATATTTAATGTGTTTAATTATTTCAAAAATATTAAACTCGAAGCAGAGACCCTAAAAACTGTGAAAGAAAAGACAGCTAAAGCAACAGGTAAGTTTGTACTTACAATAAATTAATTTTAATTAGACGACTTCTAAATAATAACAAAACCTCACTACGGTGGTCTATTTGGACCAAAAATAACTCTTTATTTGTATTTCATTTTAATTATCTATTATTTTTTAAACACAATAGTTCTATTTCTATTTATAAGGCATTTTCTTCCCACTGGTGGAAATATTTTGTTTGTTTATGTCTACCTTGTATTAAATAAAAATAGATCAAAAATAGGTGAATATTTGACATACTTAATAATGTTGACACCTTACCACAGTTACAAAAAAATTTAAATTATTCGTTATTTTACAAAAAAATGATCCAGAGTTCAGCAAAATTCTATTACACATAAAATACAAAAAAATTAATCACGTGGATAGTTTCTAAGGTTTTTAGCTGGATACACACCTCACAGCGAGCTACAATATGATACATGTATATTTCAAAATTTCGGGTTTCCCTTTTCGTACAGTATTTTCAATGCCCTCTTTTACCTATGAAAAAAAAACCTAAGACAAACAAACAAACCTATGATTTGTTGACAAACCTATGTATATATGCCAAATCTATGGTTGTTTTTAAACCAGGAGGAGTAATTCAAATTTACCTTTTATTTTTTTTTTACCTTTAATAATTTTATAATGCTATAATATTTATGGATTACCGTCGAAGGCCGTCATGATCAACCCAAAAAGAAGATATAATATATTTGCTGATTTTTCTAGTGACTTTCTTGGCTGTGAAACTTTTTAGGTTACTCCTCCTGGTTTAAAAACAAAACATAGTGAAGGATTAGGTTGATTTTGTATCGGCATTCCAGATTATTGCATAACAGTTTGTCGAATATGCGACAGATTCCAGCACAGAGTTTTCTTCTTCCGAAGATGCAGATGAAGAAAATTATTAACAATCAATTTATTTTCAAATAGATACCACTTTTCAACACGGGTACTTGTTTTAGTGTTATAATAAAACCAAAATATTAAAATTAAATAATTACTGTGTTGAATTTATTTATACAATATCTTCCATTTAATTTGAAACACAATATCAACGTAGATTTGTGAATTAAATTCAGTCATTATTGTATAATTTGTTTACGGAGTTACTAAACTACTAATAAATATTATAAACCAATGGCTTACTATTTAAATTGAATAAAACAAAATTACAATTTTATCTTTCTAATAATATATTAAAGCTTGCGAAAAATATTACTTTTTTAATTGTGTAATAATTATTTGACCTATACCGCGACGCTACTGAATATACTTATCAGAAATAGTAAACCAATAGGATGAATCATAGGGCGTAAACATAATTTATTTCTCTGTGACGTAGTGCGTACTTTCTCGCCAAGTTAGCTGGCGATGATTGGAGTAAGATTGCTCCAGGAACGTTCGATAGATGAGAATGACCTTAAAATCATAAAGAACCTTTATATGAATCAAGTGGCATCTATGAGAGTAGGACTGGAATCTACTATCAGATTTCTCAATAAAAAAAAGTGTACGACAGGGTTGTGTTCTGTCACCCCTCCTTTTTAATCTTTAGTCTGAAACGATTTTCGATAGAGCCTTAAGTGACACTGAAGATGGAATCAAAATCAACGAACAGACTATTAGTAATCTTCGCTATACTGTAGCGAAGTTGTACTTACTGTATTTAATGTGTATATAAAAGATTTCTGTAGTACGCTCCAATTGTTTTTACCAAGAAAACAATCGAAAAAATATTTAAAGTTTTTTTTGACGAGATTTTTAAATGCGTAATAACGCTGTAAATATGTTTTTATCTCTGTGTTGCAATGTTAAGTAAAACAACAAGTTTTTTGTCGCCAAGGAGGTATTATGTTACATGAAGTCCTCCTAATATTCCGGTTAGAATAATCAATAATGCGTATATTTCTACCGATTCAAAAGTAAATATAGATGTTTTTGTCTGTGTTTAGATTCAAATATCGAACTCTTTGTTACATCGTCAGGTAAAAATAAAGATTTTTTATGGTAGTTCGTAGGGACGAGCGTGGGATATTGTTTCTTTTTAAGTTTGTGGGCGACAGGCTAGCTGTAGGACGGAAGGGAAATTATTTGGCTTTGAATTTGTAAAATGTAACGTAAATAAGGAGTCGAGATTTAAGTTCCAAGCAGGGCAGACGTGTTACAATGTAAGTGGAAGAACAGATTTGAAACGGTGGTAGACACTTTTGCGGATATATAATGCTGGGGCAATTATGAATCGAAGAGTCTATTCAATTTTTTAGTAATGTCTTAAGACCAATTAAAGTGATGATACTCTTTGCTTTGCATAAGCAGCTTTGTCAGAGTGGTCATTGGATTTGAATGGAAACTGGCAATTTTTGAGAAGTATGGTATGGAATGTCCCCGTCGTTAGAGTGATTCCTCCACTTTCCTGCCTGAGTACGGAAATAGTTTCCTGTTTTTTATTTTGAAAATCTGTCCAAGTAGCTTCCCAGAGATGTAGCAAGTTTTTCCTTTTCAAAGTTAAGTAAAACATGTTAGAAATAAGGTAACTGTTAATATATTAATTTTTTCCAAGTTATAAAGACATTTTTAATAATTGCTTTCATTGAAATATAAAGGATTTGTATTAATTAAAGTTTTATATTAGTTTTGTCGTAGAGGTTAAATTCAATAACATTTTCATAAAAAGGAGATCCATAAAATTTTAATAATCTAAATTGGCCATAATATAACCTAATAACCATTTAAAATTTTTGTAGCAATCTTTTATGTAAACAAGGAACATGTAAGTTTTTGTTATTTTGTATTATGTTTTATGATATGTTTCTTTTATAATCTGTATTTTTGATAACTGTTTGTTTGAGACAAAATAAACGTTTCATTTGTTTCTCTGATCTATTTTAAGTTTTATTTGAAAAATATTTTTTTTTTATATTTTGATGTTCTATAATTATTTCCCTAATTACAACTAGTGGATGTAATAGGTATAATTAGGCACCTCAAGTGGCGCCCTATATTAAATTTCTTGAGGTGGCTCCGGTCTATTTTCATTCTGTTTGTCCCAAGAAATTTGTATAAGTACCCCTTTATTTTTTTTTGTAGTTGCCCCAATTCAACCCCATATCTTCAACTTATCCACGACCCAACTCTCCAACAACCAACTGAGTGCCGTACGCACTTGTTTCAATTATTTTGTTTGCCCAATCTTCTCCCATATATTCTTACCCTGAGGTAAGTAAAATAGTCGTTACAATGCTGATGATACAGTCATAATAGCTGATAGCAAGAAGCGCTACAGTCACTAATAGATAGAATAAACACTAAAGGTGAACGACTGGGATTGAAGATTAATATAGACAAGACGAAGGTAATACTGGTTCGTAGAACAGGAAATATGCAATTAAATGTGATGAACCGATTGGAGTCCTTTGAAATGTGGGTATTTAGAAGACTACTTACAATTCCCCTTTACGATCACACAACAAATGTCGAAGTATTAAATCGAATGGGCAAAGAACGAGAATTGCTGCCAATAATAAAAAGAAGAAAAATTGCTTCTCTCGGTCATATATTTCGAAATTCCAAGTACCAGTTCTTAAGAGTAAACAATAAGAACCTCGAAAAGGTCCCCAAGTTCAGATATCTCGGTAGTTGGATAACTGAAGATCTAGATCCAGACATGGAGATACGTAGCAGGATTGAGCAACCCAGAACAGTATTTACTAATATGAGAACCTTGCTAAGCAATAGTAGCCTTAACTTAGCGATTCGATATCGCTTTGTAAAACGTTACATTTACTCCATACTGCTACAAAGTCGATGACAAATATAAAGTACCAAACCAACTAACCAAGACATCTGTAAATATTATTCCCCCAGTTACGACAGAAACCAATAAAACAAACGAAGTACAAAACAAAAACTAACTCCTAAATAACAGCCTAATTTTTTGTGGTATTCGTGAGTTTGAATGTTCGAATTGTTGCATATGTATCTCGTGCAATATGTTTGTTCACACAGACTATTGTGTTGAAATTAACGAAAATAATAAAAATTATTTAAGATGCCTAATATGTTGTCTAAAGAAATCTATTATAGAAAATAAATTTCAAGCAGAAGATGGTTTGCTTTAACAAACAAAAAAAATGAAACTAAATTAAAATAAGTTATTACCGGCTGCAAAAATTGGTGATACTGTTAGATTATTTGTCCCCGATGTTAATAGTTAAAGAGTTAACGCAAGAAATATATTAAACGATACACAGAGAACAAAAGATTGTTCAAAGAAACAAGAGAAGAGATATGACCAAAACCGCAATAGAAGGACTCACAGAAAGAAAAAGTAAATTGGCAATGAAACCAAATTAAGACGAATCAACAGCATCATAATACCCAGAATATCATATACATCTTTCGCATGGGGACATACATGTAACACAAACAAAAATAAGATACAGCAGCCCACAACAACTGCTTACGAGAACTATTTACATATGAGATCTTAAGAATACTCGAGAAGATAGAAGAAAAAAGCCAGAGTAAAATTCGTAGAACTGACAAATCATCCCAAACATATCCTGCGACGATATGGTTGGGATGGTTTGGATGGATTCCATAGATGAAAGCACAGAACAACAAAACTACAAATGTTGGCAAACATCTAAAGAATCGAAATAATATTGTAGCTGTATTAGAAGGCCGAGTCCAGAGCGGGACCAGGCGAACTGGCAAATCGACGATAAGTCACTTTAAGACGAAAGTAGGACTATACCGCCTCACGCTGTGCCGCATTATTCGGTAAAAATTTCATATGGAGATCCTTGTACCCAGGACTCTCATACGGAAAGCATTTTAATGAAAGTAGACTCCATAGCGCATCAGCATGCTTAGGGAGGTGAAGGATAGCCTGGTTCTGAATGGTCTCTGATATACTAGGACAAATTTTTCTCACCCCCATGAATTGCATGCTGTATGTTGATATAGATATGCAAGTATCTATATGTTGGATTTACTTTTTTTGGTGGTTGTTTGCTTTTATTACTTCTATAATGGTGTCCCAATAGTTTGCTTATGCCAACCGTATTCTGAGTACTTCCTTGAATGTTTACGAAAGATATTTTCGTATGGATTTTATCTACGGTTAATAAAAGGTACATTTATAACCATGATATCTCTTTTTCTTCGTGTTGTTCATCCTTTGAGAACATTATCGATCATCATGGCACATTTTACTCTGTCTCCAGCAGTTATAAAGAGTTAATGTTTCGATTTGCACTTAGGAAATCGTTCTCACAATACGAAGACTCTAAAGTCAAGCGAACTCTGGAATTCTAACAAAAAGACTCTAAATGGTAATATTCCGGACAGCAAACCCAAAAGAAGGTCACATAAAAGCGCGATGAGCAAAATAGCAGCGAATGAGGAAAATTTGCTAAAAGTTAGAACTTGAAGGCTAGCTATCTACTTGGATCTTGGAACTTGGATCGCGTATATTAGAGGTAAAAATTACAGAAGGTCAAGGTTCAATTTGAGGTGTAGCGCCATTGTAAGAAGAAGAAGAAGGAAGCAATAAAACTGAGTATTTCAGATGCGCAAAATTTTCCCGTACTAAGTTTCCTGGAAATAGTAAACAATGCTAAAATACACATAAAAACATGACAAGAGTGTTCCTAAGAATAGCCGTTCCTACTTTATTCGAGTTAATAAAAAATGTAACATATTTATTTTTGCTACTATATCTAATACATATTAAATTAATTCTTTTTATATTTCTTTGAGTTTCCATTGACACTTCTTTCTTTCATTATTTTTTTGGTGACATTAGAGCTTTACGCACTAAAAACAAAACGACAAACACAGAAAAAAACTAATCGAGTCTACATCACACGAAATAAGGCCTTAAAGCATCCGACTGTGGCCAGGGCCGACTTTACGAAGATTATTCTTTTTTCAAGTGAAATGTTTTTTTATTTAAATTAACAAGGGGACGATATCCTTACGGCCGATAGGACGATATCTCTTCGACATTTAGTTTATAAAACTAATCATTTTTTAAAGGGATGGTGTTTTGTCTTTTGGATCCAATGCTGAAATTGGTGTCGATTGTCATGAAACATCTATACAGAAGAATAGTTCTTGTTCCTCTATTTTATTTTTCTATTCATTATATTAATATTATCTTCGTGATTCTGTCCTGAAATAATTGCCATGTCATCATGTGACTGTGACAATAATATCTTAATTTAGTTCAGAGGTATCTCCGGTATATAAATTATACAGAACAGTCCAAGGACCCTTCCTTGTGGGACACTTGATCCAATTTGTCTCAAATAAGAGTATGTTTCCTCCTGCTTGATTCTCAATCAATTGTCGGATGTATGATTCTAAGATTGTCTTCTTGTATTTAATAGTGTATTATGTATATTAATTCTTTATGCTTTACCTTGTTGAAGGCTTGTGTCACATCCAGTAAGACAATCGTGCATACTTTTTTCTTTCAGAGCAATTTCTATGATGTAAGTAATGTTCAATTTTTTCACATGCGATAAATCATGGCATTTTTCGCTGCATTACTAACTGCCATTCTGCCACAATTTTACAAGTATTTCCCATTCTTCAACCCTTTCTACTCACATTTTTTTCAATCACAAGCCAATCAGCTTGTACTGGGAGACTTTAACAGTCACAGTTTACTCTGGGGCTATGCAAATTCGGACGCAAATGGAGACGCAGTAGAAGCATGCGCCAAAACGAGTGGCCTCACGTTAATCCATGATCCTAAACTTCCACCATATTTTCATAGCAAAGTTTGGAAAAGAGGATATAACTCGGATATCTGTTTTTCAAGTAACAACCTTGAAGACCGATGTACCATAGCAGTATATGGTCTCATACCAAAAACTCAGCATAGACCAATTGGTATAAATATCTTCCCAATTGTCAGACCATAAGCTATTCCATTCAGAAGGAGATTTAACTTCAAAAAGGCAAACTGGCAAAAGTATGTAGACATGCTAGATTTTGAACTACTACGCCTTGAACCAAAAGTAGAGAACTACGAAAAATTCGTAGAGGTACTCAAAAATGTGTCTAGAAAAACTATCCCTAGAGGATGTAGACAACAATACGTTCCCGGGATGTCCAGCGAGTCCAAAGAACTGATGGGAACATACGAAACCCTCTATTCCACTGACCCTTTTAACCAAGAAACGGTTGACTGCGGAGCAGTACTACTCCAACAGCTAAGTCAAGCCAGACAGGAAAAGTGGATTGAGACCCTAGGAAAAATGGACATGACACATAGTAGCAAAATAGCATGGAACCTAGTAAAAAAACTCAGCGGTGATCCAAAATAACATAAACCACCTTGCAAGGATATAGCAAACCAAGTCGCTACTCAACTCCTTACGAATGGAAGAACTACTAACCGATATAGGGACCCAAACACTAGGAGAAGATTCGATTCGGAGACAAACCACCTAGGAACTTCTTTTATAGTAAAAGAACTCCACGGCGGTCTGAACAGGTTAAAAAACGGGAAAGCTGCAGGTGTGGATGATATATGCAGTGAACAAATAAAGCATTTAGGCCAAGGAGCAAAAAACTGGATCTTGCAATTTTATAACACGTGCTGCAAAACCTGCAAAATTCCAAAATCATGGAGGAAATCTAAAGTAATAGCCTTGTTAAGACCAGGAAAGGATCCAGAAGACCCCAGTAGCTACAGACCTTTTTCGCTATTGTGTCACTTTTTTAAACTATACGAGAGACTCATACTCGCCAGAATAGAAAAAAATGTCGACAAGCACCTCATCCCACAACAACTAGGATTCAGACCTGGCAAATCTTGCACCGGTCAAGTCCTCGCATTAACAGAACACATTGAAGAGGGCTTTGAAGAAAAAACTTATAACAGGGGCTGCTTTTGTAGATCTGACAGCAGCCTATGACACAGTAAGGCACAAAACATTGCTCCGTAAATTATACGACACTCTCAATGACCACCATCTGAGAAAGGTCGTATATTCCTTACTGCAAAATAGACGTTTTTTCGTTATGCTGGAGAGTAAAGTAAGTAGGTGGAGAGTTCAAAAAACGGCCTCCCACAGGGAAGTGTTTTAGCACCAATGCTCTTCAATATAAACACAACCGACCAACCTACTCCGACCGAAACCAAGCACTTCCTCTATGCTGACGATCTTCCAATATGTGCTCAAGGAAATAGTTTTGAAGAAGTGGAGGAGAAACTCGAAACTGCCTTAAAAACAATGACAGCGTACTACCTGCAGAATTCTCTGAGACCCAATCCCTCTAAAGCCGAAGTCTGCGCTTTCCACCTTCGCACAAAGGAAGCCAAGCGAAAACTCCAAATTGTGTGGAATGGTAATACATTAGAACACACAAACCAACCTATATATCTTGGAGTAACTCTGGACCGGTCCCTCCCCTACAGACAACATTGCATAAAAACAAGAGGGAAAGTAACAACTGGGAACAGCAAACTCAGAAAGCTAACGGGAAGTAAATGGGGCGCACGTCCTGGCGTTTTAAGAACAACGGCACAGGCACTGTGTTTCTCAACTGCTGAATATGCATGCCCCATTTGGAGCAGATCTGCCCACACCAAACAAGTTGATACTGCGCCAAATGAGACATGCAGGATAGTAACGGGGTGCATAAAACCAACGCCACTTTCAAATCTATATAGAGCAGCGGGTTTTGCAGAACCCTCAATACGCAGAGGCGCTGCAGAACACATAGGGAAAATTAAACAGATCGCGGACGATCGGCATGCCCTATACAAAGCTCGAACACCACGAAAGCGACTAAAATCTAGGAAAAGCTTCCTTAGAACAGTGAAGGATGAACCGCCTAAGTATTTTCCACTTCCCCAGGTTCAATGGATCGGCCATACCCTAGACTTTAAAACGTGGAAAACCTTGAATAGGATAAGAACGGGGGTTGCTACAGTAAAATCAAACGTGGCAAAAAGGGGAAAAATAAACCAAGATGATGTGAACTGTGACTGTGGAGAAACACAGAATATGGAACATCTTCTTACATGCAGAAACTGTCCTCATCGATGTACCCTTGAAGATTTGTGGCTCGTCAACAAAGATTGAACCGACGTAGCCCGATACTGGGCCGAAATTTTATGAATGACATGTCCGGACACGATAAACTAAAGTAAGTACTCACATTTTAATCTTACTCAATTATAAATACAGACAGTTGTAACATAGCAAACAAGTCGCTCTCTTTCGTCTGCTGAGTCTCGCTAGGCACACGTACTTGCTCTCTTGCCTGTTACCTATCGCTTTTTACAGACGTATCCTTCTTGGCAATTATCTATCCCTGAGGAGACGCTCTCTCTTCCCTGTTGACTGTCGTTGGTGTCAGGAGTGTTCTCTCTACTGTTGACTGCCGCTAACCCGCTTTTAGTTACGCGAAAAATACCGCAAATACTATTTTAAATCGCGTAAAGACGCAAATGTGCTCTATCTTGTGATCTCTGTGATAGTACCGCGAAACACGTGTTCAGAAACCGGTACTCAGATAGATTTTCCGTATGAAGAACAACCGCGAGTGAAATCCTGTCAATATCGCGAGTGTGTGTGGAGCAAATATATTGGTAAGACTTTGTATAAACTTAATTTGCTATTGTCTGTATACCCTTTACTACATATCCTAATTTATTTGAACCAGCCCTATGTAATACACTCCACATATACTGAAATTATACTCATAATTTCTCACATATGTACACCCTTTTTGTACAAGTAACAATATAATGTTAGCAATGTTAGGTCAATAGAGATTTTCTTTGTTCAATCTTGGATTCAGTCTTTTATGATGATGATAGTGTGTTTTGTGTGGAAACTAGCTTGAATGATTCATGTTATGTTTAAGAATTGAAACTTGATTGTAACAAATTTATATTATATATCTTATATTTATATATAACTGATTACATATGAGTTCGTATATTGATTTCTGGCTCAGTGATTCAGACTTTAGCAACCATTATTTTTAACAAAGTTTTGGAGGAAATCCACCATACATTTTTAGAACCTGGACACACGTATATGGAATGTGATTGTGCATTTGTTCTTATTGAACAAGCCTAAAGAAAAAAGCCACAAGTATTTATTCCACAACATTGGACTTCCGTTATAAAATCATCTGCAAGGAGTTTTGTTGTGCATGAAATGGCTCAACAAATGTTTTTTACATTCCAAAAATTAAATACTCTAATAAACGATCCAAAACTAAATGTGGAAAAAAAGCCTCTAAATTTCTACATCACACTCTATATATAATTATATTTTCTCACTTAGAACACTTTTAAAAAAAAACTTTATTTTTGAAAGTATACAAATTACAGACTATGCTTAATTAATGTTAACAATTATAGTTTGAACGTAAGCTAGCAAGTGACTCTAATAGAATGATCTACTTTTTTATTTTAAGCTGTATTTATAATGTTTTAGGTAATAACTTATAATCTAATGGTGTTGTTGGCTTCCTTCGGTGTGGTCTTGGCGGAGGTCTCGTGGCGTTGGTATTGCGTTGCGTTTGTCTAGGTGTTATGGTTACGTTTCTCCTCCTTCCTTGGGATTAAATTCCGTCCTCGGAATTTCGAGAAGTTCTTGAAGGGCTGCTACTTGGTGTTGTGGCATTTTGGGTCCAAATAACAGTTTGTAGATTCTTCTTCTCTTGCGAATTGCTATGTATAAAATTAATGCTAAAACAGACATGATTAATAATGTGAGGATGAGGCTGATGCTGGTTGTCATCAATGGCTGTAGATTTGTCGTTTCGATGGGCTCGAGTCGGTGATGGGTTCTTGGAATTTCCAATTTTTCTAATATAAGTGAATGTTTCGGGTGAAGTTTCATTTGTATGATATTTGGCATTTGCAGTTCTTGGATGGTTTGCGGGTTTATCTTTTGTCCCATGATGTATAGTTTCATCTGTGGAAATCACGCTGGAGTGGTTGACAGTGATTTCGCCAATTTTAAGGGGTTTTGCTAATCCTAGTAGAACGACGTGGTCAGTCTCTATGATAAAGTTTTCTGTAACGTGTGCAGTGAGGCATCCTTGTACGTCTGGGATTTGACATTTTGAGTAAACTCTATCTTGGCAAATGATGATGTTAGATTTTTGGCGTGCAATTTTCGTACCATGTGTTATTTGCGTAGTACTTTGCAGGTGGGATTATCATTGCTTGTTCATTGTTAGGTATCGAATATATTTTGGAAGTTGGGTAAGAGTGGACGTGGAGAATAGGAATTTTTAGGATAATAAGCATACTTGTTTGAGTTATACATATTACTGAATGTGAGGCTTCTAAAAGTTCATAGGGGTGTTCTTCATTGAGTATTAGAGCGTCTCGAGGATAAATTGAGAGAAGTGTGTTTTGAAGATTAAGTATCTCATGTAAGGTAAGAAGTTCGATATTTGGAATATTGGATTGAGAGAATGTTATTGTTCTTAATAGTTTTTTGATATATTCGTTTATGCTTTGTATTTCTAAAATTTCGTTAAGTATGGCTAATTGTTTGGAAACATGATCTATTTCATTTGATATTAGGGCATTGTTATCATTTAACTTTTTAAGAAGTATGTCGAATCTGGTATTAAAGGTTTCGCCATAAGAGATTTGATTGTTATACTTTTTTATTATTTCGTTTTGTTTAAGCTCGACTGCAGCGAGATGAGATTTGAGGAGTTCGAAGTCTGAGTCGTCGGGATTGCCGGTAATGTATTTGATAGTTGTACCTAAGAAGTTGAAAAGACCTCGTTTTTGTATTCTTTTTCGTGTAATTTTGTGTAAGTTATCTTCTGCTTCTTTTAGTAGGTGAATAAATTGGTTTTTTAGAAGTTGTATCAAGGGTATGTTTGGTAAGACGTTGTCGAAGTTGTCGCTACTGTTGGATAGTGTTTGTTGGAGTTTGTGTAAGTCAATTTGTAGTATGTGTTTGTGGAAATGAGTTATGATTTTTGAGTCTCCTATTGATTCCGTATAGTAACCATTATTGGGTATCTCTTGGATTTTGACCAGTGCTTGCAGATGTTGAAGGGCCATCCTGTAAAGAGGATTTTTTGTAGTGTTTTCTTTGTCTTTTAACGTATTTTAAGTGTGTACTAGTTTTGTTATTTTTTGCCGTTAGGCCAGTAATTTTTGTTTTGTTTTGTGAAGTGGGGGTTATTGTCTGATATAGAAGGTCTAGTTTGGGTTGAATTTTCTTTTTCTTTGCGTAAACTTTTTGTGTGATTGTAGGTATTTCTTCTGCGTCTTTATTTACTTTTTCTAGAGCTTTGTCTCTTTTTTCTTTTGTTTTTGTATATATGTGGTCAATAAATGGAAGTAGTTCGTTTTTATGTTGTTCATTATAAGTTTCATAGATAGGTAGGTCAAAGTCAAAATTAATTTCATTTAGATAAGGGCCGTAAAGTATTGAAAATGGTGAATAACCTGTAGAACTGTGAATAGATTGATTGTACACAAGGACAGCTTGTGTAAAGGTGTCATCTAAGGAGTTTTGCGGATTTTGTGCTTTTAATGTTCGAATTTTTTCTAACAAGGTTGAGTGGAATCTTTCGACTGGGGAGTTTGATGAAGAATTGTTAACAGTGGTTGTATGAGTTTCGATCTTGTGTAGATTCAAGAATTCTTTGATAACTGAGGAATTGAATTCTTTTCCGCTGTCGAATACAATTTTCTTGGGATGGTTATGGTGTGAGAAATAATGTCTAATTTTGCTTAAAATCGATACGGAGGCTTTGTCTGGAAGTTTGTAGCATTGGGCGTATTTTGAAAATGAGTCGACTAATGTTAGGTAAATAAGATTTATTGCATTGTAGTATGTCTACATGTAAAATATCAAATGGTTTCTGTCCTAATAGCGGACCTAATTGAGGTAGTTTGTATGGTTGGCGTTCATATTTGTTTTGTAAACAAATATCACATTTGTTAATAAAATTTGCTATCGTGGTTTGCATTGAGGGCCAGTAAAACTTTTGTTTTAGATGTTTATATGTTTCAATTATGCCGTTGTGATTCATGACATGATAAGTTTTTGTACATTCTATTTGTTTTTCTTCGCTTTCTATATCTTGTAAAAGTTTTTCGCAGAAATTTGCTTTAACAGTATTATCTATGTGTGTTCTAAAGAAATTACATATGAAAGGTTGGAAACAATGTGGAGTTTTTATGCCGAATTTTTGGCTTGGTTTTAAAATTGCTTTAAATGCGTCGACAAGACAATCTTGCCAATTTTCAGTAACGTGAACGGAGTATCTATGTTTTTTAAATACTCTTTTGTAAGTGACGTCGTATTTTTCGCTGTTAGGAATAATTATTATTTGATTAGTTGATAAATTTAAGGGTTCTTCTGATATAGGTATGCCATTAATAGGGTCTTCTAATGAAGTGTGTTGTGTTTGGGTTTCATCGAGATTATTTTGAATATTATCGAATGTATCTAAGAATTCGTCTGGGTCAAAGTCGTTAGTATTTGGTGGTTCGGCTATAATTGAAGATTTTGTAAGGGCATTAATTTGTATTCTAGATAGGGCGTCGCTAACTTGATTGTCGCGACCTCGGCGATATCTAACTTCGAAGTCGTAGTCTTCTAATTTTAATCGCCATCTGGCTAAACGGGATGTAGGATCTTTTATTTTATAAATCCATACTAAAGGATTATGGTCGGTTTCGACTATAAAACGAGTTCCATAAAGGTAAGGTCGGAAATGTTTACAAGAATCGATGATAGCGAGTAATTCACGTTCTGTTGTGCTATAATTTTGCTCGGCTGTATTTAGAGTGCGAGAATGATATGCGACGGGATGACCGTCTTGGGTTAACACAGCGCCTAATGCGATGTTGGAAGCGTCGGTTGTCAATGTGAATTGTTTTGAGAAATCAGGATATTGTAAAACTGGAGAGTTTGAAAGTAATTCTTTGCATTTAGCGAATGCTTCTAGATAGGTGGAATTTGTTGGGTCAATAATCGCATTTTTTCTTGTACAACGTGTTAGGGGAGAAGTAATTTTTGCAAAATTTGGGATGAAGCGTCTGTAATATCCGATTAGTCCTAAGAAAGATTTTATTTCTTTTATTGTTTTGGGAAGTGGATATTCTCTAATCGCTTTGAGTTTTGCGGGATTTGGTTTGACTCCTTCTGGGGTAACAACGTGGCCTAGGAAGGTGACTTCTTTTGTTAGGAATTCGGATTTGTCAAGTTGGACTTTTAAATTAGTTTCTTGGAATCTTTGGAAAATTTGAGATATGTGGATAAGATGTTCTTGTAATGACTTGGAAAATATGATTACGTCATCCATGTAGACGAAACAAAATTTGTGTAGAAAGGGGCGTAGAATATTGTCCATTAATTTTTGGAAGTTGCTGGACTGCACTTTAGACCGAAAGGCATTCTAAGAAATTCAAAATGGCCATGGGGTACAGTGAAAGCGGTTTTTTCTATAGAGTCGGGATGAACTTCTATTTGATGGAATCCTTGGGCTAAGTCTAGGGTCGTGAAATATGTGGCTTTACCTAAGTTGTCTAGAATTTCATCTATTTTTGGGAGAGGGTATTTATCTTCGATTGTGTTTTCGTTTAATTTTCTATAATCTATTACCATGCGAAATTTCTTTTGCCGGAGGCGTCAGTTTTTTTTGGGGACGATCCACACGGGTGCTGAATAGGGGGAGATTGAAGGTCTAATAATATTATTATCAAGTAATTTGTTTATTTGTCGCGTAATTTCTTCTTGCATTGCTTTGGGGTGTCTAAAGTTTCTTGAGTAAATAGGGTTTTCGTCTTTAGTCCTGATATGATGTTTTATTTCTGATGTGAAAGTTAGTTTGTCTTTTTCGTCGTAAAATATGTCTTTGTATTTGTGGCATAGTCTTAGTATTTTTTCTTTTTCTTCGGGGTTTAAGTGTTGTGTGCGAATTATGCTAGGGTCGAAATTGGAAGGTATGTCGTTGGTTATTTCGTAGTTGTTTAGGTTTTCTACATGTATGGGTTTTATTTGTATTGGATAATCAAGAGTGATGTTATCGATGTAACCGTTAGTAACGTGATGAATGGATTCTGGAAAGATTTCGTTATTTATTCTTGTTTCGGGAAATAATATTTCGCCTTGTTCTATGTCAACGGGTATTTTGAAAGAAAGTGTTTGAAAGGGTATCTCTATGTCGTAACGTTGTAGTGTTAATGTTTTATTTGTGTAATTTAAAATGGCTTGAAATGAATCTAGATCAAAATTTCCTAATAAAATGTCGAAGTCTTTACTCCAGTCAGCGATGCGTGCATCGATAAAATCGGGTATATTTAATTCTTTAAATAGGGGAGTTTTGATATTGTCTGAATATTGGTCGTTTTTTTCATTGATGTAAGCGTGAAGTCTTTTTTGTAAATGTGATGAGGATTAAATAACTTTGAAGCTTTGGGAGAGATAATGGTGTCAGATCCACCAGTATCGATAAGGATTTTTAGTTTACTTTCGGGTAATACAAAGAATGGAAGTCTTGGGTGATTTTTGATATTATTTAAATCAATTGAGGTGGAGGTTGCTCTTGCAATGAGGTGTCGTGAAAATTTTCTTCTTGGGGAAGATCTTGGGTATTGTCAGGGTCATCGTAATATTCTGTCTCCTGAGGGTTATAGTAATCTGTTTCGTGGTAATTTTCGAATGAATCAGGGCAGTTCTCTGATTCGACGTTAAAGTTTTGGGTCCATCTTGTCGATGTTGTCATGGGTCGTGCTTCTGTACGGATTGTTTCTACACCACTCATTGGTCGAGGGTTGTAAGATTGAGGGTTTTGTGTTGTTCGAGGAAAGTTCGAGTTTTGGTATTTATTTGTCGTGTTTTTGTGGAAATTTGTATTTGAAGGTCTTGAATTGAATTTATTATTGTTGTGAGGTGTGGCAGGATTTCGATTAAAATTCGCGTTCGTATTTTGAGAATTTTGTTGATTAAAATTTGAGTTAGAATTTTGGGGAATTTGTCTATTGAAATTTGTGTTGGTATTATGTGCTATTGGTCTAGATTGATACGTCGGTTTTGGTTTCACTTTTTGATTTTTAAGAAAGTTCATATAAGAAACTTGATTTCTGTGATTATCATAGGCTATACACTTTTGTAAAGCTGTGTCTAGAGTATCGAGTTGGAAGTGCGAAAGGTATTCGCAATAGGGATTGTTTACGCCTGTAGAAAATGTTTTTAAGGCTAAATTTTTAAAGTAGGGTGATTTAAAAAGCACCGTTTCTGCATTATTATGCAAAGAAATATGTTGTAATAAATCGTTTAAATGGGTAGTTATTCGTTGGTAGTAGTCGTCATAAGTTTCATGTGGTTTTTGTACGGTTGTAGTTAGTTGAGTGACTAGGATTTCCTCAGATCTCCTGTCGCCGTATTTAGCTAGTAAGGCTGGTCGGACATCTGTCCAAACAGTTTTATTAGAAAAATTTAGGTAGTCTCTCGGCTCACCTTTTATTCTTGAAAGAATATTTGCATTTAATACAAATGCTTGAACTTCTGTTGGGTTTTGGCCTGCTAGAAATTCGATTAGGGCATCTACGGATCTAATAAATGTCGATAGGTTTTGACCTGTTGTGTATTCGGGAAGAGTAGCACACAGGCTTGAAATATCACCGTTTGAAATGGGCATTTTATCCTCTATAATCGGAGAAATTTCTTGGAGAATAGGAAGTCGATGTAAAGGGCTTCTATCACGAAGATGATTTCGTTCGGATTTACAAAGGATAATATTAAGTTCAGTTTCAGTTAACTCAACAAATGTGCTCATAAGTAAAATGAAAATAAAATAAAGGAAAAACTTACAGGAATATTATCAGCAGCGTCACTGGATTATTCTGCATCGTTTTCCGGTTCGTGGGTCCTCTACCAAACAACTGAAGTTGACCAGGAATCTTGCTAATTCTGTGTTGAGGATCCTGTTCGCAGCGCCAATTATACTTTCTCACTTAGAACACTTTTAAAAAAAAACTTTATTTTTGAAAGTATACAAATTACAGACTATGCTTAATTAATGTTAACAATTATAGTTGAACGTAAGCTAGCAAGTGACTCTAATAGAATGATCTACTTTTTTATTTTAAGCTGTATTTATAATGTTTTAGGTAATAACTTATAATCTAATGGTGTTGTTGGCTTCCTTCGGTGTGGTCTTGGCGGAGGTCTCGTGGCGTTGGTATTGCGTTGCGTTTGTCTAGGTGTTATGGTTACGTTTCTATATATATACACAAAAGAATTCAACCGTCTGTCTTTGTCAGACTCAATTTATCAATATCTCTTTTACCCTTGTCCCACTAGCTACATGTCATTGATGTTAGCATACTTTAGATTTAAACATAAGTCTTTCCATACATACAATAGTTTATTCACAAGTTTTAACAAAATTTTCAAGGTATACCACACTGCAACCCCAACATATTGTTGTTTGCTGCTGTTATAAGGAACAGTTAATTAATTTTTTTTTTAATTTCTTAAAATATTCATTTAACACATTGTTGGCTGATGTTACATTAAGAGACGTAATACAAGTTACATTTATTGCTTTGCTCCTGCATTCAGACAAGGTGTGAAGGTCAGCAACAACCCCGGGTCTTACATGGCCATGCAGGTTATCTGTTAAATACTTTAACATATAATACACAACAAATTTCGTTTTTCCCCAGATATTTAGTGGCTTGACTCATGTATATCTGGTAAGTATTCAGAAACATTGCTTTGTAAACCTTAGGCAAATTTGAATCTTTTTGCTTGCTTTTACTAAAGTGGTAGGGGTAATACTTATTCCAAGTAATATTACACTGATGTTGGTCTTTTTAGCCCAAAAACGTTGTGATGTAGCCCGAAAGTGTATTTTTAATTATATACCTTTTATAAAGGATTTTTAAATGAAAAAAATTTTTTTCTATACTTTCTTCCAGGTCAGTACAAATACGTATTTTATTAAATTTTACTTGTCATTTTAGTTATAAGTACCTAGATATTACAAGATTCAACTCTACTAACTGCACAGGATTTGATCTCGCGTATTATCGCTTATAAAACTGGTGTGTTACACGCTCTATTAAGTTATCGAAGCAGATTTTAACAGAAATGTTTATTTAAAACTAAAATCCCTCATTCTAATCACTGCTCTACACTTGTAAGTACATAAATCATAGGCCAACCGTCCCTGTTTCTAATGGCATCCCATCTAACTTTAATTAGAAAGGTTTTTGTTTATGTTTGAGGCTGACTGTCGGGCTGGGGAAAACTTGAGTGACGTTAGACGGTCTGACAGTGGTCCGCCGGAATTCCGGCGGTGGGTATGGGATTTTCCGTTTTGGCCTTTATCAGATTCTATCAGATTCCGCCCCCGAGAGAAGCTTTCAAACGAACCGGAGAGTTTTTGTTTGTCAGCGATTTATTGGCCAATTCGCGCTGAAAAGACGTCTATTTAGGGAGCGATTAACACACTAAATGTTAAAGACAAAAAAGGGTCCAAACAATGGGAATGTTTCAAAATTTAAGCATTTATATTAGCTTTCTATTACTATAAGTATGTAATATAAAAGTAATAAAAAAATAAGTACGTAAACCAGGAAGATATCTGGAATAGGACGAACGTATTGTAAATTAGTAAAATTTCTACCTAGTGAAACATTATCAGCAGTGATGGGAAGTTATAAGCATCTGGTGCTTGTGCTATAAATATTATCGTACAGATCTACCAAAATTTCCACCATTTCTTCATCAACTGATTTAAGCAACTTAATTGGGATGTCATTTGGGTCTGTAGGTTTCCTTAGTTTTATCTATTTTAGTGTATAGTCTACTTGCTGTCTTAGAATTTTTGGACCTGTTTCTTCCGTTTTCTTATCTGTTATTTATTGTTTCTCATCTATGGAAATTTTTTTAAATATTCCGACCATTTATTTAGTTGATTTTGTCTCTGAGACTTTTACTATTCGAATCTTTTATTACATGTATGTGATTCTGTTTTTTGATTGTCACTTCCTTTACTTTTCGATGAACTATGATAGCGAAACCTGGAAACCATCAAATATATTCGCGATCGTATAGGCCAATATCATTATTGCCAATGATTTTCAAAATTGTTTAAAAAGATCCTGTTAAAAAGACTAAAACCTAAACCAGACCACAAACGTATTATTTCACTTCATCAATTTGAGTTTAGAAATAATCACGCAACAATAGATCTGGTTCACAGAATCACTAATCAAATAGAAAAAGCACTTGAAGAAAAAAGGGTATGATCAGCGGTTTTTCTGGATCATTCCCAGGCTTTTGATAACGTCAAAGCTAGAATACACACTGAATTTACTTATACCTAAAGAACCGTGTCAATTACTGAAATCGTGTAAAGTAAAATATGAAGATTGATACTCTAACTTATCTAATTTAAGAACAATAAACGCTAGAGTATCCCAGGGTAGTGTTTTGGATCCATTATTTTATCTGCTGTACACCTACGATACACCAGTATTAAAAACCACATACCTATTATGTTTTCTGAAGAAATAAATACATTAGCTCTTGATGATAATAAAATTAAACCAAAAGCAAAATAGTAAGGAAGGCTTATCACGACAATAGCATGGACTAAGAAATGGAGTATTAAACTCAAGGAGACCAAAGCAATACACGCAGACTTTACCAACAAATAAATAAATAAAACACGAATTGTACTAAATGGCACTGCTATATCATATGCCAATACAGCGAAATATCTGTTGATGATTCTAGATGTCACTTTAAGATGTAAAGGACACATCAAAAAGAAAAGAAAATAGAACATGCAGGAAATGGGACATACGACAAGATAGAAATAAGTCTGACAGAAGTCAAGAGAGCAATCAAGACATTGAAGAACAAAAAAGCCAAAGGACCCGGAGGGATACCAAACGAACTAATTAAAAACGGAACGGAAAAGTTATTCCGCATGCTACACAGAATGTTCGAAAGAGGAAATACCTGCGGAATGGACACAAGCATACATCACATCCATACATAAGAAAGGAAACAGGAAAAAATGTGAAAACTACAGAGGAATTAGTATAATATCGTCGGTAGGTAGACTTTACGGAAAATTATCAAGGAAAAACTAGAAACTGAAATAATAGGAAAAATTGGAGAAGACCAAGCAGGGTTCACAGTAGGAAAATCATGCCTAGATCATACGTACACATTAGAACAACTGATAGAGAAGAAAATGGCAAAAGGTAGACCGGTCCATCTGGCGTTTGTTGATCTAAAGAAAACATACGACTCAATACCTAGAGTCAAATTATGGGAAGCAATAAATGATCTCGGAATCCGACAAATACTAATAAAAGCAGTTAAAGCACTGTACAAAGAAAGCAAAGTAGCTATTAAATGTGGAAATAAAGCCTACAATCCATTTAAGACGACAAAAGGACTTCTACAAGGCTGTGCTACGTCCCCTACTCTGTTTAAAATATTCTTGGAAAAGACACTCAAACCATGGAGGAGAAAGTGTGAAGGAATGGGCATACCAGTAAGAGACGAATACTTATACACCTTAAGTTTTGCCGACGATCAAGTAGTCATCGCACAAGATGAAGAAGATCTCAGCTTTATGCTCAGAAAACTAGAAAAAGAATATAAAAACAACGGAATGGAAATAAACTTAGAGAAAACTGGATACCTAACAACAGAAAACAAGGATATGAGAAACCTAGAGATAGACGAGGGAAGACAAGTAAATGGAACAGATAAAATCAAGTATTTAGGAACTATAATATCGAACCAGAGAACAACAGAAGAAGATATAAACAACAGACTAAGACAAACAAGAAACTGTATAAGACAACTAAAAGGACTTCTACAAGGCTGTGCTACGTCCCCTACTCTGTTTAAAATATTCTTGGAAAAGACACTCAAACCATGGAGGAGAAAGTGCGAAGGAATAGGCATACCAGTAAGAGACGAATACTTATACACCTTAAGTTTTGCCGACGATCAAGTAGTCATCGCACAAGATGAAGAAGATCTCAGCTTTATGCTCAGAAAACTAGAAAAAGAATATAAAAACAACGGAATGGAAATAAACTTAGAGAAAACTGGATACCTAACAACAGAAAACAAGGATATGAGAAACCTAGAGATAGACGAGGGAAGACAAGTAAATGGAACAGATAAATTCAAGTATTTAGGAACTATAATATCGAACCAGAGAACAACAGAAGAAGATATAAACAACAGACTAAGAGAAACAAGAAACTGTATAAGACAACTAAATTCAGTGCTGTGGGATAAGAACATTACGATAAAGACAAAAAAGAGAATATATAATACCCTGACAAGAAGTATCCTGACATATGGGTCCGAAAACTGGACAATAAACAAGAGAAAAAGAGCAGTAGAAATGGAGTACCTGAGGAGAAGCTGTAGACTTACAAAAGAGACAGAATTGAAAACGCAGAGATTAAGCGGAGAATGGGCGGAGGAGAATCCTGGTATTCTAGTACGGCCACGTCAGAAGAGCGGACAGAGGACGCTGGATAAACAAAATCACAGAATGGAGCCCGATCGGAAGAAGAAAGAGAGGAAGACCCCGAAGGTCATTCAGAGATGAAATCGACGAGGCTATGGAGAAAAGAACCCTGCGAGATGGAGACTGGAATGACAGGGAAAATTGGAGAAAACGGTTGATTGAAGGAAGACAGTGAAAACTGTGGAAATCCTTAGTAGTAGTAGTAGAATAGAACTGAACATAAAAAACCTATATTGGCATCTTAGAAGAAAATCCAAGCTATCAATACATAATAAGGTTTTGATATATAAACAAGCAATGAGGTGTAGACATATGGCATACAGCTCTGGGTACGTATCAGTGTCAACTCCATCCAAATGATTTAAGTTCAACTAAGGGATATTGTAAATTCTCTTTTTCTTTTTCGTGTGCCATATCAGAATTATACGACGTTGGCGATCACCATTGCGAAGGCTGGATCTTCGGCGATATGGAATAATTGTTTCGATTTTATTTCGATTTAATAAAGAAACCCGTTTTCTTTCTTCACCTCTACGGCGCTCTATTTTCCCTTTAGGGAATAGTTGTAATACTTTATATCGACTTCCCCTTACTATATGTCATAGATAAGACATTTTTCGATGTTAAACAGTCTATCAGTTTAGCAGTTCTCTATCTTTATTGACGCTCCTTAGTACTTCTTCATTTGTTTCCTTGCTGTCCAAGGTATCTTCAGTATTCGTCTATGAACCTACACTTCACTTTTGCTTCACTTTTGTTCATGATCGATAATTTTAACGTCCACACTACTGCACTATACATAGCACTTAACCATTCTTTGTCTTGGTTCTAAACTGAAATTATTATTGCAAAGAAATTACTTCATTTTTATAAAAATAGTTTTAGTCATTTCTATTCTACGTTCTATTTCTATGTCTGGATCTAGTTGGTCCGTTATCACAGTTCACAAATACGTCGTTTTGTGAACTTTCTCAACTTGGACTCCGTTTAATCGAAGCTTTGCATCTGGATGTGCTTCTCGAATAAACACTAATAATTTGTTTTTGTTTGAGTTTATTTTAATGTCCATTTCCTCTCCTACCTCGTGAATACGATCAAGCATAATTTGGAGACCTTCAATATTATCTGACAGAATTACTGTATCTGTCTGCATATCTAATCACATTCAGTAGTTCCAGTTAATTTTTATTCCACATTGTTGTCTCTCAAGTCCCTTGTTAAATAACTGGTCCGAGTAAACATTGAACAATGTTGGCGACAAAATGCAACCTTGTCTGACTCCTCGTTGTACGGAGATTTCATCGATGTAATTATCTCCAATTTTTACAATAGCAATTTGACTCCAGTACAAATTTTTAATGACACCGTTAATTGTGGCTTATTCCCATTTAAATAGTAATTAACTTGTTAATAGGGTGGTAAGTCAGTGAAGAAAATGGACTTCGCTCCCAGATATTTAACATATTTCTTGGTTTTTGTTCCTAAACTGTAAAGAACCGTTGATTAAATGAACGTTCGGTATAGATCCAACTTTGTCGCCCTGGAAATAGAGTGTGCTTTCAATAATATGTACATTGCGCCTTATTTGTTTGTCACTAGATATTCAAACTCGTGAACTTTCTTGAAACAATATTCCCTTCCTCATTGTTTGTATCTGTATTTAGTTGCGTGTTTCCAGAAACTAGGTAGGTTTGATATTATTGACTCTCAGAGAAAGTTGTTGGTAAATATCTTTCTTATAAAATAATTATTTTTGCTGTGAGTTTAATGCATTTTTTTAAAGCTATCATTCCATTTTATTTTTAAAAAATTACGATAATTAAGATAGTGTGAGATTGGTGAACAAACTTTTATTTTATAAATAATTCGTGAACTTGTTTTATTTATCCACGTATGAGATATGGTAGCAGATAAATAAAGCCAAAGTGATATTGACTTAGCTTTTCAGTTTACAAACTGTTCTGTTCTAACAGTGTTACGGCATCGACAAACCGTTGTTTTCACTACTCTTGTACGGACCATATTTCCCGAAAGCTTTTGCGAAAACACAATGTTAAACAATTATTGCATGGGACACTAGCACCGCATTTACAGTCTCTATCTGTCAGGGTTATCTCTCTCGAAATATATATACGTAGACACTGTGTCGGTGATACTAACAACGTTTATGTCTCTTTGCATACACTGTATACACTGTGCGAAATTTATATCTTGTCATTAAAGTGTTTGATACCGGGTTTACTTGGGAACTCTTGTGTATTCTTAGCAGCTTGGAAGTTTCGTATGGAAGCTTTATTAGATCGGTGGATCGTTGTTTTGAAGCGGTTTACTTAAATAATGACTTTTTAAATGCGTATATAACAATTTTGCCTACAAAACGGTATTATACTTTGAACTATATTAAAGCTAGTTTTAAACCATTAGTTTAAAGTGTTCAATTTTGATAAAAAATAGTTCATACCTGTTATTTAAATGATGTTATATAAAAATATGTGGAGAATACAACGAAAATGCGACTGTACGAGATTCTGGATCATTTCTGTTCCGCTGCCAGTATGTTCTTCAGGTATAAGACTCATTGTACCTCTCACATAATTTGGAATCTCTTTCTAATTCTGGAAAAATTGAGAAGTTTTCTACACACAAATCTACTGTATATCGAAAAAAAAAAAAACGTTCGAAGGACGACGTTTCTTCGATATTCTAAAGGCTGTGGTGTCAAATAAATATTGTAAACGACGTACAACTTTACTTCATATGTCGCATACATAATTTGTCGGTCACCGGTAACTTCACGTAGTCATTAAAGAACTTCAGGTTATGGTCTCAAATAAATGCCTTACGCCGCGTACAGAGTTAAGCTAGATGTCGCATACAGCTTTTTTCTTCGTTAGTAACTTCACATAGTATATATAACGTAAACAGATTTGGAAATTTTTGAACTGAGAATAGGATTTTAATACAATAACTAAGATCGCATAATTTTCAATTAATCAGTATAAATTTTAATATAACGTCGCGATGTTTTATATAGTGGGTTCGCTATATTTACGCGGGTTTTGGATTAACAAAATTATGCTAATGACTCATTGATAACCAGTTACAGTAAACTGCATTAATGGTAATATTTTAAAATACATTAAAATAACATTAGGGTAGGTATAAATTTGTTACAATATTGCAGTTGAATTGATTCTTTGCCAGTATTGACATTGTATATTTGGTGGAAATATTTAAAAATGCCTAGACGTGTGTTAGATGTAGATAGTCTAATTTGTAGTGTACATAAGTATTTTACGGATGAAAAAGAAAATGGCGGTCCTTTAAAATCGGTAATGTCTGTTCAACAACGCGTATGTGATGCTCTAGGAATTATTGAAACTCTGAAATAGAGAACTTTGCCATTTTTATTACTGGACACAATTTCCATGTTTCGTAAAAAGCGGTACAGTAAAACACCCTGGATATTTAGAAGCATATTTAATTTATTCATTTTTTTTGCTGTTTTAACAGGATAATGTTTCATCAAGTAGGCTTTGACCATTTATAAAAGCCATTAAACTGCACTTAAGTATTTTGATTCATCATCATCATCAACTAGTCTCTAACGTCCACTGCTGAACATAGGCCTCTCGCATGCTTTTCCACTTAGTCCGATTTTGCGCCATCTGAATCCAATTTGTAGTCACTCTTTTTATGTCATCTGTTCATCTCGTTGGGGGTCGACCTCTATTTCTGTAAACTTGTATTCGGGGTCTCCATTCCAAAATTCTTTTTGTCCACCGGTCATCAACTGATCTTGCTACATGACCTGCCCAGTTCCACTTTAGTGTTGTTATCCTTTCAATAACGTCTGCTACTCCTGATCTTTTGCGTATAGTAGCATTGGGTATTCTATCACGTAGAGAAATCCCTAACATAATTCTCTCCATTGCTCTTTCCGCAACTTGTAGTTTACTCACTGTTGTTCTTGTAAGCGTTAGGGTTTCTGCGCCGTAGGTCATCACTGGCAAAATACATTGATTAAATACTTTTCTTTTCAGACACATTGGAATCTTAGACCTAAAAATATCCTTCATCCTTCCAAATGCAGCCCAAGCGATGTTTATTCTTCTTTTCAGCTCGATTGTTTGGTTGTCTCGACTTATTCTGATCTCATGGCCTAAGTATTTATAGGAGTCAACTGGCTCAATATCTTTATCCTCTACTGAGATGTTTTGTTGTGGACTAAATTTGTCATAAATTGTGTTTTTGAAAAATTTATTTTAAGACCAACTCTTTTTGTGGCAGTATGGAGTTCTTGGAGCATTATCTGTGCCTGATCAAAGCTGTCTGCAATAAGAACGATATCATCTGCAAATTTAAGGTTATTTAAAAATTTTCCATCTACATTGATGCCCTTTTTGTTCCAATCTATTGTTTTACAAGCGTATTCTAGCAAAGTTGTAAATAATTTAGGAGACATGTTGTCTCCTTGCCGAACGCCTCTTTCAATACGAAAAGTCCCAGTATCTTCATTAAGTCTTACACAGGCTGTAGCATGTTGATAGATGTATCTGATGAGAGATATGTATCGGTGATCTATCCTACATTGTGTTAGAGCTTGGAGCATTTCACTTTGATTGACCGTATCAAATGCTTTTTCAAAGTCGACAAAGACAAGTATCAGGGGTCTATTATATTAAATGGTTTTTTCAATTAACGACTTGATGGTTTGCAAATGATCATTTGTTCCGTATCCAGCTCTAAATCCTGCTTGCTCGCAAGGTTGATAGAAGTCTAGTTTTGATGTAAACCTATTAGTTATTATCTTCATAAACAACTTATAAACGTGAGATAACAAGCTAATAGGTCTATAGTTCTTTAGCTCCGTTATATCTCCCTTTTTGTGCATGACTACTATAACAGCTGTATTCCACTGAGATGGTGTAACCTCGTTTGAAAGGCATAAGTTATATAATTGCGTCAATGCTTTCAATACTGTCTGTCCTCCTGCTTTAACTGCCTCAATAACGATTTGATCATCACCAGCTGCTTTATTGTTTTTCATTCAAGTATTTTGATTCATTCTGCCATAATAAATAGATTTCTAATTAGTTAATAAGTTGGGGACTATTTCCGATATAAATGGAAACAGCACATGCTCATCAATATTTTTATTATAAAGTTTATCGAAAACCTATGCAACTGAATTTTCAGATCTCGAAACTGTTTAGGTTGGCAGATACGTCTATTAGGCCACACCGTAAGAAACCCGATATTATTATCTATTTTAAAGCAATAATTTGTTAAAAATAATTTCTGAATATAATAAATTACCACACAAATAAGAAGTGTAACAAGTAACAGGCAACCTTCTGCATTAGAAACCAGCGCCTTGGAGCAAAAATGCTGGTGATGAGTTTACCTATCTCCAAAGGATGCCGGTGATCAGTTTACTATATCTTGGAGGGTCTATTAAATTTATGGGGGTTATAAAGTGATGAGTGATTTGTCGGTCAGATAGCTCAGCGGGCTGTGCGGCTGCCTCTCATTCGCTTCACTGTCGAATGGTTCAGTGGATGTGGGATCGAGCCCCAGCTCGGTGTACAGAAAACAAAAAGTCTAACGCAGCAGTTTAAAATTCTAGATGAATCTGCGGCTTAAACTAGAATATGCTGGGATCTGATCGGCCTATGATGGAGCAGTACAGCAAGAGATAAGGGCTTGCGGCTCGGTGATACTCCTCCAAAGATCCCTACCGGACGGGCGTAACGCCAAAAAAAACCGGATATATATATATATATATATATATATATATATATATATAAGTGATGAGTTCGTACACGTCCCTTCTTGCTTATTTCTCTGGCCTATATAGACACCTATTTATATTATATTCGGACCTTTTGCAGAGTAAGAAAATGAAATTTTTTTAGATATTTCTAGATTATCATCTCTTAATAATCTTATCATTACTGGAGATTTTAATTTCCCAGAAATTACCTGGCCAATAACTTCATTATCTGACGCCTAAAACGCTCATAATTTATTTAAAAGCTTTGCAGTAAATTCAAACCTGATACAACTCATTACAGAACTTACTAGATTTAGTAATAATAACTAACCTTCTACTTTAGATCTAGTGCTTATTAATGACGAACAGCTGATTTCATCTCTCGAAGTCAGTTCTCCTATAGGAAAGTTAGATCATGCAGTTATAACGGCTCACATCCAGTTCAATCAAATATTAGCCCGCAAAAATAATATTGTAACATATGCTACTACCGACTTTACCGAAGTTGACACTGAACTCTCTCAAATCGACTGGCATTTATTTTTTGCAGACTTAAACGACCCCTCATTAATGTGGACTGCATTTTTCGATAAAGTCCACAATATAATTTTTACAAATACTATTTTTCGTAAGAGTTACAAAAACAACCTTAGACCCTGGATAAATCGAACAGCAATTAAACAAATTAATCACAAACGACATCTATGGCGAAAATTTAAACACACCGGGCTTCTTAGTGATTTCCAAAGCCACCGCAGATTTTCAAATAACTTTCTAAAAACCCCAAGACAAAATTTTTAAGCAAACGTTATTGAAAGTGGTAACATTAAAAAAGTTTATAAATACATACGTTTCTCCATGACTTCTAAAGTTTCCATTCCGCTTCTTCAAAAAGCCAACCAGACTTTATGCTCTTCTGACAAAGAATCTTCCGAAACTCTCTCTTTAGCGTTTTCACAGGTTTTTACTAAAGAATTAAATGATGGTTATCTACCTGCTATTAACTGTAATCGTGTCGGCGCATCCTTACAGCAAGTTGAATTCACAGTGGATCATGTCAAACAACACTTAATTAAACTTCGCACGGCCGCTTCACCTAGTTTAGATGGTTTAACACCAAAACTGTTAAAAAGGTGCGCAGACACGCTTGCAATACCCTTAACGTTAATTATGCAAACTTCTTTCATCCAGAACTTCTTACCCCCTAGTTGGAAATTAGCTTCAGTTACCCCTATTTTTAAAAAAGGCAACAAACTCGACCCCAACAATTATCGTCCGATTAGCTTGCTGCTAGTAGTTGCCAAAGTTATGGAAGCCATTATTTCCGAGGAGATGACCAAATTCCTTCTCCAGGAACATCCAACACAATAACATGGATTTGTCTCTGGTCGCTCTACTCTAACCAATCTCATACATTGTGTTAACGACTGGACGTCATCCCTTAACAGTTCGCAGCCGGTCGTTGTTTATCTAGATTTTTCTAAAGCCTTTGACCGTGTACCTAAGCGCAGACTTCTACATAAGCTAGAACATTTCGGAGTTCGCGGTACTTTACTTCGTTGGATAGATGATTTCCTGACAGATCGATATTACAAAGTTAGAGTTGGCAAATATTTCTCACAGGACAGGTTAGTGGAGAGTGGAGTGCCTCAGGGTTCTGTCCTTGGACCTCTGCTTTTTACGGTTTACACCAGCGATATTCCTTATTATGTCTCAAGTAAAATATCGTTCTACGCTAACGACAAAAAAATATATGCAAATCCAAACACAAATCAGCTAACCCTCCAAATGGACTTGGACTCTATTTTAACTTGGTGTTCCCAGTGGTTACTACCCTTAAACGCGGAAAAATGTGTAGTGCTTCGAATTGGCAAAAATAACCCACTTGTGCCGTACTTTGTTAACGGGCAGCCATTAGAATCTGTGTTTTCATATAACGATCTTGGTGTTATCGTGTACAGCAGCCTAACTTGGTCCGACCATATTACCTCTATTTGTAAACGTGCAAACTCCAGACTGTACCTTATTCGGAGGTGTTTTTCGAGAGTTTCAATGCAATCATTTTGTAAACTTTACACTCTGTACGTAAGACCCATACTTGAATACGCTGGACCAACGTGGTATCCTGATCTGGTTCGAGACAAGACTCTGTTGGAAAACGTTCAAAGAAAAGTCACTCAAATTTTTTTGGGACCGAGAAGACCGTCTTATGCGGAAAGACTTAGTATGGCTAACCTAACTATTTTGAACTTTGCTGACAACGTGGAGACTTAATTACAACATTCAAAATACTAAAATTCAATTTTGGAAACCTCGATGAAATATTTATCGTAAATCAAGATAAACGCCTTAGAGGTCATCAGTATAAACTAAAGAAAGAAAATTTTCTACAAGACAAAGACAGAACTTTCTTCCAAATATAGTTTTTGAGTGCTGGAATAACCTCAACGATAACATTGTCTCCGCTTCCTCTACCAACTCGTTCAAAAACAGACTTGACCGTTTTATATTACAGTTAAAATATTGTTTTTCTTTTAAACCATAAAATTGTAATTTTATTTCTTTTATTTGTAATTTTTGTTATTTACTAGTAGGTGATTAATGAAATTTCTTTGTTTTTGGTCATAATAGGGACTTAGTTCCTCTGCCCTCGCTTATGTTATAATAATAATAATAATTTTTACATTTTTGACTTTGTAAGCATTTTGTACAGACAGTTTGAATTTATAAATTTCTCTCATATCAAATAAAAGTATAATATGTATGTTTGTAGATATATTAATATAAAAAGAGAAAATTACATATACTTTTTTGTATTAGTATAAAAAATGCAATCTCACGTGCACCAAAATTTATGACTCGCTCATAATCAGCAAACAACGTAATAAAATCTTCCAGGTAAACCCAGCGGCTGAGCCATTTATCTCGAAATATTTTAACCCGTTTGGCAGTTGAAAAATGCGTCCGGTGCGCCCATTAATTCCGAAAGTACCATTATAAATTCCGCAAATTTAACGTTTTCTTCTTTACATTATTTCCGAGATACAAATTGTCCTAATACAGAACTTCGCCTGCCCTTGACAGTCACAAATTACGGGAGCAATTCCGAAAGATAAGAAAAACGAATGCACTCTCCTCATTATTATCTCCGGCACCGGTGCAGCTTTGCGACGGCTTCGAAACTGCAAAAGCATAAGGTTAAGAGATTTCCCATTGGGCGAATGGGCCTTTTATTAAAGGAGACAAAGATGCTTTAGTAGGTGCTGCGAGTAATTTACTTTTATTCTCTACAAAACCAAGCAATTCCGTAACTGACTAAAATAAAACAAGAAACCAGTAGCATTTAGTTTATTGGTGCGGTTTCTGTGCCGCTATTTAGTGCCTCTCTGAAAAAGTTAATAGGGCTAAAATACTTGAAATAAAGTGTGTCTTTAAAAAAGTTATAAGTTATAAAATGTCGAACTTAATAAAAAAAATTAGACAACGAGAAATAGAGAATTTAACAGACAAACATACAGATTGAACCAAATTAAAACGGAACATACAATTTAATACATGTCTGTTTGAACTGCATTTGAAATAGTGGACCAATATAAAACTTGGACAAAAATAAATCCATACCTGGGTATAATTGTATAAAATATCGTTCAACTATCTGTCTCGCAACAAAGTTGTTTGCGTAAGACGGGTTTGTCTAAGGAAGCGATAATAGTTCAGGAAATGAAGCTCGAAAAAAGTTAAAACCTCGCAATTTTTTCGTCCTACATGTATCCAGTTGAAATTTTAACAGAAGGTAGGTGATAGCCCAAGGATCAAAATCTATATCGAACCGAAGTGCGCTGAAGGGTTATAGGTTGAAAACTACCCCTAATTGTCAAAAATTATAAAATAACATATTAAACCTGAATATGGGTAAGATTTGGCTTGAATTAGTTAAATAATGAGAATAAATAATATTTTATACTTTTGAATAGAGTTCCATCATATTTCAACCCTTAAAAAGCAACCCTTGTTAGAGATTAATACAAAAAAATTAGTAATGCGAAGAAATTGATTTCACCTTGGAACGATTTGCACAAAAAATTTGGAATTAAGCTCAACTCACCCTCTGCTTTATAGTTTATGTCATGCCGATGAACCCTGATTGTTCTTAGGGGTGAAAACTACCCCTAATTTTCAAAAATTGTAAAATAATATTACAAATCTTAAGATGAGTGAAATTTGGTTTGGATTAGTTAAATAGTGATTTTTTTATACTTTAAAATACAAATTTATACTTAATTATTTTCAACCTTAAAAATCAATTGTTATGAGTGCTATAGGTGAAAACAATTTTTTGCCAAAATTTTGCAACTTTTCAACTTTTGAAAATCACCCTTTACAATATTGCAGTTTTTATAAACTAATTTATAAAATATAAATTGAAAAAAGTAGAATTAAATAGAAAAAAATTTATCAACATAAAAAGGCACCATATATTCTTATACATTTACATAAATAGTTGAAAATATTTACATTTATAGGTAAAACAATTATAATATTAATTTTATTCGTCATCAATTACATCTTCATCGTGATCTATATCATCCTCATCTTCTTCAATTATTGGTGGACTGTTATTGCACCCTTCACCTGAGCACCCAGAACAAGTAGAGTTACGGTATAAACCAACATTTCTGCACCCACATGAAACGCCGCATCCTTTTTTGCATTGGCAAAAAATAATTTTCAAAAGATCATCGGGTGCAGATTGTTTGTTCATGCGAACGGGTAATAACAAACCATCTTTGGAATACCATCCCCAATCTGTTGCTCTGATATTTTCATTGCCAAGCCATAGACATATGAGCAGATAGTTTATTCTGTTGTATGGGATTTCAAAATAAGAACGCTTAAAATTTCGGTTTTGTAGATTATTATCTTCCGAAATGTACTGTACTATACTAATGGAATTTTCCGGAAAAAAATTAACTGTTTTTTTAACGTATTTCCTTTAAGTTTTAACGATAGAGTGTTTCTTCAAAAACGATTTGTAGATGTTTTTAAGAGCTTCAAGGATCTATGAATTAAATCTTTTTGGAACCCTTGGTTTTTAAATGGGGTGAGTTTAAAGGGCTCGAAAAAGATGGTGCTTGATCGTAAATCGATGCTTTAAACGGCTATATCTCGCCAAATATTCAATGTACAACAAATCTAAATAAAGGATAATTTTAGTCATTAAAAAAGCTACAATTTGGTAATTTTTATTTTTTTATATATTCAGTATTTTCGGGCATATTTAAAAAAAGAAGGGTAAAAAATATGAAACTGTAAATCGTTTCTCGCTTTAAGCTGTACTTTTTCTAAAACTAAGCATTTTAAATGGGTCAAACTTCTTGGACGTATTAACAATACATGTACAAAGGGAATTGCAGAAGGGTAAAGATCGATTTTAATTATGGGGGTGGTTAGGGGGTTGTTTTCATCGATTTTTTTCGTAAAAAATGAGGTATTGACCTTATTTTCATCATAGCTCACTCAATTTTTGAGCTAGAGTCTTTTTTATGATAGGTCTATTTATGCTCTTTAAAAAAGGTTTTGTTTTCTTCCAAAACTGCATCATTTTCCCGATATTTGACTTTGAATCTTTCAAATTTGGCATTTGAAGAAAACCGCTGAACATTGATAGGCCGTATTTCGGTTCCTATTATATCGCAAAAACATTTTAAAAGTAAAGTGTATTTATTCGCGAGTTATTCGCGAAAAATCGATTAAAAACGTGGATTTTTTCGTCTAAAAGTTGTTACTTTCAATCGCGAATAACTTGAAAAATATCATTTTATAAAAAAAATGTATGGTACATTTTTTGTTTAGAATCACTTTTTTAATCGAAACTTGTAGTTAAAACGTAAACAAAAATTTTCACCCCGGAGATGGGGTGGCAACCACCCCCTAGGCTTTGGCGCACTTTGGTTCGATATAGATTTTGATCCTTAGGCTATTACCTACCTTCTGTTAAATTTCAAGTCAATCCACGCAGCACGAAAAAATTGCGAGGTGAAATGCTTCATTTCCTGGACTATAACTGGTTTGACAGCATAATAAAATCGTAGATTTATGTGTAGCCAAAATACATTATATTCCTATGTTCCGAATTTATTTCGTTCAATCTGTATATATAAATATACATAGTAAGGGAGAGTCTGGTACAGTGAACACCTTTCGAGTAAATTTAAGATAACTTTAATATAAATCGTAATATATTAATGAGTATCAACTCAAAAAACGTCAAAGCACGTGGTAAATTAAAAATATACTCTGCAATCCCAAAAAATACAGGTTATGCAGGAGTAACTAATTTTGTTTTAAAAAAAATGTGGCCACTGTATCAAACTTGATAATACAGTGGCCTCAAAGGTAAGGTACAGTGGTCATTACTTGCAATTGCTGTTCGTTGTATTGCTCCAGCCCTTTTTGGTTTGGTTAAAATGAGTTCAACATTTCCTTTTGTAATTGTGGCAGAGTCTGTAACTATAGGAAATGAAAACTGTATTCCGTGACGCCTTAGAAAATTTACATTGTATTCTTGACCAGACTAAAGAACTTCTGTAACTTGTGCAACATAAAATTTTAAAGTTTTCTTTCTTTGAAACCTCACGAGAACAAATGAATTCACTTCCACCATTCGTGAGGATATGTCCTCGTCAGAAATTTCATCTACTTCTGAAAATAGACTAACATCGTCGGAATCCACAACATCAGACAATCTGTCATCAATGTCACTGTTACTGTCATCACTGGGTATGCTTTTATTTTTCTTTGCATTACTTCTATTCATCATCATCATTGGCTTTTACAACTCTTCGTGAGTTTTTGCCGCGTTTACTATGGCCTTCCATTGATTCCGATCCTGTGCTATTATTTCCCATGGCCTTACTTCCATCTTCTCCAGGTCTTCCCTGACTGCGTCTTTTCACCTTTTTCTAGGCCTTCCTGTCGATCTTCTACCATCTGGTCTTTCCCAAAACACATTGCTAATCAGATTACTTCTATTCGACTTGTTCTTTTGTCGATCTTCTACCATCTGGTCTTTCCCAAACACATTGCTAATCAGATTACTTCTATTCGAACTATCAGTTTTTCTTTTTACTGTAATTTTAGCTCTCTTCACTCTACTTTGCCTTGATATTCTTTCTGCTGTTTCCGCTTCTATTCTTTTATAAATTGGTGTATCAGTTAAAATTTTAGTAGCCTTCTATTTTTATTGTTCTTTTAATGGCAATAAGGTAGCTTTAGGGTATGGTTGCAGTAATACAGGGGAAATAAATCGATATTTTCGGGTGTGTTCTTGGAAGTTGCCATCGCTTCATAAGAAACAGTTTTCTTTTTAGGTGTTATTTCCGATGGATGTTTCTGATTTGTTTCTGGTATTTTATCTGGACAAGTTGATGCTGAAGGAAATTGAAAGTCCATTTGTGGTATATCGCTAACATTTGAATTATTTGGTTGTTGTTCTTCTTGATGTATGTTTGGCATGTCTGTTACGGTTGAAGCCATAAAATCATTGTCATTAAAAATGTTATCATTGAATGAAAATATCCCAGTAGCTTCAAAAGCTGATACCACATTTGATTAAGTGGATAAGCGTCGCTCAAAATCTCTGCTATTCCGTAAATTTTTATCTTCTTTCCAGGATTTTTCAATAACCAATTTTGACAACCATGTGAGTAATATTTCTTCAGAGGACCAAATACAGCTTTATCTAGTGGCTGAAGGCGACGACTAGTATGTGGCGGCAAAGTCAACAAGATCATATTATTTTCTTTTAGAAATTTAATAGATGATAAGGAAACATGGCTCTCATGGTTGTCCATGATTAATAAAATGGGAGATTCCTTTGTAGGATTAGTATGTTTGACAAAATGTATCATCCACTGTTCAAATAATTCTGCTGTCATCCATCCAGATGGTGCAGCACACCCCTGGGAGCCTGGAGGTGCGTTTTTAACCATATTATCATTAAAAAATTTTCTAGGGAACATTAAAAACGGCGGAATTAAATTACCTATAGCGTTTATTACATTGCACATGGTAACCAAAGTGCCTCTTTCATTTAAAACTATATGGCCTACTTGTTTCTGTCCCTTTTTGGCTATTACTTTTTCTGTATCTGGCACAGTTGTTAATGTTGTTTCATCAACATTATATACCTGACTAGGTCTTAATGCATATTTTTCGTAAATCTTCTTAAGATTACTAAAAAAATTTGCAACGACTGGTCTATTAAACCCCATTCCCCATTGCATATTGTGAGGTTGCTTCTGCTGATCGTAATGATAATTCTGAATTTTGTTTCATAAAACTTGTAAACCAAACTTGCCTGCCATCTTGTTTTCTTTCCATAAAGTTGGTATTTTTTCCTGTTAGCAATTGCCAAACCATAATCTAGTTGTCTGGCAGCTTTCGGATTGAAACCATGATAAAGCTTGGTCATCGTCTGTAAATAATTACTCAGTTCCTTTTCCTCAATTGAAGAAAAAATTTGATTGATACCGTCATTTGGGGGTCAATCTTGGAGCTCCCTCAAGAACACCTGAAGTCCAATATATATTATTTTCGTTGCACTTTTTAAAATATCTCCTAAACGTAGTAAGTGTAATGTCAGCAGTAGCAGTGGTAGTAGCAGTAACAGGAGTAGCAGCAACCTTTTGTGATAATCCACCTTCCCAAACATCATAAATCGCTTTTCTCATATTTTTTATCCGTAGTTTTTCCAATACTGAGATTTTTTGGTATTTTCCGTGATATATTACTATCTGAAACAAAATTATTTTTGATATTTTTTGCAGAAAGAACAATGACCACTGCTTTTTACAAACGTATGTAGGAACAGTGGCCACCACTTTTTTTGTCAAAAGCAGTGGCCTCATTGTTTGGGAGGCATAACCTAAAATCTTCTACTTTGAAGATAGATCATAATTTGCATCACCTGCAAGTTTTAAATAATATACTGTATACCACAAAACATACAGAACATTTTTAATATGTATATTATTATTGGTTGAAAAGATGTTTAAACTTACCTGCTAATTCAACACAACACAGCTCTCAACAGGTTCGTATACAAAATGGTTCTGTAAACGATGGTACAGGGGTCAAGCGTAGTAAGCGACTACTGTGACTAAAATTGTTAACGTTTGTACTAGATTACGCGTCTGTGTCTATCAAACAACAAAAAATATTTAAAGGTGGCCACTGTACCTGACTGGTCACTGTTCCAGCCTCTAACCTATACAGCGTTTGCAAATTGTTAACTCAGTTTCTTGACACAGCTTATAAGCTGTGGTAATATCATAAAGAAGTGTTATAATGTCAGTGACGAAGAATTCTAAAATTAGTTATTTTTATAATTATTGAATTATTGTACTATGACGGGAGAGATTTAATTTCGATTCAGAGCCTCTGCATATGTCGTTCTGAAGATACCTAATGAGGTTGAAATATGTATAAGCGGCTGGCAGATGCCCAGCATTGAAATTAAATCTAATATCGTCTTTCTGTTGCAATTCTAAAATCATTTACAATTTTCTTGTCTCAATTGTTGCAGTTATTTTAATAGACCAATAAAAATGGCAGTACATATTTTGTTCAGGTATAAAGTTTCTTAATATCGATTGTCTTAATATTGTCGATTTTGTATATCGTTTGAAAAAAAAGGTGAGTCTGTCTAATCCAGGTGATGAATAATTGCGAAGTTTCCATAAATGATGTTTAATTGCATTAGGTGTGAAAGATATATTGTCAAGAGTTTTAGACAAACGTGGGCACATTATTTAAGGAATGATATCGTTAGGCCCATCTGTAAAAACCTGAGAAAAGAGTAACGACAAACAATCCGAAGATTCGTTATTCAAAAACATAAAGACCCGTCAGCTTTTTGAAGTAATTGTATGGAAACTAGAAGATAAAGATATGCGAGTGTACCGATACAAATTTTTTATTATTACCACTTGCAATGATAGATTCTTTCAATTCTGTTCCCAACTTTAGCAAAGATTGTTTGACTTGAAAGGTTGGAAAATGACGGTGGGCGAGAATATCATCAAAGGAACCAGTAGGTTTATATCTTCGTCAAAGCTTTCGCTTATGTCGAATTAAATGGGTAGCTGAGAGGTTAATCCAAGGTTTTATTCGATTTCTGTATAGCAGCCGTTCGGTTGTATAATCAGAAATTGTTGTAATAGCAGTATAAAGAAAAAAGTCCCACATTGCCGATGGATTAGAGCGATTAAGAAAAATATATTGTCAGAATAACTAGGATTAAACTGAATTTACATTAAAGAAATCAGTACTGGCATACGTTACGAAATTATTTTTGCAAAGTGGTGTTCAAACTAAATTGAATGTGAGCAGTAATAAGCGAGTGGTCAGAATGACCCACAGGAGAGGACACTTCAAGTGTAGAAATTAATTGATCGTCATTTGTGAAAAATAAGTCTAAAATTGAAGGATTCTTGTTGGCTCTAAATTTTGTAGGTTCAGTTATCAGTTGTAATAAATTTGAGTTGATTGATTGAGTTGAATTGATAGTATCAGTTATGGAAATAATGGGCTAGCTTATCTCTGGAAAATTGAAATCTCCAACAACAGTGAGATTTTCAAGGGATGATAATTCCTCAAGTTAGTTAATAAGCATATTGTTCTAAGTAAGCACTGTATCCGGAGGTCGGTATATGCAAACTATATTAAATATGAAAGAGTTATTAGTAATAAGTAAGTGGATAATTTCTATACCGGGTACGTCTATCGTTTTATTACTGATAGAAAAAGTGTTGGTAATTTCATATGCTAAATAGATGCATACTCCTCCCCCTATATCACTACGAAATATAGTAAAATTATCAATGTTTACACTAGCATCGGGAATAGAAGGAGAATAAGAATAAGAGAAGGAGAAAACGCCAGGATCTGTTAGGAGAATAATGTGAGGTTTTAAAAGTTGAACAGTACTTATAAATTCATTAAATTTGGACATAAGAGAGTTTAGATTCGTATACATAAGAAGCCAATCCGTAAATTTTGGTGCAGAAAAATTATGAACGAAATTTCATTATCTTTGGACAGCCATTCACATAAATTGAATCAACATTTTTTCAGTGATTTTCTTCAATATTTTTACGAGTTTCAAGCTCAGTACGAAATTGCTACATAGGTGCCTTGTCAAATTTTAGTAGATTTGTTTTTCAAAAGTTTATTTTTGTTACAAAGAATTTTTTGAGTGTGGTGTTTAAAACTCATCACTTTTATCATGCGGGGATAACGATTATTTTGATTTGGTTTACGGGCTCTATAAATGTAACGGAACTTTCTTGACATCCAATGACTTTTAGGGCTAAATTTATTTTATTCTGATTATGATCTTTTTTATTTTGTGCGTCTCCAAACTTTTGGAACGAGATATGCGGTCAGCCGACAATGCTGTCAGTAAATTCTGTTGTTGTAATAGAATCAAGTTGATTTAATTTATTGCTGAATTTAGATAGTTTAATATCAAAGTCTTTAATTTTCTTCTTAATGTCCGCTTTACACTCCACTAGTAGACTCTTGATTTCAGTAATATTCTTAGCATTGCAAGTATACATATTACACGTAATTTTTGACTTGTACTCGATCATCGAGCGACAGATCCGTACAAGCTATGTTTATTGGTTTCTTACAGCCATCATACTGGAGCTTTCTATCAGAGAGCAAATTTATCGTTATCACTTACTTGAATTTTTAAAAATACAATCACAATAAATAATTTTTTGGTTTTTTAAAACACATTAAAAACCAATTAAATTTTAATTTGTCGGAGTGTAGCAAAATACAACTGCTTCGATTGAAGTCTGACTCAAATATGAACAAAATTACGATATTTTCTAATATCTGAATAACTGTTCGCAAACTGTGTTACAATTTGTGCTATCATTAAATATGTATACAAAAAATATAGTTATGATATTAAAAAATATATAATCATCAATAAGCGAACGTGTATATTGGTCCACATTCAAAACAATTTAGGCGAATCTATCCAAAGTTCGCATCAAAGAAATATAAACCAAACTGTTCCTTTTAAATGGCTTCATAATTCACAAAGAACGTTCCATTATAAAATCAAGTAAATTTTCTAAGATTTCATTGTACATCTCGAGCTGGAAGACTTCGTTCGTGTTCGATAAACATTTACAATGATTCTAAGTTAGAGTTCTTCTTTTTAGCAGGAAGCGGAAGAGTAAAACAGAGATTGAAACTCTGTTCTCGATCATTTCCAGTAGGAAAGAGTGGTAAAGTAATATTTTGAACATAGTCACACAACTGTTCCTGCAGCCTTTCATGTAATTACAAAAGAGCGTATTCAGCAGTTTCTCAGGAGCAGGCGAAAGTAAAGATAATGCTGTATTGCAATATTTTCGACTGGTATGGAAGTTTGTTGCATGGCAATTTTCACGAATTAAATATTGACAGTTAAATCACGAGACGTCAGTCGAATGATTTTGTCAAAATTTCATAAGCGAAAATTGCCAAAAGGCCACAAACTTAAATAAAACCGGAAGAAAATCTTGGCGCTAAATAATTTTCTCTCGAATGATATTCGACAAGACTATTTCACGAGACAATTAATGCACCATATGAACGAAACATAATCTTTGTTTGTTAGCAATATTAAATGTACAATTCTTATAAGCTATAGCAGTTTGTCCATTCTTTTGTACCAAAGCATGATTTTGTGTATTATTGACCTGTAGCATTTAGGAACTTGAAGATCCATTTGTTATTCTGAGATTATCGATCAACTTCTGGTGGTGACTGGAATCCAGCTGCAGATATGGTTTTAGAAAGCTTGCATTTGAGTGACCGTTAATTTAACCATTTTATGTTTATTTGTGTCTATTTAAATTTTTCAGCTGACATTCTTGTCCACTTAGATACGGTGCTGATTACTAGTGAACAGTTTTTGAACCAAGATCCATCCTTCCCGTTGGGTGAATGGTAAGAAAGAGTCAGACTGATAAAATCTCTGGTCCCCTTTTTTCCATTAATTTCAAAAAATAATCTACCTGCTCATAAATTTTCGTTTTTTAAATTCCTTACCAGCCATTTGCTGCTTGCCAAACTTTTAGAACCGCCTGATTTGTTTAGGAAAGATTTGTTTTATTCAATTCGGTCCGTAAATTCTCTCATAACATCAAATTCCTTCTGGAAAAAGTGAATCTTGCAGTTTATGGCCTCATTGCCTCTCCAAGCAAGTTTAAATGAGCTAAGGTGAAAAATCTTTTTTTGTCTTCGGTTTTTCGAGTTTTCTTTTTTCATGAACACTTTGAAGCTACCTCCACTTGGTATTTCTGGCGAATCTTGCACATTTAAAATATATATATATATATATATATATATATATATATATATATATATATATATATATATATATATATATCTGTGAAAGGGTCGATTTTTATGCCATAGTATTCTGACTGTATTCTTACTATACTACTTTTGCTGTAGTATTCCACATTGACTTTACAGACGACTATTTATAGTCTTCACCATTGCCTTTTTTCATGTTATAGGAATTTTTGCTAGTTCCGTTATGGTAGTACATCTTTACAGTACAGCGTAAAATTTTTCACATGTGTTAACTCCGAAAATTGGGTTTTAATAGCTTCTGGACCTCTTCACAATTTCCTTCCTTCACCGTCCTCAAAAAGGGTGATAAACGTATATGTAAGATCTATAAGAGAATATTCATACAACCTACAAAGCTATGTCAATTATTCTACGAAGATTAATTCCGTATCAAAAGAAATAATTAGGTGATTACCAGTGTGTCTTCCGATCGGATAGGTCAACAATAGATCAGATCCTTATCTTGAGCCAAATTTTGGAAAAGAATTGTCAATGCAATAAATATGGATCAAAATTATGTAGAGTTTAAGCAATCGTATGACTCTAAACAAGGATACACTGTGGAAGGTAATGGTGGAAATGAGAGTATTCCGAAAGCTAGTAGTATTAGCCCAGACAACAGAGCTAAATTAAACGAGTCTCAGACAAGGCCATTCCCTTTCCCCTTTTTTATTTAACTTAGTTTTAGAATGCGCAGTTAGGCAACCAAAAATGTGAAAGAAGTTTTTACTCTTTTTAACAGTGGGAAAAGGAAAATTGGCAATTAGGTCAACGAAGATAAGACCAAGTACATGGTAAGTGGTAAAAATTAAAGACTAAGAATTAGACAAAACATTTCGATAAATGAACTTAATTTTGAAGTTTTCAAAGAACTCAAATACTTGGGACTAGTGACAATGACCGAAAAAAGTGAAAAAATAGATCTAGCAACTAGAATCAAGTCATTAAATAAAGTGTGTTACTCCCTAGCGACGCTACTTAAAATCAAAATTGGTATAAAACAACTGTAATTCGCCCCATAATAATGTATGGAAGTGAGAAGTGGTACTGAACCAGCGTGAAACAACAAAGTTATTAGTCTTAGAACGGAAGATTCTAAGGACGAGATTAAGGTTTTTTAGACACGAGATAACAGGAAAGAGAGGAAAGACATAACCAGAAACCTCAACGACTCTATGGAGACGAAAACATAGCACCAATACATTAAGATTAATCGTATAAGATGGACAGAACATGTATTGAGAGTGAATGATAAAAGACTACTGAATAAAACCAACTGGAAAAGACCCGATGGCAGAAGGTCAGTTGGTCGCCAAAGAAAAAAAAGGAAGGTTGCGTAACGAGTGATCAATGTAAGATAGGTTAGGTTAGGTTAAGTAGAGCTAAGATCGGGGTGCAATAACGAGAGATTGCTGCACAAGTTTTCTATTCTTTTGAAGTAACTCAATGTTACTTCAAAATAATAGAAAATTCATTTAATTCAATAGTTACTTCAAAATTCTTTTATATTACTATCTTTTCTGGGGTGAGTGCTTTCGTATTCTTTTTTTGACTTCTTTTTAAACATAACCTCAAAGTCATGTTTTTACTGTATATGTAAAAATTTATTATAATAAACTGTAGGTGTTTACGCAGGTACGTCTAAGGAATGGTCACTGGACACTGATAGATTATTCTTCCTTTCGATACAAAATAAATTTTAATCATTCCCCAACTTTGTACCTATATAAAGAAAAATCGCCGAACAATATCCAGTATGCGTCGTCAGCGTTCTATTACATTTCCCCAAATAAACAACTTTCTAGCATATATGACAAGAATCTTAATAAAAGTTTTATGAAATGCATTTTTACCTTCGGAAATAATAAAATAAGATATCAAAAAATCGCAGACACAGCTCTCTCCCAGCGTAGGAGCGCCTTTGTGGGTCACAGGATTCCGTAGTGCAAGGACGCTCATCCAGATATCGAAGTCTGGAACAAGGTTGACGCTGACGCTGTCGGGAAGAGAACGCGATTGCCAGCTTGCAGTGTTTTCCGGCGTGCCGTCCGAAATGTGTCAGTAAATGAGAAACTGAGTTGTATCGAATTTTCTAAGACGTATCCCACTTTGAAAATCCTTGAACGTGTATTTAACAAAAGAGATTTTTCTTTTTCGTTCGATATTTCGTACTCTTTTAACATACAACTATATATATATATATATATATATATTATTGTGATATTCAAAGTCTTAGTGCGCCAAGCAATTAATTAGCTAATCAATTAATTAATTATTAAAAAAAATTTAAAGATATGATTATGATTCTATCACACTTTTTAATTCTCTTATCTCAGGGTTATATTCGTGCTTCAATATCTATGCTTTACATGTGAAAGGTAAGGTCCAAAGGTCCACTATATATTGAAATAAAAATAATGAAATAAATTTCACACTCAAATGTTTTCAATAAACAATATCTCAAATAATGATTCTCAAACTTTTGTTCTACGTACGTGAAACTTCAAAATTAATGGTACAAATAATATAAATTTAAATCTCAAAATCCCAATTATTATTCTAAATCTCCTAATCAAAATATTTATATCTTTTCTAAAGGAATTGTAAAAATTGTGTTATCAATAAAAGAAAAACTGCAGAAAAACAAAACTATCTCTCTGTGATGATGAGTGGTCTAAATCCTTGTTCCTTGTAGCCTATACTATCTATTCTTTGCAGCTCCCTAGGTAATCAGCAATCTTACAAACAAATTGTTGCAAGTTTATCGTCCTTAATGATCTCCTTCAAATGCACGAATCATTCAAATTATGCTAGCCTCTTCTCCTCTCGATAAACTGAATCTCTCGTTGGCCTGAGTGAAAAATGACTCTTGGAATATATTTTCTTTACGATAAACTGAATCTCTCGTTGGCTTGAACAGTGACTCTTGGAATATAAGTAGAAAAATATGACTTACAATCTTTTATTGGATCAGCTTCTGTCAGATACACTAACTACACGAAAACTCACAAACTTTCACTGCTACTGCTTCCTACCTCTCGGAAACTACCCGAGAACAACGGCCGTTCACCTTGGACTCTTGGAAACCAACTGACTGTCTTTTTTTTCTTCAAAAACTAACTAAAGTCTCATTCTCAAACCAACCATCCCACCTGTTTCACTCTCATCCAATCAAAACGCGCCATACATCTCCCATTTTTTCATTTCGATAACACAAACAAATTTTTACCTACAATTATAAAATTTCCTAAAACTTATTTACAAATTAATCTTTTTCTACCAATTCTTATGAACTAACAAAAACATATATTTCTAAAATCTATTCTATTGTCCTAATTACTGCACAAATTTATTTGGAAAACCCGCTTCCATTGTCTAGGATTTCACTTAAGCCCATTCACGCCACTTAAATATATTTTACAAAGAAAATAATTTATGCATATCTTACGTTCTGTTTAATATCGGTAATCCAAAGATAAGAACTTTCATTCTTCGAAATGTTTGTAGTTTATTATTCGATTTATCTGAATTATTTTAATTTTTTGAATTTTGAAATATTTTAAACAAACCAATATTTTTCTCGATTTTACATATCATCACAATATATATAATGAACCAGAAGTATTTGCCTGACCACGTAAGGAAGTAAACTTTAAATATTGGGTATGCAGCAATAAAAATGAAAGGTGTACTCTTTTAAATTTTTAATCCAAGCTTTCGGACATTGGTTATGTTCATCAGGGAGCTACAAATGTGATGAATAATTTTTTGCAAATTTTTATAATTAATTCGATACTTACAAACTTAATGAGGTTGTATCATAAATGATTTTATAAAATGTTGATAAAATTGTTCACAGTCTGTCATATCTGTTAAGTCTAAAAATATTTAAAATTTTAATGATTACTTTACATTCACACACATTTAATTATTATATACAAATTTATGACATTGATATTAATAATTTTATTGTATCGTCATTAGTTTTTGTCACGACAATCCAGTGGTTTTTATTGTTGGCTTTTTCGGAAGTCTTCGTGCGCAAATTTAAAAACATTCGTCTTGACAAGTGAAAATCCCACATCCCTAATATCAAGCAACTGCTAGTACAACAAATTAAGGAAACTGTTCTGAAAACAGTTTCCAGCTGTTCTCCGTGTGTAGAGGTTTACTCTCCGGCTCTGGAACTCACTTCAGCCATGTATGTTATCTGAAGTCATATTTAATTTAATACTGAACATCACAGTTTTTTAACAACAAGATGTATAATTTTTTACAACGATATGTAATTTAAAGGGTTCCATGTATTTTGGTGGCTCAGGCATTTTAATCTAGCAATTTTAAATTTTAAACCTGATGATGGACTGTTTAGTCCGAAAACGTTTGTTTTTTTGATGTAGCCCCTTTAAGGGTTTTTAAATAAATATACCAACTTACGAAGAGTAACCTCTTTTTGTGATACGTGATATACAGCCAACTACAGGAATTGTTTTCCTTGTGGATAAACAAACAAACTTTGTAAAGTAATAAATTCCTCAAAAAAAATTTTTTTAATTACTTAAATGTCAATTGATAAATTATTGTGTGTCATATTGTTGCATTTATCTAGTAGTAACAAATAGGAGAACATTTCATTTAGATGGCCAATATCTGTTCTATGAATCATTGCATTATTATTTTGGTAAATGTAGGCCATTTCCAGAAAAAGTCTTTTGGTGATGTTACCTTCCTGTTCTACTACTTTGATGTTATTGTAGTCTATCTGATGCCCATTTTTAAATGCATGTTCACCCAATGCACTTCTTTCAGGATGTAGTCTATTATCAGACTTGTGGGATGTAATGCGATCGTTAAGGCATCTTGATGTTTGACCATAGTATACTTGTTCACATGATCCGCACGGTATACAATAAACAACATCCGTTAAGGATAAGAGTGCGGATTGGTCTTTAAGTTTAGAAAAAACTTTGTTAACTGTTAGTACCGTTTTATATGCAATTTTGATATTAATTGATGAAAAAATTCTACTTAGTTTATGCCCAATGTCCTTAATGTATGGAAGAGATACATATCTAATTGTGGTTTGTTTTTGTAAAGGATCTACAAATATATCTTTATCACAAGATAGAATTGGACCTATCCTATAGTATTAAATGGAATTAATAAATTATTGTTATTAATTCTCTCATTACCACCAACTTCTGCCTCAAATGAACGAGAGTTCTATTGTCTCAAAAGAGTCAAAACGTATTGTCGAAACGCCATGAAACAAGAGACAGTGTCAAGCTTTTGTCAAATGTCAATAAAAAAAAACTTTTAAAATCTCTCCAAAACTCTAATAAATTTTACGATGACGTAACTTATTTTGCTCCTTCCGAACAACGTAGGTTAGAGTTAATTTATAAACATGTTTAGTTTCTAAATTTAGGAAAAAACAAAAAAAAAAACAACAAAAATTTCCTATGATGATTGAAGTCTTTATTAGACGGTATACCATCTCATCATCATCACTGGCTCGACAACCCTTTTTGGGTCTTTGCCTGTTCAAGGATTCTTCTCCATTCTGACCTGTTTCGTGCTTTTTTTTCCAGTTTTTAATTTTTAATGTTGTTATATCAACCCATCAACGGTATACCCATCCGAGGAGACAAAAAATACCTTGCCGACCTTGTCTCTCAAGCCACAAGCCGCCACTGAAATACTGATAATGTATTTTTCTTTGAATAGCATATTCTTCATTATCTCAAATATTAAAACTACTAATTTTGGAATGTACCATATCCATAAAATTAGAGCTGATACAAAAAAACGGAACCCATATTATCGATTTATCACACCTAATATAATAAAAACTAGCTTAAAGATTTACAGCAACAAAACAATTTTTTTTTTCAGTAGGCCTGTTTAAAAATTATAATTTTTCTCAGTTCAACTCTATCGAAATTTTAGTTATACCGGAAATGGATGTATTTGTAATAAATTTTTTATATGGTCTGCAACTGACTAAAAATAAAACCCATCACCGACTCACATTTAGCTTCTTTTCAAATCGCCGCAGACTTTTTTCCGCGATAAACGAATGATATGAACAATACCCGCTGTTTTTTTCAAGCGAACCGCTAAAACCACGTTATCGAAACTACAAAGAATCTAACAAGGCGCCGTTGTACGCCCGACCAGAAAAGAACAATAAGTCCGCCGCTCGATTCTATTATCGGAATCTATGAAAGTCATTAATCATGAAGTTCTGAACAAAACCAGATGAAGTAGAGTAATTGCCTTATTTTTAGCTCAAATGACGATCTCCGATCGCAGAGCAATTCGAAGCTCTAATACGAGAATCAGCCAAACGTACATTTTAATTGACGTCTCGGGTCCAGAACAGGAAGAGCATATTGACAATAGTAATTACGCTTAATAGGGATCGATAGGATACATATATTGTGCAAATAACCATCCCATAACTTGAAATATGATTTTCTAATACGTACAAAATCAACAACAGCTGAGATTATTTTCTTATATTTCTTTACAATTCGATTTACAAACAAAACGCACTCTTAAAGTAAATGTTAATAAAAAAAAAGAATAATATTGGTCGGATAAGAAGAGAGGAATATCAAATGCTCTTTGTGCTTATTTAGTTAATTTTTAGATTTTTATGTTCTATTTAGCGTAATATCTTTCTTATTTGAAATTTCTCCAATTTTTGAACACCCTAAAAGTCATAAAGTAACATGGACGTCACCAGATCAGAAAACATACAGTCAAATTGATCACATAATGATTAATAAGCAAAAACAATCGTCAATAAAAAATATAAGAACATTTAGACGTGCGTGTGCAGATTCAGACCACTACACGGTCAAAGCCACTATAAGACAAAAAGTTAAATTCATTCAAAGTAGAAAAACCAACACAAAAAGTGGAATGTCAATAAAATGAGTAATGAAGAAGTAAGAAAAAATAAGAAGAGGCAAGAACAGTTCAAATTAAAGAAAAATATAAAGCAGAAGATATAAACACAGAATGGGAGACGATCAAAAAAGCAATAGAAGAAGGTGCAAATATGCAGGTAGGCAAAAGTCAGGATAAAACAAAAAATGGATGGTATAACCAAGAATGTGGAGAAATAACAGGAAAAAAAGTGCAAGAAAGAATTATATGGCTAAGAACCGACAAAGAGGAAGACAAAGAAGAATATGAAAAATTAAAAAAGAATGCTAAGAAAGTGATAAGGCAAAATAAAAGAAGATGGATAGACGAAAAAATGCAGGACATTTTTTGAAGGACTGAAGGCATCCGACTAACAGAAATACTTCTAGACCTTCCCATCATAAGAATCTCCAACACTGACTACACGTTTCTGAATGCAAATTGGACATCTCTCGTGGACCACATCATCGTTACTGATAGCAATACACTAAAACATAGGTTCCATGGTCGATGCCACATAGGTGATTCAATAACGTCCGACCATCTCCGAATTCTAGTAATCACAGACACAGAACTCCAGCTCCCTCTAGACAAATCAGTAGAAGGTGCCTGAAACAACTTCCAGAGAGTACTATTACCCCGCTAAAACATACCAAATACCCAACTTATCTCTATGCAGATGACACTGCCCTCCTCACAACAGCGAACGGCTATCAATTCGAGGGAACCTTTATAAGAGTACAAACTTTTGTGTTTGTGAAACGGTGTCGAGGAATGGTGCAATAAGTGGAGAGTTACTCGAAACGCTGCAAAAACACAGACAATCGTGTTCCGCAGCCCAAAAACATCGTACAGAGTCATTAGCCACAACGATGACCTCTTCTCCCTGTCATTAATGGGAGAAAGACTCGCTACTAGCCCTACAGGTTCCTATTTGGGCGTACTATTTACTAGAACCACTTATTTTCGATTGTCTTAATCATAGGAAACAGACTCGGAGCCTATATTTACGTTTAATCGATCTCAACATTAGCCTACCCGTAAACACCTGCAATTGTGACAAATCTATATGAATCGGTCATTTTAAAAACCACATATATCCACATTTTATCAAAAATAACTTTTGAACCTTATGTAGTTTGTACCAGCCTCTATCATTTGTCTATGCCATCTCTCTCTCTCTCTCTCTCTCTCTCTCTCTCTCTCTCTCTCTCTCTCTCTCTCTCTCTCTCTCTCTCTCTCTCTCTCTTTCTCTCTCTCTCTCTCTCTCTCTCTCTCTCTCTCTCTCTCTCTCTGCACACAAACACACAACCTCAATTGATCTATTTCGAGCTGCTGTGAATAGAATAAGATAGATCAATGTAGTCGCCAAGATCATAAAAATGTAGGAACCTTTAGAAGAAGAAGATATTGTTAAACATGATTCTGTTTCATAGCGTTGTCAATTTTTTTATTGTGTCAACCCAATCTCTCCACATCGACGCCCTACTTATGAGCACACATCTTTTTATCATCCCGTGTTATATTTTTTCCGGTTATATTTTTCTCTTAAGTATCGCGATATTATTTCACTTTTTTGTAAAGGTGAATAAATCATGCACATTATCTGACGCTTCCACTTCATTACATTGTTGGTAAAATTACAGCTTGCTACAATGTTTCGACAAAAATACCTTCAAATAATCCAAAATAACATGAAATTAAAAAAGATGGTAATTATTATACCATTGCGTTATTTTCGTGTCAAAACGAATTTTATATCATTTGTTTTTTACAGCTATGGTTTCACGCGAATACAATTATATGTAATTAAACAATCAATCACAATCAAATCTGGGTTACAACCCTATCATTAGGAGTTAAACAAGGCGTACATAATAGCCAGAAGCTTTTCAGTGTTTTAGACAGTTCAACATTATTTGCATTTATTCCACCAAAAAGTAAACAAACTTGAGACAATGAAGGTACCAGGCGAACTATTTATAGTTTGAACTTTCAAGTTGGATTATCATTTTTGTGGTCGATAGTTATTGACGATCTTTTAACAAAACTCACAAAATAAGGATTTCGTGTTTTGGGCTATGAAAACAATATATACCCTGAATTCAATATGATTGTCAGGGCAGACATTTTGTAGTTTGTTAACACTTGGTGGTAAGCGGCTATATATTTATTTCTGTATTAGCACACAAATCCACTTCTCAATTATCATTTTTGTCGGTTACATCTGTTGGAAGTTCAAACTAGAGAAGGTAGACTCGCCTTGTTGTGAAATTTATTATTTAGTACCGCTTGCAGCTTATCCGTGCCATTGAGGTATACCCTGAGTGCCAATAGAGAGAGGCGGACACCGTTATTTCTTTTCGAAAGTAATATTCTTAATGCAATACCGCAACATGGGGTTCTAATGGGGTAGCGATGCGTCACAAATAGCCTCTCCTACTCAACAGTCAACATCACCTTCCCGTTGGTGAACCCTGTTATTACAAACGAGGCTCTGACGACCTCGACCTCGACGACTATAACCTTATCATCCTGCACGGAGGAAATGTCGTTGCCATCTCCAGGTCCACTACCCCCTGAGGCTTGTCTGGAAGCTAGAATCGGCAGCCCCGGCACCAGACTCGGATGCGGAAGGCCAATAACCTAAACATCCTAAATTGGACCTTATTACTGAAACTTTGGTAGAAACAAACCGGACGGCACACATGTTGACGACCTAGGCATCACCGAAAACCCGGACACGATTTGGTTGTTGGAATGTTAAAACTCTGTATGAGATTTCTAAACTAGTTCAAGCAGTAAAAGAGTTAAATAGGTACAAATTAAGCTTTGTCGGTCTATCGGAAGTAAGATGATTGGGCAATGGTGAACACCATACCCAAACAGGAGAACTCCTATTATACAGTGGTAAAAAAAATGGGAGCCACGAGAGCGGAGTGGGTCTTTTACTCAGCAAACAAGCCAAAAAAGCCTTATTTCATGAAAACCCATTAATGATAGAATTATGACTGCCAGATTTTATACCAGATGCCGTAAGATAACAGTGATTCAATGCTATGCTCCCACAAACACATCTCTCAACGAAGAAAAAGACATTTTCTACGAACAACTAGAACAAACGACCCATCAAGTAAACCAAGGTGATATACTAATAGTGATGGGCGATATGAACGCTAAAGTCGGAGAAGACAATAATAATTTAGAAACCGTAATGGGCAAACATGGCCTAGGAATGATGAATGCAAACGGAGAGCGCTTTACAAATTTTTGTTCCAGTACATGAGGGTACCGAGCGTACTATAAGATATGCTTATAGAGGACGTCGCGACATTGTAAGAAAGTTTAACTAAAGTATTTACGATATTATGAAAACTATAATCCGAAGAAAAGTTCATGAATTTTATTTTAGGAACGAACTTCCCACGTTTAATGCTATTCAACGAGAAGTTAATGCAGACGCAGATGATACTTTAAATAAAATATTCATGAGAGTATTACAAAAAACTTTACATGAAATGGACTTTCGGTATGTGAAGAGAAATGGGAAAAGTTTGTTGATCGAGAGAGACAAATTAATGATATGGAGGAGTTACGAATACGAATGCTGCGGTGTTATGTCTTTTCTACTCAGACCGCGTCACTAACACGCAAGTACTCCAAACTTTAGACAAAAGATGCGAAATTCTAAATGAGATAAAAACTAGAAAGATGGAATACTTGGGGCACATTGTGAGAGGTGAAAAGTACGAACTTTTAAGAAACATCATGCAGGGCAAAATTAGGGGCAAAAGAAGTGTGGGAAGAAGAAAAATATCGTGGCTTCGTAATCTACGTGAAGGTTCGGGTGTAGTTCGATTGAACTTTTTAGGTGCGCTGCTAACAAAGTCGCAGTGGCCATGATGATTTCCAATATCCTCTAGGAGTGGCACGATAAGAAGAAGAAGGAGAAAATATTTGCAAAACATTCGTGATTTTAGAAGACTTGGTAAAAAGTTTATTATACGGACGAAACGTGGTTCAATGAGGGTCATACGGAATCCAAAGTATGGCAAGACTTGAATAATAAAAGTGCGCGACAGGCTTTCATTGAGGAACTTTCAACCGGCTTAAAAGCACCTTCGGGCAAAGGAAGACGTTTCATTATAACGCACATTGGAAGTGATTCAAGTTTTTTACAAGGTGGTTTAAATGTGTTTACCTCAACCAAAACGGCGATTATCATGAGGATATAAATTCGGATGTGTTTGAAAAGTGGTTTTAGTCTATACTGACTCTTGTAGATCCTGGTTCGGTAATTATAATGGGCAATGCACCTTATGACAGCCGGCGTATTGAAAAAATACCGACTTCTGCATCTCGAAAGGCAGATATAATAGATTGGTTAAGAAGTAAAAATGTAGATTTTGATGAATCCATGATAAAAGTTCAATTACTTGATATAGTGCGTGAACATAAGAGTTCATACATAAGATTTGCAGTAGACGAAATGGCATCACCGTATTAACAACTCCACCATATCATTGTGAATTGAACCTCATCGAACTGATATGGGCACAAATAAAAAATGAGGTAGCGCAAAAGAATACAACCTTTAAATTAAAATAAGTCAAATTATTATTAGACCAAGCCATACAAAATATAACCGCTTTCAACTGGCAGTCATGCAATAAAGATACACAGAAAGAAGATAAAATGTGGGACGTAGACACGCGTGTTGATGTACTTATCCAGCCTATTATTATTACTCCAGGAGAAGACAGTAGTGATAGTGAATTAACAACAGAAAATGATTCAGTATAAAAATATTTCTTTAAAATAATAACTAATAGGTACAGTTCTAGTGATTTTTATCTATATATAAACTATCTATATAATCTTTTAGTCATGGATTGAAAGTATGCATTACAGTATTATTGCTGATCATTGCTTATTGCTTATTTACACCAGAAAAGAATATCAAATCAACCACAATAGAACAATTCAAAGAAGTATGTAAAATTTTTTCAACCACATCTAAAGAGAACTTGATATATCCTAGTCTAGTCAAGGAAGAGTAGCTTTCAGTAAACTAACAAGATACAAACCTTCAACGAAAACGATAAAAAACATATTAATTAGCAGAATGAGAACACAACAGGCTGATATTTTGTTTCATTAAAGACTCTCGTAAAAAAAGATTATTTGGAGATGAAAAAACTAAGTATATAAAAACGTACGCAGAAACTATTAAGCAACTTGTTAATCTAGAATTCATATGCAAGATAAGAAAATTAATGCAGAAATTAAATTTAAATCACTAGCTTAAACATTAGAAAGAGAACAGATAAATTAGTAGAATCTTTGCAAGAATAATGGCCTTACCAGATACAATTATCGAATGGATTTATTGGATTTCAAGCCTAGTTTGAACTTTTAAAAACCCCAATATTAGAAACAAATCCAATAAGAAACAGGTTTGTGTGCCGGTTATGCAGCCAGCAACGAAAAGTCAATAATAGCGAGTGAGGTGCAAGGAGAATGGGATAACTGCCAATTGAAATTAAAAGGATTTTCGAGAAAAATCCAATAACAAACGTTCTCCTAACTTAAACCATTAGACAAGAATTGCAGTTTAAATCATATTGTAAATTTTCTAAAATACACTTTTTTATCGATGTAAATTAATTAAATAATTGTATCCAAAAGAAAATTAATGCAATATTAATTGAAATATTGCTATTAACTAAAAGTGGTTGATGCAACAGAAACTATAAATAAAAAACGGTCAAGCTTTATATATTAAACATAAATACTTACTACATTTTATATTTTAATGGTTGACAGCATGCTAAAGGGTCGGAGATCGTAAACCAGTCTAAACAAGAAATGCTCAGTGTACAACTCTATTTCTTTCAACAAAAACATAATCCAGCCCTGGTTAATGAGAAAATTGTTAGTGATACTCAATAGATTCCTCATATTTCTCTCTCAGATAAACAGATAATCAGATTTTAAACCTCTAATTTTTTGAGTATCTGATTGAAACCAAATGAACAAATAGGTAAAACTTTTGCTGGAATAGATTAGGTCTATAAACTACAACAATTTTATTATCTTTTTTATTCCATGTTGACTTTTTTGGCTACGCAGAGGTAATTAATATCAAATTGTTCATGTTAGACAGCACTTACTCATAACTAGCTGGCACCACTAATGGATTGACTTACCTGAAACAAAAAAATATTTGTTATTATACGCTTGGACTATCGTTAACAAAATGTAAAGAGAATGAGTCATATACATTAGATAATAGCCGTATTTAATTTTTAAGGTGATTGCTATAATGTAGGACAGTTTTGTTAAAATAGTATCACATGACATTTGTCTAATAGTCATCATCGTTTCTCCACGGGTGGTAGTAGGTTTTGTGGATAGGTGGCGCTGGGGTTTTCAAGGCAGAAAGACAAGACAGAATAAGCAAATTATAATATTGATTATACCGAATTTTTAAAGTAATATTACTTTTGTAAACATAACTTATGCTATATATCTATATTTATCATATATACGAGGCATACGCTAAGAGTTTTGTACAAATAATAGAAGGAAAACACATTTTTGGGAAAAATTAACTTCACACTCTTATATTCAAAAAAACTAATCGTTGAAACATGAGGGTCCGAAACAGATATCATTAAATAAATGTAAATTATCTTTTGTAGCTGCCTCATTCATTTCGTGTCTTAAAAAGTTTACCGCGTAGTTTGTTTTTGATTTTAGGCAACGCAACGAAATCACACAATATCAAGTCAGCACTTTATGCAGGATAGACCACCAAATCGAGGTTTTCGACTTCAAATTCTCGGATGTTATACGAGCCATGTGAGAGTTGGCACTGTCCTAATGAAAGATAGGTATCATTAACCCTGCGTTGGTGTGGTGGGGTGTGATACACCCCATGCATGCAAAAAATGGAATTTATCTTCAGTGCTCAGTAGCTGTTACTATAACATCACTTTATCGAGTAGCATTTTCATTTTCATAATTTCTTCAATACCCACTTATATAGACGTCAGAATATGTCGCAGGGGTATGTCACACTCCACCATACCTCTGGCGTCAGTCAGTTAATCATTGTTGATGCCTGGAGATTTTTTCCGAACTTCACGTGATTTTTTTTGTTTTTTACTCTGGTTGTTGTGCTCAAAATTAGTTATGAAAATGGGTAGTTATGAACAAGAGCAAGCAAGGTTGCTAAGATTCTGGAAAGAGGTACAAAGTGATGAAGATGGGCTAAAAAGATAGAACTACGATCAGTTCGCACTAGAGCCGAAAATATAATTTCTCAACTGCCTGGCGTGAAACAACACGCTAAAGAAGCTAAACCTGCAATTGATTGTTGGAAGCTTTTCATGGATGACATACTCATGGTTGATATTGTAAATCATACTAATGAGAAAATCAATTCAGTAACTGAACGTTACAACGATGATTACCAATACGTAGTAACAGATACCTCCAAGCAAGAAATCAAGACCGTTTTTGAATTACTTTATTTAGCGGGAATTCCTATATTATTATTCCGTATTGCACGTTTAAATGATAATAGGTGGACCAAAAGACTCATAGAATGGAGACCTAGAGAAGACAAAAGACACCGTCTAGCTTCCTCCATCATTTCTTTCCTCAACTAAAAAGTCTAAAATCTCGTACATCTCCTGTCAACGAAGCGTTGGCAGAATCTATGGAAAAAAATATTATGACACATCTAGAGTCACTGCAAGGTCGTTGTAACAAGTACTCATTTAAGAAGAGAGTAATAAGGGTATGTTGAATTGAATAATAAAATACCTTAACCTTCAAATTTTGTTTTCAGTAGTAATAATAGGCTAAAAAAATTTTAATCTAACCTCGTACATAACATCAGTAGCTTTTAATGAAAAACAGTTGTACAGTTTAATAAAAGGGATTTAAGGTCTCAGCGAATTGCACTTTCAAGGATTGTTATCTACTTTTTAAAGCACTCTCGAATTTCAATTACTCTGCAATATTCAAAGAAACTGGAAGTTTGTCTATTAATCTGCCGAAAGATTTAATGAGATAATCGTAAATCTATTTCCAGAACTAACTTTACTTAGATTCAAATCAATTTTTAGTTCAGAGTCTCTAGATATTTGTTTAAAGAAGTATATTATCATATATTAAAAATAGTTGAGAAAATAATAATTTTCTGAGTATTCTAACACTTCCTTTTTTTTGTAATGCATGACCACTGTAACTTAAATCCAATTTCCTAATTATTCCAAGAGTTACTAGCTGAATATATTTCAACAATGTTTACATACAGGATCGTTTTTAACAGTATGACTTCTGCCGTGATAAATTAACAAAAGTCAATGTGCTATAATAAAGTTATATAATATACTTATATAAAAAACAAAACAATGAAAATAAGTAATCAAAATCTTTAGGCATTTACTAACACACTAAAATTATTGTATCCCAATTTAACACGTATATATATTGTAAACAATGGATGATAGAACTATGAGAAAATCTAACTGGCTTTTAGGCTTTGCCATTGCCATTAACTAATAAAAAAAAAAAACAAAATGTAATCGAATCGACAATAAAGTCGTTCCAGATACGTAACTCACTAAAATATAATTATGTCTGAATTGGTACTTCTGGTAATTTCGGCAGTTTGATTTTCTTTGTTAACTTTCATTATCTGTCTCAGGTAGATGTATTTGCTTACTGTTCAACGTTATTTCTCTAATGTTTGGTGTATTTGTCATTATTTTTGTTTTGTCCAAGTTCATCTTAAGACCTACTTTTTCTGAACCTTGAAATAGTTGCGTCATCATGATCTGTAGTTCTTCGAAACTTGTAGCGAATATTACAATGGCATCAGCATATCTCAAATAACTCATGACTTTTTCTTCCATTAACGTGTATTCCTTTATCTATTTAGTTAATATCTTTGAACTTTGAACTCTAGTCCAAGTGTGAATAGCTTTGGTGAAATAACATCTCCCCGGTGAACTCCTCTGTTGATTGGTATAGCTTTGGTTTTCGCATCTATTTGTATTTTCATTATAGCTTTCTTGTAAATTTTATGTATGAGCATTCTTTATAGGGAGTCTGTCCTGCAGTTGTTCATAGCTCTCTCTATTGCCCAAAGTTCTATGGAGTCGAATGCCTTTTCATAATCAACGAAGCCAATGTATAAAATCAAGCGATATTCATTGGCTTTCTCCATTAGCATTCTGACTAAAAGAAGATGATCCGTTGTACTGTAAACCTTTCGGAACTTTGCCTGCTCTAAGGGTCGATAGCTATTAAGCTTCGACGTTAACCTGTTAGTTATTACTCTCATAAATGGTTTGTTCATTTGGGACAGCAGGGAGATTGGCCTATAGTTCTTCACATCTCCCCTATTTCTCTTCTTGACGAGAAATATTGTCAAACGTTCATTCCAATCATCTGGGACTTCTCCTCTATGAAGACATTCGTTGAAAAAATTTTTCAATTCTCCGAGAATAATTTTACTCCCCCCCTTTAACATTTCTACAAGTATTCTATCTGGGCCCGGAGCCTTATTGTTCTTTAGTTGTGCCATAGCTTGTTTTATTTTAGAGGATTCTATGTTAGGGAGTATTTCTGAGGTGACATTCGTTATCTTTCTATTAAGATCTTCCATTGCAGTATTATCTGGGGTCTTGTTTGAGAAATATAAATCACAGCAAAATGTTTGAGTAACCTTTAGGATTTCGTTCTTTTCTTTTATTTCTTTTCCATCTTTATCCTTCAATAACTTTATTATAGGTTCTTCTAAGTTTGGTCTTTTTAATAGCTAATATGATATTAAAAACTCTAAAGACAATAAGGCAGCTGGATTAGATGAAATACCAGTAGAACTCTTAAAACTAGTGGAAGAGGACAACTTAGAAGTATTGGCAGATTTATTCAACACGGTGTACGATACGGGAATAATACCACAGGAGTGGCTAAAGTCAGCATTTATAACCATCTCTAAAAAACAAGCAGCAAAAGAGTGCTCTGATTATCGAACACTAAGCCTCATGAGTCACACTTTAAAAGTTCTGCTAAAAATAATACATAAGCGAATATACGAAAGGCTAGAGGAAGATATACGCAGTTCGGGTTCCGAAATGGAATGGTACTCGAGAAGGACTATTTGCCATCAACATATTAATTCAGCGATGTCGGGATATAAATGTTGATCTACACTTGTGCTTCGTTGACTACGAAAAAGCTTTCGATAAAGTAAGACATGAAAAATTAATATCAATACTTATGAACAAGCGCATTGACAGTAAAATCATAAATATAGTGCAAACATTATATTGGAAACAAAGTGCCATAGTTCAAATTGATGGGCAACACTTAGAAGAAATGAGGATCTGTAGAGGAGTTAGACAGGGATGTGTGTTATCACCACTTTTGTTTAACTTATATTCTGAAGAAATTTTCCAAAACACGCTCAATAATATCGAAGCGGGAGTCACCGTTAACGGAAAATTAATTAATAATTTAAGATATGCAGACGACACTGTGATCATAGCAACGAGTATAGAGGATCTACAACATCTTATCGAAAGCTTGAGTATAAATAGTGCTGAGATGGGAATTACTATAAACGCTAAAAAAACGAAGTACAGTAGAAAGATTACGAAAAACGAAGATTACAAAAAGGCCACAAAATATACATCACCTATTGACAATAAATGGTAACGTGATAGAACAAGTAGAAAAATATCAGTATTTGGGAACTTTGATCAGTGAAACCAATGATCATACTGTAGAAATAAACAGACGAATAGAGATTGCCAGATCAGCATTTATACGAATGAAGCCACTCCTAACGTGCAAAAATCTAAATTTGGAGATCAGACTACGTACCATTCGCTGTTATATATTTTCAATATTATTATATGGAGCTGAGACTTGGACATTAAAAAAATGTAATTTAAAAAGAATCGAGGCCTTCGAACTCTGGTTATACCGCAGAGTATTGAAAATATCATGGACTGATAGAATTACAAATAAAGAAGTACTGGAGAGGGTTGGTAAAGAAACAGAACTAATCACCACTATACAAACCAGAAAACTGGAATACCTAGGCCACGTGATGAGGGGACCAAAATATGAAATTCTGAGACTGATAATACAGGGAAAGATTCAAGGAAGAAGATCTGTTGGCCGAAGACAGAACTCATGGTTAAAGAATCTACGTGATTGGTACCAATGCAGATCGATTGATTTGTTTAGAGCAGCAAGTTCTAAAATAAAAATAGCCATTATGATTGCCAACCTCCGTAGGGAGACGGCACTCTAAGAAGAAAGAAGTTTGGTCTTAAGCATTTCAGGCCTCGGTTTTTTTCTATTATTTTTTCCACCTTGTTTTCATTATAAATCCTAAAATCTTCCTTTATTTTCTTCTTTATTTGTTAATCCAATTCTTTGAAACCATTGATGTCTCGCTTTTCTTCGCTTAGAAAAATGTGCTTCTTTTTTCCATCAACCGTTTTGTTCCATCACTTATTCTGTCTTCTTTATTTTTCGTTTTTTTTTGCAACAGTCAGTCCAGCTTTCAAGAGCTTTCGTTGCATTTATTTATTGATTGTATTCGTGTCGGGGGCCAGTTCTGTCAAGAACATGACATGATAATCGCAAATACATGGTTCAAATTACACAAAAGAAGGTTATACACATGGAGAGGAATAGGAGATAATTCACTACATATGATTAAAAATCAGATAGACTATATTCTGGTAAACAAGAGATTTAAGAATAGCGTCACCAGAGTAACGACATATCCTGGTGCAGATATCGGTTCAGACCATAACCCTGTAATAACTGACATCAAAGTGAAGCTCAAAAAAGTCCAAGAAAGCCCCAAAACACCAAAATCAAATATCTCAATATCCAACAAAACGTTAATAGAAAATGACTTAAACAATGAGCTAAAGAAACCAATAAATGAAAACAACACAGATTTATGGAACACATTTAATGATCTTACCTTGAAAGTAATAGAAAAATATTCAACAACGTTACACAGGCACAAAAAACAACAAGGATGACTGATGAAATACTGGACTTAATGGAGCAGAGAAGGAAACTGAAAGGTAACAAGACAGAATATAAGGAAAAACAGAAACTAATTAAATAAAAAATAAAGGTGGCTACAGAAAAATGGATGGAGGATAAATGCAAGGAAGTGGAAAAGTTGAATAAAAAACATGATACGTTTAATATGTTTAAAAAAGTTAGAGAAGTAGCTGGTCTTTATCATAAGAAAACTCCACTTACTATAACCGATTCGTCGGGAAAAATGATAATAGACGAACATGAAATTCGAACAACCTGGTGTAATTATATAAGTGAACTGTATAATGATGATAGACCCGAAGAACTAGAGACTTTAGTTGAAGGTGAAGGACCAGAAATACTAAAATCGGAAATACTGCATGCTATAAAGATAGCAAAGAACAAGAAAGCCGTTGGCCCTGATAACATACTGACAGAGATGTTAAAGCTTATAAATGAGAAGAACATTGGAATACTGGTCAAGCTTTTCAATGATGGTGATATCCCTGAAGATTGGTTAAAGTCCGAATTCATAACACTAGCAAAAAAACAACGTCCGAAAAACTGTAGCGATTATAGAATGATAAGCCTTATGAGCCACACTTTGAAAATATTTCTACGCATCATCCACAGTAGAATCAGAGATAAATGTGAAGAAGACCAGGATGAAACACAATTTGGCTTCAGAAATGGACTGGGAACTCGGGACGCCCTCTTTGCACTAAATGTATTTCTGCAGAAATGTTGAGATCAAAGGAAAGACGTATTTGCTGTATTTATTGACTATGAAAAGGCCTTTGATTGAGTACAGCATCACAAATGAATTACAATATTAAAAGATAAAGGAGTTGATAGTGTCAGACAGGGTTGTATACTATCCCCACTGTTATTTAATTTATATTCAGATAGAATATTTAAAGAAGCGCTGCATAATTTTGAATGAGGCGTGAAAGTTAATAGAATTATGATAGATACAATCAGATATGCAGACGATACAGTTATTTTAAGTGATGACATGAATGGACTACAATGCCTTTTAAATCCCATTGATATAGTGGGAAGAGAGTTTGACCTAAACGTAAACTGTTCAAAAACAAAACACATGGTGTTTAGCCGTTTAGCACATCAAGATGCACCATTATATGTTGATGGTCATATAATTCAAAGAATGTCCAGTTTTAATTATCTTGGTTGCCATATTACTAAACAACTAGATCCAGATCAAGAGATAAAATGTAGAATCGAGATAGCCCCCAGGACATTTTTAAAAATGAGGTGACTCTTCTGTAATGATAACTTGCAACTTCAACTTTGAAAGCGCATGGTTAAATGCTACATTTGGTCAGTCCTCTTATACGGTGTCGTAGCATGGACATTAAAAATATCCACCATTAATCGTCTGGAGGCCTTTAAAATATGGCTACACAGACGTATACTAAAAATTCCATGGACGGCTATGCTGACAAATGTAGCAGTCCTTGAGAGAGCAAATGCTGCTCGCGAGCTGCTTGATAACATCAAATGTAGAAAGATGGCCTATTTTGGACACGTAGTAGGGGGAGACCGATTTAATATTCTTCAACTTGTTATGATGGGTAAAATCGAAGTACGCAGAGGAATTGGTAGAAAGCAGGCCTCTTGGTTAAAGAATATCAGGGAATGGACAAGAATAAGCAAAGCTGAGCAACTCTTTAGAATAACTCGAGACAGAGACAGTCTCGCCATGTTAATCGCCAACGTCAAGGGGACTTGATAGGGCACGTTAAGAAGAAGAATTCATGTCGGAGTATTATTGTTGATAATATTCTACAAATTCTTTTTTTTAAGACTTCTCTGTACTCATCTCCCTTCTGTCGTATTTTAGTTTGATTTATCTGATTACAATAATTATGTGGCCTGTTTCTACTGGTTTTAGTCTGTGTAGTATGAATCCTTGCTCTTAAAAGGTGATGATCGCTGTCAGTTGTGAATCGATTGAGAGCAGTTATATCTTGAAAAATGTCTTTGTTCCCACACAAGAAGTAATCGACCTCGTTTTTGGTCTTTTTATCGGGAGGTATCCACGTCCATTTTCGGTTTGCTGGTTAGCTGGGTGTTGATGGCATATAAATTTGGTTGTTCTAAGAAGTTATATAATTTTTCTCCTCTTTCATTTCGTGTACCATACATCCCTATTTGAGTTTCAGTATTTTCTTCTTTTTTAACTAATTTTGCATTGAAATCTCCCATAATAATGGTATACTCTGTACCATTTTCTTCTAATGCTGCTATCATCTTCGTAGAACATTTTCATTAAGTTGCCACAAGAAAGTAGCTTTAGAACACTATTAAGAAACTGGAAGTTGTATCTGAATTTTCATCATTCCACAAAAATTACAATTTTATGATAATAATCATAAGCAGCACATCTAATAAGCACACTCCATTTCTAACCAGCCTACGAATTAATCAATCCTTTTAAAATTGACTTCCTGAATTTATGAAATAGTGCGCAATAATGATGTCCCTTACATTTGAGCGCGACGTTAATTGAGAATTTCAAACTCTAATTAAATTTTATTGTCAAATAATTATCGGCTGTAATAAATGACTACCAGATCGAGCAGCCAACCGTTCTTTTGGATCGTATCAAATGCTTTATTCAGAGCAATTATTCCAGTAGCATACACTAATTTATTATCGTAAAAACTTAGTGACCTAATTATGTTGTGACTTTAAAATCAGGCTTGTTGTTTATGAGAACAATTACACAATTTACAATTAGAAAATACTACAATATGAAGTTATATTGGAAAGTAGAAGTATTTGTGATCTTTTTAGAATCTTTAGATCTTCCAGAAATATACAGATTTAAAAACATAAAATGTTAAAAGACTAAAAGGCCGATTTGTCGTTTTACACGGTTTGTTCTTAGCAACATATTTTTATAATGGTTTGATTTTAGTATTCTCAAGAGGTATTTTTTAAGAATGAATAAATAGCTATAGGAAAAAAATCAATATAAAAACTTGTAAAAGTGTTTTCCTGTAGGAGGTTCTTCTCTTCTTAGAGTGCCGTCTCCCTACGGAGGTTGGCAATCATAATAGCTATTTTTATTTTTGAACTTGCTGCTCTAAACAAATCAATCGATCTGCATTGATACAAATCACGTAGATTCTTCAACTATAAGTTCTGCCTTCGGCGACAGATCTTCTTCCTTGAATCTTTTCCTTTATTATGAGCCTCAAAATTTCAAATTTTGGTCCCCTCATCACGTAATCTAGGTATTCCAGTTTTCTGGTTTGTATAGTGGTGATTAGTTATGTTTCTTTACAAACCCTCTCCAGTACTTCTTTATTTGTAATTCTATCAGTCCATGATATTTTTAATACTCTGCGGTATAACCAGAGTTCGAAAGCCTCGATTCTTTTTAAATTGCATTTTTTGAACGTCCAAGTCTCAGCTCCATATAGTAATATTGAAAATATATAACAGCCAATGGTACGTAGTCTGATCTCCAAATTTAGATTTTTGCACGTTAGGAGTGGCTTCATTCGTATAAATGCTGATTTGAAAATCTCTATTGGCCTGTGTATTTCTGCAGTATGATAATTGGTTTCATTGTTCAAAATTTCCAAGTACTGATATACTTCGTTTTTTTAGCTTTTATAGTAATTAATATTTCAGCACTATTCATACTTAAGCTTTCGATAAGATGTTGTATCCATCAATTGTTGTAAGTTGCCCATCAATTTGAACTTTGGCACTTTGGATGATAACTTAAAGAAAATCAAATAAAACGTGATAAAAACAACAGATGTTAATGACAAATGGAACATGGTACAGGAAACTTTAATAAAGGCAGAAGAAAAGCTACTGCAGAAAAAATAAGAACAAAACAGAAATGGATGACTTCAAAAATCTTGGATCTAATGGAGGAAAGAAGGAAACATAAAGGTAGGAGTAAGGTAAAATATAAGGAACTACAGAGATTGATAGGAAATGACAAATACACTGAGAAAAAAGAAAGATGCCCTTCTGAAAGACGCAAATATAAAAATCATTACAAAAATTAAAGAGAAATAAACAGATCTGTTTGAGGATAATCGACAAGAACCGGAAGAAATCGACAGCGAAACGAGGCCAGAGATCATAATAGAGGAAATCGAACAAGCAATACGAAACGCAAAAAACGGAAAAACTGTAGGTCCAGACGAAATACCTGCGGAACTACTGAAATGTCTAGACGATGAAGCTCTATCTGTACTTCTGGACCTATTTAATGAAGTATATAAAACTGGAAAAATCCCACAGGAATGGTTGGTGTCCACCAATACCAAAAACAGTATATGCCAAAGATTGTTCAGACTATAGGACAATATCACTAATAAGCCCTCAAAATATTTCTAAAGGTGATTCATGGAAGATTATATAGAAAACTAGAAGAGGATATGGATGATACTCAATTTGGGTTCCGCAAGGGACTGGGAACGAGAGAGGCATTGTTTGCTTTTAATGTCCTCTCTCAAAGATGCTTAGATATGAACCTAGATATTTATTCCTGTTTCATCGACTTCGAGAAGGCATTCCACAGGTTACGACATGAAAAACTAATAGAAGTACTGAGAAACAAAGATATAGACAGACGAGACTTACGAATCATTATCAATCTGTATTGGAATCAAAAGGCCAATATAAAGATAGAAGAACAAAAGTCCGAAAATATAGATATAAAGAGAGGAGTAAGACAGGGATGTGTTCTGTCACCATTACTGTTTAACGTGTACAGTGAAGCCATATTCCAGGAAGCGATAGCGGATGTGGGTGATGGAATCTCTGTAAACGGAAGAATAGTAAATAACGTAAGATTCGCTGATGACACCGTTATAATGGCAGACTGGACTACTAACTTTGCGTTTTCTGGTGAAATGGATACATTAACTTTTGTTGGAACAAAATTTCATTCCAGATTTCATTGACCATTTTTTCTAATGCAGAAATAGTATCTTGTAAGGATTATTTAATTAGTTCTATGTTTCTTCCTTTACAATAAATTATGAGATCATCTGCGTATAGCCTACTTTTTATGTCTTAGCCTACGTATGTTTGGCAAAACCAATGGAATAGAAGCACCACTAAATTGATAGAAATAAAATCTTCCGTCGTTCCATGGACCTTCTGGCCTTCAAAGTGACATCAAGTCCTAATAACACGTCTCAGATTAGGACACACTTCTACAACACATAATTACTTGGTAAAGAGTGAAGAGGAATCAGTGGTTTTTTTTGTGAATGTAAAGTGAAAGTGAAGCACATTTTGATTGACTGTCCAATATAAGATTTTATGGTGCATAATGTATTCTATTATCCTCATTACCATTATTTAAAGAACATTTAAAATACATAGAATTACATGCGTTACATTTGAACTTATCCGTAGAATATTTGTTAAAAAAATTACTTCGAAGATAAAGCAATTTTAAAAATTAATTCCTCCAAGTCACCATCACATCTGCAAAATGTCGATCTCCTGTATTTCGTTCTTCAATTTTTGTTTAGACGAAATCGCAATCTGAAAAGCGAATATTCCCCAAGACACCGATAATTCAAGTGTTCCATCCACGATGGTTGGCACAAAACAGGTGTGAAACAATAGTTTCGCTGGTGCTCAGTCTTTGAGTAGAGGTGGGAAATTCGAGTCAAATTTTATTTTGACAAATCTGAAACGATACAACTGTTACGTTTGAGGCATGTATAAAATTTCCTTAAATATTCCTCTTAGAAAATTACTTTCATGCCACCTATGTCTATATACGTTGCTAGATGCCTTAAAAATAACCCATAACCAACGAGCGATTTGTCATGCCTGTTCTCAACAACGAAATAGCTCACCATTATAATTCCTTGTCCTTATTATCTTTATTTAGTTAAATAAAAACCCTTTCTCTTAACAAAGAAGTTAGATTCTATTATCGAACAACCCAGCCTACTTTTTAAGAAAAACTGAGATGTTGGTCTTCTATGAAATAATCTTTCCTGTCGAGAGAAAGTAGAAGTTATAGAAAATAAGGCCATACTGAACTTGTCAATTAAGTAACATTTTCGAGTGGTACTCTTCGGCCAATACTCTTACTACTTTTTTTTCTTTCTTTTTATCCCTAGCTTATCTTAATATCGAAAATCGAGTTCATTTTTGTGTTGGTGCCTGTTGCATGCGGTTGTCGTCATCAAACGGCGGTAAGTGTAATTTTAATTCACACATTTTCTCTTTTGTCGTTCAGATGTCTTCCAATTCGATGACACTGAGTCAATTCTGTTTGCGCCTTTTTCCTCTATCCATTCAGTTCAGTCTATTCTATTCCAGTATAGTCTAGTGTGAGGATTAACCTGATGTGTTACCTGTACCTACATTAATTTGGTGATTGATGTGCTGATTAAAGCCATCGTAATTCATTACTTTACTTAAATCATCTACGCCGCTTAAGACGTACCAATACACCTGTCGCAGGTGTCAAGTGTCTTTATGGACGGCCTTTCTATAAAATAATGTCATTACCTGTGACTACCTGCAGTCGACTGAAGTACACTACCGATCCTTCAATTGTGAGTACCGACATTTGTATGAACTAAAGCTCATCTTTGCTCTGGTGCTAACTATATCGTTAGGAATTGATTTATGAGTCAAGTTCAGTGCCTTTGCATACTCATTATTGAAGTTATATTGAAGTTATACGCACGGTAGGCGTTGGAAGTTTGCACGACAGTGAATCTGTGAAACCAGTACATATGTAAGATAATGAGTAAGAGAGAGACATAAGATATATGTTCTCTCTCTTCCTCTCTCGAGAATAAAAATGTTCCTTTTGTATATATATTTAATATTATATATATTATATATATATATATATATATATATAATATAATATATATTAATATTATTATTTATGTGATATGTTTTGTATTATTTATTTAATGTTCATAATTATTTTATACTGTTGTATTTCAAAATAATCACTGTATGATAAACAACTGTCAATTTTGAAATCCGTTAGTATCATGTCCAATTGGCAAATCTTTTACGTGTTTGGTTCATGCGCTGGTGTACGTGAGTTCGAATCCTAATATGAATTTCTATTTTTTATTTTTGAAATATCTAAAAACCTCACGCTAATGTTATTAAATATATGTCATATACGTAAAAATGCTAAATTTTAAAATAAAATAAAAATTTACAACATAATCCGAGTTGTTGGTTTTTTATTTTTATCTTCATAAAGTAAGTTATGTATATTGGCAGTTTTAAATACTTACGAATATTGAATTTTAATTTGTATTGTATTATTATATTGAATTATGTTGCAGTGTATTGTATTGTAATTTTTATATTAATAACAAAATAAACAATGAATTTTACTGCAGAGTATGTGTAAAAAAATTTTTTGCATTCAGCTCCTTTTAACATAAATGAAAATAAAAATATATATATTTTCATTAAAATATTGATACAATTTCTCATTTACTATATTCTTACAGGGCAAGTGTTTATATACAGCAAACGATGCAGCATATACCTATTTACCTAATTCTTTTTCTCTTTCTGCTCTCTTACCTATAGCATTAACTATGTAATGATTGTGCAGATTGACTCCCATATAAATTGGTAACGGCGAACGCGTGTATAGAAGTATAACTCCCACTGGACTGCCACACCCGTTTTTTTATCCTGTTTTTAATAATTGCGAATGTAATCAATCTTTGGCCATTATTATTTGTATTTCTATGTTTACTTTCACCCCCTGTTATGTTTTTATATATCTTCCCTTCCGACCTTTGCAATGATACAAGAATGGTACATCTGATAAATTAATCTTGGTATTAATATTTGGAAGTTGGAAGTATTTAATCAAAAAAATACTTAATTGACTAGTCAACTACTCTCAAACGTTCGACACCCTTTGCGCTAAAAATATACCACCGCCCATCTCTACTTCTGTTTCTCTCAAAACTCTCAAATGCATTTCTTGTCACACATGTCCGATGCTTATTATCGTCGCGATCATCGTTTACCGGTGTTTCCCTGGAAAAGTGCCAGCTTTCGGGATGCATTCCTTGTTTTACTGCTCGGACACGTTCGATGATAAACGTTTTATCTCTGTTGAAAGCTGCGTTATTACTCTGAAGATAAAATCCTAAGAAAAGTGAAGGCTAAAATCAGCAGAAAAAATTTCGTTATAGATGATAACATTTTTTTTATTTTAACCAATAGGTAGCGCTCGGAAAAATGTTACAAGAGAAGATTCAAATATAATTAAAAAATTGTAATTTGTAGCAAAATAGCTAAAGTACGTATATTTTATATAAAAAAGAGAACACATTAGAAACACAATAAAAACAACTAGCATCGTGTAATTCTTAAGAAAAAGTAGAAATATACAATGGAATTTTAGGTCACTTTTTATCATTTTATGCTGCCTCATAACCATCGAGCAAAAAGACAAAAGAGGGAATCTAATCCTTATAAAAAGGAGACCAAAAAAGTGGCCTCTGATGGCGGACATATCCGGAAATGCGAATGCGCCAAATTTAAATTTTCCGACACTTATTAACAATAGCTATATAATATGTTTCAGAATGTGTCTTAGACGAGAAAGTTTTGATTAATTATTAACGATAATAGTCTAAAATGCGACACAATTGTTAAAAAACTTCAATATAAATAAGATTTCATGTGACATTTGGGACAAACAATAACATAACCCAACTAAATTTGATGTCAGACAAGGAGAGAGACTCTCTTTCCTTGTTTAATGTGGCCTCTAAAAATCAAACTTCCTGTCTAACAATATTTTTGACCCCACTACCTTTACATTCCCTCTTTTGTCTTTTTGCTCGGTGCTCATAACACACCAATATCTACACAGACGGGTTGTTGCACACAAGCTAAGAGTACAAACTAACAAATTGAATACAACAGCCTTAGCTAAATATTCTCTAAAAAGTAGCCACTCATTTGGTCTTGAAAACGTACAGGTTTTAACTAAATAAATTAAGTTGTTCGTAAATGCAGCTTTGGAAGATATTTAAAATACGACCGTGAATCAATCGTAGTTTCAAGTGTAGCTTTAGGATAAAATACGTTTATTAATATTAAAATATTAAAATAATGTATTAATAATGTATTAATACTATGTATAATAGTATAGTATATACTATAATAATGTATTAATTACGTTTGAGCAATATTTTTTTTTCAATAAACATCCCATTTGGATGCAGTTTCGGAACTTTGTATAAATATTTATTAAATATTTATGAGAAATTATTTCAATATCGTACCGACAACTCTAACAGCGGATAGTACACATCAATTAAGCAGAGATCATCACTCGTTTCAAGGATTAAACAACATTGGTGTTCCCAGCTATATTTCCGGTGCTCAGAGACCTTTTACCAGTACCTATTTCCAAAATACAGCTTTTCCTTCAGTTCCGCTTCCAAGGGAAGCTTCTTAACTTAACAAATCACTTTTGGTTCTGACCTGCAGAAAAGACAGTCGTGTCTTAGGTACGTGATGGTATCCTGCTGCATCCAATGCTATTTCACGTGGTAAACTACATATTTTATATAAACTCATTACATTCTTTGTTGCTGTTTCATAACAACAAGTACGGGTTACTTTATAATTGCTTGTTGCGAGATCGCACAGTTGTGCTAAACTATGCTTGGTGTGCTTGTATCACGTCGAACTTTTAATAGAACATTTTAGGTTCATTTCAAAATCATTAACGTTACTTATAGAGAATTTGTGTCCTTATCGATTTATGTCGTATAGATTTTGATATGTTTCATAATTGAATTGCTCATCTCTATTTCTGAAAGGACCACCGACTAATAAGCCTAAAGAGTCACTTTTTAAAACTCTTCCTGAGAATACTTCACATTAGATTGTTTAAGAAATGGGAAAAGGTCAGTGGATGGAGTCAGTTTGGATTCAAAAATGGACTTGGCACGAGAGAAGCGATCTTTAGTATGAAAACATTAATACAGAATTGTTTAGATCAAAGAAATGATGTTTTTGTCTGTTTCATCGATTATAAGAAAGCATTCGATAATGTAAAACACGAATTGATCATAAAATACCTACAAGAGTTCGTATTGGATGCCAAAGATATAATAATTATCGCCAATCTGTATTGGGACCAGATAGCAACAGTATGTCTTAAAAATGTCAAGGAAACAAAAGATTTCTCCATTAAAAAAGGAGTAAGGCCAGGTTGTATACTGTCTTCAATGCTGTTCAATTTACACGTAGAAAAAGCCTTCGCAGAAGGTACTATATCTATTGTGATAAAGCCCGCAATCGGGATATATCAAAAAACGTTTTCGGAATCCATATTCCATCATCAGTGTTTAGGTATATATGTTTGTAGCCACTAAATATGTGGGTAAAAACCCGTTAAAATTGTTTGTTTAAATTTAGTTTACATTATATGTTATTAATACTTATTTAATTTATAATGAAAACTTATTTAAAGTATAGATTTTAATTTTATTTAATTTTGTGACTTATTTATATTGTGATTGGTGTAATACATGAGGAAATACTTTTCAGTTGAGAAATATTTAACGACAAAAATATAACCCAGCAATAGTTGGCAGTATATCATTAACCCCAGAGAAAATACACGATTCCGTCAACAATATCTTTCATCCAGATCAATGGCGTTATTGTTTGATACTAATCTATCCGCATTCCTTCGAAATATCGCGGAAATACTTAACCAGCAAACTCGACTGTCATTTGCATAAAATCATATCAAAATGTCCTGTAGACGTGGAATTAAGTCGAAGAAATGGGTTTCGGTCGCGACATTGGCGTGGTGTAAGCGAACTACATTTGCAAATGCAAATTATTCTAAAGGAAATGCTCTTCAAACATTAAGTGGAACAGGCTTTACCTTACGAGTCGATCTGATGAGATAAGTGCCGTGTATATCTAACAAAATAAGTAAACATGTATACAGAATGTACATAAATTTTCTGGTTAAATTAAATCTAATTTTATTTTGGTAAATGATAAAAGGTTGAATGCTCGAATAAATGAACTTTGATCAAATAAAAGGCGGATATCGAGCACAGTTTTATTAATTAAATCTTGCCCAAGTACTTTCGCTTCCTAGAGCATCTTCAGGGGCATCAGGCCCAAATTGACGAAATTTCCCTTAAGATGCTCTTGGAAGCGAAACTACTTCTAAAGATCTTCTAGGAAGCGAAATTGTTTCTAGGGGAGTATATGTAGGTATACGAGATTTAAAACTGCATGTGTAGAGAAGTTTTTTTAATGGTTTTGGCACACATACGAGCTCCTTCTCATATCAATTGACCCACCTATGGAATTTGCAGTTTAAATCGATAACCATAAAAAATTATATTTTGCATGTTTTTATAAATTTCCATATTAATTATTATGGCATTTTTATTAATATTTATTAAAAACATTACCCTTATGGTTCTTTATTATTTATTTTGAACAATAAAAAAATTCACTAAACCCTGACTATGCATTCACTATTTCATAATTACGTTTAAACCAGGAAGCTATGGAAAAATGACAACAAAACAATAATATTGCCAGTTAATGTCAAATGAATTTTGTAGTACTGTAAAGCTTTTTGCTGTTTGTGAATGGTACAAGGGGCCGAGGTAAAATTATCGATGAGAAAATTTGTTCGATTATTAGATTTTTTAATTCTGGAAAATACAATTCGAAAATCGCGAATATGTTGGAATTGTCACGCTAAGAAATATCGTCAAAAGATACAAAACTACAGGTTCCGTAGTTTTATATATATAAAACTACGGAACCTGTAGTTTTGTAAAATAAAAATAATAAATAATAATAATAAAAAAAAATAAAAAAAATATATTTTTTTTAATCCAATTTTCTTGCTTTTGTATTTACATTTCTCATAAACTAATCACTTCAAGTATCATGTATTATACATTTTTGAAATCAGTACAAAAAGGAGAATCCAAATATAAAATAAAAAAGGGGGAAGTAATTTGAAAAAAATAAAGGGTTGATACAGGGGTGAGAGGGTGCATTTTCCAGCAACCTTTAATATGATATTATGTCTCCCCCTTCAGATATTAATTGACGTGTTTTTGCGTTTTTCCAAAAAATTAGAGGTTCAAGAGTTATTTAAGGTGGATAGTTTTATCTGAAAAGCACTGTATATATATATATATATATATATATATATATATATATATATATATATATATATATATATATATATATGTATATGTATTTACCTGCATTGTCCTTCATACATTTATGTTAGTGCGAGTAGGGCTTAGCTTAGATACTAGAAGAAATATTCGAGAAGCTAGAATTTATTGTTTCTGTTTTTAGGTTCTTACTGTAACTCAGAAATAATTATAAACATATATAGAAATATGTGCCGAATCCAAATATAAATATTTATTGCCATTGTGCAAATTTTAATTTTCCGATAATATATGATTTTAACTACCTTATAACTATTGACAACACAAGGAAACTAATCGATTGGGTCCGATAGAATATTTTCCAACTCCAATACTCCAGGTCTGTAGCTAAGTCGTTGCCTTGCCCCCAATTTTTTAATTAAATAATGTTGTATTTTTATATTTTATTATATATCAAAAGAAAAAGCAAAAAAGTATTTTTGAAGTGTGTATATTTTTAATAATTCCTAGCTGAGCGCTTTCGGCTTTACAAAGCCATCATCGGAGCTATGCTACAATAAAATGTTCTTATAAGTACTAATTGGTGAAGATTTTAATTTTTTAACTTACGTCAATTTATAAATACCACTACAATGGAGAGATCTCATTTCCTTATATGTTGAAATATTGATTTTTAATTTAATTACTTAGTTGTTAAAATTCTTAAAAAAACATAAAAAACCGACACTGGACTTCACAGACACATTAAAAAATTGAAAAATTTTTTGTCATGGTACGGGTGTAAGAACCCGACCATTTATTGCTGTGAGGAGGTAGACAGAATAGAACTAATGAAATCAAATGTCGGTCCTTTTAAACGATTTTTCAAAAGTGACAGTTGACAAATGTCATATATAATAAATAGAGATTGTTTTTAAATTCTTACAAAATTATTTAATAGTTTGGAATTACTAATAGTCATCAAAGACTTTCTAAAAATTAAGTTTTTAAGTTTTTAAATTAAATCTTATGTGTTCATCACATCATACAGAATGACATTAGTTTGTAAATTCACTCAAGTCATTGCTCAAGGTCAATGTATGTTCAATCTGACAGTCATCCTTAAGAAACAAGGGCTCAAATCGTTCAACAATAATATAAAGAAGAAACATGGTATTAATGTTACATTATCTGATACTTAAGTGTATTGAGAATTGTATCTCTTGATGGAAATTTGTAAGAAATCTGCATAAAAAAATTTTTAAAGAATATATTTTCATATTTCAATTAAGAATAACTGTCAAATGAATTACAAAATGTTGTAAATTTTTAATAAAGTTTAGAATTTTTGTTTGAAAATATAAAATTATGAAAAAATATAATAAGATTGCATGAGGTCACCCTTCTTCCTCTAAAGTCTCTCATAATAATTTAAAAAGAGGTTTATAATTGCAATTGAGGTTGATTTGTGTGATTAAGCAACAATCAGGGTTTAGTTTCATTTCTTTGGATATCTCAAGATCTTCCAAGAGATTCATGAGTCTAAAGTTTTTATTGGGAATGTTGTGTAAAATTTTACTGTTTTCAGAAGGAGAAAAAGAATGATTATTAAATTTAATGTGATATCCAAAGTTTGATTTTTCTGGGTTATTGAGGTGTTCTTTGATTCTTTGATCTTTGATCTTTTGATTCAGAGTTCTCATTGTTCTACCTACATAAGTCATATTACAGTCACCACAGGACTGTGTCGCTTTTGAAAAATCGTTTAAAAGGACCGACATTTGATTTCATTAGTTCTATTCTGTCTACCTCCTCACAGCAATCAATGGTCGGGTTCTTACACCCGTACCATGACAAAAGATTTTTCAATTTTTTAATGTGTCTGTGAAGTCCAGTGTCGGTTTTTTATATGTTTTTTTAAGAATTTTAACAACTAAGTAATTAAATTAAAAATGAATATTTTAACATATAAGGAAATGAGATCTCTCCATTGTAGTGGTATTTATAAATTGACGTAAGTTAAAAAATTAAAATCTTCACCAATTAGTACTTATAAGAACATTTTATTGTAGCATAGCTCCGATGATGGCTTTGTAAAGCCGAAAGCGCTCAGCTAGGAATTATTAAAAATATACACGCTTCAAAAATACTTTTTTGCCTTTTCTTTTGACTTGTCATAAGTGTGTACAAAAAACATATCAGTCTTTTGATTATTTTATTATATGTAATAAATTTTCAATCATTCAAACGAATGCAATCATTCAGCTGCATGGCATATATGGGTCCTCGTCACAAGTGAGGAACGACCGAGGACCAAAAGTAATGAGAGTATTGGTGCTGTGGTATTGGGTATTGGGTGTGGGATTCTGTTTTGGTTGAATCTTGATCGGCGCTGACAATAGTATTGTCAACGCCGGCCATTGATCGGTCAATAGTATTTTGTCACCGAACGATTGGATCGTTATGAACTAGCGGGATTCGGTCGTTCAATACTTTGAAGTGATTGAATCAAAACTAACGAATCAATCGCGATTGATACAACACTACTCCAAATATATCTTAGTTTGCATTAGACATCTACCATTTACCTGAAGTTATAAAAATTAGACTTCAATTTTCAAATCCTGCATAGAAAGTCTAATGGGAAAATGATATGAAGATATAAAGAGAAATTTGTTTATGTACTTAATTAATTAGCCAGGTATGGTGATAATAATTATCGCATTGTAGTGTTCTTACCCAACTTGCAACTATATTTCGTAAGCTTGACTAAGTTAATATGTTGTTTATCGGAATTGTAAAGTACAGAGGCCTTATTAATAATATAAAGGGTTATATACTAAATGTTTGTTGACTTAGAGAATACTAGGTCAAACAATAACAACAATAATCCCATCAGGGAGGACGGTCCTTACTGAACACAAATAAACACTGGTTTAGTTATGATCGTAAAAGGCAGTAAACAACCAACGATATATCATTTTTTACTTTTTTATTCAAAATAACAAATATTTTATTGTATATAGCAGTGTTTGGGAAAATATTTAGTATTTAAGTACATATTTTGATTTTATTACTTTCTATTATAATTGTCTTCTTCAAATTCCGACGGTAAAACTGGTTTCCTCATATTCCTCACATTTTTCACGGTCAAACTACATATTCAAAGAACTTATCCCAAATAATAAATTTTCCACACACAATTAAAAACAAAAGAAAACACGAATCACGCGAGAAGCCCGAATATGCTATTTTGCCGTCAATTGAATGACTTGGCGAACAATAATATCTTTTGAGCAATGACGATTTACCAACAGCTGCTGGAGAATGGAAATATTGGAAACCATTAAGACACGAAAGCTGCAATACCTGGGGCATGTTATGAGTAAAGAAAGATAGAACATACTTCAATTATTCATTATACAAGAGAAAATCCACGACAAGAGTAGGAATGATACGGATGCACATCAATCAAACTATTCAGAGCGGCAGCATCTAAGATCAGAATAGCCATGATGATTGCCAATCTCTAGGTCCGTCGCGGAGATGGTACGTAAAGAAAAAAAAGCTGGAAAACGTTTGGCGCGTTCTGTTCGGTTCAGGTACAGGTCTAGATTAAACGAATTTTCGTTTTTTTTTACTTAGATCGTTCTGTTTGTTCGCGCTAAAATGTTCAAGTATGGACCTACCCTTAGGCTATATAGCTCTATTAGCAAAAAACTATAAAGTAAAAAACTTAATAAAATACATAAAGTCAATAAATACTTTTGTAAATCTGAACTTATTATTAAGCTTTGTTTACAGAGTAATGTTCCTAATAACATGTTGGAGGATGCGGTAACTTGGCATTAATAAAAAAAATAAAATAATCCCATTAGTGGAGTGCCTGGAGTTTTCAAAACTGTAAAACCTCGGATTAGAGTTACAGTGAATGAATTCATATGATCTATGTGGGCTATTGTTGTTAAAACTATAAATTGCAATGTTTACCCAAAATTTTTTTGTGCACTCAATTTTTTTTATTGTTTAAACAAATTATTATAAAAAATTAATGTTTGACCATATATATTCACTTTAATTAGTATTTTTTTATTTATATGTTAAATCTTACCTGGTAAGAAAAACGTGAAGAGGAGAGCGGAACGACAGTTGCTATGTACAATGGAATTTCTTGGCTAGTTTAGTTGCAAGTAACACGTGTTCTGTGAATATTGTGCTCCTATAACAGTGAAAATTTGGTTTTTTATTGAAAAATTCTTGTATATTTTTTTACTGGAAGGTCTATTGAAGACGACGTTTTTATATTGAACTATTATGTACAATTTATTTCGTATTGCTTAATTTGGTAAGTGATTAGATTGATAACTACAATTCACTATTGAATTGTTTAAATAATAAATAAATCGAAAATTAAAGATCAATTATTAGTTAATTAAATATTAATTTTTTTTTGTCAGATTTCGAACAATGGATGAACCAACGGCAACAGCATGGCTGATGAAAATAGCTGTATAATATGTATAGACCTGGGTTCATCTTCCAAAACAAATTCAAATTTAGGTGAAATTATAAATATTAGTAGATGAATAACATCTTTACAAGCTGCTTCAACCGAACAACAAGATGGATTGTTACCTCACCTACAAATTGAATTTGTTTATGCTTATTCAAGTTGTCGACAAAAATATATGAATAAAAGTATATTGCAATGTATAAAAATAAGGTCTGTGAAAATCTCTCGTTAACGCCCTCGAAAAAGAAACTTCGAAGTAGCATGAATTTCAATAACTTCAATTGGGAAAAAACTGTTTTATTTGCGGACAAGAAGCTGATAAAACAGAAGAAGCAAAATTTAATAAAGCTCGGCGTATGCAGATTTCATACATCAACACTCCAACTTTAAAGATATCTATCACGAATTTTATAGCCGTCCAGAAAACGTCCAGATTATTATCGAGATATCCATAAAAGGGTTTCTGGTATAACCGACCTACAGACACTTGCAGCAAAATATCATTCGGATTGTTATAATGTGCTGAAAAATTCCATTCATCTCAGTAATGTTGAAAAGAAAATTAATCCGAGAATTTCGATGGTAGATGCAACAATAGAGCAAATATACAAATACATAGAAGATAATGATGATTGCCAATTTACCATGCAAGAGTTGAAAAACATCATCACTACAGAGCATTATCCCGGATAAAAAAACTGTTAAAAAACGACTTATAGAACGCTTTCACGATGATATTATCATTTCAACTAAATTTGGGTCCAATACCATTATATGTTTAAAAAAATTAATCATGATGTATTAACAGAAAATTTGTACAATCAAAAATATAATAGTAAATAAGAAGAAGAATTTTATATTCTGAAAGCGCTGAGCGAAATTAATCGGAGAGAATAAGAGCCCAAGCGTACGATAATGAAAATTATACGCCAAGTAACAAAATGCTTCAAGATGTTGATGAATCAATTCTAACATCTTTAAATTTGTTACTATCTGAAATATTATTAAAAGATAAGAAAAATAATGCAGAAACAATTCCGAGATATAAGAAGAAATGTAAACCGATAGCGCATGCAATCATATCAGCTGTCCGGCCAAGATCTTTTTTATCGCCACTTCATATTACTTTGGCTGTGATGTTTCATAAGAAATTTGGCTCTAAAAAAGTAATAAATATATGCCATTGTTTAGGCTTCTGCACTTCGTACAAAGAGGCTACATTTATGAAGCTTAAGCAACTTTTACAGCTGCACCAGAAATAAAACCTGACACTTTCGTTCAATTTGTGCATGATAATGCCGATTTCAATATCAACACTATTGATGGAAAGGGAACGTTCCATTATATGGGAAGCATTGAAATAGTTACTCCAAGAGATGGTATACAACCTCGACGACCTATCAAGCATCTGCAGACACTACCACCAGAATCTGAATTTATCAAACACCAAAATATCCGTGTTATTATTATATCCAATAAAGTTGAGGTTCTTGAAATGTATTTTCTGATTTTTCGAGTCCTTTTCTATGTATCTTTCAACACTGGAATATTTGAGATTGATAGCAGGGTGTTTCATTCTTAAATATCTTGATAAATTGCCCAGTGAACCACTTACAATACTAATATCACATGAACACTAATTACATTTTGCAGATTTTTGATTTTTATCGTTTTTCTCGAAATGATTCCATAAAAAACTTCTATTTTGTCTGTTATTCATATTGTGGGATTGAGTAAGAAAATAAATTATTATAAAGAAAAACTAACCAATCATATAATAATTTAAAACATTTAAACCTAAACATACGATCGAAAGAAATGGTTCCGAATCCGAACTTCTTATACGCCGTACGGTAGTGAAACGGTGAAAGACTGACTGAAAACCGAAGAAAACTGGCGGCCGGCGTCGAGCTTGTGATGATTAAAACGAAACATCTGGCAACCAGTTAACCATGTTAAGCCGCGTTTTCACGATAACAATTGGCGAGATAATTGTCAGAAGACAACTTACTGGTATGAAATTATTGTCTTCGTCTAAACACTTCAGGCCAATTGCCTTGCCAACTGCCCTCACAAACTGATGAAGTATTAGTTGTTGTGAGGCTAGGCTCTTTTCATACTCCTACGTCTTACATGGAATCCATTGGTTATATTATGGCGGAAAGTGGGATAAAAGAAGATCTTTCTACCATATATGCTGAAAATACAATTCATCACATGGCATCTGGACATGCGTATGCTAGAGCTGTACGTGCTCATACTTTATTATAGCAAGCGTTATTACAATTGATTTAAAAACAATCTTATTTGATATAGACAACAATTTAATATATTTAAATAAACAGATATTACACTAATATTTTTTTTCTTTTCATTACCTGAACTACCTGTTCCGAGATCGCTACTGCTATATTTATACACAGGTGTCTCTATATTTATACACTCTTCAAAGTGAAAATATATGGTCAAACATTAATTTTTTAGAATAATTTGTTTAAACAATAAAAAAATGGAGTGTACAAAAAATTTTGGGTAAACATTGCAATTTATAGTTTTAACAACAATGTCCCACATCGATCATATTAATTCATTCACTGTAACTCCTAATCCGAGGCGAAAACCCCCAAGCGCTCCACTACATCAATACCCATCAGAATTTTATATCATTACCATACATTAATGGTTTTGTCGAATAAATATCAAAAATGCTATCTAGGTATAACATAAATATTAGACATCTTCTTCTTCTTCGTCTAGCCATTCACGTCCACATCTGAACATAAGCCTCTTCAAGTCTTCCTTTCCATTGGTTTTTATTGTACGCTACTTGTAGCCAATTTTTCCCGGCAGTCCTTTTCAGATCATCTGTCCATCTCATAGGAGGTCTGCCTCTGGGTCTTTTGTGTTGGTATGGTCTCCAGGTTAAAATTGATCTGTGCCATTTGTTTAGATCGCTCCTAGCTACATGTCCAGCGTATTCCCATTTCAGCTTTAATGCTTTTTGCACCACATCGGTGACTTTGGTTTTCTGTCTTATCCATGTGTTTGTTTTCTTGTCCTTAAGTGATATACCTAGCAGTGCTCTTTCCATCGCGTGTTGAGTGACTCTAAGTATATTCATATTCTTTTTTGTGATTGTCCATGTTTGTGCCGCATAAGTTAATATCGGAGTAATGCATGCATCAAAAACTTTAGATCTAAGATGTAATTGAATTTGTTGATTTCTGAGTATATAGTTCAGTTTACCGAATGCTGCCCAAGCTAACTTTCTTCTTCTTTTTATTTCTTCAGTCTGAATTTCCCTATTTAGGATTATTTTTTGTCCCAAGTATATATATTCTTCAACTTTTTCTATAACTTTATCGTTTATTATTGTCACGGTGTCTTCGGAGTGCATGACTTTTGTTTTGTTTAAATTCATTTTCAGTCCTATTTTAGAAGATTCGGTATGAAGTTCTACAAGCATGGTTTGCATTTCTTGTAGGTCAGTAGCTATCAGGATTATGTCATCTGCAAATCGTAGATTACTGAGGTAGCGGCCATTGATGTTTATTCCCTTATATTTCCAATTTAGGTTTTTAAAAACGTCCTCCAAAACTAAGGTGAACAGTTTGGGTGATAAAGTATCTCCCTGTTTGACTCCCCTGTTTAATGGTACAGGGTTCGTGTGTTCATTTTCATTTAGGTAGTATGTAGCTGTAGCTTGGTTCATAGTTTCTTTTATTAAGTTAATATATCTGCTGTCTATTCTACAATTTTGCATTGCGTTTATTACGGCCGTGTGTTCTATGGTATCGAAAGCTTTTTCGTAGTCTACAAATGCAAGGAAAACTGGAAACTTGTATTCGTTACATTTTTCTATTAATATTTTTGTGGTTAACAGGTGATCGGAAGGTGAATAGCCTTTTCTAAAACCTGCCTGTTCATATGGTTGGTATTCGTCTAATTTCCTTGTTAGTCGAGTAGTTATGACTTTGGTGAGTATTTTAAACAGGTGTGACAGTAGGCTGATGGGTCTGTAGTTTTCCAATTTTCGACTATCACCTTTCTTGTGCAATAAGATTACTTTAGAGTTGTTCCAGCTCTTAGGGACTTTGCCCTGATGTAAACAACTGTCCACAAGCTTAGTTACAATTGCAATTAGTTCCTTACCTCCTTCTAATATCATATCTGTGGTAATACTATCTTCTCCTGCAGCTTTATTTCTCTTCATGTTTTCCAATGCTGTAGTTACCTCTGAAATTGTTACTTTTGGCATTATTTCTGATCCAACATTTTTTATTAATTTCCGTGCTGGTCTCATCTCATCATCTTGTTGATGTGATCTGTAAAGTTCTGTGTAAAATTCTTCTATTCGTGTCAGTATGTTTTCTCTACTTGTGATTTCATTTTCGTCTTTTCCTATTAATGATATCATCTGACGTCGTCCTAGTGTCGGTCTGAGACATTTCATACTCTTATTTTTTTCAATAGTTGTTGTTATTAATTTTTCGTTTTCTTTTGTTTTTTGTTGTCTGGTTCCTTTTCTAATCTGCCTATTAAGTTCTCTATATTCGTCGGTTCCCCTTTTGTTAGATTTATTTAAGATCTTCCTTCTTTCTATTTGTTGTAATATTTCTTTGTCTAATTCATTGCATGTTGTTTTCGGTTTTTTCAGTTGCAGAAGGCTTTTATTCACTGTTTCAGTAATAAGGTTATTCAAATCATCAATATCATTGGAGTTTATCTGCTGCATGCTAACTTGATTTAATGCATGCACTATCTTTTTATTAAATTCACTATTTTTGATTTCTTCAGATGTCCATTTGTATCTTTTTTTATGTATTCTTTTTCTTTCTAGTTTTTTGTTAATTACTAGTTTTGTTCTTATTAGTCTATGATCGCTTCCTAAGTCAAACTGATTTAATACTAATACGTCTTCTACTAGGTTTCTATTTTTCGTTAAGATATAATCTATTTCATTCTTTGTCTTTTTATCGGGACTCATCCATGTCCATTTTCTGCTTGGTTTTTTATTGAAAAAGGAGTTCATTGAGTACATGTTATGTTCATTCATGAAATTGAGAAGCATTTCTCCTCTATCGTTTCTTTTCCCGTAGCCATAGTTACCAATTAAATGTTCATAATCTTCCTCTTTTTTGCCCAATTTAGCATTAAAATCTCCTAATAGTATTTCGTAATTTGCTTTATTTGTTCTTATTTCATCATAAAATATTTCTACTTCTTCATCGTCGTGGCTTTTGGTCGGAGCGTACACTTGGATCACTTTCAGAGTGGTTCTTGTATTAATCCTGATGATGAGATATGCTACTCTGTCTGATATGGGCTTGAATTCTTCGATACACTGTGTGAGGCTTTGTTTTACCAAGAATTCCACTCCAGTGTATTCGCCACCTTTATGCATAAAATGTGTGCCATTTTTTAGTATTATATACTCATCACTTTTTCTTCTGGTCTCGCATATACCAAGGATATCCCATTTTATATCCTTTAGTTCACTTTCTATTTCTGGGAATCTATTGTCGTCCGTCAGTGTTCGAATATTGTCGGAGCATAGCCAAATTGTCATCTTGTGGCAGCCGGGTCTTACCCAGGGATTCTTAGCACCCCCCCTTCCGTTAGTTGTTTGATCGCTGCCGTGATCAAGACTCTGGGAAGTGCTGGGCACTGGGGGCCTTTTCTTTTTTGTCCTGTACATTGACTTGAAGGTTATTGAAATATTAGACATACATCACCAAAAACATCCAATATTTTGTCGGATTTACATCGATTGTCGTTAAAGACATTCAATTAGGTGAAATTTAAATTAGTCAATCAAATACAGATGTAGAAAATTGTACAAAATATAACTCATCTTATGTTGGACATTGGTATTTACATAGGCAAATTACTGCACATAAAAAACAGTTTAACAATCCCTCTTCTCCACTGGATACTAAGAAGAAATTTTATTATTAATTTTTATTAATATATTGACATTTTATTTCATGTAAAAATTAAAACTAGATGAATTTTGAGATAACATTCCAATTTTAGGAAATTTTATTGTGCGTCTATGCATAGGGACGCTCCCGACATAGAAAACAACTGTTTGAGATAGAATCTTACCCTCAACTACATTTTCCTTTTTGCTCTGCCCGTTTTCAAACGATAATTATAACCATTGGCTTTCCTGCCCCTTTAAATCGACTATTAAAATTCGGAAATCCATGAATTGTTATTTTCATGAATTTCCATTAGTTAGATTTCGGTTTCGACAATTATTTATGGAGTTCTTTGTTACCCTTCATCCTGTGTTCGTCCCAAATGGTGGCGTTCGTCCGTTGAGTTCTAAAACTTCAATCGGTTGTCGTATAAATTTATGTGTCGTCCTCTACGTTTGGAAAATGACAGAAGCTAATTTGAATGATTGAACGAACAATATCAAAAAGGGTATTCCATATATACAAATAATAAATACAACACTTGCAGATGATGGAAGAGCAAAGAAAAATAAAGGTAGAAATTTCAAGTGCACAAGTGCATAACAATCTACTACGGGGAATAAAACGAGGAAAAGAATCATAGTTGACCAAAGACTATACGGAAATTGAAAAACTATAACGCAAACATTCACAAAAAAATTCAAGAACATTCAGATGCACAAAAAATTAAAGAGGTACATAACACCAGAAAACAACACAATACAGGCATAGTTGTGGACATCGACAGCCAGATTTTAAAATAGTTAAAAAGATGGAAAGAATACATGTAAGAATTATTCGAAGATACAACAAGAAAACAGACTGAAATAGACAATCTCTATGGCCCAAAAATAACAAACTAAGACGATAAAATAAACATTAAGTGGATTAAAGATGAGAAATCACCAGGACATGACAAAGTGTATGGTGGAATTTTAAAGCTATTGGAGGCACACCAAATCGCAGCTCTTACTAAGCTATTCAACAACATTTTTATATGAGTTTCTTATTCTTCTTCTTAAAGTGCCCTCTCCTCAATAGAGGCTGACTACTGCAATTGCAAACTATTCTCGGTATTCAGCTGTTCTTATTAGCTGTGTAAATCCTGTAAATTGTTCGATGTTTCTTAACCACGATAGCAAACATTTAACGTTTCTTTTCCTGCATAGTCCTCTCTTTTCTTTTATGTTTCATTGATACTTAGTATTTGTGAGGATGTAGCTAGGTATGGTGTTTTTCAAATTTTGACTATATTGAAAAGTTTTCATTCCTTGCCTATTCTCTGCAATATTTCTTCGTTTGAGGTATGTGATATCCATGAAATCTTGAGGATTCTTCGGTAGATTAACATTTTAAAGGCTCCAATTTATTTACCGTTGATGTTTTTAAGGGTCCACGTTTCAACTGCATAGAGAAAAGTCGACCAGACGTAGCAGTTTGATAAATGTAGTCGAGTTTTATTCGAGAACCACATAGGAGTCTTTTGATTTTTTAGAAAGATTTGCTGGCCTGTTCTATATGATCTTATTTCTAGTTCACGATTTAGGCTGCTATCGATACAACATCCCAAATACTTAAACCTGTTGACCTATTCTAAAATGTGCTCGTTTATGTGCAAGGTTTACATTTTGGTTTTTTCGGATTGACATCACTTTGGTTTTCTTAACGTTTAGTTCCATACCAAATTGCTCGCAGATCAAGTTGGTCCTCTCGATGTGTCAAGGCGGAATCTGCAATCAACACCGTATCATCCGTATATCTGATGCTGTTCATTCACCTTGACTCCATACTTGGGATCCTCTAGTGCCTCTTCCAGTCCAGAAACCAAAAGATTGGCTACTATTAATATGCATCCCACTTTCATAGCCAATGCTAGGAAATGTGAAAAATACAAATTGATTAGTCTAATAAGCTACGTACTTAAAATACTCTTTACTATCATTCAATCATACATGTACACCAAATTAGAACACATACGAAAAAAATATTTTTTTTTCATATAATTTGCTTAACTTTTTCTTATAAAATGAAAGATAGTTGAGTTATTCGTAAAAAAATCAATTAAAACGTATTTTTCTACAAGATTCAATCCTGACTAACTCAAAAAATGTGCACTTAAAAAACTTTTAAAACTAAAGAACATTTTTTGCTTCAAATGTGTCCGTCTATCCATTGACATAAAAATTTTCACCACCCGGTTAGTGTGGTTTTCAGTCCCAGGGAAAAAGCATACTTCGGCATATGGTAGATTTTTCTGGTTGGGGTATTTCCTAGCTACTGTTAACAGTTCAAGGAAATGCGTCTTCAAGAAAATCGAAGGTAAAACTTTGATAAACTGGACTATATAGACAAAGAGAGATCACAATAAATTCTCACCCAAGGTGTACTCAAAAAATGTATATTTCTGAAGTATCTGTGATATTTTACTGATTATAGAAAAGTGGTAGTTCATGTTGGGATTATTGATGATGATCTTTGTTTTTGTTTTATTGATCTTGACTCGTTTAGTGAAACACATAGTACACATGTATACATATAAATCTGCACAATGCGCAATACACCGATCACCAGACAGCCGCACGACGATATATACAAAGACTTATGGTATGCAGATTATCACTATTAACTTGAACTGTGTAGCGAATCTTTGTCACTTTGAAGCTAGAAACTCTTAGCGTTTTGTTTAAATATAATATTGTTTGTTCTAATTCAACCATACAAATAAGTTTACAGTTCAGACCTTTTTGAAGAATTTGAAGATAAAATAATTTGACTATCTTTTTATTTAATATTCAATCTTTGGGGCATAGAAAACGTAACATTAATTTGTTCACTTACTCATACACAGCTGTCACTAGCGATGAAATTGATCAACTTACCTGAAACAATAAAAAAAAATAAATAAATGACTTGTTCTATACATAGGCTACAGCTATTAAAAATTTAACGAATTTAACTTTAATATTTCGTCTGCCATCGAGATTGCGTCTACGTTATTGTTATTTCTACTGATTTGCAGTAAGTCATAAATTTTGGTGAAGGCCATTTACATAACTGTAAATGCTCTTTTTGAGTATTCTTTGTTCTACCTATATGTGCCTTCTAACCAATCTAAGAGCTCTTTTTTTCCATTTACTTTTACAACAGTTCCTTTAATCTTGTAAATAAACAAATTATTTATCTCTTACTCTGTGAGGAATAATCAAATGACCACCTTTCATCATCATTATTCAGCCAATCGCGTGTACTGCTGGACATAAGCCTACCCCAGTCTCTTCAAATATTCTCCACACTAGACCTCTTGTAGAAAGTTCCTCACTATTTTCACGTCGTCAATTTATCTAGTCGGTGGTAATTCTCAGAATTTTTATTTCTGTGTCTCCATTTCTTGATTTGTCTCAAGTTTAGTTTTTGCAAAGTTTACCTTTAATCCTGCTCTTTTAGATACAGTTTTAAGAGAATTTATCATAGAAATTAGGTCTTGTAGCTGTTTGCAATTATTACAATGCCGTAGACAGCAACACGAGCTGTAGTAATCTTACGTAGTACAGGAGGAACTGCGTAATGGTAAGAAGCTACCATCCGTGGGATTATGCCTGAACGCCTTTAAGGCCGTATCCTTTCTATTCAAACTTGGCAATATCTTTTGTTCTTGTGCAAAAGTAGTTCTGAGAGTCAAAAGGCTCAAAACAATCATAGTTCTGTTGTATCTAACAGAAGTTTCACCTAAAAATACAACTTGCCTCGGACTATCCGACGTTGTATTGTTCATCTATTATCTTAAATAATGCCACCGTTTTAAAACAACATTAGAGAGTTGACACAATAGTTGTCTATTATAAGTCTTTTTATATGGAAAACCTAAATGTTTCAGCACTCTATACAAACTTGTTAAGCTAATATCACACAGTTCCCTGTCTTTTATTTTTTGTAACACAGCACTAACTGTTGGTGCTTTGGATTTATACATATTATATATAATATTTTTAATTGCAAGTTTAATTGACTCGCGCAAATCTAAAGTTTTTGTATGTCGACGATTTCTCTTGCTTACTTTATTTATTTCATCCTCACTCATGTTGTTAATTCTTCGAAATGTCCTCTCTGAGATACCGCATGCATCGCATGTGCGTTTCTGAACTGCCATAATAGATGTCAATCGACCCATATTATTCGTTTATAAATTGAAATAACTTTCGACTATTAGAACTAAACGCCGTTCTTCTGGAGATAACACTCTACGTTTCGACTGTATTATATTTTCTTCCAAATTAGTCATTTTGCTTTAAAGTACCGCTTCACTACACTACTATAAAAAATAGGTACTTATATATAACTACTACACCCTAAAAAGGACAAGAGTTTTACAACAGACGAAACAATCGAACACAAATTATTTAACAGCCAATGCTAAACAAGCATAAACACTGCATTGATTGTGATTGCAAATACCGTTCACATGATTTAAATAAGATTTTTGCTGATTACGTATTTTGCTAAATTATTAAATAGCACCAATACAACCCACGATTATCATTTAATTTTTAACGATAAACAGAAGAGAAATATGATGACGTTTGAATTTGATATACTTTTTCGATGATAGTGTCGTTAACAGAAAGATATTTTAAATAGCATGGAGCATATTTCAATAATTGAGTGGATCTAAGAAATAATTACTAAACAAATTTTTAACGTGTGTATAAAGGAGATTACAATTATTATGACACATGGTATTTACTCTTGTTTAAGCTTGGGTACACAGTTTACTTTAATTGCTATCGACGTATCTTCATCTTGCCTCACTAGAGGTCTCTAGTTGCATACTCTGGTAGTTATTTTCATGTAATTGCCAGAGTAATCGGTGCGTTTTGATTTGGTTTGAGTCTTCTTACAAACTCCTTCTGATGATGGGTAGACCCAGAAACACGTGTCAGGGAGTGGTAAGAGACTCAAATTAAATCGAAACGCAACATTCTTCGTATGGTATTTACTCCTTATTTTTCAAATAATACTTACTCGTATTATTGCAATAAAATATTAAAACTAATAAACTATAGCTTGTTTAGCAGTGCTGATTGAAATAACAGAGCAAAAGGTAGTGTAAAGTATATCGCCGCTTATCTGGTCCTCTGGTAATCAAGTTACCAGCATTTAATTGCAAAGCGGTCTTCTTAGGTGAAAAATATAATAGTATAAAGATAATTAAAACTCCGCTATACTGGTTCCAATCCTGGGGCCTTATTACACATGAAATGGGGAAAGAGGAAGTGACGAGTAACAACTTCGTTAAAAAATCAGAGTTCAACTGGTTCCGATAGTACCCTGTAAAAGCGTCTAGGGTGAAAGACGAAGATCAAGGGAAGATGAAGCAGATGAAGCCCTAATCAATAGTCATGAAGGAGGACGAACATTAAAGGGAAGATCGATCTCACAAGTCTTGAAAGACAATTGATATGAGAAGAACAGCCTGAGAAAAAAAATGAAAATTTATTCTCATTCTTTTGTAATTTCTCTAGTTGTTTTATTTGTCAGCTAAAAGCTTCAATATTATACCAACGTGTTTTGTAAGCCTAGAGATCAGTTTACAGATCTTTGAACCTATAGTTACTGTTTAGTGAGTTATGGTCAGAACTAATATCTGCTCCATGATAAGCAGCTACTCTTTTAATGCTATTTTGAAATCGTTTATTTATTAGCAATAATCTATTGGTTCTTTAATTTTTTGTTGTTCTGTGATGTATATACTCGTCTGGGAATTATAATAAAAAATGTTATATTTGACCTTTCGATTTCTTACTAGGTCGCTCTTAAAATATGAATTGTAAAATGCCACAAGAAAGACTCTCAGAACCATAACCATACCTTTAATAACTAAGTTATTAAACTAAACAGTTTTAAAACCTCAAAGAATTTAATAAGCCGAGCCGTTTGTCCTTTTATTATTAACAGAACAAGAGAAAACGCTCATAAAAGCCATAAATTTTAAAATGACTGTTCTTTCATTTTATTTGAAAAAGTCCAATATTTACATCAAACACAATATTGCGGCGGTTTATTGGCAGAACAAAGAACAAGAGAATATTTCTTTGTTTTATAGTTATAATTTGTAGGATAGCTACGGTGTTTTTATAGTATTCTTAAAAGGATGTACATAATATTTAGTTATATTTTAACGGGTGTTAAGAGGTCTTCATTTGTTTGTTTTTTTTTTCATTTTGAGTATTCACATCTTTTTTAAAATAATTTTTTGAACAATCCTTTATATATCCAATAGGTATATTAATGGTATAAAGATAACCAATGTTATAGATAGAGTCCATAATACTGATGTATAGGAAATGAGTCAATACTGGGGTTAAGAAATCGACCCCGAAGGCGGATGAACCAAAATTTGGCCAACGGCATAAAAATGTAGAAGGTAAGGGGAAACCACTACATTAAAGATCCCTACGGATATCCCTGGAATAATTATCTTAGTCGGACAAAATTGAAGCAAAGGCCCTCAGTTCCGGGCAGACCTTAGATGGTCCGAGAGTGCCAAAAATCCCTCGGGTTCGACTTCAAGATGTTATTCATAAAGTAGCGACATGGAACGTCAATAGTTTGGGCATCCCAGAAAAGTTGCATAACCGGCTCAAAGAAATGCGACGCCTAGAAGTGAAAATATTGGGTGTAAGTTGTAGCGTTTACGCTACTGACTAGTCCAATTTAAACCCCTCAAGAAATTTTTATTACCCGCCTACGATCGATTTGAAATCGACATTTTCCCCCACACGCGCTGTTATCGCTTTGAAAGGAAGATCGATTTTGTGCGGAAGCGAAGCGGTTAGTTTTGGTCAGATACTCAACGCAGCCACGCCAACCGGTGAAATTTTTCACCTTCAAAGTGACGGAATTGGAACAGAAAAATAATTTGGGGAAGAATATAATTCATTAATAATAATATAATAAGTAAATTTTTAAAATCAATATTAATTTAAAAAGTTCCACATAAAAGGAAGATTTTCTTGGCGTGCTGCAGTTCCATATTCCGTCACGTGAAAATATTAATTTCACTTTACTTGAGGATATTCTCTTGAGAATATTCCCTCAAGGATACTAGTAACAGAATCCTTAGATACATAGTTAGCAAACCCGTGGATTTTGCTGTCACCAGAGACCAGTGACTGGTTGTGGCTTTTGTGACCAGGATTCGTCTTTACAGCCACAAACTGATGTAGCCGTGCCAAGAGGAGTTTTTCCTATGGACTTATAGTGCTGTAAAGATAAGTCGTTTAACTATTTGACCTTTTGTATTACGTATTACTTTATATTTACTGTTAACTGATCATATGCATATGATAAGGTGAATACCTTTATGATAATTTTTTTTTTGATAATTTAATTATAAAATATTCGGGAGAAAAAGGGACACTTCATGTGTTATTAGGTTTTAACTAGGATTTAGAGAGTCTGACCAAACTCACTTTTTTTTGGATATAATATTTTTGTTAATATAATACAATTTGATATTAAGAGGGACATAAATTTAATGTGGTTTGTTTTAAATATTATATAATGAGTATGGAACAACTCATTTTTTGGATGTAATATATATATTTAATATAATTGTAATAGAGATTTATCAAGTTTGATATCTTTACAATATTGTCATTAGTACCTCATTTTAGTAGAACTAATTTAAATTTAAATGACTACCTTTTTGTTTTAAGACTTTGGCTACCCTACGGACTATTCTTGTTGTATACTAATATTTCATATTTTATTTGGCCAGTGGTAGTGACTATTCATTTGTTGAGGGCTATTAGGTCCTATTGTATCTGTACACCATCCACTACCACTGTTATTTGGCTTTGCATTATATGTAAATTGTTTATACACATATACCTATATACATTTGTTTATAAATATATTTATTGTTGCTATTTTGAGTTTTATTTCAGTTCTACTAACCAGTATATAACATAGCAAAACAAGATTAATATTTAGTATTTTTGTATTTCAGAGTATTACCTCCAGATTCATTTGTTACTTCAAAATCTCAACTATCGTTGAGTTGGCGCCCTTCTTTTCTCTTCTTATTGTTCTCTTTCTATAAAATTTATTCCCAGTGACCTTCTTTAGTTGTATCACGTTTGATATTACTAGGTCTCATTTCGTTTCTTGTCTCATTAGCTCAGTATCCTTGCTATCTGTTTAAATCTTTAAAGCCACAATCCAGTGCATTGAAGCTAGCCCGAACACTCACTTGAGATTTAGTGTCTCTTTGGCCATTTAAATTTGTTCCTCTGAGCTTAGCCCTATTTTTAGTTTTTTTTTTCATCACTTCTCTTTCAGTTCTTCTGAACTTTGTCAATTCACACATTTTATTCGTTTCAATTGGCGCCCAACGTGGGGCTTCTTTTCCACTTCTGCCTTAAAAAAAATATATATATATATATATATATATATATAATATATCTCCTTTAATTTTTGGTTTTGATCTTAGGTTGTTGTGGTTTTCACTGGTTGTGCTTTTAGATTTTCATTTTAATGTTTAGTTTTGTTTTTCAATTTTTTTTTGGACATTACCTTATATCTATATCTTAAATTGACTTGTTTTTGCTATATACTGTGTAGACTGAATAAATTGCTTTGTTTTTGATTGATTAAATAACAATTTAGATAATAATAAATTAATTAAAAATTTAAATAACTAAAGTTAACTATTTCACATATTTTACAAGTCCGGAGTAGTCAATAAGTTGAGTCACTACCTCGAAATAACAGTTTTGAAATTTTAGGTTCCTTAGGGTGTTGTAGCAGTATATGTCATTGGATTTCATAACTGGACCAAAACAATTAAACATTACTGGTATAGGTATCCCTTCAGAATATTAATTTGGAGTCAGAGAGTAAGTTAAACTTTACCTACTTTTACTCATTCTCTTGTATATCGCTCAGTTGTGTAATATGTCTGCTTTTAAGGTAGAGCATCTGTTAGCTCCTGAATTAGAGTATGAGTTGAGAGTCCGTCATCGAACCAGTCCTTTGTTAAAAATGTTGTATGATGTACAGAATGTACCAGGTAAATTTCCTGATTTTAAAGTTGAACATGGTGTTTTGTATAAACATGTCTTAAGTTCCATAGATTCCCTTACTGGAATGTCGGATTGGAAGATAGTCGTTCCAACTCCTAATAGAGCAGAGGTTTTGGCCACTTTTCATGACCATTCTACTGCAGCTCATTTTGGTTTCTACAAAACTTTCCGTCGAATATCTGAACTTTATTACTGGCCGAAGATGAGTCACACTGTACGTAGCTATATCGCTTAATGCAAATCTGTGCTACATGCAAACCGACAAATCTTCCCCAACCAGGTTTAATGGGTAGTTATCGGCAGATTGATTTTCCATTTCAACTTATATCGTTAGATCTCATTGGTCCCTTATCACTTCTGTACCAGTTTGGTTTTTAAGATCTGTTTATCAATTTTGTTTACCTGGCAAAAACCATAAGATGTTGTGCTATTTTGTCTTCTATTTTTTTTTTATCTTATCTTAATGTTGGTTATTATCTTAGTTTATGGACTTGTTAATTTTGTTGTTTGTTTTCTCTTAAAGTCCAACTGCATATCATAGGAGTACAGGATGGATATATGGGAATTTCCCCATCTTGAGTTCTGAGTTGAATAGATATTTACAGGGATAATTCGAAAAACATTCCAAAGATTTTCTTTTAATAGTATTGTATGGTTTCGTGGATCATGGCCACGAAGCTTATGCATTCATATTCACTTACTGTGTCGGTGTTTTAGCGTGGGTTCAGGATTGATCACCCTGGATGTGTGCCCTCACTTGGCTCAGAAATATATCAATACATATTAATTGTTCCTTGAGTGTCTCTTAGGTTGAATTAGAATGTGTCACTTAGAATTGGATCAGTCTGATATTCAGCAGTAAGTCTGTTTAACTTAGTTTGTTATCTCCTATGTTATTACCTTCTTAACGTATTTGAGTTTTAACATATATTATTGTATACTGTTTGTTTACCTGTCTCTCTACTAGTGATATGGATTGGTAGATGTGAGTTATCTTTATCTGTATCTTAATTGAGTTTATCTTTACCTTTATGGAGTTTATCTCATACCTGTAATGGAGTTTATTTCGTATCTTTACCTTCAGTTTGTCTCGTACCTTGACTGAGTTTATCTCGTACCTTTACCTTGAGCGTATCTGTATCTTTACCTTAATTGAGTTTATCTCGTACCTTTACCTGAAGTTAATTATCTTTACCTTTACCTGGATAAGTTTCTTTCTTATCTATATCTTATGAATATATACCTTATCTTTATCTTGATTATAGAGTCCTAAAAATCTGTCCTTTACTGTTCTTGTCGTGAGTATAGAATTGGAACACGTCAATAGTACAGTTTAGGTATTACAGTTAGGATCTCTTTTATCTTTCCTTCTACCAAGTGTATAGCTGGTAGAAGTGAGTTTTGTGCATATCCTCTACCATGAGTAGATCTGGACGTGCAATTATCTTTTACCTTTTGTGCATATCCTTTACTATGAGTTGGGATTGCATTTATCTTACTTACCTTTTTTTTAGCATACCCTATACCATGAGTATAGTGGGCTTGCTAGTATCTAGGCTTGTGCCTTTACCGATTGTGTGTTTTCCTACCGCTGCTAAATCAAGTAGGTGTATTGAATTATCTTTTACCTTGTTGTTGATATCCCGAATCATATATATGTTTAGGTTTGTAGTTTCAACTAGTTCTGAGTAATTAGGCCCTCATTGAACTCTATGGTGACGAATAGAATCGGGTCGCTCTAGTGTCAACGTTGGGTAAAGTTCATAGGACTTTGTTTGAATTTCGTTGTTATGAATGGTTCTTGGAGATATTGTGTTAGGGGTTGTTAATACACATATATAATATAGTTTTAACGATGGTTGTTTTTACTAATACTTGAGAATGTAGATAAGTAGTGTTAAAAGTTAACTTGATCTGTAATGTTATAGAATTAAACTTAAAATGTATATTTTTTTTTTAATCTTTGGTTTGTACTAAATTAACATACATTATCGCATTAAAAAAAAATGTATGACTTCGTCTCATATTCTTCGTTCCATATTTTTATTTCGTCCTTGATTTTGTTCCAATTCCTGAGCAATCCTGAGCAATCCAAACCCGTGGATTTTGCTGTCACCAGAGACCAGTGACTGGTTGTGGCTTTTGTGACCAGGATTCGTCTTTACAGCCACAAACTGATGTAGCCGTGCCAAGAGGAGTTTTTCCTATGCACTTATAGTGCTGTAAAGATAAGTCGTTTAACTATTTGACCTTTTGTATTACGTATTACTTTATATTTACTGTTAACTGATCATATGCATATGATAAGGTGAATACCTTTATGATAATTTTTTTTTTGATAATTTAATTATAAAATATTCGGGAGGAAAAAGGGACACTTCATGTGTTATTAGGTTTTAACTAGGATTTAGAGAGTCTGACCAAACTCACTTTTTTTGGATATAATATTTTTGTTAATATAATACAATTTGATATTAAGAGGGACATAAATTTAATGTGGTTTGTTTTTAAATATTATATAATGAGTATGGAAACAACTCATTTTTTGGATGTAATATATATATTTAATATAATTGTAATAGAGATTTATCAAGTTTGATATCTTTACAATATTGTCATTAGTACCTCATTTTAGTAGAACTAATTTAAATTTAAATGACTACCTTTTTGTTTTAAGACTTTGGCTACCCTACGGACTATTCTTGTTGTATACTAATATTTCATATTTTATTTGGCCAGTGGTAGTGACTATTCATTTGTTGAGGGGCTATTAGGTCCTATTGTATCTGTACACCATCCACTACCACTGTTATTTGGCTTTGCATTATATGTAAATTGTTTATACACATATACCTATATACATTTGTTTATAAATATATTTATTGTTGCTATTTTGAGTTTTATTTCAGTTCTACTAACCAGTATATAACATAGCAAAACAAGATTAATATTTAGTATTTTTGTATTTCAGAGTATTACCTCCAGATTCATTTGTTACTTCAAAATCTCAACTATCGTTGAGTTGGTGCCCTTCTTTTCTCTTCTTATTGTTCTCTTTCTATAAATTTATTCCCAGTGACCTTCTTTAGTTGTATCACGTTTGATATTACCAGGTCTCATTTCGTTTCTTGTCTCATTAGCTCAGTATCCTTGCTATCTGTTTAAATCTTTAAAGCCACAATCCAGTGCATTGAAGCTAGCCCGAACACTCACTTGAGATTTAGTGTCTCTTTGGCCATTTAAATTTGTTCCTCTGAGCTTAGCCCTATTTTTAGTTTTTTTTTTCATCACTTTTCTTTCAGTTCTTCTGAACTTTGTCAATTCACACATTTTATTCGTTTCAAAGTGAATTGAGGTGGTCTGACTCAGGTATTTCTCACAAAGATAACTTTACAGTGTACTATTGGTAGCGAGGCCACAGATGATTACTACAGGCATGGAGTTGCAAGAGTGCTTGATAATAGAATTGCGATGTCTGTTATAGATTACATAACCTTTTCAAAGAGCGTAATCATAGTGAAGTTAGCCGGTCAACCTATTAATATAAATCTAATGCAAGTTTACGCACTGAAGTGAAGGTTACGCACAAACTCAAGGTTTTAGATTTCAATAAAGACATAAACGAAGCATTAAATGTCAGAAAGAAAAACGATATCAACATCATAATGGGCGATTTTAATGCCAAAGTCGGTAGGAGTAGATGTGGTAATGCGGTCGGTGATTTCGGTCTGGGTAACAAAAATGAGCGAGGAGAGTTACTAATTGAATTTTGTAATAACCACGATTTCGTCATATCCAATACGTGGTATCAACTCCCACCAAGAAGATTGTATATGAGCACGAGATTGTATATATGGCGAGCACCAGGAGATAGTTCAAGGCATATGATACGAAATCAAATTGATTATATATTGATAAACAAAAGATTCCGCAACTATATAAAAAGAGTGGCCGCTGACCCTAGTGCGGACATTTTGTCTGACCACAACCCCCTAATCGCGAATGTAAGGCTTCGATTGGCAAAGGTTAAAAAGCCATCTGATAAAAAATACATAAACACTAGAGAATTAATGAGAGATGAGGAGCTTAAATCTACTTACAGTAAGCACATCAACGAGAATTTGAGAAACATACAAGAAAATTGCATAAAGAAAACCTGTGAGAAAATAAAAATAGCTATAGTTGAAGCTGACGAACTAGTCGCAAAATCTCAAAAACGAGTGAATGACGGAAGAGATACTTGATCTAATGGAGCAACGTAGACAGTACAAAATACATCAGAATCAACAGAAATACAAGGATATCCAACGTACGATAAAAACGCAAAGGAAAGCTGGATGAAAGAACGTTGTGAAGAATTGGAATCACTACAAGAAAAATGAGACAGCTTTGGACTACCTAAAAAGGTCAAAGAAATTTCGTGTATATACAAGAAACACCATGATACTCGCCTGAAGAATGATCAAGGAAACTACGTTCATACGCAGGAAAAACTAGCTATAATCTGGGCAAACTTTGCTTCGTCTCTCTTTGAGGATAATAGACAGAATCTGCCAACTACTAACTTACCCACGAAAAATTTATTTGACCCTCCCATTATTCGCGCCGATGTGAAGTACGCTATAAAAGTAGCAAAACTAAGCAAGGCCCCTGGACCGGATGGAATTACTACGGAAGCCATAAAACTGTTGGAAGATAATAACATCGACATGCTGGTAACAATCTTCAATGCTACATATCGCACGTTCCTAAGAAAAGTGTAATAAGTCAAAATAACAAAATTTTCCAGGAGAGCAAAAACAATTTTTGTCATTTTTAAAATGCGAATAGATGAACCCGGAAGTGATTTTATATATTTTCAAATAGCATTAAAAAAGAGTAAATATATTAATTATTATTTCATAATCTACCTAAATCTTCGTATGAAACAAAACGGTTTTTGAGATAATAAGTACTTTTTAAAAAAAAATTGATATGTTACAGTTTTCTTCGAAAAATAGTTAAAATCTATTTAAAAGAATTTAAAGATACAACATATTGGTATCATGATTTTTATTAGAAAATATTTTTTTGAACCGAACATAAACACTGTAAAAACTGAAATTATCTCCTTCAATTTTTTTTATGGATATTTTAACATAATGAATTATAGATAACTTGGAAATACTTAGTAATATACCCTTTTTTCATCAAAAACTGTAGGTCGTCTCTTTTTTTCTCAGTCAAATGTCGTTTCGAATTGTAAGCTTTTTTTGAATGCGCTTAGCATTAGCACGCGGTCTTTTGAGAATATCGACTGCCTTGAAATGTGTCCGAGAGAAGGAAGTTTTATAAAAATATTTAAATGGTTTATCGTTTTTCACTCTAAGATCATTAATAGGTATCTGTTCTCCTTCTGCATTGATATTGAAATTTGATTCGGTATGGCTCCCCCTTTTCCTTTGCATTTCTTAAGTAGAGGATGGGATACTTGGTGCTGGGAACTTTTTTTCGACCAGCACCAATATACCCCAACCGGTGCGTATAAACCTCGGATCGCATACAAACGTGACGTCAAGAATCCTCACTCATATGTACCCACTATTTCTTTCGAATAACATAATATTTAATTAGATGACATGATTATTCTTGTCTACCTAATTCTCGTATAAGACTGATAATTATATTTATAAATTTTAACTCGCGGATTTAATCTAAAAACACCTGCTTATATAGAGCGGTTTTACGATCGTCATTAGCTGAAGGTCGTTAACCTTCAATATAAAAATACATCAACTTTATACGAGGTACACAAAACAACAATTGATCAAATATTAAACTTTAAATAAATATCTCTTTACGATTGTTATAAATACTATTAAACTATAATATAATGATAATACGAAACGTATATTATACGTTTCTAGTCTATTGTAGGGCTAAACAAAATTATTTTGATTTACAAATTAAAGATATCAATAATAAAGAAGTACGCAGTGATTATTGAATTGAAAAGTACTTTACGAATTGTATCTTGAATATTTGAAAAATTATGTTACCGAATTTAGTTAATATAATAATATATACCCGACCGAAATTATTAAAAGAAATTATAGAAAAAACTCGGATAACCAAAGCAATGTAATTATAATACATGAGTTACATTTAGTTTACTCAAAGACAAGAGTTCCAAAATGTATATACGATTAAATATGACAAGAATTAATATAATTATATATTTTTTAAACTCACCGCATGGACCACAGACGTTCGGATACAATTAGCGTTCCCTTTGTAAAGACAATGAAGTCTACTTTTCAAAGTAACAAGACATTTCTTAATACACATACTTACACTAGGTATCTGATTGCTGAATCATTTGTACCATACCCATGGCTATTAGTTGTCGAGGTATTAAGCTAAAAAATATACAACAATAAAGGTAGAGAGTAGTCTATTTCGTCGAACAAAAGCTGATTATAAGTTAATCAGAATTTGAACTTAACAGCGAATGCCACGAGAAGGCCTTCTTAGATATCCAAACTGATAAAAATTTCACTTTGAATATAAAAAAGTTAGACTATATATTCGCCAGGAAAGAGGGAAGGAGCTTTAAAGAAATATAAAAATTATTAATTTTGGTTAAAATAAAACCGTAGGTTACTCATATCTTTTTACATAAATGTCTAAGTAAAAGACCAGATACTGATCTTCTATTACAAAAATTTGATAAATATTGCTAAAATTCAAACGGTGTGTTACCTTAAGTATGGTCTTTTTTTGTTGGCATCTTTTTATTATTTTGAATACCAACAAAGTAACACACCCTGAAGTTACTCAGAGGATTACGTTGCGGTATAATATGGCCTCTTTTCGTTTTTTTTTTGTGGGCATCTTTTTATTATTTTGAATACCAACAAAGTAACACACCCTGAAGTTAATCAGAGGATTACGTTGCGGTATAATATGGCCTCTTTTCGTTTTTTTTTTGTGGGCATCTTTTTATTATTTTGAATACCAACAAAGTAACACACCCTGAAGTTAATCAGAGGATTACGTTGCGGTATAATATGGCCTCTTTTCGTTTTTTTTTGGGCATCTTTTTATTATTTTGAATACCAACAAAGTAACACACCCTGAAGTTACTCAGAGGATTACGTTGCGGTATAATATGGCCTCTTTTCGTTTTTTTTTTGTGGGCATCTTTTTATTATTTTGAATACCAACAACATAACACACCCTGAAGTTAATCAGAGGATTACGTTGTGGTATCGTATGGCCTCTTTTGTTTTAGTGGCATTTTTTATTATTATGAATACCAACAAAAGTAACACACCCTGAAGTTAAAGGGTACACATTGTTATTTATTATGTTACAGATAGTACACAACATAATTACTATTCATGAATTAATTAAATAATTTAGTTTTCACTTGACTTTTTAAAGTAAAAATTGACAATTTTTATATTAATTAAAGAAAAGGATAAGTAGAGGATAGGAGAAAATAAGAATTTGGATTGTCCTGAAACATAAAGAAAAAAATTAATATTTTATTACAAAAGATAAATTGGAATGACAAAAGTTTTAATTTTTATGCCTTTTGTATCCGAAAGGTAAAGAAGTGTGATCTTCAAAAAACTTTCTCTTAGTAGAATTAGTTTTGTAAGTTTTTTTAACAGTTTTTGTCAAAACTTCATATTCTTTTGTACGACATATTTGTTTGCTAGTTATAATCAGAGGTTCCGTCTTTTTTAACACCATTTCTTTTATAGAATTAAAGTTTATCTTTTCTGATGTTGAGTAGTTTAGTTGAATACCTTTGACTTTGCAGACAACTGATTCTGGTTTGGCGTCATTATTTGGAGAAAATATTTTAAAAGCATAATTTTTAGGACCTCCAGAGACAAATTCTGTAATGTAGCTTCCAGTACCATAAGTTTCCACTTCATCTGTCATATCGCCAAGAAACGAACCCGTAGGGATATCATATTCTTCTTCTTTTGAAGTGTATATTATAGAGTCGGTATCGTAATACAATACTCGGTTTCCTAACTGCTCCAAATAACTATAAAGTTTTAATCTAGCTATAGTTGTAACGTAAGCAGCTATGATAACGTTAGCAGTATTAGAAATATTATAAGCTTCTTCTTTCAAGCACCAATTAACAACTAACGTCTCGTCATTTACGGGTAAAACTGTATTTACATAAATAGAAGGGTTTACTAACATATTAAAAAATTCACCTGGTTCATTAAGTATAGAGGTTTGATTCTGATTTTCACGCTGAGCAAATTTTCCCCAAAAAGAGTTTAGCAATAGTTTAGCAAGCGATCGAAGACCTGGATTATCTATAATTTTTGAATATTCTAGTTTGACATTTTCACGATTGAAAAATTCTCCAATATACTGATCTTTTTCCTCATCAGTCTTACAATTCTTCGGCCATCCCGAGGCTTGCTGTTTAATCTGAAGAAATTTGTTAATCATATCGGAAAATAATCCAGCTTGATTTGTACTAAGCTGAATAGTTTCGTAATCCCATATTTCGTATATGTTTATTATCTGATAACCTTTTTCAAGAGCTTTTACAACTTCTTCAATTACCCAAGTACCAGTTAGGGAGCGTTCATCTATGGTATGTTGACATGTGTCATCATAGTTTTGTTCACCGCAAGATCTACATAAAACAAACATTAATTTGTTGTTCATTTTCATCGGTAAAACAGGGTGATATAGATTTGTAGGAGGCAAGACACGACAATGTATAACACCAGATATTGATGTAAGAGATATATCTAAACATTCCTCTCCAACATATATATTTTTAGGATGACCTTTAGGAAACTTTCCATACTTGCAAGCCCATGGATATAGAGAGCATACATCTATATACTTAATTTTTTCACCATCTTTAGCTTTATAATATTCAACAGTGTTTCCTGTACGACCGCCATATAGGGCATCTCTGGGGTTAAGTGGTAAAATTTGTAAAAGGGGATGATTCTCTGTATATCTCTGTACTTGTAAATTTTCCGCAAGTTGATTACGAAATTCACATTCCCACATCTGAATTACCTCAAATCCTTTATTTTGGAGATGCTCAATTTTTGCTAAAGTATTTTCATACCTAATATCCATCGATTCGAAGGAGGAATCAGGCAATACTTTATTTCTAGAATACCTATAGCACGATACACATCCGTGAAAGTAACATCCTTGAAACTCAAATATTTGGTTTGTTTCGGCACAAAATCCATCTACTTTTACACCATTAACAATAGCTTCAGAACTTTTAGCAGAATGTTGAATATTTATATTTCTTATTTTTTCTTCCCAAACCAACCACTGAATAGCAATTTTTGACTGAGTATCACGCCATCTATATCCCCCTTTAGGGATTATTGCAATAGTTTCTGGTTTCAGAAAATTACGTCTAAATACTTTACTACATGTAGATGCTATGGTTAGACATTCCGTGAATGGACAAACATTTGTTGCCTTCATCATCTGTTTACGAAATTTGAAGCATGCTTGACTTAGAATATTTACATCGGATTTACAATATTCCACAATTTCCTTTTGGAAATCAAACACATAATTTTCATCTTTTCGTTCTTGGTACCATTTTAAAAAGTTTTCTCTAGTACCTACATCGTTTTCAGGACCACTTTTCATATTATCGTAATCATAAAATTCAAGACTCGGTATTTTACCAATGTAGTTTGCGTTTTCACTACGATTAAATAAGTGAGGGAAATATCCTTTTTTTAACTCGGTTAAACCGAAAGACTTTGGGAGTTTATTCAAAGCCATGGGAAAATAATTGAGGGAGTCCAAAAACTTGATATTTCCTACCTGCATTAAAATCGTTCTAGTTCCTCTCATTATTAGCTCGGGTTTTAAATCTGTCTTTGTTAGTATGTGATTTAACAGAAATATATTATCAAATCCGCCGCTGTTATGGCCAATAACATAAAGATTTTTAAATGCTTTGCGTAGAGTTAACAATTCTTTCATAAAACTAGTAATGACATCTTCTTGTAGAACAACTACTTTAATTCCGCAAACTTGACAATAATATAAATTTGTCTCATTTACACAGTTAGAACATGTCTTGTTGTAAACGCATAAATTAGGTTCATGAAGACGACTAGATTTAACCTCTTCTTTCCTGTTTTTTATTAAAATTTCTTCGCGAATTGTTTCTTGTCTTGTTTCGAGATCATATGTGATAAAGAGAATATCTTTAGTCTTAGGTGATCCCGTATCAGGCTGTATATAGCATAAATGGCCCTCAGGTTGTTTCTTCTGACAAATTTTGCAATAGATCTCTCCGCATGCATGGGTCTTAAAATAAATTTTATAGCATTCAATGCATCTTTTAATTTGAGAACATACAGAATCTAAATGATTTTTGTAACAAGTATCACCGTAAAATAAACGATTGCACTCAGAACATCTAATTTTTACTTCTTTATTTGGGCAAGCAGGTGTACTTCGACAAGCAAAACATACACCACCACATCTATGTTGGTTTTTATTATTGTAAGGTTGATGACATTTTTCACAAAAATATCCGCTACAAAAAGCAGACGTAACCGATGTAATTACATTGAAATGTCCTTTATGAAATAGTAAATTCAAGCAGGGCTCCTTCTTATTACCAGTAAAAATTACATCACGACCTTTTGAACCATATTTATAAACTGTAATGTTATAACCAGTTAAATAATCCTGGAATTTTTGCAATTCAAAAATTCCTGATCCATCATGGGGAATAATGATTCTGCTTTTTTCCAAAAGTTGTAAAGCTCTTTTTGTTTGAATTTTAGCAGTATCTTTAATTATTTTTTTATTTTTGTAATCGGGATCGTTATTCTTATGACTAATAGCTACAACTAAAGCCCTCGGTAAGCATAAGTTGTCGTTATTTCGAATAGAAATTATACCTTTTCTACTTTTACACTCTTCCTGAAAAGTACTGTACTGTTTTCCTTTTCCTTTACCTACAGGCATTTTCACAGATGTGGAGTTTAGACAAAATGTCTCCGTATCTAGTCCAGATGAGTTAGACTGGTAAATAGAAGATATTTGTTCCCATATGTCATTGAAAGAAATTTTGGATGCAGGTCTAAAATGCATCCAGCCTTCTCCTCTGGCAAACTCTTTAGAGCAGAACGTAAACCCTACCTGATCATTAGGGTCTAAACCTTCTGTTGCTGTCGTTATAATTCCTTCAATGGCATCTCTGATCCATGAGGACGGCTCGGTTCCAGTAGGTATCGGTTTAATTTTAAATTCGAGATTTCGAGCCTGGAGCCCAAAACGAGGACTTTTTTTGAAGGTATCTTTGATTATTAAAAACTTTTCCATTATAAATTATACTAACTTATTCAAAACTAAGTACTTCTAACAATGACTACAATGAAATTAGAACTTGGTACTGCAGTTAACTAAGTAATACTAACAAAAGTGAAAATTCTTCCTCTATTTATAACAAGATTAACAGGTCACGTGACTAAAATTCTAAATATTAGGTACTAATAAAATTTAAATTATTCAATATCAGTAAATTAAATAATCGAGAAAATTTTACGGACTTACGATAAATACTCGGGATATCTTCTATCTTGAAAACTAAGACAGTATCTGTAAGTTTAAAAATTATTGATTACCTTATAGATGTCACGAACAATACAATAAAATATAAATCTTTTTTCCAGATATACTTTCTCTTTGGCGATGCAAGCCAAAAACTTTAATTATATTCGAATGAATACTGAATAATTTAACACTAATACTAGCTACAAACTCCACAACGGAGCTGTTTCGAGCCGCAGCGAGCAAGGTTATGATTGCCAATATGATTTCCAACATCCGAAACGGATAGGAACTAGAAGAAGAAGAACTAGCTACAATAAAAAAAAAACAGTAATAACTACGTTATATCCTAAAACGTATATCAAGATGTAATTTGGTAGCTCCAAGTGAAAGAGTAGATTAATAACGTTGTATTATCCAGGATGCCCTAATAATTTTGCATATTATCCGTTTTTTTTTGTGTATTCTTTGCGTTTTCGTATTTTTTCGTGTATTGTTCGTATTCTTCGTATTTTTAGGGTATTTTTGCACTTTCCATGTATTCTCGTATTTCCCTGTATTTTTTATTTTTTTTGTGTATTTTTATGTTTTTGTATTCCCATGTATATTTCGTATTTTCGTATTTCTGGGTATTTTTCAAATTTTTCGTATTTTTTGTGTATTATGCGTGTTTTTGTATTTTCCGTGTATTTTTCGTATTTTCCATGTTTTAATAATTATTTATGATAAAATATAAGTTAAACAGATAATTTCGTGTGTATAACACGAAGTGGTTATATACTAATAGAAATATTTAATCTTCAAAACTGAAGTTTATACTTCACATTTAAAAACTACAATGATATTAACATGATATATTATACATAAATAGGTTTAGGAACCATAGAATAAAAATATGAAAATAATTTTAATTTGATAAACTGTTCTCGAGTTCTATTCTATTATAAATGGGCTTTAAAGTATACATTAAAAATAGTTGATTCATATAAACATTCTATTTTCATCCTCTTCATCATTGCTTTAAACGACTCGAAAATTTACATGTGTAGATATATTACCATACATTCTATGAAAATTTTCTTCAGTTATCTCTACTATATGTACAAAGGAAAGTAATCAAAACGGAAACTTAATGTTATAAACAACTTCTGGATAAGTAAAGTGATTAAAACAAGGAATGACTTTAAGATGTACTACTTGATAATATTTAACAAAATAGTAAAGATTTCCTAATATTTAATTGTTTCTTAATTCAAACGATTTACCGGTGTATACAATGACGGGTAATATATAGATCCCGTAGATTTCTATACTTGATTTGGTGTCCAAAACATACCCCAAGACCTGCTTGGAGATTTGTGTTTACTATAACACTGGCGTGCTCGTTTATTTTATAATGAGTTTATTTTCTTTGTCAAAAGGAAATCTATGAAAAACCTAGACAGAAAAATTAGATTTATACAATTTTTAATAACAAAAAAAAAACAAAACATTTAATTGAAATTGTTAAGTATTCAGTATAATATATAATAATTATTTAATAAATAAACTAAACTTCTTCACTGACTATCAACACATAAAATATACAAACACAACGTCTCTTCGTTAAAAAAAAATGTTTAGCACATTTTCCAGCGTCCACTGAGTCTATATGATACGTCAAAAAAAAAACTCTCATATAAGGAAATTCTGAATAATAAATCAAGAAATTACTTCGAGTGCAGATTTTTATTTATTAACACTTCCGATTTAATCCGATATCTATTCGATTTCTTACGGCAAGAAAAAAAAAGGTATTCTTTGATACGCAAGGTTAAAGACGATACCTATGTGAACAGCTGATTGACTAAAGTTGCTTGATCCAAACCAAAACATATGATAATTCTGTAGTCATATGACAAAACTTAATACGTCCGATGTTTTGCCAACATGAGATTATTTGCTTAATATGTTATTAGTAACTTTTTTTTTCAAGTTGGTAGAGTTAGGTATGTCTATGGTGAAGGTAAAATCCTTAACATTAGAATGAAAAATATATGATATGTTTCCTGTGGTACTTATTAGATAAGGGCGAGCATGATAGTAACTTGATATCTTATGTTGACAGTTTTGATATGTCCACCTACTTTTCGTTTTTGAGTTGGCAAAATATGATATATGTAGGTGTATTCTGAATAAAATCATTAAAAAAAAAAGGTATTCACTAAACAATTATCTAATATTCGTTAATAAATTTCGTTACATCGCTAGTATGGTAAGTTAAAAATCACATTGACAATTCGCATCAATTATCTTGAAAATATCAAGAATTTAGAAGGTCTTTCAAACTTTCAAAATGCTCTGCTGAAAGTTTGGCTAGATTAATATATTATATATTAGCTTTTGCCATAACTTTACAGAAATAATATTACTATTATAATTGGAATTAATAACATTAATTTGAATTATTAATCACTAATCGTTTAAGTGAACCATATATACAAATTTTTAATTCAATATATTATAGCATGTTTAATTTTGAAAAAGGTAAGGTTAGCATACCGATCACAATAAAGTTTTTTTTTGTTTATTGTAACAAGGAATGTTAATAGATAAACATAATTTTTTACAATTATATTTAACAGAAAAATTAATATGCTCAAGAATATATTATCTAAACTCATAAAACAGGTTAACGTAAACTAAGTAGGATTAAACCAACCGTGGTAAAAATTATTTTAATAATATTGAAAGCAGTTACTTCTTACAGCGAAGAAGCATAAAAATTGAATAGAGGAATAGGAGAGAAATAGAAAAAGTATAAAACCAGAGCTCCCAAAGTGTTACACATTAACGTTTATTTATAGGTATAAATATTCTTATTCTTAAGCTTATCAGTGTTTATGATACTTAATAGTAATTTAGAAGAGAAATAACATTTAAATCCCTGAATCTCAAACTAAATATATTCAAAATCTTCAATACATAAAATGAAAAAATAATATAAATTGCATATAATTAAACTATAGGAATGGGATTCAAAATATTATAGTCGTAATATACCTAAGTTATATACAATATACAATCTTGAAATTATTTATTATGTTGACACCTAAATTCAATTGTGTATCAACTCCAAAAATCTTTAATTGAGAAAAAACGGGCAAACAATTTTCCCAGTTTAATTTTAGCGTTCCACAACTTGTCAGGTAAATGTTATAAAACATGCATAATTGTTGTTCTAACCATACTGAAATCAGCTTTTATTTACTTTAAAATAACCTAATGAATGTATTTATAGAAATGTAATAAAATCTACATTTAATATCAAACTAATTCTTAATTAGCAAACAAAAAAAGATTTTTACTAAACTAGTTATGCATTTTGGTGCTTTATTTTCTTTTATATGATCGCAAGAAAAGTTACTTTGTTTGCAGGAGGTTGCAAAACGACCTTCGACTAGTCGCTGCATGTTGATGTAGTGTAGATCATTGGCTGCATCTGGTAGGTCGTCGACACTTTTGTATAAGAAAAGACAGATATTAACACTGAATTTTATGTATTCCTTTAGAGTTGTTGGTGAAATACGTTGTGTGTGTATATGTGTGTGTGCCAACCGTAGTTAGAGGTTAAGTAAAGGTATGATATTGATTTTTTTTTACTTTTTTCTCTTGCGATTATATTTATATAAAAAACTAAAGCAACAAAGAGCATAACTAGTTTAGTAAAAATCTTTTTTGTTTGCTAATTAAGAATTAGTTTGATATTAAATGTAGATTTTATTACATTTCTATAAATACATTCATTAGGTTATTTTAAAGTAAATAAAAGCTGATTTCAGTATGGTTAGAACAACAATTATGCATGTTTTATAACATTTACCTGACAAGTTGTGGAACGCTAAAATTAAACTGGGAAAATTGTTTGCCCGTTTTTTCTCAATTAAAGATTTTTGGAGTTGATACACAATTGAATTTAGGTGTCAACATAATAAATAATTTCAAGATTGTATATTGTATATAACTTAGGTATATTACGACTATAATATTTTGAATCCCATTCCTATAGTTTAATTATATGCAATTTATATTATTTTTTCATTTTATGTATTGAAGATTTTGAATATATTTAGTTTGAGATTCAGGGATTTAAATGTTATTTCTCTTCTAAATTACTATTAAGTATCATAAACACTGATAAGCTTAAGAATAAGAATATTTATACCTATAAATAAACGTTAATGTGTAACACTTTGGGAGCTCTGGTTTTATACTTTTTCTATTTCTCTCCTATTCCTCTATTCAATTTTTATGCTTCTTCGCTGTAAGAAGTAACTGCTTTCAATATTATTAAAATAATTTTTACCACGGTTGGTTTAATCCTACTTAGTTTACGTTAACCTGTTTTATGAGTTTAGATAATATATTCTTGAGCATATTAATTTTTCTGTTAAATATAATTGTAAAAAATTATGTTTATCTATTAACATTCCTTGTTACAATAAACAAAAAAAAACTTTATTGTGATCGGTATGCTAACCTTACCTTTTTCAAAATTAAACATGCTATAATATATTGAATTAAAAATTTGTATATATGGTTCACTTAAACGATTAGTGATTAATAATTCAAATTAATGTTATTAATTCCAATTATAATAGTAATATTATTTCTGTAAAGTTATGGCAAAAGCTAATATATAATATATTAATCTAGCCAAACTTTCAGCAGAGCATTTTGAAAGTTTGAAAGACCTTCTAAATTCTTGATATTTTCAAGATAATTGATGCGAATTGTCAATGTGATTTTTAACTTACCATACTAGCGATGTAACGAAATTTATTAACGAATATTAGATAATTGTTTAGTGAATACCTTTTTTTTTTAATGATTTTATTCAGAATACACCTACATATATCATATTTTGCCAACTCAAAAACGAAAAGTAGGTGGACATATCAAAACTGTCAACATAAGATATCAAGTTACTATCATGCTCGCCCTTATCTAATAAGTACCACAGGAAACATATCATATATTTTTCATTCTAATGTTAAGGATTTTACCTTCACCATAGACATACCTAACTCTACCAACTTGAAAAAAAAAGTTACTAATAACATATTAAGCAAATAATCTCATGTTGGCAAAACATCGGACGTATTAAGTTTTGTCATATGACTACAGAATTATCATATGTTTTGGTTTGGATCAAGCAACTTTAGTCAATCAGCTGTTCACATAGGTATCGTCTTTAACCTTGCGTATCAAAGAATACCTTTTTTTTTCTTGCCGTAAGAAATCGAATAGATATCGGATTAAATCGGAAGTGTTAATAAATAAAAATCTGCACTCGAAGTAATTTCTTGATTTATTATTCAGAATTTCCTTATATGAGAGTTTTTTTTTTGACGTATCATATAGACTCAGTGGACGCTGGAAAATGTGCTAAACATTTTTTTTTAACGAAGAGACGTTGTGTTTGTATATTTTATGTGTTGATAGTCAGTGAAGAAGTTTAGTTTATTTATTAAATAATTATTATATATTATACTGAATACTTAACAATTTCAATTAAATGTTTTGTTTTTTTTTTGTTATTAAAAATTGTATAAATCTAATTTTTCTGTCTAGGTTTTTCATAGATTTCCTTTTGACAAAGAAAATAAACTCATTATAAAATAAACGAGCACGCCAGTGTTATAGTAAACACAAATCTCCAAGCAGGTCTTGGGGTATGTTTTGGACACCAAATCAAGTATAGAAATCTACGGGATCTATATATTACCCGTCATTGTATACACCGGTAAATCGTTTGAATTAAGAAACAATTAAATATTAGGAAATCTTTACTATTTTGTTAAATATTATCAAGTAGTACATCTTAAAGTCATTCCTTGTTTTAATCACTTTACTTATCCAGAAGTTGTTTATAACATTAAGTTTCCGTTTTGATTACTTTCCTTTGTACATATAGTAGAGATAACTGAAGAAAATTTTCATAGAATGTATGGTAATATATCTACACATGTAAATTTTCGAGTCGTTTAAAGCAATGATGAAGAGGATGAAAATAGAATGTTTATATGAATCAACTATTTTTAATGTATACTTTAAAGCCCATTTATAATAGAATAGAACTCGAGAACAGTTTATCAAATTAAAATTATTTTCATATTTTTATTCTATGGTTCCTAAACCTATTTATGTATAATATATCATGTTAATATCATTGTAGTTTTTAAATGTGAAGTATAAACTTCAGTTTTGAAGATTAAATATTTCTATTAGTATATAACCACTTCGTGTTATACACACGAAATTATCTGTTTAACTTATATTTTATCATAAATAATTATTAAAACATGGAAAATACGAAAAATACACGGAAAATACAAAAACACGCATAATACACAAAAAATACGAAAAATTTGAAAAATACCCAGAAATACGAAAATACGAAATATACATGGGAATACAAAAACATAAAAATACACAAAAAAAATAAAAAATACAGGGAAATACGAGAATACATGGAAAGTGCAAAAATACCCTAAAAATACGAAGAATACGAACAATACACGAAAAAATACGAAAACGCAAAGAATACACAAAAAAAAACGGATAATATGCAAAATTATTAGGGCATCCTGGATAATACAACGTTATTAATCTACTCTTTCACTTGGAGCTACCAAATTACATCTTGATATACGTTTTAGGATATAACGTAGTTATTACTGTTTTTTTTTTATTGTAGCTAGTTCTTCTTCTTCTAGTTCCTATCCGTTTCGGATGTTGGAAATCATATTGGCAATCATAACCTTGCTCGCTGCGGCTCGAAACAGCTCCGTTGTGGAGTTTGTAGCTAGTATTAGTGTTAAATTATTCAGTATTCATTCGAATATAATTAAAGTTTTTGGCTTGCATCGCCAAAGAGAAAGTATATCTGGAAAAAAGATTTATATTTTATTGTATTGTTCGTGACATCTATAAGGTAATCAATAATTTTTAAACTTACAGATACTGTCTTAGTTTTCAAGATAGAAGATATCCCGAGTATTTATCGTAAGTCCGTAAAATTTTCTCGATTATTTAATTTACTGATATTGAATAATTTAAATTTTATTAGTACCTAATATTTAGAATTTTAGTCACGTGACCTGTTAATCTTGTTATAAATAGAGGAAGAATTTTCACTTTTGTTAGTATTACTTAGTTAACTGCAGTACCAAGTTCTAATTTCATTGTAGTCATTGTTAGAAGTACTTAGTTTTGAATAAGTTAGTATAATTTATAATGGAAAAGTTTTTAATAATCAAAGATACCTTCAAAAAAAGTCCTCGTTTTGGGCTCCAGGCTCGAAATCTCGAATTTAAAATTAAACCGATACCTACTGGAACCGAGCCGTCCTCATGGATCAGAGATGCCATTGAAGGAATTATAACGACAGCAACAGAAGGTTTAGACCCTAATGATCAGGTAGGGTTTACGTTCTGCTCTAAAGAGTTTGCCAGAGGAGAAGGCTGGATGCATTTTAGACCTGCATCCAAAATTTCTTTCAATGACATATGGGAACAAATATCTTCTATTTACCAGTCTAACTCATCTGGACTAGATACGGAGACATTTTGTCTAAACTCCACATCTGTGAAAATGCCTGTAGGTAAAGGAAAAGGAAAACAGTACAGTACTTTTCAGGAAGAGTGTAAAAGTAGAAAAGGTATAATTTCTATTCGAAATAACGACAACTTATGCTTACCGAGGGCTTTAGTTGTAGCTATTAGTCATAAGAATAACGATCCCGATTACAAAAATAAAAAAATAATTAAAGATACTGCTAAAATTCAAACAAAAAGAGCTTTACAACTTTTGGAAAAAAGCAGAATCATTATTCCCCATGATGGATCAGGAATTTTTGAATTGCAAAAATTCCAGGATTATTTAACTGGTTATAACATTACAGTTTATAAATATGGTTCAAAAGGTCGTGATGTAATTTTTACTGGTAATAAGAAGGAGCCCTGCTTGAATTTACTATTTCATAAAGGACATTTCAATGTAATTACATCGGTTACGTCTGCTTTTTGTAGCGGATATTTTTGTGAAAAATGTCATCAACCTTACAATAATAAAAACCAACATAGATGTGGTGGTGTATGTTTTGCTTGTCGAAGTACACCTGCTTGCCCAAATAAAGAAGTAAAAATTAGATGTTCTGAGTGCAATCGTTTATTTTACGGTGATACTTGTTACAAAAATCATTTAGATTCTGTATGTTCTCAAATTAAAAGATGCATTGAATGCTATAAAATTTATTTTAAGACCCATGCATGCGGAGAGATCTATTGCAAAATTTGTCAGAAGAAACAACCTGAGGGCCATTTATGCTATATACAGCCTGATACGGGATCACCTAAGACTAAAGATATTCTCTTTATCACATATGATCTCGAAACAAGACAAGAAACAATTCGCGAAGAAATTTTAATAAAAAACAGGAAAGAAGAGGTTAAATCTAGTCGTCTTCATGAACCTAATTTATGCGTTTACAACAAGACATGTTCTAACTGTGTAAATGAGACAAATTTATATTATTGTCAAGTTTGCGGAATTAAAGTAGTTGTTCTACAAGAAGATGTCATTACTAGTTTTATGAAAGAATTGTTAACTCTACGCAAAGCATTTAAAAATCTTTATGTTATTGGCCATAACAGCGGCGGATTTGATAATATATTTCTGTTAAATCACATACTAACAAAGACAGATTTAAAACCCGAGCTAATAATGAGAGGAACTAGAACGATTTTAATGCAGGTAGGAAATATCAAGTTTTTGGACTCCCTCAATTATTTTCCCATGGCTTTGAATAAACTCCCAAAGTCTTTCGGTTTAACCGAGTTAAAAAAAGGATATTTCCCTCACTTATTTAATCGTAGTGAAAACGCAAACTACATTGGTAAAATACCGAGTCTTGAATTTTATGATTACGATAATATGAAAAGTGGTCCTGAAAACGATGTAGGTACTAGAGAAAACTTTTTAAAATGGTACCAAGAACGAAAAGATGAAAATTATGTGTTTGATTTCCAAAAGGAAATTGTGGAATATTGTAAATCCGATGTAAATATTCTAAGTCAAGCATGCTTCAAATTTCGTAAACAGATGATGAAGGCAACAAATGTTTGTCCATTCACGGAATGTCTAACCATAGCATCTACATGTAGTAAAGTATTTAGACGTAATTTTCTGAAACCAGAAACTATTGCAATAATCCCTAAAGGGGGATATAGATGGCGTGATACTCAGTCAAAAATTGCTATTCAGTGGTTGGTTTGGGAAGAAAAAATAAGAAATATAAATATTCAACATTCTGCTAAAAGTTCTGAAGCTATTGTTAATGGTGTAAAAGTAGATGGATTTTGTGCCGAAACAAACCAAATATTTGAGTTTCAAGGATGTTACTTTCACGGATGTGTATCGTGCTATAGGTATTCTAGAAATAAAGTATTGCCTGATTCCTCCTTCGAATCGATGGATATTAGGTATGAAAATACTTTAGCAAAAATTGAGCATCTCCAAAATAAAGGATTTGAGGTAATTCAGATGTGGGAATGTGAATTTCGTAATCAACTTGCGGAAAATTTACAAGTACAGAGATATACAGAGAATCATCCCCTTTTACAAATTTTACCACTTAACCCCAGAGATGCCCTATATGGCGGTCGTACAGGAAACACTGTTGAATATTATAAAGCTAAAGATGGTGAAAAAATTAAGTATATAGATGTATGCTCTCTATATCCATGGGCTTGCAAGTATGGAAAGTTTCCTAAAGGTCATCCTAAAAATATATATGTTGGAGAGGAATGTTTAGATATATCTCTTACATCAATATCTGGTGTTATACATTGTCGTGTCTTGCCTCCTACAAATCTATATCACCCTGTTTTACCGATGAAAATGAACAACAAATTAATGTTTGTTTTATGTAGATCTTGCGGTGAACAAAACTATGATGACACATGTCAACATACCATAGATGAACGCTCCCTAACTGGTACTTGGGTAATTGAAGAAGTTGTAAAAGCTCTTGAAAAAGGTTATCAGATAATAAACATATACGAAATATGGGATTACGAAACTATTCAGCTTAGTACAAATCAAGCTGGATTATTTTCCGATATGATTAACAAATTTCTTCAGATTAAACAGCAAGCCTCGGGATGGCCGAAGAATTGTAAGACTGATGAGGAAAAAGATCAGTATATTGGAGAATTTTTCAATCGTGAAAATGTCAAACTAGAATATTCAAAAATTATAGATAATCCAGGTCTTCGATCGCTTGCTAAACTATTGCTAAACTCTTTTTGGGGAAAATTTGCTCAGCGTGAAAATCAGAATCAAACCTCTATACTTAATGAACCAGGTGAATTTTTTAATATGTTAGTAAACCCTTCTATTTATGTAAATACAGTTTTACCCGTAAATGACGAGACGTTAGTTGTTAATTGGTGCTTGAAAGAAGAAGCTTATAATATTTCTAATACTGCTAACGTTATCATAGCTGCTTACGTTACAACTATAGCTAGATTAAAACTTTATAGTTATTTGGAGCAGTTAGGAAACCGAGTATTGTATTACGATACCGACTCTATAATATACACTTCAAAAGAAGAAGAATATGATATCCCTACGGGTTCGTTTCTTGGCGATATGACAGATGAAGTGGAAACTTATGGTACTGGAAGCTACATTACAGAATTTGTCTCTGGAGGTCCTAAAAATTATGCTTTTAAAATATTTTCTCCAAATAATGACGCCAAACCAGAATCAGTTGTCTGCAAAGTCAAAGGTATTCAACTAAACTACTCAACATCAGAAAAGATAAACTTTAATTCTATAAAAGAAATGGTGTTAAAAAAGACGGAACCTCTGATTATAACTAGCAAACAAATATGTCGTACAAAAGAATATGAAGTTTTGACAAAAACTGTTAAAAAAACTTACAAAACTAATTCTACTAAGAGAAAGTTTTTTGAAGATCACACTTCTTTACCTTTCGGATACAAAAGGCATAAAAATTAAAACTTTTGTCATTCCAATTTATCTTTTGTAATAAAATATTAATTTTTTTCTTTATGTTTCAGGACAATCCAAATTCTTATTTTCTCCTATCCTCTACTTATCCTTTTCTTTAATTAATATAAAAATTGTCAATTTTTACTTTAAAAAGTCAAGTGAAAACTAAATTATTTAATTAATTCATGAATAGTAATTATGTTGTGTACTATCTGTAACATAATAAATAACAATGTGTACCCTTTAACTTCAGGGTGTGTTACTTTTGTTGGTATTCATAATAATAAAAAATGCCACTAAAACAAAAGAGGCCATACGATACCACAACGTAATCCTCTGATTAACTTCAGGGTGTGTTATGTTGTTGGTATTCAAAATAATAAAAAGATGCCCACAAAAAAAAAACGAAAAGAGGCCATATTATACCGCAACGTAATCCTCTGAGTAACTTCAGGGTGTGTTACTTTGTTGGTATTCAAAATAATAAAAAGATGCCCACAAAAAAAACGAAAAGAGGCCATATTATACCGCAACGTAATCCTCTGATTAACTTCAGGGTGTGTTACTTTGTTGGTATTCAAAATAATAAAAAGATGCCCACAAAAAAAAAAACGAAAAGAGGCCATATTATACCGCAACGTAATCCTCTGATTAACTTCAGGGTGTGTTACTTTGTTGGTATTCAAAATAATAAAAAGATGCCCACAAAAAAAAAACGAAAAGAGGCCATATTATACCGCAACGTAATTCTCTGAGTAACTTCAGGGTGTGTTACTTTGTTGGTATTCAAAATAATAAAAAGATGCCAACAAAAAAAGATCATACTTAAGGTAACACACCGTTTGAATTTTTAGCAATATTTATCAAATTTTTGTAATAGAAGATCAGTATCTGGTCTTTTACTTAGACATTTATGTAAAAAAAGATATGAGTAACCTACGGTTTTATTTTAACCAAAATTAATAATTTTTATATTTCTTTAAAGCTCCTTCCCTCTTTCCTGGCGAATATATAGTCTAACTTTTTTATATTCAAAGTGAAATTTTTATCAGTTTGGATATCTAAGAAGGCCTTCTCGTGGCATTCGCTGTTAAGTTCAAATTCTGATTAACTTATAATCAGCTTTTGTTCGACGAAATAGACTACTCTCTACCTTTATTGTTGTATATTTTTTAGCTTAATACCTCGACAACTAATAGCCATGGGTATGGTACAAATGATTCAGCAATCAGATACCTAGTGTAAGTATGTGTATTAAGAAAATGTCTTGTTACTTTGAAAAGTAGACTTCATTGTCTTTACAAAGGGAACGCTAATTGTATCCGAACGTCTGTGGTCCATGCGGTGAGTTTAAAAAATATATAATTATATTAATTCTTGTCATATTTAATCGTATATACATTTTGGAACTCTTGTCTTTGAGTAAACTAAATGTAACTCATGTATTATAATCACATTGCTTTGGTTATCCGAGTTTTTTCTATAATTTCTTTTAATAATTTCGGTCGGGTATATATTATTATATTAACTAAATTTGGTAACATAATTTTTCAAATATTCAAGATACAATTCGTAAAGTACTTTTCAATTCAATAATCACTGCGTACTTCTTTATTATTGATATCTTTAATTTGTAAATCAAAATAATTTTGTTTAGCCCTACAATAGACTAGAAACGTATAATATATACGTTTCGTATTATCATTATATTATAGTTTAATAGTATTTATAACAATCGTAAAGAGATATTTATTTAAAGTTTAATATTTGATCAATTGTTGTTTTGTGTACCTCGTATAAAGTTGATGTATTTTTATATTGAAGGTTAACGACCTTCAGCTAATGACGATCGTAAAACCGCTCTATATAAGCAGGTGTTTTTAGATTAAATCCGCGAGTTAAAATTTATAAATATAATTATCAGTCTTATACGAGAATTAGGTAGACAAGAATAATCATGTCATCTAATTAAATATTATGTTATTCGAAAGAAATAGTGGGTACATATGAGTGAGGATTCTTGACGTCACGTTTGTATGCGATCCGAGGTTTATACGCACCGGTTGGGGTATATTGGTGCTGGTCGAAAAAAAGTTCCCAGCACCAAGTATCCCATCCTCTACTTTCTTATTATTTAAATAAACTGGTCTGGTACATGAATTGGGCCTGATTTTAGAGAATGTGTAACCTAAAAATGACATTTTTCAGTTGATAACTGATCCGTCTATGGATATTATCTATTTGATAACTGTTTTTCAATAACGGAATGTGTGGAGTTTCCCCCATTTTGGGTGTGAAGCCACTTCGGTTACTCCTTTTCCGCCTTGGCCTTCATGCCATACAAAGCACCATGTATTAGCAGCTACCAATTCAGTGATAGTTAAGTTCATTGTGTTTAGTTTTGATCTATAATAGAAGATTGATGTGTCACCCGTTGGCAGCTGGAACACCGCTTGCATATCAAAACATGCGACTAAAAAGTTCTCGCTACACTTTTTTTGTCGCTTTTCTTTTCAGCTCTAGACAATATTTTTTCTTCTTGATGTTTTTGATATTCACGCTCGAGATTCATTTTTTCAGCTTCGCTCGCGTTATTGAATAAGAAGCAAAGGTTGTATTGATCCTTTTTCGGGACAAAAAAGAATATATTATTAAATTCTGTGTTGAAAATGTCAGAATACATATGGTAGTTTCCAAAAGGTTTATTGACTTCCTTACATTGGTTAACATAATCCCTATGTAATCCCTTCTGTCTTCACTTACTGATCCGGCTGAAGTGCGCTTTTTTATGATTGTATCAATTGTTGTATCTTTTCTATTTAAAGTTTATTTAAAAAATAGTTTACATACTCGGATTTTCTTTTGATTCACTTGGAAATAAAATACATTCTTCAGTCGCTCCTTGTTAGGATTTTGGTATCTGGAGTTTGGTTGTATAGTTTCCATATTTCAATTTATAAATTCTCTTGTTTTGTTAATATCGCCCAAATTATAAAACTCATTAAAAATATGCACTCTCTCATCTTGTTCGATTTTCTCGCTACATTTAAATCTGCATTTATCAGTACATGCAGCCTGTACGTTTCTCGATGTTATAACCTTTTTAAAGTTTGAACATGACATATACTCTTTACCCATATTCCGCAACATCTTAGTTATTAATTTTATCCACTCTGTTTCTTTATGATCCTTTTTCTTGCCTTTTTTTTCTTTAACGTCTTTCCACTATCCTATGTTAAATTCTGACTCAGTTACTGAACTAGAAGATTCTTCTGCTAAGTTTAATCAATGTTTTGAAGTTGAATTAGCTACAGAGTCTGTACACCGTGGTGAACATGCTGATCTAGTGGAAGATGATGAGCCCGATGAAGATGAAGAACTATTTAATAAAGAGCTATTCATTGAAGATATCGAACTGCTTGATGAAGATGAATCAGAATCATAATTTGGATCTTTAATACTATCATCACTATGACAATCTTCCAGGTCAAAACATCGTGAGTTTAAATCTTTGGTATGGCTAGTTATATTTTGTTGAGTGTTTGTAGGGAACGATTCTATATTTTGTTCAACAACAACATTCATTTTCCAATACAACCATACTATTATTACATTATTATAATACATAAAATAAATAGATTTTTCAGAACTTTCGAAGAAAATAGTATTATCTGAAAATAGCACACTTTGCGGCGGAAGATATTCCGATGATCAGAGTAACAACTCGAAATATTACGGAAAACGCGAAATAAAAGTGTAAACTCTTTCAAACTAAACGGCAATAACTACAAATATTACACTTTTCGCCGAACGTAAAGTGGAAATATTGACAAATATTCCGATAATAAGAGTAGCAACACGAAACGTTACACTTTTACCGGAAGAACACGAAACTAAAGCTTACAACAGTTCTAAAATAGATAGTAATAACTACACTTATTACACTTTTGATCGCTAATAAAGCGGAGTGCCGCAGTGCATACCACGATATCTGCGTTTTATTACTGCTTTCATCGGAATATGTCGATCAACCTGTTCCGAAGAATAGTGATTATTTTGCCATCTATGCAGTAACTATTGAACTTAAATTATTACGGGTTTCTTCAGAGATAGAGCATTTGATGTACTATCCGTAGAAAAGTGAAGATAGAAAAAAATGTGATTTATTACACTTTTGTGTAATAAAAATAAAATATTTAGTAATCCGCACGAATTGTAACAGTATTTCACTTATAATAGATGCGATGTCACTGAAATATATGTCCGAAATTATGAATAAATAAAAAATACTTTGTAGGTGTTTGATTTATATATTTTTATTTTAACAGCAATATATAGGCTTGTCAAAAACAGAGTCTATCACAAAATCCACAAAGGTAAAACAAACGATACACATTTATTATTCTCGTTTTATTTGTGGCGCCATCAGCTGGTCGGGTTTTATATGAAACGAGGTAAACATCGAATAAATTGAGTCCCCTACGTAACCATCAGTAACCATCATCAGACAGCTGTGGGGGAGATAACTTTTCGGATATTTTTATTTATATAATATCTTTGGGTCCAAATTATGATGACATCTGGCGCTAGGGACATTTGTCATTTTTTATATCTAATAGTGCGGCATTAATTTTGTTCACACAATCTTTATCGATCCGTGTAATAAATACACGGTGATAAAAAGTAATCTGGGAGATATGAAAGTGTAATAGAATATTATTTCGGTTACACATAATTAATTTTTTATAGTCAGTTCTGTTTTATGTTCATTGAATGGGAATTATATTATAATTATGAATAGAATAGAATAGAATAGAAATATGCTTTATTGTCACTGAAAATTATTAAACAATTTTATGGACAAAGCTAAAAAATAAATAAATCAGTCAAATAGTACAAAAAGTATAAAACAAAAACAAAGATAGTAAAAAACAGAATAACACAATTTTAAATTAGTAAAATTATTGTATAACCTACATAATTTGTACAGACAACAACAAATGAGACAAATTGTAGCCACTGCTTGAGACACCCAAATGTAATTATAAACAATACTAATTTTGTTTCTTTGTTATACATTAAGAAACTCGTCAACTAAATAATATGGTCTTTCTAAGAGATAGATTTTTGTCACCTTACGAAACTTAATGTAGGATGTTGCGGATTTAATTTCTCTTGGAAGGTGATTATAAAGTTTCTTTGCACGATACAGAATAGAATTCTTTACTAGCTGAGTGGACGGGATCGGCAAATAAACGTTACAATCCGAATTTCTAATGGAGTAGCCATGGTCAGTTCTATCGGGAAAAATGTTTAGATGCTTTCAAATCAAACAAACCGTTTCTAAAATAAATAAAGAGGGAAGCGTCAAAATTCCGTGATTTTTGAAGTAGGTCTTGCAATGAGTTGTTTGTTTGAGACCAAATAGATAACGGATTGCTCTTTTTTGCAACTTAGAAATAGTATTAAATTGGGCCGCTGTACTAGAACCCCAAAATGGATGCCCATATCGAAGATGGGACTCAAACAATGAGAAATATGCTATTTTGGCAGAAGATAAATTTAGTTCCTTCGAAACAGATCTTATTGCAAAGCAAGCTGAGGCTAGTTTCTTCCTTAAGGAGTCAGTATGCAAGGACCATTTGAGATCATTGTCAATGAGAATACCTAGAAATTTCACGGAATTTACGATACTGATTTGGCTCTCGTTCAAAAGCAAGGGTTGCATGACTCCTTTATAAGATAATGCTACAGTCCTATCCACGTTAAAACTAAGGAAGTTGGAGTCTGACCAAGCCTTGATTATAAGTAAATCAGCGGTTATAATTGAATGAAGCGTTGGAATATCAGAGCTGCTCCAAGTAATACTGGTATCATCAGCAAATAGAAAAATTTTTCCTTTAATTTTCAAGTAAGTGATGTCATTAATGAAAAGTAAAAAATGAATGGGACCTAATACTGAACTTGCGGTACTCCACACTCAATATCTTTACAACTAGAGTCGGTGTCATTTATTCTAACCAATTGTTTCCTACCTACCAAGTACGTTTTGAACCAGTTCAAAGACACACCCCGAATTCCATAAAAAGTTAATTTTTTTAATAGAATGTCGTGATTTACACAGTCAAAGGCTTTGGAATAGTCGCAGAAAACGGTGGCGGAGGAGAGGTTACTGTTTAGTGATAATGTATATGTATATGTACAAGATGGTCACTATTTTTTTAGAAAAGTTAGAGCATATCATTATTATTATCTTTTAGAGTATAAAAAACTGACATAGCAAATAGGAAAACAAAACAATCAGTATATATCTTTGGGAAAGTTGAAACCAAATTTTGGACAATAAATTATACTTTTTCAATTCTACCCTTCTATTTCTCACCCAGTTTTTACCATAAATGTTCCTAAGTGTTTTTATCTCTACTGTTTCTAACATCCTTTTTGTACCGTCTGTGTGTCTTGGCCTGCTCATAAGGAAGTCGCCACTCCTGTCGATTCCTGGCAATTTTACTCCATCTTCTGACCCTTAGAATATGTAGGTCTTCTTTTACATCATCAATCCATCTTCTTCGTGGTCGTCCTCTACTGCTTGTGCCCTCTGGTTTTAGAAATGTTAATCTCTTCGAGTACATCAGTATACCTTTCATTGTTATGGAAATGAGAAAGACAAAAATATTTTGCACTCTGTCACATAAGATTAATTGTTACTTCTGGTTGTATATTGCTTAAAAATGAGTTCTAACATTGATTACTTAAACAGTAAAGCAGAAACGCAGTTTTTACAGCAAAAATCGGATGATTATAAAAAATAATACAACAAGTTCTTTAATTGGTGGTAGAGCAAAAGAAAACAGATACAGATGAATGAGTTGGGCTTGCTAACCTTTAGAAAATGTTGGAACAGTACAAACCATCGAGTATTTTTAACAGTACAAACCGAAATTTCATCGAGTATTTCATCGAGAAGGACCAAACTGACTACTGGCATTTGCAGACGATATAGATCTAATAGGAAACACGCGATTAAGGATGAAGGAGACTTTCGTAAGGTTTGAGAAGGAAGCAGAGAAGATTGGGCTCCAAATCAACGAAAACAAGACGAAATATATGTATATGAGCCGCAATAACCAAAGCAGAGACAGAATCGGTCAGAACATTACCATCGATGACTTTAACTTTGAGCGCGTTAGAGAATTCAAGTATCTTGGAACAACAATAACTGAAGACAATAACGGATCACAAGAAATAAACAACAGGATTCAGGCCGGCAACAGATGTATTTTTGCCCTCCAAAACCTTATAAAATTAAAACAACTAACACGACGTACGAAGATACAGGACTATAAAACAATCATACGACCCGTTGTGATGTATGGAAGCGAAACGTGGACGATAACAAAGGCAAATGAAGAGAGACTACGTGTTTGGGAAAGAAAAATCCTAAGGAAGATCTTTGGTCCGGTGCTTGATGAAGCATCAGGACAATATAGGATAAGAACTAATAAAGAGCTTGAAGAACTTCACCCAGATGCCAACATCATAAAAGAAATAAAGTCCAGAAGACTCTACTGGGCAGGACACCTCAGAAGACATTCTGACGAACGAACAGTAAGACTGGTGTGGGAGGAAGTCCCAACTGGAAGGAGACCACGCGGACGCCCTCGTCTCCGGTGGCGAGATAATATAGCAGGAGACCTAAGTACTATGGGCGTGGAGAATTGGATGGAGGTTGCTCAAGACAGAAAACAGTGGAGGCATGTTGTCGAGACGGCTAAAACCCACAAAGGGTTGTAACGCCACAGAGTAAGTAAGTAAGTACAAACCGTCGACTATATGGGCTATCCATTCGAAATGCAAAGTATGTTGAAGAAAAACAAAGGGGTCTATTTAAAATCATTTGTGAAAGTGCATTGATGTAGGCAATTAGCAAGAATGGCGCGATCAAGAAGGTGTATGTATTCAAGTAAGACGATTTGCGGAAGGTGGTAGCCATTTGCGGTATCTTTGGCTCTTGGAGAACACGTGAATTGTGCGATTTACACTTCCGACCATCTATGGCTGTGATGGCTCAACGTCTTACAGTTGCTGATAGCTTTGCAATTAGTTATGTGCGTTTGGTGAATAAGTATTTTCGATAGATGTATATCTATTTTGTTTATAACATAATCTATTATAGATCTTTGTCCACAGGTGTTATTGAATGTATATTTGTGTTGGTCTTTTCGGTCAAAAAATGTGTTATTTATTCTGAGTTCGTTACTCGTGCAGAACTTTATCATCAGTTCTCTATTTTCATTTTTAGCATTCTAGTTGTTTTTGCTTAATTCTAAGTATTACTTGATTAACTATTAAAGCGTTAAAGTCCCCTAATATTACCATCTTCTGTCTATCGTTTGTTGAATATTGATATGGTCAGGGCTATGGAGGGCTAATATGAAAGGGAGCATGCTTGACTTTGGTTGATCCGAATAATATGCCTAAGCGTCCCATAGCCTTCACTCACATCCCGAGAAAGAGAATGATAAAGCGTTTATCAGGACCTGCCTAAATAAACAAGATCTTACAGGCAGAAGACTCATCATCAATCAGCCAATCGCGTCCACTGCTGGACATATGCCTCCCTCAGTTCTTTCCAGTGTTCTCTACACTGGGCCGCTTGTAGCCAGTTTCCCGCTACACGTTTTATATCATCAATCCATCTAGTCGGTGGTCGTCCTCGGCTTCTTTTATAGTTTCTGGGCTTCTATTCCATAATACGTCTTGTCCACCGTCCATCTTGTGTTCTGGCCAAGTGCCCTGCCCAGTTCCACTTAAGCGTCGTGGTTCTTTCGATGACGTCTTGAACTCCTAATTGACGTCCAGCAGAAGACTTGTTGTTGAAAAATCGGAGAGGATGCAAAGATGCTATCCACATAGATTGGAGAGGATGCATAACTTCTAGTTTTGGCGTGACGACGTCTCTTAGAAATTATTAAGGGCCACTCATTACGTTACTTGCACAAGAACCTCAATTATAACAAGACAACTTCAATTTATTTACCCTAAAATTCTCGGAGAAATGGTTATTTCTTTATATCTTTATTTTTAATCGAAGATCAGTGTAGAATCGTTGTATTGGTTTGAAAAGTGTAATATTAATAGATGAGCTTTCTAGTATCTGCCATAGTGTACATATTGGTATTTTATCAAAAGCTGTTGTCAAGTCCACAAGTAACAGATGAGTTGGTCTATCCAGTAGATGTGGTTGATGTAAGATTTTCCAACTGCTTGCTTTTCCAACTTAAGTAGGTTATATTCATTTTTGACTACGATTTTCAAAACTCTTTCCTACAGAATACTGAGAGTGCTGATAACAGAGATACAGAGGTAGTTTTTGCAGTTTATCTTTTTTATGGATCGGTGTAGTCCATCCTTCTTTCCAGCTTTCAGGTATATTCTGTTTAGGTATCTATTAAACAGTTTTATCAGCCTATTAACAAGCGGTTGTGTTAAATTTTCCAAGAGAGGTTCCTTCTGGTGCATAGGATCTTTATTTTTCATGGTTTTTATGAGTTTGACAGTTAGGTCGTGTCCTATGTGTATTTTTGGTCCATTGATTTCGAATCTTCTGGGTGTTTGTTGGAGATATTCAGGTCTCGATTCTTGTAGTTCTTTTGCGTAGTGACTTTTAAACATATTGATGTTAATGGTTTGTAGGTTAAAACAGCATTTTAAAGAGCCATATGATGCTGAAGAAACGCTAAATATAAACGAAGGCGAAACAGATGTGAGTGCTACAATCAATGACGAAGAAGTAGAAGCAAAGATCAAAAAGCTAAAAGACAGAAAATTACCGGGAACGGATGGTATACCCAATGAACTTTTAAAATATGGAGGCCCGGAACTTGCAAGTAAACTGGCACAACTATTTAACAAAATATTAAACAAAACAGAAACACCAGAGGAATGGCATAATAGTATCACAATCCCCATATTTAAAAAGGACAAAAAACCTGCCCACCAAACTATAGAGGAATAACCCTCTTAAATACAACAATGAAACTTTTCACGGGTATTTTCAAGGACAAATTGGAAAAGCAAATCACTAACGCTGAAGAACAACAAGGTTTTACAAAAGGGCGGTTTATAACAGACGCAGTATTTATAATAAAACAAATAAAAGAAAAAGAAAAAGCTATAGAGTTCGGCATGCCAGCGTATATTTGCTTCATTGATTTGACGAAGGCATTTGACAGAGTTCGCCTGGGAGACATTCTAAATATATTAATAGAAAATGAAACACCGACCAGTATAAAAAAGATACTCCATAACCTAAATAACAACAACGTAACCAAAGTTAGAGCAGGAGACGAATTCACTGAAAATATTCCAACAGCGGGAGGAATTAGACAAGACGACAGTTTAAGCCCCTTCTTGTTTAAGAAGGCGTTAATCTTCTCATGGGCAAAATTATCAACAAAGTAACATCTCTTAATCTCGGATATAGAATGGGCAACAAAAGAATTGGTATGGTGTGTTACGCAGACGATGCAGCAATTATTGCCGAATCAGAAGATGATCTCCAAAGGCAGCTCTTGCAGTTCTTTCAAACAAGCCGACTACTAAATATGAACATCTCTACCAACAAAACTAAATGTATGACAATAGCAAAAGATCCGCTCAGATTTAAGTTAGTGGTTGAGGACAACCCCATAGAACAGGTGATGCAATTCAGATATCTGGGCATAGATATATCAAGCACCCACGACCCAGTAAAGGACCTGAGGAGTCAGATCAACAAAGCATCTGCACTGTCAGGATGTCTGCGGGAGATAGTCTGGTCAAATCCGTTTATGCGCACAGATAGTAAAATTAGAATCTATAAGACTTGCATACGACCGATCATGACATATGGCATAGAAACAGATGCTAAGGGTTGCCGAAATGAAAACCCTAAGAACAATAATGGGGAAAACAAGAAGAGACAGAGTGAGAAATACAATGATTAGAGAGCAGTGCAAAATTCAAGATATTGTAAGATGGGGAAAGCAGCGCAAGAGGATGTGGTACAACCATGTAAGACGAATGGATGAGAATAGACTCCCAAAAATTGCCCTAGAAAACAATCCGCCCGGTTCAAGACCCCCCGGAAGACCACCTAAAAGATGGAGGGATAGTTGGCAATCTACCTCCCAAGAAATTAACCAAAGGCAGCTTCAGAATTAAACAGATCGAAAGATCTACAAAAAGTAGTAGAAGAAGAAGGTTTGTAGGTTTGTTATATTTATGTCCTCCCTCCTTATATTTCGTATGAATCTCCAAGCCTCCAAAGACTTGCTTTCACCTAGACATGATTACATTTCCTCGTATTTTCGTTTCCATCTTTGGTTTTTAGGTCTTAAAACCATTCTTTTAAAAACTGTTTGTTGACTGTAATATTGCTTACTGTCTACTTCTTGGGGGGTAAGCCATTTGTGATATGCTCGTTGATTTATATGTTTCTGTTGTTCCATAATATGCTCTTATTTGTTCGTTAGTAATAAACCATCCAAAATAAGCATTTTTTTAAAGGAAAGTTAATCAGATTCATTTTAGAAAAACGCACTACAAGCTTTCTTTAAATAGTTGTATAAATCAAATTGTTTCGGTAAAAATAAGGAAGTCATATTTTTCGGTAAAAACTTCTGTTAAAAACAAGGAATAACAAATTTTAATTTGTGAACTAGTCCTAAAACTTTTCACCCTGCATTCACATAATTTTAACAAGGACAGCTACCGTAATATTTTATAAAGAAAGCAGCTTAGCAACATTGAAACACTGAATAAAAGACTCCAATATGTTACACAGGAAGAAAGAGAGCATTAATATAAAGAAAAAGAAAAAAAAATGATGGCTACCATCATCATTATGAGATCGCCCTTCTTGCTCACTGTCCAGCGTAAGATCCTGATCCGTCTTTTGTCAAGCTAAATCTAATCACTGCCCGTCTAGACCGACATAAGACTGACTGAAGTAGAACGGAAAAGGACAGACCCAGATCCGCACTTGGCGATTTCTAACTTTTAGAAAAACATTCACTAAATTTTATTATTCTGATTTGTTTGTTAATCTTCGTCAAATCCGCTTTTTTAAATGTAGTATTTCAATGTAGTTACTACTATTTATTAACTATTTATCAACGCTAAAACGCGAGTACATACCTCCATACAAGTATTGATACAAAGAGCACGAGACGTGAATTGCGAAGTCTACATATGCTTTATAGACTTTGAAAAAGCATTTGACAAGGTGAATTTACGATAAAACGAGGAGTACGTCAGAGCTGCATTTTGTCACCGACATTGTGCAATATTTACTCGGAAATGCTCTTCAGTGAAGCTAGTGATAGTTTAAGAGAAGGTATAAAAATCAATAGTGAAATCATAAACAATTTAAGCTATGCGGATGATACGGTTTTGATTGCTGATAATGCGGAGGATCTGCAAACATTAATAGACCGTGTAGTGAAAGCCTGTCACAGATATGGCATGAAATTAAACTGTAAGAAGACCACAATTCTGGTAATAAAAACGACGTAATACAGCACCAATTCACAGCTAATAATGAATCCTTGAAAATAGTCGACAAAATTACATATCTTGGATGCAGCCTAAATAAGGATTGGAACCAGTCAGAGGAAATAAGATATCGTATTGAAAAGGCGAGAGCTATATTTAATCGCCTCAGGAAGATTTTATGTAATAGGCACCTGAACGTTGATATAAGAACGCGAGTCTTGAGATGCTATGTATTTTCTACCCTTTCATATGGAATCGAAGCCTGGACCTTGACGGAGGCAACATCCAAACAATTAGAAGCCTTTGAAAGTGGTGCTACTGCCACATGCTTAGAAGTTTCTATATCCATCACGTTACAAACCACGCCGTGATCCAACGTATGAATAACGATCTGGAAATTATGCGTATCATGAAAATTAGAAAGATGACATACTTAAGGCATGTTATGCGCAATGAGAAGTATCAACTAATTCAACTAATTTTACAAGGCAAGATAGAAGGCAGAAGATCTCAAGGGCGCACAACGACATCGTGGTTGAAGAAATTCAGACAGTGGGCAGGAATGACTATCATACATCTATTTGGAGCATCTGTCAACAAAGTTGTATGTCAACATTCACAGAGGATATGCACAAAAGGAGAAAACTACTATTTATATGCTTGTGAAAAGTATAACTGGAAAGAGAAAGGCCTGAACATTGACGGTAGAAGATTCACAGATTTGGTAAACTTAAAGAAATCTTTAAAAGCGATATACCAATTTCTTTAAAATGTAAAATATTTGACTAATGTGTGTTGCCTGTGATGACCTATGGTGCCGAAACTTTGACATTGGCAGCTGCACCTTCTAAAACGCTGCAAATAGCTCAGAGGCAAATGAAAAAAGGTTAATGCTTAGTATATGGATTCGTGACCGAGTTAGAAATGAAGACTTGAGACGAAGAACAGGAATTACCGATGTAATTTCCCGAACTGGACCGCATACGTCTCCCGAATGAGTGATGAAAAATGGACGAGGATATTGTTTGAGTGGAGGCCGAGGTTTGGCAAAAGAAGCAAAGGAAGATCCCCTACACGATGGACTGACGATCTCAAGAAAATGTCAAGAAATTGGATAAAAAGTGCTTAAGATAGAGCATAATTGGCAAAAATGAGGGAGACTTATGTCCAACAGTGGACGCAAAGGGCTGGGTGATGATGATGATGACTACTATTTTTGAATGGGTGTCTATATACTTTTATGTACATGGCTGTTCGATAAGTACTCACCTTTATTATCGTGTAATACATTCTGGTAGATGTAAAGAGCGCTTGGATGCTGTATATGGTGACTCTTGTCCTTCGAAGTAACCGTCAAAAATTGGTTGGTTTCTTCTTCTTCTTGCAGTACCGTCTCCTATCGGAGGTTGGCTACCATCACAGCAATCTTTACTTTGTTGGCTGCAGCTCTGAACAACTGTATTGAACCGCACCCATACCACTCCCTTAAATTTCGCAACCAGAAAATCCTCCTGCGTCCCACATTTCTCTTTCCCGAGATTTTTCCTTGGATTATGAGTCTAAGCAGAGAGTACTTTTCTCCTCTCATTATGTGGCCCAGATATTCCAGTTTTTTCGTTTTTATGGTTTTTATGACTTCGCATTCCTTCCCCATCTTCAGCAGAACATCTTGATTTGTTACTCTTTGTGTCCATGGTATTTTCCACATTGTCTCGTAACACCACATCTCGAACGAATCAATGTTTTTGATGTTTATCTTTTTCGTGTCCAGGCTTCCATGCCGTACAGCAGAACGGAGAAAACATAACACCTTAAACTCGTTAAACCATGGTTGGTTTAACGAGTTTCAACTGGTCGCACATCGGTTTTTCATGAGTCACGCCTCGGTACCCCAAAAATGGCTACCACAAACGATAATGTGACAAAAATCGACAATCTCGTATTGGCAGACTGCCGACTGAAGATAAGCGAGATAGCTGAGACAGTAGGCATCTCGAAAGACCGCGTATGTCATATCTTGCATGTAGTTTTGAGCATCGCAGTGTTTGACGATATTTAAGAGTAATCGAAGGATTTTCGTGACCGTCGATGAAACATGAATCTACTGATACACACCAGAAACCAAGGAACAGTCGAAATAGTGGACGGTACCCGGCGAATGGCTGAAAAGGTAATAGCCACCATTTTCTGGGACTCACAAGGGGTGATCCACATCGATAGGAGTAACACGGTCACAGGGCTCTACTAGGCCGAATTATTGGGCCAATTCAGCCCGAATTTCAGAAAAAATGGTCCCATATGATGAAGAAAAAAGTATTCTTTCACCATGACCACGTACTGGCTCATAGTACCGTTATCACTATGGCCAAATTGGACTAGAAACTGTTGCCCCATCCTCTGTTTTCTCTGATTTGGTAACGTACGACTTCTTTTACTGCAACTGCGATAGAAAATTGGTCTACTTTCCCAATGATTTGTATTTTAAAAAGTCTTTCGATTTTAGAGCTGGCTGTGAATGTGTGTCTGCTGTGTGATATCTTTCACCACACCTTTGTTACTACAAGTATCTTAATCAGGGTTTTCGCAGTGGGAGATCGAGTACAGATGCAATATTCGTTATAAAGCAAATTACCGAGAAATCACTAGAGTATAATAAACCAGCAATTCTGTTTCTGATTGACCTAAAGAAATCGTTTTACAGAGTAAGACTCAAAGATGTAATCCATCTTCTGTATAACAAAAAAATCCCCTAAATATTATAAAAACCTTTGAAAACATCTACCAAAACAATAAAATAATAAGACAAAAGAATTCATTGAGCCCCATGCTCTTCAATTTGATAATGGATATAATCATCAAAAAGATTAACAAAGGAAGAGGACACATAATGTGAAAAAAAGAAATAAAAAAATTGTGTTATGCAGACGACGCAATATTGATAACTTAAGATGAAGATAGTCTGTAAAGACTGGTCCAAAAATTTAACATAAGAGCAAAAGAATTTAATATGACAATCTCATCTAAGCAAACTAAAACAGTAGGAGTCTGCAAAGAACCAACCAGATGTCAAATGGAGATTGATGGCATCAGTATTAAATAAGTAAGCGAAATAAAATACCTGGGAATGGCACTATCTAGCTATGGAGACCTGAACAAAGAAGTGAGAGATCAAGTACAAAAAGCAAATAGACGATGCCTTAATAATACTTCATGGCGAAACAGACACATTAAAACTGATATGAAGTCAAGAATTTATAAAGCCAGTTTAAGACCAATAATGACATGCCCCAGAAACAAGGCCCGACACAACGCAAAGGCTACTGGAAACGGCAGAGATGGGAGTATTGAGAATTGGACACAAAACAGAAAAAAGAATGGAATAACCACATAAGCAGAATGGAGGAGACCCGTGTTGTCAAAATAGCAAGAGCTATCCACCACCACACCAATCGGCAGAAGAAGTATCGGACGACCGCGCAAAAGATGGAGTGACAACTTTCCATAGAGGTATTAATCCGCCAATAAACAAGCAGAATTGCTTATAAAGAGGAAGAAGAAGAAGAAGATTGTCTATATTATGGTTTAAAACTAATTCTACTAACTTTTGTATTAGCTTATTTTATCATATTAGGTTTGATATTCTGCTTCGGTGTTAGATATATTTGATAATGCGCTATAACTAGTTTGCAATTGCATGCAGTTCATGCATAAAGCAAAATATGTTATTGTCGTAACAGTCAAGTAATAATTGATGTCAATACAAGAGAAAACTCCAGGCCCGTTCCTGCTCGGAGTAAAACAAGACTGCCAGTAAGAGAGTATAAAGGAAAAGGACCGCAATGGAGTGCCGCAAGCAAGCAAGCAGTGCCTGTACGTCCTTTGCCTTTGCGGAAGGACGATTATTAAGGGAGAATTTCCTTTTCAAGGGATTAAGTATCGCGTACAAGGTTGCCTCCCGGCCGGCCCACGATTTATTCTTGTTTCCTACCCTGCTTTGGTTCGGACGTATTTCATGCCGGACCTTTAAGTCAAATCGCCCTTTGGATTCTATGCTGGTCCTTTGATAATCCACCGCAAATACTAAAAACCTTAATTCACTAGCATGCTTGCTAAATTACATCAGGATAATATGTTTTAATTAAATATCCTCCCCTACAATAATTGTCTATTACAATTGTAATAAAAATACGAGTACTTTAACCCTTAATAAGACATGGGATATAAGGTGAATTAATTTGTTTGTTTGTATACTTTTGGTATCTAATGAAGGTAAGTAAAACATATTTTTGGTGAAATAAAAAATAATTTTTAAAAGTAATAAAACAAAGTGATGGGAACTATTTTCCCGTTGTTCCTTAAAAAATGTTTGTAGATAGGAAATTAATTGCCCTTGTACAGTTTGAGAAACAATTTATTTAATAAGAAAATAGAAATGGGTGACAAAACTAATTTAGGTTTCACCTACAGCAGTGTAAAATTATTTAAAACATTTTTTTTGGGCATAAAGTTATTTGACAATGACTACATATATAAGGTTAATTCGTTTTTCTTCTTTTTTTGTTGAGCAAAATCTGCATCTTGTATAATTTTTTTGAACAGTTAGTTCAAAGCTACATTTCTTAGCCGAATTTCGTATGGAACACCAAAGTTTATCGTTTTTTATTTTTAAATATCACATGTCGAGATGCCTTTAGTGTAAAGTCAACTATGAGAGCTCTTCCAAGACGAAGTCTAAAATCCTTGTGGGAAGTATTCTTTTGATCAGGAATTCTGGTGTACATAATATATTATGCATTTATCAGATTTCCATCTAAAAGAACGAAAAACAATTTCATCCACGATTTTCTAGACTTCCTACTTATATGATGCCCTAAAGTGGTAAAAGTCAACAACACCTCCCATGTTCAGTGTATAATCTGCAATGACTTTTGAGCACATTATATCTTTCTTCGTGCCATCTCTTTTTATACGTTTTATCATGGTTTCTTCATGGGGTAGATTGGCAGTTGTAATCACCGTGGCTTCTTTGGTATCCAACCACTTTATTGCTGTTATAGGACCACTGCTCAAAAAATAGAATTCATTATTTCGAAGTTTTTCCTTTTTTTTTGCTTTTTCCTCACGAAATCGGGTAAATCTTTGCGATTAGGTCTGACTGTACCTACAGCATACAGCTATTTAGCATATCTTTCTTCCAACAGTTTGCAACTTGCAAAAAAGTTATCACAAACAACAAAAGATTTGTGTGGTATATCTGGACATAATTCAGTTACAATTTTATATCCCAAGCCATCATTTTCTATGTATATATATAATGTCGGTTTATACCGTTCTTCGACGTATTCCGATTTCCAATCTCCATCTCATTCTATCGTTCCATAGATCGTCCTTCAGTTCTCTTTCCCTGATTTCTTTATCAACTCCTTTGCTCCAACTTCTTCTAGGACTTCCTGGTCTCCGCCTACCTCTGCCTACCTTTTGGTTGCCATCATTTTCAATGCCTTTACTTTTTCCAGTGTAGATAATAAACTGGTACAGATACCCAGCAACAGCATCACACGTTGTCCAAATTTTATAACCACGTTTAATTGGCTTCTTGGTCAAATACTGTTTGATAGAACTATGTCCTTTCATTTCACCATACATTCATCAATCGAAAATCGACTTCCAGGCTTGGATTGTTCTTTGAAAATTTTATTTAGTTCATCTATAAGTTAGTCTATAGTGTATAAGTTAGATATTTTCTATTAATTTTCTAAACCTGATTATTGTAAAAGCTTACAGGATTATTATAAAATGGATCACTGGACCAATATAAATCTTTGCCTGGTAAAGGGTGCAGTCCTATTAAAATAAAAACACCTAGCAATGCCCTTATTTCTTCTTGGCTAGTGTTTTTGTAATTTTTGCTGTCTTTGTGTACAGAATATTAATTCGTTTGAGCAACGATTTGTTCTATTAGATCACAAGGGACCTGTTTCAGAGGTCCATTGTCCAGTAAAATTAGTTAGTGTAACCAGTGAACTCTGTTCTACCAAGACACTTTGATTTTCTTGTGGATCATTCTCACATGTTCTTTCAGTTGTGCAATTTACATCAACAGATGTAGAAGAGACTGTTTCATCAGCTTCACCAAGCAATTGCCCAATTTTGCTATCAATAATATATCCATTGGACTTACCGCAAATAGAAGTAGATAGGGATGGTATAAAAATGTTATCATCATCATCAGAGTCGAGATCAACATCACCAATCTTCTTCTAAAGCAGCAAGGAGTTCACGTTCTAAAAATCCTCTTCTTGAATTAATAATGCTAAAATATAACAGAAATTTTACTGTTTCTGACGCACGACTTTCGCTTTTTTTATGGAATTGAACAAGAGTAATAACTTTTCCACCAACTTAAACGACAAAAACCACTTCTTCTTCTTGTAGTATCTATCCGTTTCGGATGTTGGCAATCTGTATTTTGCAAACTATGGCTCTGAAAATATTTGTGATTGTTGTGTTGAAATACGTACGCAGATTTCTCATCCAGGAAATTCTTCGCCTTAAAAAACCACTATCTTTTTATAAATGTTTATAACCAAAATAAGGGAGGATATCTGGAATAAATGGAAGATGTTAAATCTCCACGGTAATGAAAATAAGTTTGAAAGATCACGTGATTGCCAAAATTTAAATACTCCAAATAAAACAATAATGGGCCAACTTATTAACTAATTAGCAGTTGTCAACAACATTCGTCTAAAATATTGTCGTCCCAAATATGCTCAAATATATTAGCTAACTTCTCTTTTTTTAAGATCATGTAGCGATACAGATGTGCAACTGTCATCATATATCATGCAAATATCAATTAGTTAATGCATAAAATAGGCCAGTTCGAGCATTATTTTCTCCCAATAATATTAGTTGAAAATATTATTGGCAGAACTTCTATAGGTGACTTAAAAGTTGATTATATTATCTTGTACAAAAAATAAATTCCTTCTGCCTTGGTATTTGAAAGTTACACCAATATATGAAACGCAATTTGAAGCAGTTAAGCATCTGAAAAATTACAAATATGTAATTCTTCTTAAAAATATACATGTATATAGATTAAAGGTTACCGAAAGTTACTGGTTCTAGAAAAAATGTTTAATATTTGTAGATGATATATTAAGGAAGAGTTTACTGTTAAAAAAGTATGTTTTTCTAGCAGGTTGCTAGTGGTAAAATTTAGAAAACTAGTTGCCTTTATTGTACCATGGACTTCCTTAATTGTACATGTAGTAACTCATATAGAGGGACATAATATTTTTTTTGCATTCAAAGCAAGATAAGTTTGGGTTCCAGGTTGGACTCCTGCACAAAGTTCGTGGCTCCATGAACGACATTTAGTGCATTGAATCATGTCTTCAATTCTTTTTCCTCGCAAATTGAATAGAACCATTCATCAATACACATCTCTATAACAACCTCATGTCGATTTCAACTTGACACGGCATTTAGAAGAACAGACTCTAGGATTTTCACATTTCTTTTTTACCGTCAAGGTTTTTTGGCAGCTTCTTTTTTTTTAAGACTAGTTTTACCGCCTAGTTTTATTTTTGGAGCACTTACACGTTTCTTGAACGATTTGGGTTTAAGCTTCCCTAATTTCATTTTTATTTGTTTTATCTATTCCTGCGGTAACTGTAGCTGTTTAGCTAATTTTAATTTATTTTAATAGAGACTTTCCGTCAAAAACATTACCTTTTGTGCTGTTCCCTTCTTGGATTTTGGATAAGGCTTCCGTATGGGGAAATTAAGTTTTGAACCTGCTTCACGAGTTTTTTTATTAGACCTAGTGGGTGTAGTAGTCGTAACTTAAACTCTCTTTAGGACTAGGTAGTTTAGGTCAGCTTATTTCGTACATTAGTTTCTACGTTAGCTTCTGTTGTAGACCTAAGGTAGACCCTAGGTTCTTTGTTTGTCTTATTAGACTCCACTATTTCGGAAACCATTGACTGCAATTTCAATGCTTGCTGCTCCTCAAAAGCTTCAGAGATCAAGCCAGCTACCTGAAGTTGTGTAACGCATAATCCGGGGTTAGAACGAAGCCACTTTTCAACTGATTATGGGTAATAGCCTTAATAGGCTTAAAGAATGATCTATCCAAAGGCTGCACGCAATGGGTCGTATGCCCAGGCAATTAAAGTATTATTACACTGTGCTTTCTAGAACTTAAAATTGCTTTAAGATTCTTGGAGCGCGTTGTATGCCCATCCAGTACCAAAAGAATTTTTTTCTACTGTTGGGTTTTTAGAATCAATAAAATGCTAAAGCCATTTTATAAAGAGATCACTAGCCAGGTAGCCTGATTCTAATATCTCAACCATACTCCCTGGTGATGCACCATCCCTCAAACCATTGTTCATTCGCATACGCTTAAATATAAGCATCATCATCACCATCATCAGCCGTTTTGAGTCCACTGCTGGACATAGGCCTCCCGTAAATAATTCCAATGCATTCTATCTTGAGCACCCTGAATCCAGTTGTGCTGAATGCGCTTGATGTCATCTGATCACTTTGTTGGAGGACGTCCTTGATTACGATAAGCATCGTGTTTAGGTTTCCACCTTCCACCATTCGTCCACCTTCCATCTTTTAATCTGGCAACATGCCCTGCCCAGTTCCATTTCAATGTTGTAATCCTTTGAACTGCTATTTTTATTTTATAGTATTTTTTTTTAGCTTATAAATGTTCCTGGTTCCAGTCTTCAACATTGGATTTAGAACTTTAAGGCTTTTATTTTGTTCTATGGTGTTAGTTTTTCCTTTGGTGTTAAAATACCTTATATCTTTCCTAACAGCTTTTGAACTGGTTTTATTTAAATATAAGCACAGATGGAACGTAAATTCCTGAAGCACTCGCACAGAACACAACTGTCATGTTGAATCCACGTTCTTCACTGGCCACTGAATCAACTTGCCTTTTATCTTTTTGTGCGAGAACCTTTTGGCATTTGTTCTGCACAGTACTGACGCCCGTTTTGTCAATGTTAAATTTCATCAATATTATTCTCAACAACAATTTTTTCCAGAAGGTCAAAAAAGACGTAAACATTTCTTTTATTGAATCCTTTTGCGCGCATGAAACATATGCAACATGCTTGAGATTTATATAGAATATATTCCACTATTTTTTGAGCAGTATTATGAATGTCAATAATAATCAATCTTCATATAAGGTTGAATGCTCGAAAAAATGAACTTTGATAATATAAAAGATCATCTTCAAAAAAAAATCAATATGTTAAATAGTTAGCATTAAATAAATTAGCCCATCAGGTTCGTTTGCCTTCTTTGGTTTGCTTGATCGCATGTATATCTACCTCGCGAAAATTTAGTGATCTCGTTCCTAGAGAAAGGTCGGAAGACATCGGTAGTCGATCATCATGGAAAAGATATTTTATGTATTCTGACCAGCGGATTAGCCGTTGTTTGACGTTGTTTGACGCTTGATATCAGTAAACACTTTCTATCTTTAATGATAGTTATTTGCCTGTAAGCTCTCGATACAGTCATCTCTTTGACCTTTTTGTGACGGTTACAGCTGTCATACCCCAACTCGTTTTCCAATCTCTCCACATTTCCTGCGACTCCAGTTTTTCTTGGCTATAGTTTATATCCCGTTTGATCTTTTGTTTTATTTCCTTATAATACACTGGATCACTATGACATATTTATTATCGTTCCATTCTTCGTTTATTTTGGGCTCATTTTAACATATTGGCAGCAGCTGAACGTTTTTATTTATTTTCTGTTAAGCTTCTTCCAAATAGCCGGATTCTTTGGTTTTCTCTAACATCTAACATGTATTTCCTGTTTGGTCTTTTAAGTCTTTTAGGGCTAACTTAAGTTAAACATAACATTCTCATGGAATGTTTTAAAGAGAAAAGCACTCGACAAAAATGTCATTAACATAGTGAGAAATCTCTATTGGAACCAACAGGCTGTGGTAACATTAGATGGAAATAGTACGGTGCGCAAAAGATAATTAGAAGAGTGAGACAGGGCTGTGTACTTTCACCATTACTATTTAATATATGTATATGCCGAAGAGTTATTTACGCAAGCACTTGAAAACTGTACAGAAGGGATCAAGATAAATGGTGAAAATATAAATAACATCCGTTATGCTGACGATACAGTCATTATCGCTGAAAGTAAGACAGACCTCATAAAGAAAACATAAATATAAAGAAAACAAAAATCATGGTTATTAAGGATTCAGATAAAAAACAAATATATTGAGCAAGTGGACAAAATGAAATACTTAGGAGTCTGGATTATGGAAGGTCTGAATCCAAAATCAGAAATTCGCTCAAAAATAAAGCAATGAACAGCAGCTTTTTTTAAGATGACGAAATTTCTGAGTTTCTGAACCAGAGACTCAATCTGCAAATCCAATATCGGATGGTAAAATGTTAAATCAACTCTATTCTTCTTTATGGTGGTTATAACCAACCTTCATTAGTGGAGACGGCACTATAAGAAGAAGAAGGGATTATTTGATACTGGACACCACCAGGTTGTGGTCAGAGTTGTCACTAGCTCCACCAGGTACGTTTTTACAGACTTAACGGAGTTCGTATAGCTGTCACTAATTAGAATCCAATCATTTGATTTAGGATCATGTTATCCTGATTATCTGCTAGAGATAATCGTCCTCGTCCACAGCCTCGTCCACAGCCTACCTCTTGGTAGTTTAAAAAAGGTGTTTGTGATAATAAGTTTTTTCTACATTTCACCACATCCCATTACTTCATCTTCACCAACTTAATCGTGGAAATCACCCACTACTAGGTTAATTTCCTGGCTCATTGTAGTTCTTATAGCGGTGTCTAGTTCTCTATAAATTCTCGATTGATACACATCAAATCATTTTCCATTTTCATATAACTAGATTCATTAGAACCGCCAATATCCTACATTTTTTATTATTTTATAATTCCATTTGAATATTGCTGAATTACAAATCAGCAACCAATAACTCAATGAACAGGACTACTATTGCAAACGATAATTTCCGACCTCAAATGATAAACTGTTTCATTAATTCAATTAGTAATCATTAATAACCGTTTTGTTAATAATAAATAACATTAATAAACTATAAAAAACGAATAAAAAGAAGTGCAAAGTGTATGTTGTTTCGTGATACCGATGTTACGAAATGTTTTCTAGTGCTATCAAAATTTAAGAATTAATCGAGTAATTTAAAATGCTATTAATAGCCACACACTATAAAAATAACTACAGAATAACATACTATTTAAAACCATACATAACAAATCTTACAATGTGTTGTTTACCTTGTTACTCAAATATTGATATTAGGAATATTATTAAAAAACTAGGAAAAAAATAAAGCAATCTGAATATTATATCTGAAATGGCTATAGGTCTTTTGAAAAACATTGATCGATTGCACATAGCTCAACGCTATCAGAAGCTTCTATATACTCGATAAAAGATTAGTTTAGATTTAATCCATACATGACACTTTAAGAAATAGTCCAGTTGAAATATGTAGAAAAACATCTTAAGTTGATTGTATTTAGTCAAATCTTGGGGCTTTGTAGAAATAACTACGGATATATACAGAGCTGGCGATAACATGGCCTGCAAGTGATGCACTTTAGCCGGGTGTCCCTGTTTGGGGGGTACCAAAATGAGCTTTTCTAAATAGAAATGTTAATTATTGTGGTTTTATTTCCAGTCACAATACGCTACTTTGTGTTTGTTATTTTTGCAACACACACATGTAAAATATACCACGCATAGATTTACTACCCTGTGTTCTTCTTTGAGTGCCTTCTCACAATCGGAGGTTAGATGTCATCATCACTATCTTTACTTTATCTACTGCTGCTCTGACGAGTTCTACAGAACTGTATTTAAACCAGTCCCTTAAATTCTTCAACCATGACACTCTCCTTCTTCCTATACTCCTTCCTCCTATTATATTTTCCTGTATTATCAGCCTTAGCAGTTTATATCGCTGTCCCCTCATTACGTGTTCCAGATATTGTAACTTTTTTATTTTTATTGTGTTTATTATTTCTTATTGTTTGACCATTTCTAGCAATACTTCCGTGTTAGTTTTCTTCTGTGTCCATGCTATTCTAAGCATCCTCCTATAACACCACATTTCAAAGGAATGTAACTTATTTTTGTGTTCTTGCTTCAATGTCCAACTTTCAAGTCCATATTTCAGTATCGAAAACAAGTAGCATCTCAGTGCCCTTACTCTCAGTTCTAATCTAAGATCTTTCTTGCAGAAAATTGTTTTCATTTTAACAAATGCATTTCTTGCTATTTCTATCCTAGCTCTTATTTCGGTTGTTTGATCATTATTGTTTAAAATCCAGGTTCCTAGGTATTTGTATTTATCAATCCTTTTTATCGGTACGTTTCCCAAATGTATGTTTTCTTTGTTATTATCATGCATTTGGCCTTTTTTATATTCATTTTTAGTCCATATTTTTCACAGAAACTTTTTGTTTTATTTAGCAGTAATTGGAGTTGTTCAGCAGAGCTTGCCATAATCACGGTTTCATCATTCATTCTTCAAAAATGGCTTCACTATATATATTAAAGAGTAATGGGGATATAATACATCTCTGCGTAACTCCTCTCCTGATTTCAATTTCTGGACTGGGTTCGTTATCTATTACGATTTGTGCTCTTTGATTCCAGTAGATGTTTTACGATTAACACTAAAAATATGGTTTTGTTGAGTTTATTTTAATGCCCATTTCCTCTCCTACCTCGATCAAGCAGAATTCAATATTATTTGACAGAATGACTGTATTGCTTACATATCTAACCACATTAAGTAGTTCCTCGTTGATTTTTATTCCTATGGTAGTCTCTCAAGTGCCTTTTTAAATAACTAGTTCGAGTAAACATTGAACAGTATTGGCGAAAAAATATAACCTTATCTGACTCCTCGTTGTATGGAGATTTCATCGGTGTAGTTATCTCCAATTTTACGATGGCAGTACAAATTTTTATTGACACGAATATCCTTGTCATCTATTCCGATATTTTTCAGTATTTGTATTAATTTTACATGCTGTACTTTATCGAATGCTTTTTGGAAGTCCACGAAACATGCAAATACATCTTTTCTTTGGTCACGGCATTTTTGTAATAGAAGATTAAGCGCAAAAAGTGCCTCCCTGGTTCCCATAGCATTTCTAAAACTAAATTGGGTCTCTTCGAGATCTTCGTCGCATTTGCGTCTAATTCTGTTGTGAAGTATTCTTAGGAAAATTTTAAGAATATAGCCCATTAGGCTAATTAATCGATATTCTGAGCATTTTCTCGCATTGGGTTATTTAGGTTCTGCGACAAAGATAAATTTGAGCCAATCTATGGGAATCACTCTGGTGTTATTATATTGAATTTATTTTTCTTGATTAAATTTTTTCTATAATCATTGTTTGTGGAGATTTCGTTAACTTGTAAGGACTATTTTGCTTACCTCAGGGTAAGAACATCGGGGAGAAGATTGGACAAACAAAATAATCGGAACTAGTGCGTACGGCACTCAGTTGGTTGTTGGAGAGCTGGGTCATGGATAATTTGAAGATATGGGGGTTGGATTGGGGCAACTACAAAAAAAATAAAGGGGTACTTAATCTCTTGGAAAATAAAAATAAACAGGAAACACCTCAAGGAATTTAATATGGGACGCCACTTGAGGTGCCTAATTATACTTATTACAACCACTATACAAAGTTCATAATCAAGATGCACTAGAAATAAACAAACCAAGACACTAAAATGTTACGAGGAACACTCCCGAATCATGATTTACCCTGTATAAACTTTGTAAATCATGATTTGGGAAATATACAATGTATATACATTGTAAATAATTATTTCAGAGTGCTCCTTGTAACATTTAACGTGTCTTAGATTGTTTAATTCTACTGCATCTTGATTGTGAATTGATTATAGTTGTAACTAGGAAATTATTATAGAACATCAAAACATAAAAAACATATCTTTTTCAAATAAAACTCAAACTAGATCAGAGAAACAAATTAGACGTTTATTTTTGTCTCAAACAAACAGTTATCAAAATTACAGATTTTACAAGAACATATTATACAAACATAATACAAAAATTAGCAAAAACTTACGTGCTTATTTGTTTACAAAGGAGATTGCTATAAATATTTACAAATTTTACTGAAATATTAACTGTTGTACTGTTAATGAAACTGTGTCAGAAATAATTTATTACAAATAAAGAAATATCTTTAAAATAAAAACATTCATAGAGAGGTTAATCTTCTTTAAAAAACCAAAGCAAATTATTGTCAAAAAAAAATAAAGCTAGCTGCTAGCTGTCAACATAAAATATTAATCTTACAACGGAGAACAAATCAAATTGAGAGCATAACCACACTCTAAAATTTACAATATTAATTATTAAAGCTTTTAAATTGTATGAAAGCAATTATTATTTTAATGTTTGTTTCCTTCAAAAGTTTAAAACAAAAAAAGGGTTACCTTGGATTCACTAAACACACTAAGATTTTTGGGGTTACCTTCTTTGCCACACGATTAAATCTATTTCCATACTGTGAGAGATACTCTGGGACGGCTTCTTAGGACAAATATTACAAACTTGAGGTTGAACTTTTGGAACACAAAACTTTGAAATGGGCTTCTTAAAAAACAGGACTACATAAAACTGGACACAACGGCAACATGTGAGATTATCTTTCGAAAATTTTTGCAGGCAACACAAATCCCTTAGGTACTTAGAAAAATGAAAATATGTGATAAGTCATTACTCTTTGCAAATTTGACATATTACATAGAATATAGTCTACTATTTTCAACACATTTTGGCCGGTCTCTTTACCGACTTTCTACATTGTCACTCGTCTGCCCAGTTTCAAATCTTTTCTTGGACTCTCCATTGTATAACGTCTGCCCCGTTTCAAATCTGTTCTTGGACTCCTTATTTGCGTTAAATTTTACAAATTTGACGCCATAAAATAACTCTCCCCCCTTGTGTTTACAAAACCTAAACAAACAATATTCTTCTTGACCCTCTTTCTAAACGAAAAAACAACTTTTAAATATTCCAGCTTATTGCGTTTTTAACGACGAAAGACAAATAAAACCTCTTTTTTATATTAGGGGACATCATGTAATATAATCTTCTAGGCGACAAAAAACTTGTTGAAATAGTTACCTTCAAATTTAAACTGGAGTTTTTACCAACATTGCAACACAGATAAAAACATATATTTTACTTCTCCGCCGTAGAAATATTTAAAAAATTGCTATATTATCGATCGTTTTCTTGGTAAAACAACCAAGAATTCGTTTTAACCTTAGTTTAATATCTGCTACAAGTGGTTGATAATCAGATCCAATATCTGCCCCAGGAAATGGAGTGACTTTTTTGACGGCATTTTGGAAACGCTCATTTACAAGTATATAGTCTATTTGATTTCTTGAGGACTCAGGGTTATAGTCATCATCAAATGGGCTTTCCAAACGTATATTCGTCGCTTAGGTAGTTTATACCAGGTGTTTGCAATGATCATGTTGTTTTCTTTACAAAATTCATACAATCTCTGTCCTCGCTCGTTAGGTTGTCCTAGACCATAAGGACCTACAGTCTGACCTCGTCTACCTTCTCCAATTTTTGCATTAAGTCGACTATAATATATAAAATTTCGTGTTTATTAAGAGGTATAACACAGCGATTAATTAAGTAAAATATTGACCCAAGGAGGCTTTTTGTGTTACATCTATTTCAATTCCCTTCAATAATAATAATGTTTCTTATTATTTGACTTTGAATGTTCTGATAGTTAGATATGATTTAAAAATGTCAACAAATAATTTCGAATATACCCTAGTTAATTTGCTAGGCTTTGTCAAATAATTATGAGATATCAGTGACAATGACTGAACATCTTAATTTCTCTTCATAAGCTTTTCCAATAAGCCAAAGTAACATTGTTGTAATTTGGTGTTTTGAAAATGTATTTTCAATACCGATATTCATCATTCTCACAGACGATGGCACAAGATGAGCTGTTTGAAGTATCACCCCCGCATAATTGACATTCTTGTTTTTAAAACATTTTAACACAAATTACTTTTTCCGTAAAATATTGTTTTCGTTGTGAAGTAAAACATTAAATGATAAAATTAAAAAATTATTCACTTAATAACTATAATGTATGACATCACTGACCATATTACAAAATTTCGGAGTTTTTGTAATTAGTTAATTTTGTTTGCAAACATAACACTAATTAGTAGTATCATCAAGGCAGGAATACCGTCAAATGCAAATATTGTTGTTGTAATTCGCTGATAAAAAACACATAAAACTTAAATCTTGATAAAGTGTCGCACTTTTGACATATGTCGCAATAATTTAATATAAATATGTAACAATAAACACAGTAGTGGAAAATATTTCATGATATAAGAAAGTTTTCGAAAGGTTGGAGCGCCTTATGATTCTGATTGGCTATGGCAACCAAGATATTAATTCTTGATATAATTGCCTGTCAAGTTCCCATTAATACTAATGGAAGCTGTTTGGTGATAATTTCTCTATGATCTCCATCATTCAATAATATCAAGTCCTTATCTCTTAATATTTTAAACAACTTGTCGTGTTGTGCTCGACAACTTTTGTATCTATGTTACTGCCGCAACACATTTAGAAACACAGCAAATCGTGTTGTTTCTCGAGTTCCAACCCGGTTCTAAAACAACACTGCATTTCATCTTGATATTTTTCAGACTTATTTCATATTTAACTGTAGCCGATAAGTAGGAATATTTTCAAAGTTATAACGGCTAAAAAAGGTGTCAGGTGGTACTAAATAGAACAATCACAGTTTAACCTAAAAAAACAACAAGAATGGTACAAAACTGCACAGGTAAAAATGGCGCTGATAAATCTTATCCAGAGATTTATAACAGTATTCACATTCGTTAAAATATATCAAGTCATTACTCAAACCAACCCCCTCTGTGGCTCAGTGGTAAGAACGCCTACCTTTAAACCTAAAGGTCGTGAGTTCGAATCTCATCTGGGTGGAGAAATTTTCGTTTATTAAAAATTAATGAATGAAAATAATTTCTATCCTTGTGTGATCGGTACTCACCGGAGGGACCGCAGACGTTCGGATACAATTAGCGTCTCTTAGCAAAGACAATGACGTCGACTTCGCTAAGTATCAAGACAATTACTCTACATACACACATACACACACACTACACTAGGTACCAGACTGTACCATGCCAATGATCATAGTTGTCGAGGCATTAACTCAATAATACAATTACTCAAATCAAATTATTAATATTAACATGCTTATAAACAGCACAAAACAATAGTCAATAAAATAAATTCATAAAAAAAACAAACTGCAATAAAAAGCCTGTATTTATTAATTACTGTTAAATTTGGGTAAATACAGACAATAATAAACTAATATTTAAATAAATTGCAGTCATGCAATAGATAAAAATAGATGATTCTCCAAAAAAGTGAATTAATTATTATTTCAATTTTCAAAAATGAAAATGGATGGGGTTGGACCACAATTTTTTTTGCCAAAAAAGCTTTTTGGTAATAAATTATACACGTAATACACTAAATACAAAAATAAACCTTTTAATTATATGTAACTTCATAATTAACAAACAATTGAGTAGTTGTTAAAGTGTTAACATGTACTTGACTGCCTTGCTAATTCGTTACAAAAAACAAGTTTTTTGTCTACCTAGAACTGGGTCAACTATATTTGTTCGTTATCGAAGCTTATATAAGAGCCATAAATCTTTAGTATTATTGTATTTATCAATATGCAGTTTCTTCGAGTAATAAAATAGTGGTTTTTAGACCCTACCGTTTGGGACATGTAAAGTTCGTTAAAAAGTTCGTTATAACCGTTGAAAAATTGGCGGTTGTTTTTTCTTATAAAAACTTAAATCAAAGCTGCATTCAGAGACGTCGCTTGCGGCCATCGTGTCAGTAGTTACATACCACACTCAACTCTAAGACTTCGTTCTCGGCCATGCCATCGTGCCAAACGTGATAGTTATATTCTGAGACTTCGTTCCCGGTGCTCATACCGGACAGTAGACTTCATTCACGGTGCTTCTACCGGACAGTACAGTAAACCTCACCTTCGTACACATAGCAGAGAAATAAATAGTTAGTGTTAGTTAAATACTTTTTTCTTCAAACGTCAAATAATGATGACATTACTTATCTAACTTGATCCTGTCAAAGTTTGATGTCTCCGCCGGCAGCAGTTTTTTTTCCCATTTCTTTACGGCGGAGGGAAAAATGTTGTCATGGCGACAATATGAAACATGTCACAAAATACAAATGTCATTAACAACAATTAAACATCATTTTTATTTATAGTAATATTAAAAGTACAATTAGTTAATGAGGCATTTTCAAAATTGAAACCGTGCAAAAATGTTCCCAACTCTTGATACGCATTGGTAATTGTTGATGATACTGATGGTCGAGAACAACTTTCAGCAATCATTCCCGATGTTGGCGAATCATGGGATTTAAAATTTATTGAGCATTATTGTTCTTATTTCTTATTGAATCCTCTATATATCCTTCGGCAACCGTGCTTGATTTCCAGCCCCCATGTCGTTTGAGGCATTCTAGATTTCCGCCTCCATCAATTAAAAGTGTTGAGGAAGTACGTTGTAAAGAGTGCCCGTGTATGCGCTTGCATCGTTTAAATTTAAATAACTAGCTACTTTTTGGGCTACTGCGCTGATCGAATGTATTTCCATGATGCTTCGGTAACACTTTCCATTTTGGTACTTGATAAAAAATCGGTTTTCTGTGAAATTTTCAGGCCACAGTGATGCGTACTTTTTATACAGTTTAATGTAGTTTTGACCAATTATCGTAAAAGATCTAATTTGTCGTGTTTTACTGGCGGGGATTTTGATAATTATTACATTTCCTTTATCCTCAATGTCCACAGTCTTCATTTTTACCATTTCGTCGCATCGACAGGCGCCGGTAACCCCAATTAACAAAACAATCTGAAATATTTTTATAATTTAGTAGAGTATACTACATGCTTTGCAATATAATTTTTTTTACCTTTAACCCTAAATACAACTTATCTGGCGCTTCAAACGAAAATTTATCAAACTCATCTTTAGTGAAAACTTTAGACTCGTTTTCAGAATATCCTTCGCTTGTTTTTTTTTCAGAAAGGCACGTAACTTTAAAAATTTGCTTATATCCACATTTTTTTCTAATAACTAACTCGGATTTTATCATAGAGTATCGTGACCACATTGTAGAAGATTTACATTTATTTTCATTTTCCATTATATTAAAATATGCCAGTAAAACGTCTTCGGTAACTTGCCGTACTCCTCTTGTATCGCACCACTCTTGGAAGTACTTGTACGCTAACCGACACTTTATTCCGGACTTGGAGGGCCCCAAACGTACTACTGCATCATTAGCCGCGGACTCAATTTCGTTTATGTTTTCCATTTTCGCACTAAATTTGCACTTGCGGTTGCAACAACAATAAGCTGTGTTTAATAATTGCAAACAAATGTCAAACAACTGTAACCAGGGAAACGCAAATCCCACCGACGACTTAATAATTTTAATTTCTAACCTCTAGACGACTTTGATAGTTGTCTCAGTTAATTTCGAGTAAAAATAGCGTATGAATCGTACTATTTATGGTTGAAAATTGCTACGTTTGAAGAAAAAATAGTATACTTTATTCGGCAAAGAAGCGACTTTTCTTGACTTGCCTCACTTCGTTCGGCGGGTAATATCGGGCGCGTCAAGAAAAGTCATGCTTCTCCGCCTCATAAAGTAATATATTATTGTAAACTACAATCTTTGTAAACCAGAATGCAACGTAAAATAAAGTACTATTTAATCCAACAAAGCATTATTATTTCCATTTCGACGTATAAATTGTTTCGACGAAGGATTATTTAATCCAAGTCCACGTATTTAGTCCACATAGAAATCCAACGTCTGGCCCGCTTCTTGTGTTATAGAAAGAAGAATTCACAACAGTTGTAAAATGAATTTTATACATATATCTCTAATTCATCCATAAAATTCGTGACAAACGTGAAATATCTTCGAACTTAAATGAAAATTATCCGGTCGATGATCTAAAACGCGTTCAGTCTTAGAGACCAGGTGTCTTGATTAAAAAAACGTAGGCACAACTCTTCAAACTTTCAAACAGAGGTTGAAACCAAAAGTGATGTCATGGTAATAAGAACGGCTACTGGAAACAGCCTGCCGGTGAGACACTAGAAATATAAATTTTTCCTATATTTTTGTGAAACAAAGAGATAAAATTAAAAGAACTTTTTGGGATTTCACCGTTCGAGTATGATTGAAAAGCTTGGCCAATAATTGTATTAAGATGAAACAAAAAAATAGTTCCAGCAGAATACTTTAATGTTTTTTGGTTTATAAAATTTAATATTTGTTAAAACTTTAGACTTAAATATTAAAACAATATTTTTGCACAATTATTGTCAAAGCAAATACCTTTAGATTATGGATGAACGCGCGACGTTCCATCATACGTTTTGTCTTCCGGGTCGGGACGGAAGTAGGAAGGGACTTCTGATTTATCCAAGGCTACCACAACTACTTCGGCACCATAATCAGAGAACATACGAACACAGAGAATTCCGGCCCGGAATTCGTGTATCTTTTCTGTATACGCATGACCCAAATAAGGTGCTTTACTGTCAAAAACACGTGCGTTTTCTTCAATTTTAAGTTGCTTACGATAGTCCGTAGGCATCTGTGGTAAACTCTCGACTATAAAAGTGCATTTGACCATTTATCTAATTATACATTAATACACATCAACAAAAGGCCGAAGCCTTTAAAAAACCATTTACAAAACACTTTAATCACACCTAATAATCCTAGATTTGACCACGCCTTCCTGACTAAGACTGAAAGAGATGTAAACAGACTACTCGGCGCCCCTTTCGATCCTCAGGTGCCGCATGACCATCCCATCATGGCACCTGTGGATCAACAAACTTTCAAAAATTTTTGTCATATCGGCAAATCGAATTCACGGGTCCTGACAACATTGCCAGGAGCTGCGTGAAACAATTTCCTCCGAGTGTCTACCTCTATTTAACAAATATCGTCAATGCCACTCTCAAACTCTGCTATTTCCCTTCTCAATGGAAAGTAGCAAATACAATTATGCTCCTTAAAAAGGGCAAACCCCGCACAGATCCTAACTCTTATCGGCCGATTTCACTCACAAATGTTTTAGCAAAAGTCTTTGAGAGGATCCTAAAAGAAAGACTCATTGACTTCACCAACGAACACACATCATTCCCTCTTTTCAATTCGGCTTTAGAGAAGGGTGCTCTACTAATACGGCATTGACTGAGATTGTCACACACATCACTCAAAGTCTGAACGACAGCAAACTCGCATTAGGTATTTTCCTCGATGTTCAAAAAGCCTTCGATCAAGTCTGGCATGTGGGACTGATCAAGAAACTATTGAACATTGGACTACCAATTCCTTTCGTCAGACTAATCCAATCATACGTCTCTGAACGTCTGTCCGAGTTAAGGAACGTGGTTATTTCTCCGATTCCTTTACTCCAACAGCTGGAGTACCTCAAGGCTCCGTACTGGCCCCCATACTTTACATAATATACAACAGCGACTTCCCCGATACTACACGTAACAGAACCACCACTCTACTTTACGCAGATGATACTGCTCTGGTAACTACAGCAACGAACGTTGATTCTGTTCTCAGGAATGCTCAAAATCACCTTAGACTAGTCGAAAACTGGTGCAGGCGATGGAGAGTGTCCCTGAATCCGAACAAAACTCAAATGATTCTTTTCAGACACCCTAACCACAGCGTACGCGCGGCCTCCTTTAATGAAAGAAACTATCTCACGCTATGGGGAGATCAACTCCAACTCCGTGATCAAATCGAATACCTCGGTGTGAAGTTCACACGAACTTTGAACTGGAGGGCCGATTTGAGCTCAGCCTGTGCTAAGGCTAGGAGCAGATTGAGTCTCCTCAATAGTTTGAGATGTAATTTCGGGGCCACGCACTCTAGAACATTAATTTTTACCTATAAAACTTTTATTAGACCTATTTTGAATACCGATCAAACATTTATAATACAATACCAAAACCAGTCAAAGAAAACCTATTAAGCCTAGAGCGGAGGATTCTGCGTAGAGTGAATGGCAAACGCAACGACTACCCTTCAGCCCTCATTCATCAACTATCTAATATCCAGCCCATAAATGAGAGACTACACTCTCTGAGCAGAAGTTATACTACACGCACTATCCGGAGCCAAAACCTCAGAGCTCAACGCATCCTAAAAACTGTCTGCTCTTCCCGCGGCAATGTATTCACCAGACATCCTAAACCCAAAATCCCACACCTACCCGCAATTCTACTGGAACTCGCCAGTAACGAACTCCTGATGAATACATTGACATACAGGAGGCAACTCCCCTCTATTTTCGTCGCATTCCAAGCTAAATTGCTCACTTCGAGCTTGCCTAGACAGGGGGGGATCGGTTTTCTGCGGTTTCCCGATCCCACTTGCAAATGATACCTGTCTATTTTGAGGATACAGCCGCAGCTGCCCTCACGCGTCGCGTTAACACATTTAACACATTTACTATCAACATATTAATGCATGTATTTATACATATATTAATATTGCATTCTGTACATATATTAATTTAACATTCACTAACTATCACTAATATTATTTTTTAGAAAACAATTCTGAAAAGAACCGACCACTACCTTTCTCCACTGATTGCCCTGGCTACACCCACCAGTGGACCACGAAGCAAAGAACCAGAAGCCAACACCAACTACCCAAGAACCACATCCTGAAGAGGCAAAAGCCTATAACAGGATGCCAAAACCCCAAAACAAAGAAGTACCATACCAAAGACAGAGAGAACCAACGCAACAATGAAGTGTGTTATCTAATTATTTAGTAGTTAAAAGTTTATAGTTATAGTTTATAGTTATAGTTAAAATATATAAGTTTATAGTTATAGTTTATAGTTAAAAGTTTAATTTATAAGTATTTAAAATGTCTTCTGGTTATTGTTGTGCGTTTCGCGGATGTTCATCTGTGACAGGAAAAGGAATAAGTTTATTTAGATTTCCTAAGAATAATAACAGGTAATTACTATTGCTTTGTAATTATTATTAGTTATTACATAATAGTATTAATTTGACTTTGAGTAAGCCGACACCGACGTGTCCGCCCGAGCTCTCGTAAAGTGAAGCAATAAAAAAATAAATTTGGTTTGCCAAGGGATAGTTCAGAATAAAAACCAGAGAACTACGAACACACATTAAATTTATTGTCTCCGAAGGCTCAGGTCAAAAAATCAACACAGATGTTGGCCTACTGGTGTAAAAGCGCTCGCAGACAACAATACGAATATAGTATTTTTAGGAAATAAAAATATATAGAGGGTTTTATACACGAGAATATTTGATTTAAACGAAACAAAGAAATTCCTAAAATGCTCAAACTAAAAATTTTTGGAAACATAATTAGATCGAAAATTGGGAAAATCTTAAAATTATAACAGAACAAGACTTCAAAATAAAAACATGATTGCAAATAAACAAACTTACATTAACATAACTTCAAATATTTGCTGTCTTTTTCACCAAACAAACTTACATTGAATTATGAAAAAACTAAATGCTCATCTACTTTTTGCTATATACAAAAGTTGTCTGTCAATGTTTAATTCGTTAAATATAAATAACAAAGATCAAATATATGGATCGGAGTACACAACATATTTAGGGAATAAATATTTAAATGGGAATTACAAATAAAAAATATTAAAACTTTATTTATTGTATATCTCAATATTTAGTGACAATTTTGAGACTTAATTAGGAGAAAACTGTAAATTTATTAAGATGAGATATTGACAAAAGTTAAATACTTCATTACTTACAATACACTTGGAATATACTAATACTCTTATAGTTGTAAGTAATGAAGTATTATTTATAAATACAAAAAACTCTTTTGTAATAATACAATAAAATCATACAATGATACTGAATGTATGTAGTGTATGTATAGTCGATTCGCTAATCTCAGACACAACTATCTAGTATTTTAGTAATTATTTTATTGCGAAAGTTAGTTACATTTTAACAGACTAGAACTGGATGACAATTACTATATTTACAACCAAGCACATATGCCCATAGCCAATATTAAGAGTAAACAGACATAAATCTTACTCCAATCAATCATTATTTATTGACACCGTTATATAATTCCACAACAGACAACGGAAGATTTGACCAATAATTTAAAGGTAAATGCTCCAAATATACATTTTTACTTCAAGAAGTTAAAGGTTACGGAGTACCAAGCAAACTTTAAAGTTTCATATCCATTGCATTATAAAAATGAAGTTCTCAATCCCAGTATCTGGCCTAAAGGTTCAATGGTTCGTCGTTTTGACTTCAAGTATAAGAATTGTACTAACCGCAGTTAACAACAAAACCAGAAATAATTGTTACAAATCCGGCTTAGGCAAACTAGATACTACAAATAATTTTAAAGGCAATACCAATCGACTAAAAATCGTATGTATTAACTCTGAATCTATTGTAAACAAAATAAATTGTATCCAAATATTAGTTTAAACTGAAAGTCTGGATTTACTATGTATATCCGAATCATGTGTAATGACAATAATATAAATTCGTTTTATCTTCCTAATGCTCTCTTGTAATGATTCGTAATACTTTTTTAATTATTTTTTAGGTTATTAGGATAAAGATAATTTATTAGGAAATTCCACGACGAACAAACTATATCTTGTATCAACACAAGTCAAAAAGAATCGGTGTATTATTGTATTATCAACGTCAACATCAGAATAAACAAAAAAGTATTTTCATCTATGGTTCCATCAATACGATTTTCACCATTACTTTGCGTTGTGCGATGTATTTGCAACCTTTTGTAAATCAAAAATAATTACACCATTTAGAATGTCAACAAAAGCCGGCCCTACATGTAATTATTTTTTCAGTGCAATATTTCATATTTATTGAAAGTCAACATAAATGCTCAATTTTATTTAAGAATTTATATTGTGTAATATGCCCACTGACTATTGAAAAATAAGGTGCTTTCCTGTCATTTTCACTCGTTGGCGGCTTGCCCACGCAAGATCAAAGGAGTGTCGCTTCTCTGCGTTCGTAGTTCTCTGCCATAATTATGAAGAATGGACCAATCAAAAAACCAGGAGACAAGAGCACGTATCGGAAAAGCTGGATCCACTTTTAATCGGATGAGGGCTTTCTTCAAAAGCCACAATCTCTCTGTTGGTACAAAAGTAAAAAATGTTAGAATGCTACGTCTTCTTTGTTCTGTGTGTATACGGTGCTGAATCGTGGATCTTGAACGAAGATATATGCAATAAAATGCATATGCTACGTTTTGAGATGTGGCTGTATCGGAGAATATTTAAGATCCCCTAGTCTCGCCGAATTACGAATAAAGAGGTCCTCAGAAGACCTGGGAGGTACTGAGCACTATGCACTCTAGAAAGCTACATTTACAGTATTTCGGACACATTATGCAAAATTAATCCAGGTATGCCCTCCTACAAGTAATCCTGCATAGAAAAATATTTGGAAGGTGAGGTCCAGAAGAAGAACATCTTAGTTGAAGAACCTCAGAGCATCATTCAACGCAACAGCTCTGCAACTTTTCCGCGTTCGTACAGACACGTATAGGTACATCAAGAAGAAGATTAAAAAGGAACGTGCCATAGGACCTACAACTCGGCCATATTCACACATATACACACACATACATACACAAACATAAAAGACAAATACAGTAGGTTAAACTCAGATTAATTTCATGTTGATTAATAGCGAAAGATATAAATTCTTCAATAATATAAAACTTTAATTAATTTTTATACTAATATTTTGTAAATCTAATGACTTCACTACTGAACAAACGTTAAAACAGAGTTACTATTCGTTTTGAGTATTCATATTTCCAAATAATTACATTGCTTTGAAACAAACAATCAGCGTTCCTCATGTAGCTCAAAAGTCTGTTGGAGAAACTTATTCCAGAGTTAGTTAACTATTTTATTTCGACATCGTTCTGTGCTACCTTTATAATAGCCTTGCTAGTAGTGTTCTGTTACAGACTCGCGCAAATTCTATACTTTTCACAACTCCGTAACTTCTCCAACGAAGTTTTCGCTCTAACACAATATCAACTTATACAGGTTGATGTTACATCAAACAAGTAGTTATATGCCGATATTCCCATAGTAGGAATAAATAATTTTGTTTTACGTCCTATAAAGTTAGTTGGTTACTATGATTTTTATTTTTATTTTTTTTAGTATAAACGGCACTCAAGTTGAAAAAGTATCAAGTTACAAATACTTGGGAACTTTAATAAACGAAACTGGAGACCAAACAGTGAAATAAAAAGACGTATCGAAATTGCCAGGGCCATCTTCATAAAGATGAAAAAATTCTTCTGCAACAGAAATATAAGCATCCCTCTACGATTAAGAATGCTGAGAGGCTATGTATTTAACACGCTATTATACGGTGTAGAGTCCTGGACTCTCAAACAGAACAACATGAAAAATATTGAAAGTTTCGAGATGTGGTGCTACCGTCGAATGCTGAAGATTAGTTGAGTTGAAAGAATAACAAACTGTGAAGTAATACGAAGAATAGGAAAAGACCCAGAGATTTTGTTAACGCTAAAGCGAAGAAAACTCGAATATTTTGGTCACTGATGAGAGGACATAAATACGCATTACTTCAAAATATCATGCAGGGAAAAATAGAAGGAAAACGCAATCCAGGCCGTAGAAGAATGTCATGGTTGCGGAATTTGAGAGAGTGGTTTGGCTGCACCACTAATGAACTCTTTAGGTCAGCCGTAAACAAGGTCAGAATAGCCTTGATGATTTCCAATCTCCGATAGGAGTGGCACAAAAAGAAGAAGATGATTTTTATAATCATTGTCTATTTTGGATTTTCAGATCAACGTGGTTGTTTTAAACGTTTATTACAAGTAAAAAAATAAATTATATTATCTAATTATAATATTTTTCTCAGATAATACCACGACAACATACATACGACAGATATCATGCTAACGACGCAGTAGTTTTGCAGATAACCTGGATGGTTTACAAAAAAAATGCATAGTTATAACAGCAAATTTACTAAGATGTAGGTTGGAGCTGGAAGGTCAGATAATAGAACAGAATGATGGTGTTTAAATATCTAGGCGTCGCATTATCTAGCTACAAAAAGCTGGATACGAAAGAGGAAGATCAAGTGAATAGAGCAAACAGAGTTGCAGGTTGCCTGAATGAAATAATATGAAGAAACAAAAATATCGGAAAAATATGAAATGCAGAATTCACAAGGGATTAGTAACCCTATTGTATTCTATTGTATTAACCTATATAACCTATATAACCAAAACTATTGTATTCTATTCTGCTTCAACCTTTATACCTGGTGGTCATACTCAATTTAAAATTGTTTTCCTTTATACTTCTGTAAACTTGTTGACTAATATCTATTTTTTATTGAGTCACCCGTATCAACAGGTTAGGGATTTGCATACATAATGTGCTATCAATATGATGGAAATGGACTTTAGTCGTCTGGCAAGTGTCGATTCGCATTTGTAAGTAATATGAATATAGATACATTGATACATTGCGTTTTTTACAGGATTATTATGGATGGTAAAAGAGCTTAGTCGGAGCATGAATTAGAGAAGTTGGCAGCAAACTTTTGGAACAGTGATGACGACTTGGACAAAAGCGACTCTGAAGAATGTTTTAGAGATCAGACCAACTTAGATCCTAATAAGAATATTGATATTCAAAGCTTATAGGTGTAGTGTTTGAAGATGGGGTTACTATCACAGAGTTTTCAGACCACCAAATAGAACCTATTAAGGAGCTGCCTATCGTCGATGTCGAGGTTGAGCTCCACATACTCGAATCAAAAATATACTGTGGAAGAAAAAACCTATCCATTGATGAACTTACGAAGACTTTTAGAGGACTTGCCAACCTTCCTAATGCTATAATTGATTTGTCAACACCCTTCGCTTTTTTAAGTATTTTTTGACAATGAGTTGATCGAAAAAGTTGTATCAGAGTCCAATACATATGATATTCAAAAGGATCCGAGTAAACCTGCTGGACTGACCACCGTAGATATAAATCAATACCTAGGAATTTGCATCTATATGTCCCTAGTTCACATATCTTGGTTATTGATCCAATCCATTAGGCTATTTGCAAATAAAAAACGTAATGAGTGAGAAAAATTCGAATTTTTCAGGAAATATATACATTTCAACGGAAATACGAGTTTGGATCAAAATGATCTGGATCGAGATCGCCTTTATAAATTACAGCCCCTTGTCGATCATTTGAATAACAAATTCCAAAGCATCCCATTGAAACAAAAGCTTTCAATAGATGAGCAAATGTAGCCCTTAAAAGGAAGGCACTATATGAAACAATCTTCTCTTCTTCAAGTGCCATCTCTAATTTGCTCTAGCTTTTTTATTCTTATTTTGATCCCCTGATTGTAATCATTTGTGGAGTTAATCATTGTTCCCAGATATGCATATTTGTCCACTTTTTCGACGTTTGTTTCGTTTATTAGAAGATTCTGGTTATTTCTTTGAGTTTTCGATATTCTCATATATTTAGTCTTCTTGACATTTATTGTTAGACCATATTCATTTCCATACTCTGCTATTCTGGTCACCAGTCTCTGAAGATCTTCAATGTTTTCGGCTAAGATCACAGTATCGTCCGCATATCTAATGTTGTTAATGGGAACTCCATTTACCTTTCTTTATTCCAGCTGTTTCACCCTCAAGAGCGTTTTTCAGGATCTCTTCGGAGTAGGCATTAAAAAGAATTGGCGAGAATACGCATCCCTGTCTCACTACACACCTATTTTCAATTTTTTCTGACAGCTGTTCGTTAACACGTACTTTTGCTCGCTGTTTATAGTATAAATTTGTGTTGATCCTAAGGTCGTTGTAGTCAATTTTCTTTGATTTCAGGACATTCATTAATTGTTTATGTCGTACTTTATTGAATGCTTTATTATAGTCAATAAAACATGCGTAAATATCTTGTTTGACGTCCAGGCATCTTTGTATCAGTATAGAGGAGCAGACTTTCTATATGCATTTTGTCCATTTTTTCAAATTTTTAACCAAAGATGGCATCGCAAACTATATGTATAGAGCCACCATTTTGTGTCACGAACGACGTTCTAAATGCATTCTGTTGTCTGCAAATTAAATGAAAAAAATACCTTGGACTTTCTATGTGCTGTATGTCCATTGACGGTAGACGAACTAAACGAAGTTTGTCCGTACGCTATGGACTAATTGCGATTTGGTTGACGTTAGCGGTCGTTGTCGTTGTTTAGTTGGTGTCTATACTGGTAAGTTTGTTTTATGTCCGTTTGTTCTTCCGATTTTCAACAAAATATATAAAATAATGGATGTAGTTGTGACAGAAGATCATGTAGTTGGTATACGAACCGCGGTAGCAGAATGAGAAAAAGACATCTAACTGTTACTTTTGTATTTTGGTATTGTTTACACAATATCATCTTAAGTTCTTATGTTGTTGTCGTTAATTATCGGCGCATTATCTATCATCTAAAAATAATATTACTATTTTATGAAATCTGCACAATCAAAGTACTGCTGAGAGTTTGAAAGTAAATTACAAGTATTTTAGTAGGATCTTTAATAGTCATTTTAATATTGCATTTGAAAGCTCTGCTACTGACGTATGTGGCTTTTGTGTCAGCACCCAAAGTTCTATTAACCTTTGTAAAGACACAACTGAAATAGAGAAACTAAGAACTTCTCTACATGTACATAAAATACGGGCCAAACAATTTTTTAAACTAATGAAGGATAAACCGGAACGCACTGTTTCCTACTGTTTTGACCTTCAGCAGGTTTAAGTCTCACAGAAAGTGTCCATTCAAGATGCATTTTACGCCTAGCAGATGTCTTTTTATTGTTTCTGTGTAACCGACGTGGATATTAAAAAGCCAGTTTTCTACACCTGGATGAAACATCAAGCAAAAAGGGGATCTGCAGAAACACGTTCTGCTCTACGTAATTTTCTTAATAAATCTGAATTTGGATCAGGTATAAAACAGTTAAGACTATTCGCAGATGGTTGTGCGGGGCAGAACAAAAATGCACACATGATGCATATGCTCATGCCATGATTATACAGAGATATCCAACAAAATATTAAATCAGTGGTACTTATTTTTCTGGTACGTGGACATTCATATTTGCCAGTTGACCGTGTTTTAGGCAAATAGAAAAAGTTACACGATCCTACAGTACAATAAAAACCCCTACACAATAATATGACATTTACTCCAAGAAGGGAGAAGTTAAACAACTTGGTAGAGACTAGACTGTTTATGATATAAAAACTGCGTTAACCTGTTTAAAAAAAATTCAAGGAATCAGTGCAGCCAAACGAATTATTATTAAGAGATCACAAAACAACAACAATATTTTGCTTAAGACCGAACTGTTCTTCAGAAATGATGATCCATCCAAACAAATTCCAAACATTATTGAAACGTGAAAAGAAGCTTTTGACTTTACACTTACCTGCTGTAGAACTCCAAAACGAAATTAAACCAAAAAAAAACTCCAGAGCTTTTCGAAACTATTTGTGAAACTATCAGGAGTGAATTGGGTTAACGATCCTGAGCTAACATACTTACAACCAAATATTTCTGACACTGTGTGAGCAAAATGACAATCAAGTTAACCTGAGTGAAACTGAGGATGATGACGTTATCGAAGGAGCTGAGTGCTGTGATTGCGATGATGATGACCATGGGGACCTTTATGATATGTAAAATGCCATTATTGTTCCATTTATTTTTACACATTATTTTGTATTTAAAAATAAAATACTATTTTTATGAAGCTACTTGAGTTTTTTTACATCGTTACTACCAAAAGTCTGTCATACCGCTTGGTGTAGACAATCAAAATGCGTTTTGTCCAAGGATGACAATCTAAATGCAGTTTGTCCAACAGTTTTTTCAAGTTTTTTGGGATATTATCAATACTAGATTTTTAGCATATAGGTATAATATTTAAATGATTTTTCATCCATATTTTAGGTATATTAGTTTTTCGTTCAATTTCTTCCCAAACGCATAGCAGTTTTTCTCTATTTGCCAAAATTACAAAAATGGACAAAATGCATATAGAAAGTCTGCTCCTCGTATATTTAGTTAAAAAAGAGCATTACGAGTTCCTAGGCCTTTGCGAAAAACAAATTGTGTATCATTAACGTCTATGTCCAGTTTGTGATATACATATTCGGTTATGGATGACTTTAAATAGTAACTTTAGCATATGAGACATCAAGCTAATGGTACAGTAATCGCTGCATCCCCTTGCATTTTTTTAGGGAGACAAATAAAAATCGATGTTAACCACTCTTTGGGTAATACGCCTGAACTATAAATTTGGTTCAAGAGTATCACTAAAACATCAATGTGCTTCTCATTTAGAATTTTTAGGATTTCTAAAGGAAGCATGTCAGGACCAGGGCTTTTTCCAATCTTTATCGTTTTTAATGCATGTAATATTTCTTCTTTTGTAATATATGGACCTATTTCTTCTGACGTAAGTTCTATGTGCTCCAGATCTCTTCTTTTATCATCGAACAATTCGTCAATATATTCTGCTCATCTTTGTACTTTCTCGTCCGTATGTGTTATAGTAGTCCCGTGTCTATCCAGAATTGTACGAGTGGGATTTCGTTTTCTTAGTCCTGCCAGTTCTTTAACTTTCTTGTGGAGGTTAAACAGATCATATATGAAACAATACATGCCTGCTAAATCCCACAAGTAGGGATACAAACTTTTCATTTTATGCGGTGTTAGTGGATATACCTACAATTTCGAATATACACTGCTAAAGAAAACGATAGAAGGAATCATCGGGTAAATGAACCAAACCTAGGAGCAAGTGCCAATAGGTGTCGGATTAGTAGTAGTCGAAGCAGTTGTCAGATTATCTAGGATTATCCCGAAAAATCAAGAATTATGTTGTTTACTTTGACAACTATTATATGTCATTGCCTTTTCAAAATTATCTTGCTAGAAAGGTATATATTCGCTAGGCACTGCTAGACGAAACCGTAAGTTGCCATCTCAAGATAAAGCAAAAAAATAGATCGTAGGACTTCAGTTGAGTTTTGTATGCGACTTTGAAAGCGTGGAAATATCGTCAGTGGCCTGGAGAGACAACAAAACTGTTTTTTTGTTGTTAACATATGCTGGAGGATTGCCGAAAAGAAATATTAAAAGGTTTCATAAAAAAAGAAAGCAAAACGTCTAATTTGAATGCACTCAGTTGGTTCAGGAATATAAACATATGGGAGGGGTGCATGAACAAAAATAATAATTTTTTTCATAAATTCCATTCTACTTATATATTTAGTTATTATAACATATTATACTTATTAATAATCTATTAAAACTAATTTTGTAAAAAATTCCACTGTGTATCATACTTAAAATCTTAATTGTAAAAACCAATGAATACAACCTTCCGCTGTACTTAGCATTCGTAGATTATGAAAAGGCTTTCGACAGCATTGAATACTAGGCGGTGAAAGAAGCTCTGGTCAATAGTAGCATAGATTCAAGATACCGACAATTGATACATGATATTTACCAAAACGCAACCATGACCGTAATTCTGGACGACAAATTAATAACGAATAATATAAAAGTTAAACGAGGAGTCCGACAAGCCGATATAATTTCACCTAAACTGTTTACCTTGACCCTCGAAGATATAATAAAATCAACAGATTGGGAAGACAGAGGAATATGTATTAACGGAAAGTACCTAAATCACCTTAGATATGCGGATGATATAATCCTTCTCTCCTCGGAACGACAAGAACTAGAATTAATGCTGAATGAACTTCATGAAAAATCACTGCTAAAAGGCCAAAAAATTAACTTGAACAAAACAAAAGTAATGACAACCACGGAAGATCAAGAGACAATAAAAATACAAACAGAAAAAATAGAACAGGTAAATGAGTATATCTATCTAGGACAAGCAATCAGAGCTAACAGAGAAAATCAAAGAGCCGAAATATCGACACGAGTAAGAATGGGATGGGCAGCGTTCGGCAAACTTTCTTACGTTCTAAGAAATCAAACAATCTCTCTATATTTACGAAGAAAGGTATATAACTCCTGTATAATACCGGTGCTCACCTACGGAGCACAGACATGGACATTTACACAGGCCAATTTGGATAGGATAAGGAAGGCACAAAGAGCGATGGAGAGACAAATGTTGGGTATATCACTTAAAGATAGAAAAGTAACCAGTGGATAAGAACCAGAACAAAGACAGTAGACGCGATAGAACAAGCAGCAAAACTGAAATGGAAATGGGCTGGATACAATGAACGTCTCTAAGACGGACGATGGAACAATGACATCCGAAAGTGGCGTCCATACAATGTAAAGAGATCAATAGGCAGACCACAGATGAGGTGGAAAGATGACATCAGCAAACAAGGAGGTCCTACATGGCAGAGAACAGCTCAAGGTAGGGAAAGATGGAGAGAACTGGGGGAGACCTATATCCAACAATGGAAGGATATAGAATAGGTTAAAAAAAATCATACTATGTATCATTAGGCTAGCTTTTTTAGGCATAAGTTTATACTTTAATGACTTTACAAATATTTTATTTATTACAATACAAAAAATTGCGGATTAAAGTGTTAATCTCATATCGATAATTCATAAAAATTCACATATTATATCAATTCTGAAATCTTTCTTGATGCGTTTATGTGTAACCTAATTTCTGAAATACCCTTGTTCGAATTTCGTAGTGTACTTCCGATATTACACCACATATGCTAATAGTTTGGACTTCAGCTACAGCTTCAAATGCTAAAACAACTCCGAACTGGTCGTGCTGGCTTCAAAGCTGCTGACCAATTATGTATTACAGTTGTTTAGTTTTAGTTTTCGCTTTGTGTCCTCTTCAGGATGTGACATAACGAGGTTATTAAATACGAAGAGTTTAATATGAATGGATTTTGGAAATGAAATAGGGCTTATCTCGTGGTTGTTTTTCTGCAATTCCAACTTTCAGTATTTACATATTTTAGCTAAATGACTAATTTTATGTAAATAAGCTATAAGTAATGGATAAATAAAGTATTGAAACATTTGGATAAAATAACTATGAGAATTTTTTATTTAAATTAATTTAAGTTATATTATCTCTAATGATTTATCTCTATTAGAGATAAAACATAATAAAAATAGAAGTAAGTTAAAACCCGCGAAAGTATTAGATCTAGGTAAACTTAGCTTAAATGAAATCAATGAAGTTATAACAAACGAACTATTAAATGCAAGCTCAGAAGTGGCAACCGCTAACAGAAAACGTAAATCCAAAATAAGTGTCACAAAACAGGGCGAAACAAAGAAAAGATCTTCTAAGACAAAACAAAAGAAACCTTGGAGAATTTAGGGCTTAATCAAGTAATAAAAAACAGATAAAAGAGGACATTTAAAAAATCAAGAAGACAGTATAAAATAAAAGTCATAGAGAAAAACCGAAGACTCAAATGCACCAAACCAAAACTATGAAAGAAAAACATAATAACCATTAAAAATGAACAAGAACAACTAGAAAAAAGTAAATCTGATATAGCAAACTCAATTGTAAAGTTCTACGCCGATCTGTATCGTTCCAGAAACGAGCCCCTAACACCTCAAAGTTCTTGAAAGAAGAAGAACTTAAAAAGGCAGATACCAAATGTCAACTCAGAAGTGATGCCCGGAATAAGCCACAAAGAAATAGAAAGAGCAGTAAAAGAAATAAAAAGGAATAAAGCTCCTGGAAGTCATGGAATCCTAGCAGAAATGCTGAAGGAAGGCGGAGAAGAAGCCGTCACACATCTAAAAATACTATTTAATAAATGTCTATTCGAAGACAACATACCCGAACAATGGAATACTGCTAAAACAATACTAAAACACAAAAAGGGAGACACCACAGACCTGAAAAATTATCGACCAATTTCACTTCTTTCACAACTTTACAAAACATTTACAGAGATTATTACAAACAAATATCGAAATATTTGTCCTTTTATTTAATCGCATTTATGATACAGGTAAAATACCCCAAGGTACGAGGACGACCGACTATATGGACCGATGACATTAAACGTGTAGCGGGAAACTGGACACAAGCGGCCCAGTGTAGAGAACACTGGAAAGAACTGAGGGAGGCCTATGTCCAGCAGTGGACGCGATTGGCTGATTGATGATTGACGAAAATACCCCAAGATTGGCTGGAGTCAATATTCATCTCACTACCAAAAAAGCCAAACCCACAACACTGCAATGAGTTCCGTCTGATAAGCCCTATGAGTCATGCAGTAAAAGTCCTACTAAAAATCGTACATAATCGTATCTATAGAAAGTGCGAAACAATCATCGGAGACGATCAGTTTGGATTCAGAGCCGGCATGGGAAAGAGAGAAGCCCTGTTCAGTTTACTAGTTCTCGCCCAAAAATGCTACGACCAACAGAAAGATATATTTATATGCTTTATAGACTTCGAAAAAGAATTTGATAGAGTAAGACACGACCTACTATTAGAACGTTTGCAAGAAGTCGGTTTAGATGGAAAAGACATCAAATTCTTAAAAAACTTGTACTGGAACCAAAACGCCAGAGTTAGGATCGAAGGTTCCACATCCGCAGAAGTAGAAATTAGGTGGGGAATTAGACAAGGATGTGTTCTGTCGCCTTTGCTGTTTAATCTTTACTCCGAAGCATTGGAGGATTTCAAGGATGTAGTCAATGTGAATGGCGTAAATATCAACAGTATCAGCTACGCTGATGATACAGTGTTAATTGCGGATTCCGACTTAGGTCTACAACGACTCATCGAGAAGACAAACTCGACCTGAGAGCAATTTGGTATGAAAATAAACAATAAAAAAACCAAAATGATGTCAATCCGAAAAAACCAACACGTACCTCAACCTTGCACAATAAATGGACACATTTTAGAACAGGTCAATAGATTTAAGTACCTGGGATGTTGGATCGATAGCAGCCTAATCCTGATCTAGAAATCAGATCGAGAATAGAACAGGCCAGAAAATCTTTCGAAAAAATAAAAAAACTGCTTTGTGATTCTCGAATAAAACTCGAAATTCGACTACGTTTATCAAAATGCTATGTCTAGTCGACTCTTCTATATGCAGTTGAAACGTGGACCCTTAAAACATCAACCGTAAATAAATTGGAGGCCTTTGAAATGTGGATCTACCGGAGAATACTCAAAATTTCATGGACATCGCATACCTCAAACGAAGAAGTGCTGCATAGAATAGGCAAAGAAAGAGAACTTTTTAACACAGTAAAAGTTAGAAGAACATCATACCTAGGCCACATACTGAGAAATAATAAGTACCAATATGCCCAACTTATAGTGAAAGGAAAAATCGAGGGAAAGAGAGGCCTAGGAAGGAAAAGACTATCGTGGCTAAGAATCATCCGACAATGGACAGGGCTAAATTTTGAACAGCTAATAAGAACAGCTGAAGATAGAGAAGAGTTTAAAATTGTAGTATCCAACCTCCATTGAGGAGAGGGCACTTTAAGATGAAGAATTACAAACAGATTACCAATTAAATTTGACGGATATCAGTAAAACAAGCCGGATTTAGAAAAGGATATAGCACCTGTGGCTGTGACCATGTATATACGTTGAAAATCCTAACATAAAAGACTAACGAATACAATTTACTATTATGTCCGGTTTTATCGATTATGAAAAGTTTTTGATAGCGTAGAACTGTGGGCAATCTTGTTCTTCTTCAAGTGCCATCTTCGTGGTGGAGGTCGAAAATCATCATAGCTATTCGGACTTTTGAGACGGCTGCTCTGAAAAGTTCATTTGATGGACATCTGTACCACTCTCTCAGGTTGCGCAGCCATGACATTCTACGCCTCCCTATGCTTCTCTTTCCTTGGATCTTTTCCTGTATAATCAGTTGGAGCAAGGTGTATTTCTGTCCACGTGTAATATATCCGAGATATTCTAATTTTCTTGTTTTAATTGTATTTAAATTTTTTAGTAAAAGAACCACTTTAAGTACAAAGGCACTAACAGATACAATGCATGTGAGAAAGGGCCTAAGACACTTAAATTTAGTTTAGGTTTGGTTCAGTCGTATAGTTTTTGCAAGATGCCTGATCCCTCACATCTTGGCAGCTGATAACATACTTCACACCATATATACATAAGAGATTCACTGCCTTCCCTCACTCAACCGTTTTCATCTATCTCTGTTCTCCCATTCTACATCGTTTATTCCTCTCTTACTCATGGTGTCGTCTACTTCGTTCCTCCGAGATCTTCGGGGTAGTCCTCTTTTTCTTCTTTCTATGGAGCTCCATTCGGTTATTCTCTTTATCCATCTGCTGTCGCTAGTTCTTCTTACATGCCCATACTACTGTAGTCTTTTTTGTTCTATATATGTTAGTATGTCTGTTTCTATCGATGTTCTTTGCTTTATTTCGTCATTACTTCTCCTATCCATTCTTGTTATTCTGCAGCATCTTTGCAGGCATTCCATCTCGATTGCTACTATCTTACTGCTGATTTTCTTATTTATAATCCAATTTTCAGCCCCATATGTCATAATACTTCGCACTAATGTTTTATAAATCTGTGTTTTTGTCTTCATATTTAGGTGTCCAAGGTTTAGGGGATCCAAACCTTAACCCAGATGGCGTTGAGAGTAAGTCGGGTCACTACACATAGTACACATCCTATATTCACTTTCTCTTACTTTCATACTGGGAACAATTATGTTTGTAATATATAGTGCAGAGGTTTCCTTTACCTTCTGAACCATGGTGTCATAACCAATCAAACTGCTCCACTTAGGCTTGTGGTAGTCCACCTTCAAACCGATCTGCCGAGTTACTACTGATGACTGCTGCTGCCCTTTATCAGGAACGGATAGTAAATATGTACCTAACTAGATTTTGGAAGAATCAAGCGATGAAATTAGGTTTTCCTTAGTAAGCAATTGAGAGCAAAGCATGGCTCGCGTGGAGCCTGAACTAGAACTCTTACGTACCAGGATCGTACAAAAGTGTATACTCGTCACCTCAACGGTACAACAGTTCGTGGCTTAGTATTATTCCTGTAATCTTAAATTTTTAAAGGATTTTTGTCTTTTTTACATTAACTTGTATGTTTAGATCTCAGCTTTTGAGTTGATGCATGAGGAAATTAACGGAGTCATACATTTTTGTTTCCAGGCGATTTCTGGTTTTCTAATAACTTCCAAAACAACCCTCTTATTAACAGGTATTCGGAGATCGATCTACATACCCCTATTTTCTAATTTATCTTATTTACTTCATATATATGTCAGTAGTTTGCGCTGTGAAACGTAAAACGAGAACCAATGAATATTTGATGCATGTCAGTTTCCTAGTTTGTTTGAAAATATTTACATTTTGCTACATATTGAAGTTATGCTCTTCCGCGAGTTCCACGTGGTAAACTTTTCCTTTAGTTTTCAAATATAATGCAAACTTCAGGGAATATACTCGTAAATGTTTACAAATTGGAGGAAGTTTTTATAAAAATTAGATCGATACTGCTCTGAAACTCTCTTGTGATAACTTACATATTCAGTGACCTATGAGTGGGAATGTACAAAATTTCAAAAATATGAAATATTTATTTTTGAATTGGAATTAGTGAACATGTCTAAAATACAGATTTAAAAGATAGAGAAGACTATAGAAAATTCACAATTTGATTTGCTTAGATGAATCTACAATAAAAATAAGAGATTTACGACCTTTACTGAGTGGTTTATTATTTAAAAATTATATTAGACAATAAATTTAAATACAAAAATTGGACAAATACTAAATGGTATTTATAATATATTTCTAAAGCTATTTTTTGGTGGCATCCTAAAACATTTTAAAACATAAATACAATTAAAGTCAAAAAAACTGCAATATTTGGGACATGTCATGAGGGGCGAGCGATATAACTTGTTGCAATTAATAATGCAAGGAAGAATACAGGGTAGAAGGAGTCGCCGAAGAAGACGCATCTCCTGGTTGAATAATTTGAGAGCTTGGAATAACTGCACTTCTGCTGACCTCTTTAGAGCAGCGGTATCGAAAGTGCGAATTGCCATGATGGTTGCCAACCTTCTTAGAGGAGATGGCACATGAAGAAGAAAAAAACATTTTACTATTTTAACTGAAAGTAAGCCACAATTTAACTTTTTTTCTTATTATATAAGTTTATTTATTACTATAAAGATAACTGGAACCACACAGGATGTGTTCGAACAGACAACGGAAATACCAATTATGTAAATATAGAACGAGGAGTGCGTCAAGGGTGCATTATGTCCCCTCTTCTATTTAATGTCTATGACGAAAATATCATCAGAGCTTCTCTTGAAGATCACTCTGAAGGTGCCAGAGTCAATGGAATCATCATTAACAATGTAAAATATGCCAATGACACCGTAGTATTAGCAGAACCAGAAGACCAACTAAAAATATTGATGAACATACTATCAGAAGAAAGTCACAGACTAGGTTTGGATATTAATCTTTCCAAAACCAAAATCATGGTATTCCACAAGAACCCCCATGAACAAATTACATCCAACATACAAATCAATGGTATCACCCTTCATAGCTCCCAAAGCTTCATATACCTGGGCAGAGAGCTAAACAGTCAGCTAGACCACTCAAAAGAAATTAGAAGACGTATTGAAATAGCAAGATCTGGCTTCATGAACATGCGTAAAATGCTCTGTAACCCCAAGCTATCAATCACAATAAGGTTAAGAACACTAAAGTGTTATGTGTGGTCTCTACTACTATATGGCTGTGAGACCTGGACATTAAAACAGTATGACGTTAACAAACTGAATTCATTCAAAATGTGGATCTACCGCCGAATGCTAAGAATAAGCTGGACCAGCAAAACTATACATGAAGAGGTACTGGAAATAATGAACACACGACCTCATCTGGTTAATACAATCAAAATTAGAAAGACGTCATATCTAGGACACATAATGCGCCATAAGGAATTTGAGCAGCTCCAGGTAATATTAGAAGGCAAAATCGAGGGTAAAAGGGGTATAGGAAGAAAGAAGAAATCCTGGCTTCGAAACATCAGAGATTGGACTCATACGACAGGAAATGACTTAATCCATCAATGCCCAGAACAGAGAGAAATTTGCCATATTGATCGCCAACTTCAATAGAGAAGGCACTTAGGAGGAGGAGGATAAAGATAACACAAACTATAACTTAATTGGTTGTTCTATGGCTGTTTATTTGGTATGACGTATTTACACCAAAATGGGCTGGATATATTGAACGTCTTAAGGATGGCTGATGGAATAAAAAAATCGGGAATGGCGGCGAGAGTTAGGAGAGGCCTATATTCGGCAATCCGAATAGAGAGAAAGGCTTCAAAAAAAATTTACACATGTCCTCTGGTTCTACATACACATAGAGCGTTCTCTATTAGCTATTGGGACATACCGTAATGCGCCGAGCTCTACTCAGTTTAGAGCTCCTCCCCGCAACGTCCTCTATACAATGAATAACGTAGAGGAAGAAGAAAACTTAAGGAACATTAGGAACATGTTTCATGAAGATATACATTGAATATAAGATTAGAAGCAACAAAGATGTAATGCAATGCTACAATTTTCAAGGATTTTTCATGGTTTAAAGGCCTGCCATTGTAGTTCTAAGTGTGTAAAATATGGAGAACAGCACCTAAGCAAAGAATGTACCAAGAACAGATAGTCAGATTCTAAATGCGCTTACTGTGGAGAAGCCCATACTGCTAACTACGGACGCTGCCCTAAAGTGCCTAAAAAAAAAAAACAAATACTCCACAAGCAACAATAAGAACATGCTTATGTATGCACCAACAACAAATAACAATCACAGCTAAGCACAAGCAGCAAAGAAAGTATCAGAAAAAAAACCACCCAATTAGTCAAGTAAAACAACCAACCTATTATCCAGTCTAAACGAACAATTGAAAAACTTCATATTCGAAAAAATGACAATATCTGTGTAAGCAGAACAGTCTAGCCGGTTGAAGAATCTGTGACAAGGGCCATGGAATTCAAATGGACTAAAACAAAAAGATCAACTCTCTGGATGAGTTTGGCAACTTGCTTTACAAGAAACTAAAATAACGACAAAAATAATAATGACAGAAATAAAAACAAAATTTCGGAGCTATAATGTCTATAAAAATGACTACAGAACCACATAAAGAGGCACGCCCATTCTGATAAAAAAAGAAATCGAACACCAAGCAATTCGATGTTTAATAAAGACCTGAACGTCATTTTGTACACAAAGGAGTCCGCCATTATCATTGGAGACCTTAACAGAAGATCGCTCAACTGGTTCGACAGAATCACGAACCGTAACGGGAGACTATTTTGTATTGCTGTTTATTATTAAATATATTATAATTAAAGCATTTTACATAAAAAAATTGAATTTCAAAATAAATTTCTAAACAAAAGGTTGTGAAGAAGTCGATTTTTGTAAAAAACCATAGGTGGTCATAATAATATGGCCAGGGACTATAAGTGCAAATCCAAAAGACAGAAAATACAAATAGTCCAGAATCATATCACTCTGAATATACCTAAGTACCTTCCATTAACGTGCGTACTTGAAGGTTTAGAACAAAAATGAATCCTTAATTTTCCTCTTAACCCTGTACTGCAGCGTCAATACAATACAAAAAATTAGATCGAGTGAATACTGACAAGCAGCACAGGCAGAAAAGCCGCTCAAGCAAAAGGCCCTTCAGGCACCTAATACCCTTCAGTTAAGTCAAAAGGACTAAGCTCACGAAATTAAAGATTCAAGATCTCGTAATGACAAAGGTGGGCTCAATGGCCCAGGAGAACAAAATTTATTTTGTTCGGGACGGGGAGGCACCGACTAAAGTGGATCAAATACTTTGGTACACAAGTACAAATTTATGTAAAAAATAAGTCATTTAAAGAGAGAAAAGCTCTTCTAGCTACCCATAAAATCAAGTTCCTTAATCGCATAAAGTAAAACAGACAATATCTCATTACCCAGAGCATGCAAAGCAACTATCAGTACAAAGCCTCCTCATTCGTTATAGCCTGCGATGGGGAGGGGGTGGTTAGTTATAGCTTTGGGGTCAGATAGTTACGGAGTGTAACCGCTTTGATCTTTGGACAAATGAGTCCCACTCTTTCATTGGAACACATATGTCAGTTGGAACTGGGGTTGTACAAAATTGTTATGTGTGTGTGAGATTAATTCTAGGGCTAGATTTCAATGCTAAGAACGCACATTCGTACTCCAGTTTAACCGCCGCTAAGGGTAAGTAACTTTATTAAACAGCACATTTGCATTTACTCATACACATGATTATTGGCATACAGATAAAAACTACATCACTAACCTAACGGATTCTTTATCTTTAAGAATATTTGAGCTACTTTGAATCATTTGTTGACAAAAAAACTTTGTGACATTTACTAATTATTTTTTTTATCTTTTATCCTACAAGATTGAATTATTTCTAGTTACCGAATATTTTTTTTAGAAAATAAATGAAATTACAACCGGGAAATCGAAGCACAAGCACCGAGGATGTTTAAATCATGATAGATCATCATTAAGTTGTCACCACCTCAAAAATTAATAGCCGTAAAACTTTTACATCGTGGAAATGAAAGTAATCGACCTCCTGTAGCTTCCCAGCTATCCATAAATAATTATAGCCATATTTAACTTACGGATCACGGAAGAAGGAAAAATAAAAAACTGGTTTCATAAACGCCAAAAATAAAATTTAGATAGTGTTCCCTTTTATCCGCTTTTCCAGAAGCTGATCTAGGAGGTCTATAAATAACTGCTATAACATCAGAAAAAGGTGGTCCGTTTTTTATGATTGTCAGAGTCGAACGAACTTTTTAAAAGTAACTGAATATAAAAAAAACTTTTTAACAAGTAGAACGACGAGAATTTTTATTTATCAGTAAAAAACAACATTGCCAACAACAAAGATGAAATATATGAATGGGAAACATTTATACAAGTGGGGATACGGGATAATTGAATGGATATTGCTATACATTATTCTAATGAAAGCCCAATAATTCATGTTCATCAAGACCTGACGAAGTTTTACACCGCAATACTCAAATTGATAGAAAATTATAATTTTATGTGGCATTGTGCCCCCCCTACATTAGCCCAACTGAACTTTTATAGTAAATATTACTTAAAAGATAGACGTATTGTAATTTTAATTTATGATAAGACTAGACACATATACAATTGACCCAGGTCGGATCGCGAACTACATTAGGAACTGCGTCAGCAATACTACTAATTGAAAAAAGACCTCTGTGTCTATTTACTTTACGTGCTTTTAAATATGTGTAAGAAAAATCTAGCACAGGCAAAATAAATTTAATTTAAATTTATAAGCTTTCTATATTTGTGTCCTTATGTCCTAGTACCTGATCTGCTAATAATTTTGTTTAATACATTTTATTATACTGTGAAAATACCGGAAGAATGGTTAGAATATATCTTTATTCCCTTAACAAAATAAGCTTGTAACGTTATAAACGTCACATCTCTATTAATTTATATTTAAATAATTATTTCATTTTAATTTCTTTATTAATTTATTTATCTTCAGTTAATTTTTACTATCTTTTTTATTTAAAAAGTAGTTGGCGCCATCTCTGTCCCTCTATATTTCGTCCCTGTTTTGATTGCTTCCTCTGTCATTATTTCCTCTCTCTTTCTGTCACGTAGAATAAATATTCGCCCTCTCTCTTTGTGTTCTGTGTTGACAGACAAGTTAGTTTCGTGAAATAGCAACATCCTATGACATCTATTATAACTTCAAGTAGTTTCCCACTTTCTGTCAAAACAACTTCTAACGTGGTGGGATTATTTTTTGTCTGATTTTGACTTTATAAAAGAAGGCAAAATTTATAATTAGACTCATTTTATGGTCTACTAATTCTCTTGGGGTAAGTACTTTCATTGTCATATTTAATCTATAATTCTGACCACATTGAATGACCGCATGACTCTAACAGAATTTAACTAACAATCATAGTAACAATCATATTATTTTATTTTATCCTTGCCATACGCTATTTCTGTAATTGTAACTTTGTAAGATGGCAAGGAAGTTAACCCTTTTTCTTTGACGTGTGTCTAATGGAAAACCATTAATTTTGTTTTAGTTTATTGGAAATATCGAGAATATACCATTTTATTGGAAATATCGGGAATATACCCTTTCATTAGAAGTGTTTAAAACAATTCAATATATAATACCAAGCAATATTTTACTAGAATTATTGACCACATAGGACCACGTGTAATTGCAGTTCTCCAACCAACAACATTCCATTGGAGGACCTAGCAGCTAGGACACACAAGTAGCCATCGAACAAAGCAATAAGTATTGCATTAATTGTTAATCTTTGGCAGGGTCTATTATTGTGCTTTTTTTTTTAAATAAATATGTTTGGTTAAAATTTGTTTTATTTGCTATCAACTGAGAACTCAGGTTCAATCCCTATTTTAAGACAAGACGAACTCACAATTAAGATACTGAGCTAGGCAAGGTATAGACGATAAGCTCCCATGGTTGATTGAAGTATTATTTTCACAATATTACTTCAATTCTCTTTGGTAGTCTTATCGTTACAAGTTATCTCCAGATAATCCAGTATTATAAGCCAAGTTTCTACTTAAAATAGTTCACAACAGATTAAAAAAAATGCGAAGACATAGCTTGAATTTAGAAAAGGAATTGAGACAAGAAAGGCTTTGTTTCCTCTACAAGTGTTGTTGAAAAAGGATGTGTTCCTATGCTTTGTCGATTTCCAAAAGGCATTTGATCGCATTGATCAGAAAAAAATGTTAAGTTCGTTACAGAACATTAACTTAGATGATAAAGACCTCAGATTAATAAAAAAACTTAGTACTTAGCTAGATCCAGATAAAATATATAGAAATATCAGTATCAATAAAGGAGTACGGGAGGGTTGTCTAGGTTATGCTGACGATATATCAATCACTGTCAGGGGCAAGTTTGCTCAGGTGGTATCTGAGAGAATGCAAGCAGCCCTAAATATAGTTGACGACTGATGTAAACAAGAGAGACTGATAGTCAATGCTTCAATGCTCAGAAAACACAAATCGTCAACTTCACCAAAAAAGAGCACTACAAGGCCTAAAACCACTGGTGCTGGGAAGAACAGAGATTTTATTTGCCAAAGAAACAAAATACCTTAGGGTATTTTGGGACATAGAAAGCTACTATGTCCCTGGGTAGATACAGAAGAATGTGTGGTAAGAATTGGGGACTTAACCCCAAAATGACTCAATGGTTATACACAAGGGTTATTACACCCATGATAACCTATGGCTCGGTGGCGTGATGAACAAAGTCGCAGCAAGTGGGAGCAATAAGGCTGCTAGGTAATACTCAAAGGCTAGCATGCCTGTATATTACGGGGGACATAAAAACAACTCCTACTTCGTCGTTGGAAGTCCTGCTGAATCTACCACCACTTCATATCGTTATAAATCCACCCGGGCTTTTATTTGCTCCTAACCGTCGGTGGTCTATTTGAACGCTGTGTCAGTTCGACACGATTCGAAATAGTTTTAAGGCAATCTGTCAGTAGAAAGTAAGCCACTCTGGTCCACTTTGACCTCTGACATCACAAATCCCGTGTGATCAAGTCCTGATCAAGACCTGTTCCAGACCTGTTCAAGACTTAATTGAAAGAACAGATTTATCGGAGAATCAGATTTTGAACAGGTCTTGATCAGACGGGGCTTTTGACGTCAGAGGTCAAAGGTCAAAGTGGACCAAAGTTGATTTACTTTCTACTTTTGTCTTTTCTTTGTTTTAAGGATCGATGTCTCTCTGGCCAGTTAGAACTCCGAGCTGTTTGATGGCTTTTGCGAGGTAGTTAGAAGTCCGTTGCCAGACTTCCTTTTACTTCGATAAAAGATAATGGAACAGTTAACAAACGCCGTTTCCTACACTTCTTATGGCTTGAATAATGCTGTAGCCGTAAGGCTTCGTATCTAATCAAACACTAAAAAGCTTTTAGAACCTTCTTCGAAGTAATGTCGTCTTAGTTCGGATGAAATTTTCACACAGGTGAAACATAAAACGCAGAAAGTTGAAAAAGGCAAGTGTGCCAAATAGATCTTAACGGATATCAAGGTGTAGACTAACTTGATACCGGTCGGAAGATGCGCTGCCTTTTTATGCGATTCTCGATTCCATTTCTGCAGCAATCTTTCGTCGAAAGGCCAATACAAACGCAATTAATAACACTCTTTGTTATTGGCCGGCCAGACTGACAATTTTCGCTGTGATTGCTCCACTCTGGCGACAATATATTTGTTCAGTGTTTGTGCTGTAGGAATCTTTCCTGCAGCAGTTTCCAAAGCTGCTATAATTGTCATTTGGATCGCCTACCTAAAAAGAAGACGGGGTAATAATAAGAAGAAGAAAACGTCATTTAAAACGCACCACAAAAAAGACAGTTTGCAGCAGGTGCTTGCGCCCGTACCATAGACGGAAAAAAGACGATAAAATTTGGTATATTTGCATTATCGAAATATTTACCCTGTAATTAGCAATAATTATAATAACTATAGGAGGCTCATGACACGAGTGGACAGAACAAGTCTGTTGCGAGTGGCATGCGCCTACAGGACTGTGTCTGCGGCAGCCTTGTGGGTTATCACTGGATGTGTTCCGTTGCCTGTATTGGCGGTGGAAAAAAAAGAGCTCTATGAGAGAAGTGGCCCATACCTTACTGTGGCCGAAAGAAGACAGGAAAGGAAAAAATCAATTGAAAGATAGCAAGAAAAATGGAACAACATGGAGGATGTGACACAGTGGACAAAAATGCTGATCCCGAACATAAGAGATTGGGTGGACTGTAGTCACAGGCGACTGGATTATTTCCTAAGACAGGTGCACACAGGAAATCAGGTTGAGAATATCATCACAGAAACTTAAAACGAACGAAACATTGGGACGGTGGAACATTGAGAAAACGCAAAATAAGGAAATCCGAGACAATTACGTACAAGAAATGGAACAACATCTAAATAGAATAGACCAGAGCAATGATGTCGAAAGGCTGTGGCAACAAATGGAAAAATCAATTACAGAGTCAGCAGAACTAATAATAGGAAAAAGAAGGACGAAAACAAGGAAATGCCAAGAAAAACTACAAGACAGACAGAAAAAGCGAAACATTATGCTTCAACAAGAAACAACAGAAAGTAAAGAAAACTATACAACATCACGACGAGAAACAAGAAAACTAATTAGAGAGAAAAAAAGAAAATACGAACAACAGCAGTATGAAGAAATGGAAAGAAATAGACAACAGTCAAATAGTCGAGCATTTTACAAATCTGTGTCAAACGAAAAGAGAGGATTCAGACCTAACTGCGTATCTGTACTGAGGAAAAATAATGATGAATTAATAATCAACGAACAAGAATTACTCCAAACATGGCAAGATTATTTCAAAAATTTACTTAATATACACCAAGATGAAGAACATGGAGAGGATATATATCTTGGGGTGGACCTACCGGTAGAGTACCCAAAAATAGACGAAACATTGCAAGCAATTAACAAATTGAAGAATGCAAAAGCTCCAGGCTCTGACAAGATACCAGCGGAATTTCTTAAGTACGGAGGAGAAACTTTACATAGACAATTACACAAACTAATAACACTTATATGGAACGAAGAGAAAATACCAACAAAATGGCACGAAAGTGTAATAATTCCTATCCATAAAAAGGGAGACAAAACCAAGTGCTCTAACTATAGAGGCATCTCCCTACTTAATACAGAGTACAAAATCTTATCGAACATCCTATTAAGTAGACTAACACCTTTTGTAGAAAATTTCATAGGGGAATACCAAGGCGGATTCAGAAAAAATAGATCGACCATAGATCAGATTTTTACTCTCAGGCAGCTGCTTGAAAAATGATGGGAATTCAATAGAACCATTCATAATCTCTTCATAGATTTCCGACAAGCATACGACAGCATTAAAAGGGATCAGATGTGGAATGCAATGGCAGAATTTCAGTTCCAAAAAAACTTATCTAGCTCGTTAAAGTTTGTGTAAATGGCTGTAGATCTAGAGTGCGGATAGGTAACAAGCTCTCAGAGTCGTTTGAAATAAACAGTGGACTGAAACAAAGAGACGCGCTGTCACCTCTTCTTTTTAATATAATCCTGGAAAAAGTAGTAAGAACCGCACAAATTAGAACAGAACTACTGACAGTAAATGGACCAAAATTACTACTAGCATACGCGGATTACATTGACATTGTAGGAAATACCGTCACCAATGTAAAAGAAACCTTCAATAAATTAGAGAGAGAGGCAAAAAATACCGGTCTAATGGTAAATGAAGAGAAAACCAAATATATGTGCATTAACAGACAAAAGAGACGAGATAGAATAGGACAAAATGTAACAATAGACCCCTATAACTTTGAAAGAGTGGAGAGTTTTAAATATCTCGGAGCGACTATCATCACAGATAACGATATCACGGAAGAGATAAAAGGGAGAATTCAGGCAGCAAACAGATGTATGTATAGCCTCCACAACACTATTAAATCCAAGAGCCTAACACGAACATCAAAAATCAGGATATATAAAACAGTAATTAGACCGGTGCTCATGTATGGGTGTGAGACGTGGACGCTGACAAAAGTAATGGAAAGTAAACTCAGATGCTTTGAGAGAAAAATCCTCAGAAAGATCTTCGGTCCCTATCACGATCCGAATACTAACCAATACCGAATGAGAACAAATGCCGAGGTCAAACAAATCTATAGTGCTAGCGACGTAGTCCAAGAGATTAAATCCCAACGTCTAAGATGGGCTGGCCATGTTCATAGGCTCCCTAATAACCGCCTTACCAAGTTAATCTGGGAGGAAGTCCCGACAGGGAGAAGGCCCTTAGGACGTCCACGAATGCGATGGAGAGATAATATATGGTCAAATTTGAGAACAATGGGGCTACCCACTGACTTAAATATCATGGACGACCGTTCGAGATGGAAGCAGGTTGTGTAGTCAGCCAAGACCCACCCCGGGTTGTAGTGCTACCAGAAGAAGAAGTGCACACAGGACACGGGTGTTTTAGGACCTACCTCTCTAGGATCGGAAAGGCTGACACAGATGAATGCCTATACTGTGGATACTCGGACTCTGTGACACATACGATATTAGATTGCAGCAGATGGATAGTGGAAAGGCACAGAATGGAGAGAGAGTTAGGTGTGAATTTTGTTACAGTGAGAGAAATGATTGAAAATAAATTATGTTGAATTAACATACACAGCTATATCCGAGCAGCGATCAAGAGAAAGGAAGAGGAGGAAAGGCAGCTGGACCAACAACAAAGGTAAGAGTGAAAGATGCTGAAAGTTGAGGCTAGAAAAGTAGGTCAAACTGTATGAGTTAGAATGCGTGAGTCAGACAGTGTTTATTTTGACTTTGCCATGCTTACAATCCTATCTTTACCTGTAACCTACCCTTCTGTTACACCCTGTAGATTCTGTTATAAATATTTTGGCGAATGAACTGTATTATTTATGAAATTATCCTCAGTATGTTTTTGAGTTTATTTTATATCTTATATTACCAATTAAAAGAGGAAATTTCTAATATTCAGTTCAATTTCATATACTCGTATTTTGATTTACTTTTTATTTGTATGATTAAAATATCTCGGGTGAGACCGATTGCCATGCTGACGTGATCATTTCGCTTCTCGCTGCTGTTATTTTTTTCAGTTTTTTCACTTAATAAACTTCTTTTTTTATCTAGAAGTGACTGATGAAAGGCGTGTTCTAGTAATGGAGTTGTCTGTATTCATACAAAATGGATACGACACGTTTTTCTCTTATCTCGTATCTTCGTTTCGTCGGTTTTTCTCTTTCTTTGCTAGAAAAGGGAAAACACGTTTTCAATTTCTAGTGTGTTCATAAGATTAGGAAGTTAAACGGTTTTACCGTTTCGAGTTTGGAGTTAATTACAGTTGATTAACAATTTGAAACTGCCTTGAATTTATTTATCAAGTCTGGGAGTTGTTATTTGTAAACTTTCATCGATAATTAGGAATCCTTAGTTATAAAATAGAAAAGACATGTGTAATCTAAAAGCAGATTGATTTGTAAAATAACTAAGTTATACGTTGAAAAATTTCTCCACTACACAGAATAAAAATTGTTAAAGGTTCGGAGAACATAAATAAATATATGTAATGTTCTTTTGGCCAGCCTCTCTTCGCTAACTCTTGTCTCTTCCGACCCCGAATGTTCTTTTCTTTCTCTGTTTCTTTCTCCTACATTGTCATTCAATGAGTAATTGCTGGTATAAGCAATCCCCCACTAACTGACCAACGGCTTCAGGCGGATGAGTTAGTAAGTGGTAGGGCATTTTTTTTGTCCTGGGGTTGAGAAATTGGTTCCAAAGGCGGATGAACCTACTAGTGGTCAACGGCATAAGGATGTAAAAGGCAACGGGAAACCACTACATTAAAGATCGTTAGATTTCCCTAGAACAGTAACCAAGTACGGTCAATTACATGGCACCTAGTCCGCGGCAAACCTTTAATGGTCGAAGAGTGCTAAGAATCTCCGCGAGAAGGAGCCACCCCAATGTGGCAACTAACTATAATAGAACAAATCCTTTTTGAATTTTGGGATATGAAATGTGAGGAGTTTGTTCGAACAAGGAAAGACGCACAACACCATTCAGGAAATGAACAGACTGAACCTAGAAATGTTAGGCATAAGCGAAATGCGCTGGCCTGGTTCCGGTAAAACACTGGTCATGAATAAAACAATATACTACTCCGAAAATGACACTCGAGATCATCTACATGGAGTTGAAATAATTACCTCCAGGAGATTGATAGCAGCCATCGTAAATATTATGTCAAATACAAGGTAAGCCAGTGAAAACTAATATAGTACAAGTGTATTCTCCAACTGCAGATAAATCAGAAGCTGAAATAGAACAATTTTATGAACAACTCAAACAACTTTTACAATACACAAGAAAGGAAGAAATTATTATAATAATGGATTATTTAAATGCAAAGATAGGAAAAGGCTAAGTCGACAATATAATAGGTGATTATGGTTTAGAAAGAAGAAATGCTAGAGGCGACAGATTGGCTCAACTTTGTCAAGAAGAAAACATGGCGATTATGAACACATTGTTTTGAATACCGCCCCGTAGACCGTAGACCTGGAGGTAATAACATAATAATGAACAAAATTGCATTAGAAATCAGATCGACTTTATTCTAACCAATCTAAGATTTAGAAATTCCGTTGTAAACGTTAAGACTTTTCCTGGGGCAGATGATCCCTCAGACCATAACCTCCTTATCTCAAAAATGAAACTGAGGGTAAAAAAGATAATAAAATCCAAAAGTTCTAAGGTAAATACACAGTTACTCAAGATAAATGAAATCCGTGATGAGGCTTCAACTTGTATCAATCAAGAAATGAAGAAATTAACATCGAAAATAAAAAAACACTGAGAATGTGAACATTATGTGGAGCAAAATCAAAGATTCTGTTATAAAAACACAAAAAGAAACTTTACAAAAGAAAACAGAAAGCCGAAAAGCTTGGATGACTCAAGAAATACTGGAACTCATGGTACAAAGAAGAAAATATAGAAACAAAAATCCAAATAAGTACATAGAAAAACATAAATTAATAAACAACAAAATAAAAGAGGCAAAGCCTCTTGCCTAAAAATGTCGAGACCAACAAAAAGATCTTTTCGTTGCGTTTATAGACTATGAGAAAGCTTTCGACAAAGTCAAACATAACATTGTCATGGAATGTCTAAAGAGAAAAGGACTCGACAAAAATGACATTAACATAGTGAGAAATCTCAACCAAATCACAACCAACAGGCTGTAGTAATATTAGTTGGAAATAATACGGATGCGCAAGAGATAAGTATAGAAGTGAGACAGGGCTGTGTACTTTCACCATTACTATTTAAAATATATTCCAAAGAGTTAGTTACGTAAGCACTTGAAAACTGTACTAAAGGGATCAAGATAAATGGTGAAAATATAAATAACACCCGTTATGCTGACGATACAGTCATTATCGCTGAAAGTGGAACAGACCTGGAGACTTTACTAATTTATGATACTGGGAAACAATTTGGTTTAACAATAAACATAAAGAAAACAAAAACCATGGTTATCAGTAAGAGGGGCAAAGTCATTACAAGGATCCAGATAAAAAATGAAGATATGAGCAAGTGGACAAAATGAAATACTTAAGAGACTGGATTACGGAAGATCTGAATCCGAAATCAGAAATTCGCTCAAGAATAGAGCAATCAAGAGCAGCCTTTTTGAAGATGAGGAAATTTCTGAGTAACCAAAGACTCAATCTGCAAATCTGATATCGGATGGTAAAATGTTATATCCACTCTATTCTTCTTTATGATGTCGAAGACTGGACTGTTAATGTTGACTTAATGAGAAAACTGGATGCTTTTGAGATGTGATTTTTTAGGAGAATTTTAAAGATACTATGGACCGATCATATGATGTTGCACAGAATGGAAAAAGACAGAAAACTTTTGACCGCCATTAAAAGGCGAAAGGCAGCATATTTGGGGCACATACTTAGAAATGATAAGTACGAGTTGTTGCAGCTGATTATGAAGAGTAAAATCAAAGGAAAAAGTGGTCCTAGTAAACGACAACTGGCTGAAAAACATTCGCGACTGGACCGAGTTAAACATACAGGCGCTCTTAAGAAAAGCAGAAGATAGAGACGAATTTGCAATGGTTATAGCCAACCTTCATAGTGGAGACGGCACTAGAAGAAGAAGAAGAAGAATGTTCTTTTGCGTCCGTATTTGGAGCTACTTACTAGTATTAAAATATAATAAACTGTATTTTAAAGGTACATAATGTTACGTTGGCAACACTGTTTCTAATGAAAGACATGTTCACAACCGTTGCAATTTTGCAACTTTTTATAAACTATTAAATTAACTAGAAAATAATTCTAATTCTTACCAAGCCACCCCATCTAGCGCTACTAGATGCCGGTAGGTTAAATGAAGAAGAAAGCACCATCAACTGCAAGAATTAAGCAACATTGACGCCAGTAGTCGCCCCCACTTAAATTTCCGCGATGAAGATCCCTTATAGTGGAAGCCACAGTTATAGTGCAGTGTAAGTAAGATAAGCAATGTATGTCTAAAGGAGGGCGCGCATTGAATCGACTCGGATCGGTCGGCTCGGCTAAGAGCAATCAGCAGATTTTGCTATACATTAAAATAAATGAACCACCGCTCACCGCTTAAGAACGTTCGACTCGGACCGGTAAGATCGTCTCGGCATCGGCGGAGAATGATAGCAGGGGCAAAAACTGCCGAATGGTCTGATGCTGACGTCGTTGTCTAGTAGTATTTTACGCATAGAAAGGTACACGTCGGAATTTTTATAAACGGACTATGGCCGACGAACTTTTAATAGAAAGTGTGCGGGAATATATAATATTATATGATCCCCAAAATAGATACTATCATGACAGCAATCGAAAAAAAAAATTTCCAGTAAGTAATAATTATTTATTTTACCATATATTTATCCTAATATTATTTTAAATGTAAAATATATTTCCTTAATTTTAATATTATGCTTAGTACTTGATACATTAATACTTCAAAGTTTGACTGATTAATTGAAAATATGCCAATTTTTTTGTACTTATATAATGGTTTTTAAAGACATTATCTTCCAGCATGTATTTTCTCAAGTTGCCATGCCACACTTCCTTGATTGGATGAAAAATATTGTTTAAATTTTTCCCTGATATTGAAAGCGTCTCGTTGAAAATTACCACCAATATAAACCATATTATCAAGACCTTTAGGCACCTCCTCATCCTCAAGTTCTCCAGGTTGCCAAGCACAAGAATCGTTCCTTAAAAAGTTGTGCAATGCTGTGCAAGCTAAAGTAATTGTATCTAGGTAATCGGGCGAAATATTAAACTTTTTAAAAAAAATTCGGAATTTTTTCGTCATAATTCCAAATGCGTTTTCACTTACACGTCTAGCTCTGCAATGACGATAATTATATATTCGGTTTGATTCATTATTGCTTACTTGGCTTCCTGGATACGGTCTCATTACGTTAGGCAACAAGGGAAATGTTTCATCCCCGACAATTACATGGGGTAAAATAATATCTGTTTGAGGCAACGCTTTATCTGTAGGTAAGTTTAATTCATTTGTTAGTAGTTTTTTCCCAAGCTGTGATGAACGGAATATCCCTCCGTCACTATTTCGGCCAAATGACCCAACGTCTACAGAGATAAATCTGTATTCTGGATCCACTAAGGCTAGTAAAACGATGCTAAACTCCTTTTTATAATTGTGGAAAAGTGATCCTGAATTCGGAGGTTTTTTAAAATACCACGTGTTTGCCGTCTATTGCCCCAACACAGTTAGGATAGTTCCATTTTGTACGGAATCCTACTTCTATTTTTCGCCACTGTTCTAGTGTCGGAGTAGGCATCACTAACGGTGCAAGGGTAGTCCATATTTTTTGACATGTATCATAGATTATTTCTCTTACTGTTGTTTCTCCTAATCTATAACTAAAACTAATTGTAGAAATTGAATCGCCATAACCCAGAAACCTAAAAATACGAACATATATTAATTGGTAATAAAGAATCAGGACAGAGTTCGTCAATGATAAGAGAATACCCATATAAATCTCAGAATAAGAATGTATATAATATATATTTGAAATTAATTAATGTCGACTTTTTACAGTTCCAGATTGCAAAAAAGGTGGACAGCGCTTAGAGATGGTTTCCGAAAAGCAATTAAAAACAGAAAAACCGTCAGTGGTCAAGGGAATACCACAATAAAAAAGTGGAAATATGAAGACACCATGTCTTTCATAGTCCCCTTCTACTCGGAAAGAGTACAGAAGTCAAGTTTGTCAGACAGCCAGCCAGAAGAGAATTGTTTAAATATTTCTGAAGATGAAACACACATGCATCATGCTACTGAGAATTCTATGAATTCCTCGGAACATCCTCCTCACCAGCAACTTCAGAATATTATACAAGAATATTATATCACCAGCAACTTCAGAAGTTAGAGCTACTACATCTAAGCATATGAGACAACCACCGAATCAAATGGCGCAAATATTGAAAAATTATTTTGAAGGAAAAGCTGCATCAAAAGTCGTTAAAAAAACAGATCATTTACAAAATTTTTTTGAAGCTATGCAGGAAACTGTAAGAACTTTTTCACCTCATCTTCAAATTGAAATTAAATCAAAAATATCAAATTTAGTCAGTGAGTATGAACTCAAAAATTTAATGATGAACGAAATTACGAATAATCAACCAGTACATTCTCAAGTACCTTTAGTAGTCTCACATAGCGCATCATCTGTATCCTGTTCACCTCTTTCAAGCCTAACCAATCAAGACTTTACGAGAGAGTGACAAGCTCAATCCTTTATACCTTCACCCCAAACACCTACTCTACAGATACTTTTTAATTCAGAAAATAAAAACTCAGATACTTGTCAATTATAGTTTAATTAAAAAAATAAATTGTTTTTTTCTATAAATTATGAATTACCTATTTATTTTAGTTGAAACTTGGGATACTTACTTTAGAGTAACCGCTAGCCTTTCTTCAGGAGATATTGATTTTCGAAAGTTTGTGTCCTGCTTTCTAAGGGGTAATAGATCCACTAGTTCATAAAATTTAACACTAGACATTCGAAAATATTTAAAAAACTTTTCGTCATCTTCAAGTAAGTCTGGAAACAAATGATAAAACTCCCCATAAGTTTCACGTTTTAAATTAATGTTATGAATCCAATATCTTGGTTTTTGTTTTTGCATTTCATTACACGCTAAGGTAATCATAACATCTTCAGACTCTGATGAACTAGAACTCATTTTTAAGATAATTTAAGTCTATTTTAAACGGTTGCTGATACGAAACTGCCGATGCCGATGAGACCGAGTCAGTGCGCGGTACACTTTGCCGATCTAATCGTACCGTTCCGAGCCGACCGTTCCGAGCCGATTCAATGCGCGGCCTCCTTTACGGGAGAACGGCCGACCACGTTGCCGGTTTGTCCCGAGCGGCGCGGCGCATCAGGACCGGATTTAAAAATCATAGCACTTGAATATACGCGTACACAACAATTGTTGTACGGTTGTATAAAAGACTATCATTATTGTTTTAACTAAAACATGATCGATGAGTACAATGAATACAAAAAAATTACCAAGTTTTTGAAAAAAATAATAAAAAAGTAAAAGGTAAAAATATTATAAAGCGACTCACCTCTGTTCTGCATAAGATGTAATAATATATGTAACTTACTTGAAATGTAAAAAGAAAATGTTAGTATACAGTAGAATATATAATTAAAAAAATAAACATTAAGAATTACAAAGAATTATAATTTCAAATAAAGTAGAAACTGTTTCATATACTAAAATAGATAACACGGAAAGATAATATTAACTTTGATGAAATTTCATATACAGTGCAATCATAAAGTGTGGAAACGGTTGCATTTCAGTACGAATTCTCTGTTTAAGGTCTACCAAATTGGTAGCTCGGTTTACATGTATCTTACTTTGAAAATAATACCAAATTGAAAAGTCCATGCGACCCAAATCTGGCGTCCTAGCAGGCCATTTAATGTGGCCGCGTCGTCCAATCCAGCGATTGGAAAAAGTTGTATTTAGAAAATTTATAACCGCTACAACATAATGTGAATTTGCTCCATCCTGATAAAACCAATTGGTCCGATCTATTTGACCAGGATTATTGATATCTGGAAATGTTGCGGTTAGAAATGGAATTATGTAGGTTTGCAACAACTCTAAATACCTTTTATCCGTCACAGCATCGTCAAAAAATGCAGTCCTATAATGGTATTCCTAATAATCCCAGTACATACATTCGCTTTTTGGGGATATTGGGCAGAAACTTCCATTGTCCAATTGGGATTTTATGTTGCCCAATAACGACAATTTTGCCTATTGACGGTATCATTTAAACGAAAAGTGACCTCGTCGGTAAACAAGATATTTTATTCAAATTAATAATTATTTTGATTATACAATTCTTGCATTTTTCGCAAAACTCCATGCGTTTTTCAAAGTCGTCTTCATTGAGTAAATTTAATTTTATATGGATGTAATTTGGCCTTTTTTAAAATTTTATGAAAAACACCACGACAGATATTATTATTAGTTGATAAAATTGTAAGTGAAAAATGAGGATTTTCTTCAATTTCAAGTAATACATTTTGATTGTCGTCGGAAACAGTGAGTCTGCCACTCTTGAGCTTATCTCTAACATTGCCAATATCACTCAATTTATTTATTTATATATTAGTTATTTATTTAACGCGCCTGTTAATCTATTTTTTCTAATTTTTAATGCCGTGGAGGGAGGGGGCAGAATTTTTTTTTTTTTTATTTTAACGCAATTTTACTAAAATACTAAATAGTCTGTTAGGCAACTTTTGTGAGGTATTACTTTTTCGTCGCAAAAAATTGTTTTCGCCTGCTTCGATCCACTCTAGTCAACATATCTGTATCATCTGAGTATTAGAAACTTTAGAATTTTGCATTAATTCTGAAATAAACGTCAATTATCGTTCTATTCGTTAACAAAAATGAAATACATCCGCTCACAACTAAACTCATTGTACATTTTCGATTATTCTATCACACATGCATCTTTCTTCGTGGTGGGCTCCTCGGGACATGAACGTGCTTTGCCTTCTCGCTAATCACTCATATTAGGATAATGAGCCGCAGGATCGAAGCTATTCACGTTATTTCCAACATGCGATATGCTAATGACTCTTCTCCTAGAACAGACCCAACTTGGGAGGCTATTACTGTTCGATTTATTTGATATATTTAGTAAAACATACTGTCTGCAAATTTAATCAAGCGAACTAGGCCAGTGGTTTTTGTCGAAAAAGGTTGATTTCATACCGAAAAGCAGAATCTTATTTTTTTCGATAAATTGTGATGTCAATATGCTATATTTAAAAGTTTACCGAAAGTTTTCCACGTGAACCTTTTTACTTATATCAATTTTTAAACATATTTTTAAAAAATTGCTGTTTTCACTTTTTTTTCTTTGTAGTTTGGGTTATTTAAGATGAATGTTTTCTGATAATTTGTTCGTCAAATGTTTACTTTAAGCGTAAAATACAATTAAACAATTACAAATACCGAAAACAGCTAATTTTAGCGTTTTTCAAGAATACTTCCTCTCTAAACCATGGTGTTTTGTTTTTTGATATGTTAGTGTTCGTTACTTTCCTCTCTCCAAGTGATTCTGCTGCTGCGGTCGATTATTTTTGATGGATGTCTAGTAATAGAAATTTGTAATACACACACACACACATATATATATATATATATATATATATATATATATATATATATATATATATATATATATATATATATATATGCCGGTTTAGAACGTCCTTGTTGTCCGACATTTTCCATCCTCTTCTATCGTGGCAATCTTCGGTTGATAGATTCCGTTCGCTCATTGACTTTTTTATGTTTTGCTGCCACTCTAGTGTGGGTCTTCCTCGCTTTCTATTCCCTATTGGGGTCCAGTTCAGTATTTTTTTGGGCCATCTAGTATTTTGCATTCGCTCTACGTGTCCGTACCAGGTAAGTTGTTTCTTTTCGATATCCTGAATTATCGTACCTTCTATTCCCATTAGTTGTTTTATATGGTCATTCCTCATTCTTTCTCTTCGTGAGACTCGCATAGATCTTCTTATCGCGTCCATTTCTACTGCCTCTACCTTCTTTTTTTTGTATGTCTGGAATTCTCCATGTTTTCGCTCCATACAATAGGCTGCTCCTAACCATTGTCTCGTATATATTAAATTTTGTCCTTTTTGTTATCTCCTTGCTCCACAAGATGTCATTCAGACATCCTATTATCTTTTTAGCTGTAACTATTCGTTTTTCTATCTCTTTCACATCTGTTCCGGTATTGTCGAATGTGATACCTAAATATTCATATTCTTGACATTGCAGAATTTCTTGACCGTTGTCTAACTCCAAATTTTCGCTCTGAGAGCCTACACATAGATATTTCGTTTTATTTACGTTAACTGTCAAGCCCCATTCCTCATACTCTTCTATCAGCTTTCTATTCATATATTGCATGTCGTCTTTGTCATTGGCCACTATGACCTGATCATCTGCAAACTGAAGAGTAAACAGGTATCTGTCATCTATCTCTATACCCATTCCGTATATTTTCCTTTTCCAGTTCTTAAGTGCCGCTGCTACATATATTTTGAATAGTGTAGGAGAGATAGGACATCCCTGACGTAGTCCCTTATTCACTATGAAGGCATCTGTGAGTTTTTTACCTATCTTAATTCTTGATTGTGAATTTTCATACAGTTCTTTAAGTGCAGCTGTATAGTTGTGATTGATGTTCGTTTGTTCTAATACCTTCCACAGTCTCGATACTGGGACTGTATCATATGCTTTTTGTAGGTCCACAAATGTAAGATGGGTTTCCAGATGTCTAGCAGATCTCTTCTCTATGACTTGTTTTAGACAAAATACGTTGTCGGTACACGATCTACCTGCTCTAAAGCCGCTTTGATCTTCTTCTTCTTTCTCTTTATAGTCTTCTTCAATTCGATCTCGCAGTATTCTACTGTATAGTCTGCTCAGTGTACTCGTGATTGATATGCCTCGATAGTTGTTACAGTCCAGTTTATTTCCTTTTTTAATATTTTCAATATTTAATTAAAATGATTTTTAAAAAAAGTTCTTTAACGATAAGAACAAAATGACGTCATACAATGATGAGCTGCGTCGTTGTCAAACTATTTTGTTATTTCCGATATTCTTGTTAAACACGCATAACTTAACTTTTTGTTTTCTTCTTTTAGAACAATTTGGTCGCTTTTTATATATACCAAGATGGCTCGCGCCCGTGACGTCAGAGGAGGAAGTGAAGATACATATCGAAGGCCTTTATGGCATAATATTTGATTTTTTTCTTTGTCATCGTATTCTATTCATTAATACATTAATGCGTTTAGGTGATATACGCTTATAGTCTTTATGGCCTACCACAACGTGTGATTTATATTTGTCATTATATTCTATTCGTTAATTCCTGTCATTGCCACCTCACACGTCGCGATTAGTCTGATAGCAGCACAGATACGTGTCTAAAGCCTCTTTGTCCTACCGCCATGTTTAATTTTTCATTGTCATCGAATTTTATTTATTAAAATCCTTTATAGAGTGTATATGTTTAAAAACCCAATCAGGCTATGTTAAACAAAACGTTTTCGGAATCCATATTCCATCATTAGTGTCCTAAAAAGTATATAACCACTTAATTAAAATTTGGTCAAAATTTAAATTTATGTTCTTTTTAATTAAGTGGTTATGTACTTTTTAGGACACTGATGATGGAATATGGATTCCGAAAACGTTTTGCTTAACATAGACGGATTGGGGTTTTAAATATATACCTTTTGTAAAGGATTTTAATAATTTTTTTAATATATGGAACTCAACTACAGGAACGTAGAATCCTAGTGAATTCTATTTTTTAAATCCTGTCATATGATACCCCGCAAGTCACGATTGGCTTGATAATAGGAAAGACACGTGTTTAAAGCCCCATTAGCATGCCGTTATGTTAAATTTTTCTTTGTCATCGATTTCTATTCGTTAAATCCTGTCATATGACACCTCTTACGTCACGATCTGACAAGCTGTTCTTCCCCCACAACACAAACGCTCAAAAATAAACCTTAGTGATTTCTTATGGGATTTTACATGGAGAAATACGCCGTAGTGATAGCTCATTTACTTATTTTTCTTCGACTATTAGTGATGATGTCTTATAGTGGCTTCCCACGATCGGCAATTCTACAGATCATCGCGGGCAGCCGATCAGCACGGACGGCAACGCACCGCAGACAGAGCTCTTCCTACGGTCCGTGACAGTAGTGTTTGATTATATCATAAAAAGGCCACTCAGGCTTGTGAACCTCATCAGCCCCGCTACCAGTTCCCATCGATTATCTAACTTTTGTTTTTGCCTTTTGTATGTCGACATTAAATTATCTATCTTCTTTTTTAATTCTTTAATCGAAATAGTAATATTCTTCAACTGATTTTTTATTCGGTTACATGCATCGTACGCATCGTTCCGGTTCTTATGCCGTGGAATTCCATAAACTTCGTTCATCTTGATACAAATTTAAAAAATCAAAAACAACTTTGTTTGTCCATTCCATTTTTTAGCAAAAAACTGCAAAAAAACTTTGACAACACTACAGACAACTACTCGTGTCAGCGAACGAAAAACTTCTGACTTGCACTTGTCGTCTGGACGTCTGTTAAAACACAGACGCGCTAGGATCGCGTCGCACAAGCATGTACCGCACCTTTGATGTTACCGACTCTAGATGGATATGACGGACCAGCACGGACGTGCCTGTGCTACCACGGACGAGACCCTTCCCACGGTGCGTGGTGCGTGCTGGTCCGCTTACGTCCGCAATATTGCCGACCGTGGGCAGCCGCTATTAGATTTCACATATAGGATAGCCTAAAGTGTCTGAAAGTTTACATCGTTACTAGGTAATTCAGTCAATTTATTGTTAATCTTTTCAGTAACTTTTCCGCTGGGCCAAAGAATATAAATAAAGAATATAAATATAAATTATATTCTAAATAATTATAGTTTTTAAACGATAACGAAGATTTATTAATTTTTCTTAATATTAATTGAGTTATTGATTTAAAACTGCTTTTAAAATGCAATTCTCTTAGTACTATTATTTGTAAGTAGCTTGACGTTCTGAGAAATATATTTTCATACGAAACTCCTACAACTTAGTGTCCGTTCGAGCTTTCTTATGACATGGCGTGCTTTCAACCCCTCAGAAACAAATCAATTACCCTGCAACGAGTTTACTTCGTAGTTGGTGTTAATAAATACAGTCAGATTTAGGTAGGAAGCACTACGAAATACCGGGCACTGAGTCTGAAGGAGCACCCCCATTCATTAGGGTAATTTAGTGACCGTTGTTGGGCAATTACTCGCGTTGAAATGTTGTCGGAAAGGGTGATTGTAACTAATTCATTCCTCCCTGCACAATGCGTTAAATATAAATTAAGTCTATTTGAGCACTTTGTCTTTTTTTTCTCAGTGGTGGATATAGGGGATCGAGGAAGTTGCTATTTATACTAATTAAAGCTTTCTTCGCCAGTAGCCAACGATTTCGTAAGGAACGTGAGGTTTTATATTTACACCTTTTTAAGATTAACACTAAAATTTGCGAACATAATCGTAATGGTAAATATGCTACCTGTAGAATATATACAGTGTGACCCATTTATATTGAAAACACCTATGTACAATTTAAACTTATTCAGAATTTTTCCTGTGCGTAATTACAACGGTCAACGGTTATTTTAAAACATAACTTTTTTGTCTTTACCTTTTAAGCATTCACGATACAGGTTATTACATTTTCAGTATTATAGTACTAAAAGATACTCTTACTCAAGTCGATAGGTGTTATGTTATGTGAACCTACCTTAATATTTGTGAACCTACCTTAACATGGGTGACAGGTGAAGGACATTGACAGCGGACAAGGAGAATAACATGGCTCGTTAGATATAATCATGTATTAAGTTTAGTTGGTCTTTAATAAAAGATATTAAAAAGAAACTGGTCGTCAATCTTATTAAAAGCCCACAGAGACAACGTAACATGGTGTCAGAAGTAAAAATTCAGGTCAGATTATAGTAACGAGTATTATAATAGTCATACAAAAGTCGAAACATGGTCTAACAGCACGTGGTGATCTGGTTGGTTTTAAAAGAAATTAATTAAAAACGGTCAAAAGGTAAAGTTCAACCATGTCGGAACAAGATTCTATAGAGCAGAATCAACCTGTCGTTGTAAAAATAAAAAGTAACGTGATAGGAAATGAAATCCAACCGTTGTCAATGCAAGGAAATTTGGCACATACCTGGGGAGAATGGAGCATAAATTTCAAAATATTTTTGAGAGCCACAGGTTTAGAGGAAGAAAACGATGCGAGAAAAGTAGCTTTATTATTGCACTATATTGGTACAGATGCAAGAAATATTTACAAGTCATTTGAGTTTAACATGGATACTGTAACATTTCGAGAAGTTGTAGGGAAATTTGAAAAATACTGTAACCCGAAGAAAAATTTAACAGTAGAAAGACATTATTTTCTTACTAGAGTACAGAAAGATGGTGAAACCATTGAAGATTTCATGACTAGTCTAAAGAATTTGAGTTTAACATGTGAATTAGGAATTTTAAAAGAAAGTTTGGTGTGTGACATGTTCATTATTGGTTTAAATCCTAAATACCATTCAATTAAGCAAAAACTATTGCAAGAAGTAGATCTGAAGACAGAAAAGGTATTACAAATTGCTCAAAATATAATTACAACTCAAATGCAAGCACAACAGTTAAATAAAAATTCAGAAGCAGTGGTATACAAAGTAGAGAAGAATAAAGATGGTCCAGGTCCGAATTTTTCAAGTCATTCAAGGTATAGAAATGAAGTCCCAGGTCCAAGTTGGAGAAATGATAGTCAAAGGTACAACATAGATGGTACGAACACAAACAGTCAAAGTCAGGTAACAAGTCAGAATTTTAAATCAAGATATAATGGATATGCAAATCAGAGTAAGAATAGTGAAAATAATCAAGCGGTAAGAAAAGTTTGTCAAAGATGTGGTGAAAATCATAGAAATAAATGTCCAGCATTAGTAGCTATTTGTCATTATTGTAAAAAACAAGGTCATTATGCAAAATGTTGTCAAACTAAAAGAATAAATAATATAAATTTAAGAGAAAGTACAGTACAATCATCTAATAATGAAAATGATTCATGTTTTGTTATTAAAACTATTAGTCAGAATAGTATTAATCAGAATTGGTCAATTGTAGTCAGAATCAATAAAATAAATGTAGTATGTTATTTAGATACAGGTGCACAAGCTAATGTGATGTCAATAAAAATTTTTAATGAGGTTAATGTACAAAAGTTAGAACTGGTACCTACATGTATAAATTTAAAGTCTTTTTCAAATGATGTCATACCTATAGTAGGAAAAGTAAATTTGTTATGTGAAATTGAGAATAGGTTAGAAAGTATTGAGTTCATTATTGTGAATTTGGAGTGTCAAACAATTTTGGGTCTAGATACTTGTCATAAATTAAAATTAATTAAAAGAGTTGGTCTAGTAAGTCATGAGTCTATAATAGAGAAAAATAAACAAGTTTTTGCTGGTCTAGGTTGTCTACCTAATGTATGTCACTTAGAAATTGATAAAAATATTAAACCTATAATAGAACCGCCAAGAAGAATACCTTTTTCTTTACATGATAAATTAAAAGAAGAATTAAATAGAATGTTGTCTACGGGAGTAATAGAAAAAGTCAATGAAGCAAGTGAATGGGTAAATTCAATAGTCTTAGTCGAAAAAAGTAATAAAAGTTTGAGAGTTTGTCTGGATCCCCGTAATTTAAACAAAGCTATAAAAAGATGTCATTATCCTATACCAACATTTAATGAGATTAGGTCAAAATTAGCAAAAGCAAAATATTTTTCAACACTAGATGCACAGTCAGGGTTTTGGATGATACCATTAGATTTAGAGAGTTCTAAGCTATGCACATTTAATACACCCTTTGGAAGGTTTAGATTTACAAGATTACCTTACGGTATAAGCTGCGCTCCTGAGATTTTTCATAAAGTAATGAATGAAATAGTAGGAGACATAGAAGGAGTTTGTTTATATATAGATGATATTTTAATTTATAGTGAAACTTTGGAAGGTCACAATAAAATACTAGAACTAGTACTAGAAAGGGCAAAACAATTCAATTTAAAATTCAATATGGACAAATGCAAATTTCTATTATCAGAAATAAAATATTTGGGTCATATTTTTAGTGCAGAAGGCATATGTCCAGATTCTAGTAAAGTAAGTGCAATTTGTCAAATGTCTATTCCTAACAGTGTAGCTGATATTAGAAGATTTTTGGGAATGATTAATTATTTAGGTGAGTACATAGATAATTTAGCAGAGCGTACAAAAAATTTAAGGTTGTTATTGAAAAAAAATATTAGTTTTCATTGGACAGAAGAGCATGAAAGAGAATTTGAGTCGCTTAAAGAAATGATTAGTCAAACGCCAGTACTAGCATATTTTGATAACAATTTACCTTTAACATTATCAGTTGATAGTTCACAATTTGCAGTTGGTGCAGTGATTTTACAAAACAAAAAACCTATAGCATATGCATCTAAATCTTTGTCACAGGCTCAGTCAAATTATGCACAAATAGAAAAAGAGTTATATGCAATACAGTTCGGATGTATTAGATTTAAACAATACATTTATGGTAGAAAAGTTCAAGTTGAAACAGATCATAAACCATTAGTCATTCTTTTTAAAAAACCATTATCTGAGGTTCCAGCACGTTTGCAAAGGATGATGCTAAACTTACAGCTTTATGATTTAGAAGTTAGCTATACTCCAGGAAAATTTCTTTTCATCGCAGATACATTAAGTAGGGCACCAGTAGAAGGTCCAGATAATACTGATAGTGGAGATGAAGAGTTACGTATACATGGAAGTTTATTAGTTAACAATTTAGCTGTGTCTTCAAAGAAATTAATGGAAATACAGGCAGCTACCAAAACTGATAGAGTTTTACAGTCAATAATAAGATATTATAATGAAGGTTGGCCAAGTTCGAAAAATAAATTGGAAACGGAGGTTAAACCGTATTACAATTTCAATCATGAAATACATGTTGTGGATGGATTAGTCTTTAGAGGAAATCAAATAATAATTCCTGAGTCATTGCGTCAAGTTATATTAGAAATAATTCATGAAGGTCATTTAGGATATGAAAAATGTATTCGACAAGCACGTACAGTAGTTTTTTGGCCAGGCATGTCAGTAGATATAAAGAATAAAGTTGAACAGTGTCCAGCATGTCTTAAATATCATAGATCAAATAGTCCAGAACAACTATTACCACATGAAATACCAACTTTGCCTTGGCAGAAAATTGGTGTTGATCTTTTTTATTATAGTAAAGTCACATATATATTATTAGTAGATTATTATTCTAAATACTTTGAAATAGCGCCTTTAAATAATACTTCAGCAAAAGAGGTAATTAGTACAATGAAGTCTATATTTGCGAGACATGGAATACCATTGATCTTAATGTCTGATAATGGTCCCCCATTCTCATCAAAAGAGTTTCAGTCATTTTTAGTAGATTGGGACATTACTTATCAAAGTTCTAGTCCTTATTATCCAAAAAGTAATGGTTTGGTAGAGAGGACAGTTCAAACTGTAAAAAATATTTTTAATAAGTGTATAGAGTCAGGCTCTGATCCATATCAGGGAATGTTGCAATACAGAAATACAACGTTAGAATGTGGTTATTCTCCAGCTCAGTTATTAATGTCACGTAATTTAAGAATGAAATTACCTGTTAGTGAAAAAATACTCATACCAAAAACAATTGATAGGAACGAATATAGCAAATTTGTTAAGGAAAAAGAAAGGAAAGTAAAAGAATATCATGATAGGTCAGCTAGAAACTTACCGAATCTGTTTGTTGGAGAAAATGTATTTTATAAAAAGGTTCCATCATCACCGTGGTTACCAGCTACTGTGATAGAAATAGGTCCTTTTCCAAGATCATATGTCGTCAGAACACCTGAAGGTGTACATTATCGTAGGAACAGACATCACATATTAAAGCCTGCCAGTACAATTAGTAGACAAAATAGTGAGGTGATAGTTAAGCATGAAAATAGTACAGCAGCTAGTTCCAATTTGTATGAGGCTCCAAATATGAACAACGATACATCAATTTCAAATCAAAGTTATGACAATTTAAATGTTAACTTAAATAGGTCACATAGACTAAATGTAAGTAATCAATTTTGTACCAGGAGTGGTCGAATTGTAAATAGACCAAAAAGGTTTTCATTTTCAGAAGAGTAATGCGGCAGTGTAGTGTTGCGGGTAGATTTAGGTTGTTGGGATAGTTTAGTTTTTTTTGTAAAAAAAAAGGGGCATGTTATGTTATGTGAACCTACCTTAATATTTGTAAACCTACCTTAACATGGGTGACAGGTGAAGGACATTGACAGCGGACAAGGAGAATAACATGGCTCGTTAGATATAATCATGTATTAAGTTTAGTTGGTCTTTAATAAAAGATATTAAAAAGAAACTGGTCGTCAATCTTATTAAAAGCCCACAGAGACAACGTAACAATAGGATATACTGTTTTCTAGAATAATCGATTTGAAACCTTTTTGTTTTTTCGTTATGAAAGTTGAATTAATATTTTTTGCACTAGTTGGCCATGATCTATCAACAGAAGCATAACTTACGTTTTTTATTGTCAAATTGTGCTCAGTTCGTGAAGTTTATCTTTGAGTTTTGCCCTAAAAAATTTTCGAATCGTAATCCCACTTTGATAGAAGAAGAACTACATCATATAATACATTTGGTAGTTCGTCATAGTGAAATGTTAGGTTTAAATCTAAAAATTTCCAAAACTAAAATTCTAGTATTTTAAAGGTACCAATAGAAGTACATTTTTATGCCAAGGGACAAATAAAGGAACAGGTAACTTCCATAAGATATTTGGGAGCAAATATCAACCAGTCTAACCCAAAAAAGAAATTCTATCAAGAATCGTACTAGCGAGAAAAATAATCGTAAACATAAAAACATTTTTTAAGATCAGACCTTGGTGTAAATCTCAGAATCCGAATGATGTTATGTCTTCTCTGTCTAGCTGTATAGCTATGAAAGTTGGATAATTGAAACAGAAAAAAAAAATGGATGCCTTTGGGGTTTATATATGGGCGGATGCAAAGAATTCTGTGTAATTGTATGCATATGTAATTGTAGAGTCCATCTAGTCCATTAGTAGTAATCCCTACAAATATTTCCAATTATTGGATACAACTTTTCCTTCCTGTGCATAGATATTTGGTACGTTTGATATTTATAGTTAGTCTAATATCTTTGTAGGTTTCTTTTAGCTTCCGTGCCATATATTCCAGGTCTTCTTCATCGCCTGCCAGTAAGGCCCCGTCATTTACAAACTGCAGGCAAAATCCTGTTTAATCCGTTAAAGCTATTCCCATTCCTGAACATTTCCTGTTATGTTTACCCGTTGATCTAACTCTGTGAATGAATCGCCATGCTTCTGTGCATCTACTTCCGTCAATATATCGATCTACTACCTGACATTTTGTATACCACAACTTATTTCTTAGGTGATATATTTAATTTCGTGCTTTCTGATACCACTTTTGTTCTACTCTCTTAATATTTTTTATGTCACTTATTATTTTATGTCTTTTGTTAATCTTTAACTGCAGTCAGAGCGGTTCCTCGCATGTCCGCTTATCATCTTCTTGCCAATTATCATTTTCCTCTAGTTGCTCTCGTTGTTCTGTATTTAAGAGATCTTTGAGGTACTCCGCACATCAATTTTTGTGTAGCTTTTCCTAAAAGTAAACTTTTGTTTATGCAAAATTGCTTTTACTTTATCGGACACCATGAATACAACTCCAAAATATCTCTTGATCCCTTCACTTTTGCACAGGGTGTTCCTTCCTATATTTATTGCAATTTCTCAGTTGCTGCGTTTCTTGCAGAGCAAGGATATCTATTGTATTTTTTCATTATTTGATCTAAACTCTATTCATATCGCATATTCCCAATATAAACAAATTATCGGGGCCTGACACGCACGTGTTCCGACGGTATTTGCCTTTTCATTCACTAAGAGACTATTAAATATGATTTATCGCCTTGAGCGAGAATAATTGTCATTTTACAGATCCAAACTGCTCATTCTGATTATATCCAAATTGTAGAATATTGGTTGTATGTCATATTTATTTTGTGCTTGTTAACATTATAGTTATTCTTCAGTTATTTACTAGACGTGATATTTTTTATAAGTTTTTTAGTGCGTTTTTAGATGGACTTTCTACGAGGTTAAAAAATCCTGCAGATAAATTTGATACGTGCTTTTTATCTTCAAGTAAATTTTAAAATATCCAAATCTTCAGGACAAGGAAAGATACTAATAATTTTTCACATTGGCAGTGAAGAAGGTTTTGTTCCTGAAACGCTGTGGGTGTTTTAATAAAAAAAAGTGGAGACTACCATAAAGAGATGGGCTGAAATCTTTTAAAAACTAGTTTACAGGTATACTGCCCCGATTAAAAGAAAACTGCATCATCGTATTGGACAACTCGCCTTATTATTCCAGAAAAATAAAAAAATATCCTAATATCCTGAAAACGAAAGTCAACTATTTGGTCTGCAGTTAAACATATCAAAGACAAAGATCATAATAAAGGATAGACTACATGACAATCATTCACACATAACCACGATTGACCGGTTTGAGGTTGTGAGCTCATATTTATATCGGGGATCATTGATCACAAACAAAGGATCACTACAAAAAAAAATAAAAAGTAGATGTGATCTCGCAAAAGTCGCCGTAGGGGAAAGATGGTCAAAATATGGAACCACTCTCAAATTGCTCGAACTTTAAAAATGAGGTTGATCAACTGCTAAATTGTCCAAATAGTAACGTACGGAAGTGAATTCTGAACTCTTTGACAAGCCGAAAGAAAAAAGACCCACCAGGACCAGAATTTTAAATGAGCTTAAAGTCAGCAAACAGCTATCTAGCAAAGTCCATCTCCATCAATTAAAATACTTTACAATTAAAATACATGTTATGAGAGCAGACACAGAAAACATGAAATGATTTATTATCCAAGGAAAGATAGAAGGTCGAAGATCGCGAGAAAGATCCTCAACAAGATATATCGATCAAATTACAGCAATATGTAAAAGACCTATGTATGACTTAAAAGAGATGACCAGAGGCAGAGATCTTTTGAGACAGACAATACACGACATTAAGATCACCACTACACTCCTTCCGGAAGGTTAAGATTTAAGAGAGATCCAAGCGTGGCTGAAATCAAAAAATATAAGTTTTGATGATTCAATGTTAAAAGTGCAACTGTTAGCTACTATTAAGCAACATAAGGGACAATAGAATTCTAAAGATACCATGGACCGATCATATTACGAACGAAATGGTGTTGCACAGAATGGGACGAGACAGAGAACTGTTGACCACCATTAAAATGCGAAAGACAGCATATTTCGATCACATACTTAGAAATGATAAGTACGAGTTGTGGCAGCTGATTATGAAGAGTAAAATCGAAGGAAAAAGGGCTTCTGGCAGCCTGGTAAGGCTGCCTCCGCACCATTGTGAGGTCAATCCGAGCAGCACATGTAGCTTCTCAGACTTTGAATAATCTAAATGGCATGTTTTTATGTTTTGAAAAACTTATGATGATGCTACGAGTACTTTATTCAAAATACTCTGTTATGAACATATATCTTAGTTGATGAATATTTTATTTTAGCATACTTTACTCACAGTTAAACTTCAAGAAATTCTTACATTCTTAGTCTCAAGAAGTAAATATTTTTAAAAATCATATGATATATCTCAGTACGACCCTGTTTGGCTTTCACGTGCAATTGTTTCTTCTTCTTAAGGTACCTTCTCCATTACTGAAGGTTGGCTATAACTACAGCAAATTGCTCTCTTGAGCTGTTCTGAATATCGAATGTGTGTCCATACCTGTCCAGTCTCTTACATTCTTCAACCAGGAGCATTTTCTTCTGCCTGGACCTCTTGTTCCTTCCACTTTCCCTTTCATTATAAATCGTAGGAAGTTGTATTTTTCTCCTCTGTAAATATATCCTAGATAACTCGTTTTTCTGTTTTTTACAATATTTAGGATTTCTCTCTCAGTACCCATTCTTCTTAGCACAATTGTTTACAGTTGGGAATATGTATTATAAATGAACCGTCTTAAAGCTTCATGTTCATAAGTACTTCTTACATTCCATTTTGCAATTTTTACTATTTCTTTGGATTGTTGCCTTTTTATGCTCATTTTTCCGATTTCGATAGTCGCATAGCTTTTCCTTGCCGTTTAGGTGTTATATTTCGTTAGTTGCTTTTCTGCAATTAGTTTTTTTTGTAAATTATAGTCTATAGGCCAATTTCAGGTGTAATTGGTCGAAAATTATACTTCTATTTCACTATTATTAATTTCGCTAAATTAGTTAATTTTAAAAATACTATTTTATTATTTCAAATTTTATTTGACGGCTGGATTTTCAGCTCAGAAATTCTGTTGTTTCGTTAAACCATTGATTATAAACCACTACCTAGATAGCTCACCTCGTGGTAACCGAAAGAGGTATCAAAAACTAGATGGCGTTACTCGAAAATCGTATCGAGATTCTCATTCTCTCTCTGACTTGCGAGAAGATAGGAGTGGTGTCTGGGCCGAACTTACCCTATAAGTGTATTATCTGTGTGAAGTGTTGTGACAAGTTATAGCGAAATTTTATAAAAAAAAAGGACTCACATTTTAGATAAAATGGCCTGTGTAACGCATAAATGTGTTTACGCGGGATGTTTTGAAAGAAACGATGGAACAAATAATAATATATCTTTCTTTAAATTTCCCCTGAAAGACGTAGAGCGCACAAAAATTTGGCAAAAAAACTGCGGGAATATTGATATTATATTGATGGATATCAGTGACCTAAAACAGAGGGTAATTTTAGCATAATTTTGCAGTGAAACATTTCTATAGCACTTTTATATAAATATGTACGTTTCCTCAGAAAATTCTTCTCGACTTTTAATAATAAAATGTTTCGATATTGTCAATAATGAAAGTGCTTCTTGAGAACAAGAAATAATAAATATTTTTTTTTCCTAAAATTTTAATTTTACAATCTTAGTTTCAAAAGAATTAACATTCAAATATACTTATTTACTTTGTTTTGTAATATGATCTAATTAATGATGTTTTGAACTTTCTAATCCTGTCCGTTTATCAGCTTTTACCTATTGTTCCTAGGCAGATGGCCCTCATCTATTTATGTATTGGAAATTCCCTGTCATCTTATCAAGATATGTACTTACTTTATTCATTTTTAACGTTGGTAATTTGTGGTATTTTGTTAAAGTCAAAATCGATTGCATTTGGTACTCACCACTACTTGCTTTTAAAACCTCGATGACGTAATTCCAGAAAGTCCTCAGAAAATTTTTAAATGTAAAAAGTATGCGATCGAACAGTAGATCATAGTGATTTTAGTTCACCTCTATACAATTTCTTATTTTGCACAGAATATAATTGACTTCTATATTGCCATTTTTAGATAAATTGTCAATTTTTGTAGTACAATGTTACTATTAGAACAAAATTTATATCCTATTCTTGTCGAAGTTCCTTCTCCTATCGAAGTTTGGCCATCACCACAGCTATCCGTACTTTATTGGCGGCTGCTCTGAAAAGATATATTCAGCTGCAACTATACCACTCTCTTAAGTTTATCAGCCATGAAATTCTTTTTCTACCTATGGATCTTTTACCATTAATTTTACATTGCATTTTAAGCTTTTCGCACCTTCGGTAATGTGACCTAAATATTCCAGCTTTCTTGTGTTGATGTTCTTTATCACCTTGCAATCCTTTTGTAACATTTTAACCTTAACACTTTTGCATTTGTAACTCGTTAGATCCAGGTATTTTCAAAATTCCTCTATAGTACCACATCTCAAATGCTTCCAACTTCTGTATATTGTCTACTTTTAGCGTATATCTTTCCATTCCATGTATCAAAGTCGAGAACACGTAGCATCTTAATGCGCTTATCCTCAGCTCCAGAGGAAGATCTCGATTTTGTTCTAAAGCTATTTTCTTGTGGCATTATTGCAATTAACTAGTTTTGATGGGAAATAAGCCACAATTTTACAAAAAAATGATTTTATTAACGTTTCGATGCCCAAACCGAGTGTCGTTGTCAAAATACAAAAATTATTAATGAATTAAATAAAAATGATGCTGCTTAGTAAAAAAAAATCTTATAATAATTTATTTAATCTGACTCATTTATATCGGCAATTCAGACATATATTATACATTTTAAAGTAGATAATAAAATATTGGCAATAACATTGTCAATATTTACAAGTTGCGTTCCTGGGACGACTTTGTTGAAAGATAGTTAATTCGATTACATGAAATCTACCCCAACTCAAGTATATTGGTCACAAAAAAATCATAACATGTAATATGTCTTTAAATAGACAACCACATGCAATGGTGACAGAAAAATTCTCGCGCTAGAATATAAATATAGTCCCAGGAAAGCAACCATAAATATTGGCAATATCATTTTAAAGTCTTTTACTTTAAAATGTATAATATATGTCTGAATTGCCAATATAAATGAGTCAGATTAAATAAATTATTAGAAGAATTTTTTTACTAAGCAACAACAGTTTTGTTTAATTCATTAATAATTTTTGTATTTTGACAACGACACCCGATTTGGGCGTCAAAACGTTAATAAAACCATTTTTTTGTAAAATTGTGGCTTATTTCCCATCAAAACTAGATAAGATCTCGATTAACAAACATTTTTTTCATTTTTATAAATGCTTGTCTTGCAATTTCAATGTGTGTCCTGATTTCTATAATAAATACCTTAGTCATTGTTTTTATTTTATTATTATAATGATCTGTAAGTTTCATTTGTTTAAAGGACTTACTTTTTAACAATTTTCTTTTAATTTTGAAAAAAATACTTTTTTTCAAAATAACTTAAAATTTATTAGTGACACCAAAAATCACAAAGAGTAAAAAAATGTAGGTTTTGCTTTTCTGAATATTTTGGTCATAACTTGCATACTCTTGATGCAAGAAACTTAACAAAAATAAACCTTTTTAAAATACTTTAAAAGAGTTTTCGTCGAAAAGTGCTTCAGTTTTTTATTATTTCACGTTGAAATATTCAACATGGAATTTGACGAATAAGAACCTATTTTTCAAAAACTCGAAAAGTATTGACATAGTGAAAAACCTCTATAAAACCAAAGTTGCTTAGAATTACTGATTTTAGGCACTTCTGAACTTATCTTGAACATATATTTCTTCACTCCCGATAAGGGGTGATACTGATCCATAGGGCAAAAGCATAATCTTTTTTCCTTTGACATCTTAGCTATAATAGGCGTAAGCCAAATTTCATGTCAATCCAAGCGATTCTTTAAACTTATGAGGTTTTGCAATATTTTACCGTGAGTGAATGGACTAAATCTGGAAATAAATTCTGTATATTAGCTTGAAATATTTTAGTTTGCATCAATTCTGGAAATTAATTTGTTTGAAAAGTTACAAAAAAGTAATTTACATGAGAGGTATTTAATAACTGCTAATTTTATTATGTATTTTATCTTTTGTTATTTTTTTGTATTGTGTTGATAAATAAATAATTTTTAGAAAACCTTTACTGTTTTCATTTATCAATTTTTGGCGTTTTTTCTGAAGTAAAATCTTAATTTCGTAATATAGATTACAAGCACGTTAAAATTACTTGTGAAAATGCTGAATTCCATCCTTATATCGTCTTCTAATGCAATAGAGAATTGCCGGATCAGGAACTGAAATTTATTTTTCAATATTGGCAAAGATTTTAATGAATGTCACCGCCATACAGTCTGGTAGTACTTAGGCGTGAGGGGCAAAGAGGTGTAAGTGGGCGGAGTTTAACACTGAATTCGTTTTTACCTTAGAGTGAGGTATCTAGGTAGTGGTTTATAATCAATGGTTATACATTATAATTCCAGGAAAATTTTTAATATTAAATAAACGAAAAGTGATTCAGTTTAGACTTCTTTAAAAAACTATTTAGCTATCGCTAAAGTTTATACGGCATTGTTGATTGTGCAGATTTTTATACAGCAACCCACTTACCAACCAAATTAAAGTATCATTCAGTTTTGTGAAGAGTAATGAAATTTACACTAGCCCTTGTCCACAAACACAACCCACTCGAACTATTATTCAAGTGCGAAACTCGCCAATTTACCGGCCGTATTTTTTCCTGTGTACAAAAACAATATACGCCAACGATAGAGTCAATAAATACTCTACTTCCTATATAAACGAAAATGTCGGTTCAGCAATCCTCACATCATCCTAATTCGATTTGGGCCTTTGTGTACTTTCAAATTCATCGACTCTGCGTATGCGAGAACAGTGAAAAATATGATTGGAAACCGACTGCTAATATTGATGTAAAACAGATAATTTTTCTGTTGTTTTTTATTTGGACTGTTACACTAACGCATCGGTTAACTGCATTAAATATCGATTTGTGATGTTTTTGACACTAAAATATGGCAAAAGCCTATTTGCTATACTTTTGGGAATAGGCGCTATTAAAAAATGTACATTTGTTAGTTGAGAATATAATTTCGCATAAAATATAATCTTTTCCTGCTAAAGGAGACATACATTAATGAGGAATAATAATAGTGAATAGCACACATAATTAACACCCAAGTTTTGAGGAGAGTCAACAATATTAAAGTTCCTTCTTTCTTCATCTTTAACTGCCATCTCCTGACAATTGGGGCGTGCATGATTTGGACGCTAAATTTAAAATTCGACACTGAAAAAAAAATTACCTGTTTCTGCATACATGATTTGGACGCTGGGTGTAATTGAAATGTAAATGGAAAGTCAGGTAATAAAATTCTAGAGACTAAGCTTGATAAGGTTTATTTGTCACTTTGAAATAAATATGACATACATTTTACGAAATGGAATCGATCGAATCAGTTAGTTTGATACTCATGTATCCTATTTCTAATGAACATAATTTTTTTTCTACTCTGGATCTTTAAGTCTATTACTTTCACTATTACAGACACTATTAATTTTAATGTAAGTTTCAGTTTGAAAATTTTTAAAACATCAATGAGCATGGTAAAAATGATCATTAAAACGCGACTGGAACGATTCACAAGCATTAGTTGTTAATTGTAAACTCTCACTCATCGCAATCCACATCTCCGACAGAAATGTTGCGTGGTCGCCAATGTAGTTGTCCAATAAGTAGTCGGAAAACTTTTCAATTTTTGAATCCTTTGGTTGAATAGCCATAAAATCATATATGAAAGATTCTTCGACTTCTGAGGGAGGTAAAAATGGCAGCCCAAAAATATATTTCAGCCATTTAGATATTTCACTGTCTGCCAATTTATATTCCCGAATTAAGCCGCAACCACCGATATTACGATACCAAGCTTGCATAAGATGAAAACGCCACACTTTAATGTGCACATTTGGAAATCCAAAACGCGCAGCATTGTGGATAGCAATTTCAAAATCGGAGAAAACGATTTTTGGATTGAATTTTAGACCAATTACTTCACATTTGCGTTTCAAAACATTAAATAGTTTTATATAGGTTTGTTCCGATTTGTCGGGAAGTAAACAATAACACAATGGTATATAATGTCCATTGATAAATACATGTATGGTAAAAAATTGCTTGAAATATTGAGCACAGTAACTAAATGTACCGTCCATATAAATCGTTTCACTGCCGCACAGAAAACGCATGTTAGTGTTACACGAGAAGATGATAATGTTAGAACTTAGTTCAACCGCAAATATAAAATTTTCGTCTTTAAGTGTTTTGATATTCATAATATTTACCGCAGCAATAGTTTCTTCTTTACTTTTGGGCAGTTTCGGTTGAGCCATTCGCCGTTCACTGTATATTTGATTTCGTATTAAATTAACGTCTTTAACAGACATGTGGCTCAAGCAATCTACATTTTCTTTCAACGCACTATGTATGATTTTGGACGGCCTTTCGGTCAAATTATCCTTAGCCTTCCTTTTGGCACTGCTACGCACAATCTGTCTATTAAGCGTCTTGATATCACACTCGTGATTATGTTCTAGATTACATCGGATCACTAACTTTTCTGGCCCTTTCGTGAATATTTTCGCTTTACACGACCGTTTCACGCACCTCCAATACGTTTCTCCCAATTTTAGTACTTTATCTCGAGAAAAAGTAAAACTGTTCACTTTGAGCAACATTTTACCACGATTACTTACTAACGTTGAAATTTCCATGTTCACTTTTCACTATTCTCTGACAAACTAATGACTAGTAACTAAGTAAATTTCAATGACCATCAATAAACCCTAATTATAATATCTAATATCTGGTACCTGCAATAATCCTTCCGTCAGCGTCCAAAACAAGGGTACTTTTAAGACCCTCAGGTACTTCAGCGTCGAAAACATGCCCGCCCTACAATTGTGTCAATGTTTTATTGTCAATGCGCTTGTTCATAAATATTGATATTAGTTTTTCATGTCTTACTTTAATGAAATCTTTTTCGCAGTCAACAAAGCACAAGTGTAGATCAACGTTTACATCCCGACATTGCTGAATCAATATGTTGATGGCAAATAGTCCTTTTCGAGTACTCACTCCATTTCGGAACCCGAACTGCGTCTCGCTAATATCCTCCTCTAGCCTTTTGTATATTCTCTTATGTATTTGTTTCAACAGTACTTTTAAAGTATGACTCATGAGGCTCAGTGTTTGATAATCAGAGCACTCTTTTGTTGCTTGTTTTTTGGGAATGGGTATAAATGCTGACTACAGCCACTATTGTGGTATTATTCCCGTGTCGTACACCGTGTTGAATAAATCTGCCAATACTTCCAAGTTATCCTCTTCCACTAGTTTTAACAGTTCTACTGGTATTTTATCTAATCCAGCTGCCTTATTGTCTTTAGAGTTTTTGATAGCATATTTGATTTCATCTATCGTGAACTTCTGTCTCTCTAAAGGATTTAATTCTTGTATTTTCTGCATTTCACCTCTTTCATCTTGGAAAAGTTTTCTAAAGTACTCCTTCCATCATCTTAATTTCTCTGGTAAATCTATTAGTAGTACTCCTTTTTTATCTTTTATGTGTCTTTGATGCCTATTTCGACCCATTACAGTCACTTCTCTTATTTGTTTATGTATATTTCTCATATGATAGTTTGTTTCTAGTTCTCCTATCTCTTTACATTGTTTCATCAAATACATTTCCTTAGCTGTTTTGATTTTTTCCTTAATTATTCGTTGTATTTCTTTATACTTCTGTAGATCTTTTCCTTTATATTTCCTTCTTTCTTATATCTGTAGCAGTATTACTTCTGTCATCCACTGTTTTTTAGCTTCTGACCTATGTTGTATCAAACTTTCTTCAGCTGGTTTTAGTAATGGGTTTTTTTATATTATACCACTTTTTATTTACATTCATAATTTGTTTGTTGTCAGTTAGTGTTTTTTGCATATTCACATTCACATTATTAGTTAATCGTTTTACTTTGGCACCTGGGGAACTAACCTAAAACTCTTATGGTGGCAGCCAAGTAGAGCTAAAAATCCCCTCTTTAGAGAAAATTTAAGCTCTCATACGAATATCGCAAAGTATTACTTTATTTGTGTACCAGTCTTCAAGTTAAGCAGATTAACTTGACAGTAAGTCGTTTATTCAGATCATTTGTTGTAACTGTCCTGCTAATTTCGACTTTTTTTTATTAATTATAGACTTGGATGTCACTTGGAAAAACATGGAAAAAGTTTACTAGTTGCATAAAATATGTTCTGCGCATATAAGTCTGGTGATAATAAATACATCTTTTAAGTATATAGCTGCAACCTAAATATAGCAAGTATTACCTACAAATGAAGTTTTACAGATGAGCCACTGAACGTGTTATTTATTACATTTCTCTTAGATAAAAAACAAAAAATTCCAAAACTATTTCCGTAAATTTTAAATCGTTTAAAAGAGACCATTATAACATAACTTTTATTCTTTAATATGTTCTATTCTCTGACAAAAACAAACCAATAAACTGTATATTACAGCTGGTGCGTGTTGTATTACTCTCAAGTTATTTTAGAAAATGTGCAGAGTATCTGCAGACTTGCGTGTTTAATAATTCTACAATTTAGGATTAAATTAAATATCTTTCTTCGAGAAAGAGTAGAAAGAAGGTTTTAACAATATTGCCCATCTGTCGTTATATCCACGATATTAAATATCTAGAATTATAAACTTTTAATGAGGTAATTTAATGTTTTCATTTGCATAGAAAAATAAATCAAACATTGTTAAATATTTCTGATCTGTTTAAAGCCTCTGAAAATCAATTGTGTTCTAAGAATACTCAAAAACATTACGTATCAACATTTATATATAATTAATACATTTCACAACTTTGAGTTAAACGGTCCGCTGTGCTGAGAAAGTTAATAAAATAAAAGCTGCTTTTGTGAATGACAGCAGGAGAGAGAGAGAGATTCTCTCCCATTCTCTCTCCTGCTGTCACCCACAATGTAGCTTCCAAAAAATTAAATTTTTTTTAAACTGTTGTATTATTCAATGTATATAATATTCATCGAAGTGCTAGATAGCCTACATCGTTGCCAAATGGCCCTCAAGATGCTCTGAGAGCAAAAGTATGTGACGGTAGCTCTTTTAGACAGTAGACTCAATAAAACACAGGTTTAAATTAAATAAAAATATATTCGAAATAAATAAATAACTAAATAAAATTAGATCCTAGGTAATATGTACAATAAAAATTAAAGCGTCAATCATGGCGACGACGGCGATATTAATATATGCGAAAAATAAAATACAATTATATACATAATTATATCATATATAAAATCTAAATACCATTTACGGTGCGTTAATACATACAGACGGTAGGGAACGGGTCAAAGGAATAGAGATGGAACGGGCCAGTCAACATTCGGTCCGGCGAGGAACGGACGGTAACCAATCAGTACTTAAACAGAGAAGAGAAAACAGAAGCGGTTGGCCGTCGGTCAACACCTTAGGGCCAGTGGAGTTGTCAGATCAACATTCCGACAAAACTATCTTTCTCTTGCGAGGACTGCTCTTTTGTACGGTCGAAGGTCTTCCATCTTCTCTAGCGCACATCGATGGTGAAGGAAGTTGTAATGGAGATGCGTGTGTACGAAGCGCTGACTGTACCGTGCCAATGAATATCGTTAATAAGCCTTTGAATAATCGATGCTTTTGAAACAATAAGAAGAATACCTTTTTTGTGACGTGAAGCCTACAATGGCGTGATCCCATTTACCCTTCGTGGAAATTGACTTTTATTTTTCTGCCGTTATTGCAGGCCACCCGGAATTTCTTGGTCCATTCCAATTTCCACCAGTTCTTTCGGGACGATTTCCGTTAAGTCGGAATGGTTTCCTAGTTGTTGCTCCCTCGGAGTCGTTAGTGCTACGGCTTCAGGTCTCGTCGGTGTATCGTTAGCGCGGCACTTCCTTGGTGGTGATGGTGGCAAAACAAGTAACTGGAGAAACTTGTTGAGGATGTGTTCCGCTTCCTTCCCTGGCGTGACAGGCAGCTCAGGTCTCTCTACTGTTCCTAGTAGTAGGTAGTAGTAGTAGTTCCTATTTCCTTCATCTCTTCAGAAATATTTGCTATGTCTTCCATGGCTAATTGCTGGTTGCACTAAGTTCTATTTTCAGAATTTGCTGCTTAAGTACTGTTTGTCTTAGATGGGGATAGGATTTCTTTGTTCCCTTTCCACGGTTTTAAATCTATGACATGTGCTGTTACGTGTTTATGGTAACAGCGCAATTTTAGTTTTACCATTACCGGTGATACAACTGAAGCTACTATGTATATACCTGAATATTTTTGAAAGCTTTACTTGCCGAGGATAGGTATTCCTTTTTTATGACCTGATCTCCTAGGTGTGGACGCCAGTCCCTTTGCCTTAGATGGTAATGGTTCTTTTGGCCTTCAAATGCATGTTCCATCTGTACTTTTGCCAGGTTACGTAATGCTTCGCATTTATTTAAGTTTTCCGCGTACTCATGTATATCTTAGTATTTAGCTGCATCTGATGCGTCTAATTCTTTTCCGAAATTACCAAGCGCTGGTGAAAATCCTGTCGAATCATATCCTTTACCTTCAGTTTCTCTTTAACTATTTTTTCTTCAAAAAGTAGTTGGCGCCCTTTCTCTTTCTTTCCTCTCTCTTTCTTTCCAGTGGAATAAATATTCGCCCTCTCTCTTTCTGTCCGCTAGTAAGTATTCTGTTCTATGTTGACAGAAGAGCTAATTCCATCATAGGCATACGTCCTATGTGCTAATTTCATTGCAGTCTCTTCCTACTTTGTGTCAATCACCTTTCATGGTGGGAATATTGTTTTTTTTTCAGTAATTCAATTTTATAAAAGAAGGTAGGAATTATTATTAGCTTCATTTTATAGTCTGCAGAAATCTTTTGGGGTGAGTACTTTCATTTTACTATATATAATTCTGACAGCATTTTCAATATTCGTAACCTCACTTCTTTTAATGCCACGTTTTCAATTGTGTGCATGTAGTAATCCAATAAAATTAAACTAAGTTCAAAAGTAATTATATTTCATTTTATTCTTGCCATTTGCTCTTTATTAAATTGTAATTTTGATAAAATAATTGGCAAGGAAGTTAGCCCCCTTTGATGTTTCTCTAACACAGGCTATTTAATATTTTAGTTTATGGGATATTTCTGGAACATTTTATTGGAATATTTTATTGAATATACCTAGAATATTTTATTGAAAATCCTTTATGGAGTGATGTGGGCCTAAACAGCTGCCTTCAAAACCTACTCACACGCTTTGGAGCCGGCAACAGGACTTAACCTCATAACCTAGAGCCCACATAAGCAAGCAGCCCATCGATGTCATAAGTATCAATCAAATTTATTTAATGTAAAGCATTAGGCAGGGTGGTTTTTGCTATTTAAATATTATGTTTTATGTGTTAAATAAATATGAATAATTAAATAATTGTTTTATTTGCTACCAGCTAAGGTTTCATGATTTGATTCATAGTTTAAGACAAGACGAATTCACACTTAAGATACTGAAGTAGGCGAAGCATAGATGATAAGCTCCCATAGTTGAATGAGGTTTTATTGTTATAATAGTATTCTCGTTGGTAGTCTTATCGTTACAATATTTTGACGAATTTATTTAGTAACAAGATTCCGGTAATCATTTTCTATCACTCTTTTTGGTTATCCTCCATGTATGTAGTTAGCCTTGTTTTCAGCACCTTGTTAGTTCTTTCTACTGGATTACATTGTGGTGAGTAAGGTGGTGTAAGGACGTGTTTCATGTTGTAAGTTTTTAGGAATGTTTTAAAATTGGTACTTCCAATCCAGCGCTGTCCTGGCAATGTCATTTGGCGGTCTACGGAGTGTGTGGCCCAGCCATCTCCATTTTCTTCGCCTTATTTGCTTTATGATATTTTCTTGGTTGCTTTGGTTCCATAAATTTTCATTGGAGATTCGGTTAGGCCAAAATATACGAAGGATTTTTCGTAACGCTCTATTGATGAAAACTTGTAATTGGTGTACTATGGGTGCTGATATCTTCCACGTTTCGCAGCCATACAGTAATACAGCTTTTACATTTGTGTTGAAGATTTTTAATTTCGTTTTAATTGGGTAAATCCTGGATTTCCATATGTTGTTAAGCATGTTGTAGGCGTTGCGAGCCTTATTTATTCTTTCATGTACATCACGCTCTGTACCCCCATTACAGTCAATTATGCTGCCCAGATATACAAATTCCGCTACTCTCTCAATTTTCTGGTCGTTGATCATTATAGGTTGGTTGTTTCTGGTACCAAATCGCATTTCTTTGGTTTTGTTGATGTTTATTTCTAGACCAACCTTCTTTGATTCTTCTTGTACTTTGTTTACTTGGAGTTGCATGTCCTGTTTTGTATGTGCTAGGAGGCATATATCATCAGCGTAATCTAGGTCTTCCAGTTTGTTTGTTAATCCCCAGTAAATTCCTCTATTAGAGTTTACTTTTGTTAGTACGGAGTCCAGTACAATGTTAAATAGTATGGGGGATAAAACACAGCCCTGCTTTACTCCGTTTAGTATAGCTATTGGGTCAGATGTTATTCCGTTGTGTAGGATTTTGCTTTCTATGTCACTGTAGAGTTCTTTGATGAGATTTACTATTTTTTCTGGTATTCCTATTTCCTGCAGTACTTTCCATATGGCCGTATGTGTGAGCGTGTCAAAAGCTCTCTCGAAGTCCACAAAGCACACAAAGAGAGGAGAGTTGAATTCTTGTGGCTGTTCTACAATTATTCTTAGTGTGTTAATTTGGTCCACGCATGATCTGTTTGGTCTGAAACCGGCTTGTTCCTTCCTCAACATTGGTTCTACACTGTTTGTTAGTTTTTTATTTATAATTATTGCTGTTAATTTATTTATAGTATTCAGAAGTGTGATTCCTCTCCAGTTTTCGCAATATCTTCTGTCACCCTTTTTTGGTATCTTTATTATTAATCCAGTTTTCCATTCTTTGGGGAACTTTTCCTCTCTCCAAGCCCTTTTCAAGAGTGGTTGGATTAGCTCTGCCACTGTACCTGGGCAAGCTTTTAACAACTCTGGTGGAATATTGTCAGGGCCGGCTGCTTTGTGTGCTTTCAGTTTTTCTATGGCCATTTCTATTTCTTGCGTTGTTGGTTCGTTGGTGTTAATTCTCAGTTGGATATTGGGTATTAGGTTTTCTGCGTCTTCTGGTGGTGTTGGGACTGCACTTAGAGATTCGCTAAAATATTCATGCCATCTTTTGACTTGTTTCTGTGGTGCTGTAATATCTTCACCTGTAGCACTTTTTACAATTGGTTGATGGGTAGTATATCTTTTATTGGCTAGTTGTTTAGTGATATTATATAATTGTCTCATGTTTTGATGTTCATCGGCGACTCGCGCTTCTTCGGCAAGATTTTCTGCCCACTTTCTTTTGTCTTTCTTTGCTGCCTTCTTGACAGCTTTATTCACTTCTCTATAACTTTCTCTAAGTCGGTTCTTCCTAGTTGCTATCTTGGAATTTAGTAATTCTAGATTAATATGTTTGCGACGTTCTATTTTGTTCCACGTTTCTCTCGTAATCCACTCTTTCTTTACGTCTTTCTTTAGGCCCAGCACGTTTTCACTTGTTTCCACAAGGGCTTTGCTAATCGTTTCCCAATTTTTGTCCTGTCTTTCGTCGATTTTGGATCTCAGCTGTCGTGCGAATTCTACTTTCGTCTCGTTATTTTGTAGTTTCTCAATGTTGAACTTTTTTCGAATAGGTTTGTTCAGTTCTTTTCTATTCCTAGCTATTTTGAATCTAATTTCGACCATCATCAGGTAGTGATCACTGGCCGCATCTGCGCCTCTCCATGATCTGACATCTAAGAGAGATGTTCTCCATTGCTTACTGATTGCAACGTGGTCGATTTGATTGTAGGTGCGGTTATCTGGCGATTTCCATTATACCTTGTGGATTGTTTTGTGTGGGAACAGTCCCTCCAATGATTAGGTCATGGTTACCACATAATTCAATGAAGCGTTCGCCGTTGTTGTTTCTCTGGCCAGTGCCATTCTTTCCGATAACGTGTCCTAGGTTGGTGTTGTCAGTGCCAACCTTGGCATTGAAGTCTCCCATCATTATTTTTATATCGGATCTTTTAATTTGTTCTAATGTTGCTTCAAGGCATTCGTAGAAATCCTCTTTTTCTTGTTCTGTTGCTTGTTCTGTTGGTGCATAGCACTGAATCAGTGTTACCAGTCTTAATTTGGTCCTAATTCTTGCAGTGATTATTCGCTCTGAAACTGGTTTCCATTCTACAAGAGAATTTTTTGTGACTTTACTAAATAGAATTCCTACTCCATTTGCATGTCTTATATGTGCAAATCCGGAAATTTGTCTGGGTTTCGGAGGACCTCTTTGTATAAATTATCGTACCATTTGCACGATTTTAGTGCTGAGGGGTGGGTTAGATTTCCCACCCCTGTACCAGCCGATATGTACGACACTGCAAAAAGAGTAATCTAAATAACGATCTGAAACAGTATCAAATTGCCGAAAATGAGGTTGAAATTTTCAGAAAATCAAAGATTGTCTCTGCTACTGGTACCAATATTTTTGTACGGTATTAAGGAGTAGGTCATTATTTTTGTATTACCTACCTAAGTTATAAATGCCGTACAAATATGTTTGACCAAAATGCTCACCCCTCTACCCCTTGAGTGATAAGTTAACCTTCCCTGTGTAGTCACCTAGACCGCAAAAAAATTGACGGCATAATTTCTAAAGATGTGATTCATGCTTGACACATACAACGCATTCACAAATTCCAATTTTAGATAAGTCTGTTACTACAAGTGGAGTTCAATTTTCTACGGAGTTCCATTTTTTATAAATGACAAATGGCGTACGACTTCCATGTTTAGTCAGTTTACCACGGTATAATGCTTCAGCTAAGAAAAGTAAGCAGCATATAAATATTATAGAATGAACCACTGCGTATGATATATCCTTCTTTCATTTCATTTTGCCGAAGTAATAAAATATTGATGTGATACCAATTTAATTATATTTAAATTATTCTACTTTTATGCATACAAATTTGGTCCAATTAAAAATATGTGACGTTTTAATGAAGGTCTATTCCAATCAGAATTTTCATTATGATCAGGGCTCCCATTAACGCGCTAACTACTTTGGTAATGTCATGTTACTGGATATTAATATAGTAAACCCTCTGAATCGCTATAATTAAAAAGCAAATATAGATTACCACAAAAATATTGAAATTTCAATTTTATTTGCAGATATTATGTTTTAATTATCTGATCTGCCGGTCAGAGCATCCGCTTGGCCATGTTAAAACGCGGTTAAAATGATTATTATTACGGTAATTTGTGGTTTTATGGTTTTAAATAACACTGTAAACATGATTGAGAACTAAAGTAACAAAAATTGGTAAATAATAGACAAATAGTGACCAGAAATATAGTCAGTATTTTACATTATTACAGAAAATCAAACGTTTATTTTAAAATAATTAGAAATTCCCAAAATTAAAAGTTATTAATAATTATGTGTTTAATTTTATAAACCATAACCAATTTCTGGTGTTGTAGGCCCCTAGCTTCTAAAAACTTGGCTATTTCCCTTCATTTTTTTCGGTCATTTGCTTTCTCTCTCTATTCTCTAACGCAGTGGTCGCCAACCTGTTGATCGCGAGCTATGGTAGCTCGCGGAGGCAATTCTGGTAGCTCTCACAACGATTCTAATTTAAACAATACAAACTGCAAAAATCAGAGAAGCTTCCGAAAATTCCACAAAAAAATCTAATTGTCATAGTATCATAATATCTATTGTATTCGATAGTCTTTTCTATTACCATTTTAATGCTCTGTAGGTGATCATTTGTTCCAAATCCGGTACGAAATCCCGATTGCTCTATTGGCTGGTAGAAATCAAGTTTTTTCTCAAGACGATTCATTAATATATTGTAAGGAGTTTATATAGTTTACTAAGAAGACTTATAGGTTTGTAGTTTTCTAATTCAGGGGGATCTCCTTTTTTACACAATAGAATTACCTCAGCATCGTGCCATTTGTCGGGTATATATTACGGTCCAAAAGTCACATGTTAAAAAGATTTTTTATTTTCGTAAGGAGACAAGTGGCTCTAATTTTATTGCATCAGTAACTACACAATCTTCGCCTGGAGATTTGTTATTCTTAGCTTTTCTTAGGGCTAATTTTATTTCGTCTATTGTGATTTCCGGTAGTAGTTCCGATCCTTGGTTGACAATGCCCTTTTTCCTTGTTAATATTTTTGGTAGTTGATCTTCTCTGCTATTTGCGTTGTGGTGGCTTGTGTACAGCAATTTGTAGAAGTCTCAACTATTTTAAGGGTTTCTTCTCTGTTGGTTGGAAGATGACCATTTATATCTGTAATCTTTATTATCTGCCTTGTCCCCGTTCTTATTTTTTTTTCTCAATACTTTCATACTTCTATTGTTCTCAATAGTAAGGTAGATTTGTTCTTGGTTCTATTTTCGAGTGTCTTGTCTAACAGCTTTGGATATTTCTTTATTTAAGTTTTGTAGTTCGTCGGGTTTAGTTTCCATCTCGCTTCTCATATCTGTTCTTTTCTGCATTAGTTGCCTGGTATTTTGGCTAATCTTCTCTTCTTTTTGAGTTCTAGGACAGACTTTGTTTTGACTTTCGAGTAAGTAAGAATTTGTAAATTTATTATTTAAGTCATTTATATTATTTTCTATTTCAGGACTACTATACATCCTATACCTCTACTTCTTTAAGCTTGTTTCTATTTTTAGGCCAGGGAAAAAAGCAAAAAAAGTACCCTGTTTTTGACACTTGTCCGGCCAGACAAACGACAGTTGTTTTGAATAATATGGACCTCTGTAACAAAAACCTATATGTTTCCTGCAGTTGATTTTTTGGACTTAATTAGTTATTAACAAATTAAGGTCAAAAAACGGAAAATTTTTGCTTTTTTCGTCTATCAACAAAAAGTGAAGCAATTTAAACAAATTTTAGGGGAGAGGAAACTTATAAGCCATATAAACCTTTAAAATGGCGTTTTCTAAATGTTTCTATCCTTGTTTGTTACTAAGCAACTTGCAAAATAAGTCAAAAATTTCGGTTTTTTATAAAGGTTAATAACTTTTTTTTATAAGGTAAATAACTTTTAAACATTTTGAAATTTTTTTGAAATATAATACTTATATTTCACTTACTGCTGTGTCTTGCAGTGCTTAAAATATGGTCAAAATTTCAAAGTGATGATTTTAAAAAATTTCAAAGTGATGATTTAAAAAGCCTGAATTTTTTCACAAATTTAAATGAAAAAAAATTGTCCTAAAATAATTTGGGACAAAGTTAGCCTCTTTTTTTATTTAATTCATAGCACCTTTAATTTTAACACTTAAGAAATCTAATTAGCGCTATTTAAGAGAATAGAGTTTATAGTTTTAAAGTACTAACTTTTAAAAATATTGCCTATTAATTAAATCGTCCATAAAGCTTCAAAATGTGTGTAAAATCGGTCGGCTTTGAAACTCGCGGGTGCTGAAGGGAGGGGGAAGGCGCTGTTAACTGTATCTCTGTTTCTTCTTTATGTATTTCAACGTTTCTTTTTGAACTTGTATGTACTTTTTGCGTACATTACGAATATGCATTATTTCAATAAATAAATTATCAAATAAACCACCTAATTTGTTTAAAAACATTTTTTTTTTTTAATTTTTTATTAGTAATATTTAAGGTAAGTTTGAATGTAAAACAGAAGTATTTGTCATTTCCTATATTTTGGGGAATAAGCCCCCATTTAAGTTTATAATAAGTTTATTTTTGACATATCGATTTCTACTTCGGAAATCTTTCTCAGAATATAGTACGTTAATAAATTAATCAAATTTTGTTTTTGGTTACTTAGTGGAAAATTTTTCTAATAACCCTTCTGGGCGATTGATTAGTGTGAGGAAGCTCAGTAGATCTGTTATAGTAAAAATTACAAAACACAGTTATTGACAAAAATTGTAGGCAGCTTTAAACTTCACATTTTAAAATTAGTTACAATCTTACAGGGTGTTATAAGATGGTGGCAGACCAATCTTATGTTTTTTTTTTAATGAAACCCCTGTATTTTATTTTAAATTTGAAATCTGCTTCACTTCCACATCACTACAATGTAAAGTTTTATTATGTTATACCGGGTATTTAAATAGTTATTACCAATATTACCTGAAAATCGAAAATGGTTTTTTAAATATAAAAAAATAATATTCTTAAAGTCAATGGGTAAAAAGTTATTCTAATTGTTTATAAGCAAAAAATCGAATGTTTTAGCAAAATTATTTTGCAACATTTAAAATTAATTTTATTAATTTTTTTATGTAAATAATAAAACAACTCTTCTTCATCCAGAAACTACCCTTACAATTACTAAAACTGTATAAATTTCTGACTTATATTGTTGCAAAAAATGTTAATTTGGGATAAACAAATAAAATAACTTTTAAACTATTTGACCGATCACTATGAAATTTTTACCATATTTTAAGCACTGCAAGATACAGCAGTAAGTAAAATATAAATGTTATAAGTTTATTTTTAAAAAAGTTATTAAAATTTATAAAAAACCGAAATTTTTGACTTATTTTGCAAGTTGCTTAGCAACAAATAAGGATAGAAACATTTAAAAAACGCCATTTTAAAGATTTTTATATGACTTATAAGTTTCCTCTCTTCTAAAATTTGTTTAAATTGCTTCACTTTTTGCTGATAGACGAAAAAAGCAAAAATTTTCGGTTTTTTGACCTTAATTTGTTAATAACTAATTAAGTCCAAAAAATCGACTGCAGGAAACATATAGGTTTTTGTTACAGAGGTCCACACTACTCAAAACAACTGTCGTTTGCCTGGCCGGACGAGTGTCATGAAAAAATGCTTATTTCCCTGGGCTATTTACCTAGTTCCATCCTATGATCGCTACTGGTAAGAAATCTGTTTGGCTGACTTCGCGTTAGATGTTAAATTAATAAGAGCGTTAAAAGTATGAATTCTTATCAAACTTATTTAAGTATGGTAATTTCCTGTATCTATTTTTGTTTGATATTCCCACCTGCTTGACGGAGCTCTTTGAAAAATACAAGTTTGATAAATTGTCTTTGTATTAATTTTACTTGTTTTTTCTGAATATAACGCTTCAACTATGTAATGACTTAATTTATTGTATTACAGAAATTATTTTAACGTCTTTTAAAGTTTATGTCCTGTGAAATTGTTTAGCGGCATCGAAAGAAAAAACGTAATAATACTAATTTTTGTTGATGCCGTAATTTTATCCTAAAGTTTGGTTCAGTATATGGAGTAAATAATGTTTGATCAAACCCTCGTCTTTTTATTCTCTTTAAATGCTTAAAAGTTGCATTCATCTACCCGCAGCTTTAATCCTAAACTTCACGACGAGCTTCCAAAGTTCCAACATCCTGACTATAAAACTTTCCGTTCTTTTTGCACAAAAAATTATTTCAACCTTGTGGACTGACAAGATAGTCGAAATTGTATTTTAATATATCAGTAGCTAGATTCCCGAATAGCGAAAGGTTATGCATCAGGGCCGACCGGAAATGATTCCTGATCCCACAGGGACACAGGAATATCCCGATCAAGTTGGAAAACTCAATAAAGACGTCGAAACCGTAGCTGCCCGCTTTCAAAATCGAATTTTGTTAGTGGAACAGGGCAGGAGATTCGGTTAAGTCGTTTTCGTAGACAATAGGGCTTTTATTTCAAAGTTGAATATTTTGAACAACTTTCGGTTCACTTTATCAACCAAAAATCTTGGAAAATTATTACGAAGTGATTATATTTCTTATGACGCTGAAATGAACAGCAATATTTAAAGGTACCTGTGTCAGTACAATACAGGAATCATCCCTGATAAATGGCTAGAATCAGAATTCATAGCAATACCTAAAAAACAGGGGGCTAAAAAGTGCGAAGAATATAAAACAATCAGCCTAACGAGCCACATGTTGAAACTGTTCCTTAGAGTCATCCATGGAAGAATTTATAAGAAGTGCGAGGAACAAATATCGGACAGACAGTTCGGCTTCATTAACGCAGTGGGTACCAGAGAGGCACTTTTCGCAGTACAGGTACTGATTCAAAGATGCATGGACGTTAACTGCGACGTATACACGCGTGCTTGATCGACTACGAAAAGGCATTTGACAGAGTTCAACATCAAAAGATGATAAACATTTTAAAAGAGGCAGACCTGGATGGCAAAGACCAAAATTAACGGAGAAGAAACAGATCACATAAAAATACTACGTGGAGTTAGACAGGGATGTATCCTATCGCCGTTGATATTTAATATGTACTCAGAGAAAATTTTTAACGAGGCTCTTTACGGAATAGACGAAGGCATCCTTCTAAATGGTGAAAGAGTAAACAATGTTAGAAATGAGCACCGTTACTCCCTGTTACAGTCTATATTGCAAGGTAAAGTCAAAGGTAAGCGAGGACCCGGTAGAAGGAGAATCATGGCTGCGGAATTTAAGAACATGGTTTAAGAAAACCTCAACGGAGCTGTTTCGAGCCGCAGCGAGCAAGGTTATGATTGCCAATATGAATTCCAACATCCGAAACGGATAGGAACCAGAAGAAGAAGAAGTATCAGTATAATACAATTTTAGAATAAGTAATTACTATTTAAATGGAAATAAGCCACAATGAAAGGTTCAAGTACGTTTATTGACGTTTCAATTTCCCTTCGGAAATCGTTCTCAAATTGAAACGTCAGAACAATACAATTTTAGAATATTAGTAAAAACGAACAGTAAACTTTATTCTAGATGTGAAATTTTCGGTGATAGGCTGTCACCTTCATCAGCACCTAAATGGAAAACTTATTTATTACAAGTGGTGGAAATTAACATTTAAAAACCTACGTTGAAAATGTTCAGTTGATCCTAGTGGTGAAGAACACTGTCATAAATATATTAAAAATATTAAAAAATACATTTAAAATTTTAAATAAAAACATTACACAAAGGGGTATTTTTTCAAATACAACACAAAAACATCTAAAAACCAACAAAAACCACAACTTCATGTTAGAGTAGTAGTTAGGTAGAAAAGAAGAATTTTTCTTCTTTTTTGATGACAATGTTTCTGATTTCTGTCAATATCCTGATATCATATGTAACAAGGTTATATTTACATCTGCACCTCATGCAATGACATGGAAGTTGGAAAAAATCTTTTAAAGAACCAAAATCAGCAGGGAAATAAAGTCTGTTCTCAAGTGCAGGTAGGTCATCTGTGTATGTTATGATAAGTTACCTCCATTTTCCAATCTGTTACGTCTTGTCAAGTCCTGCTGAAGCAAAAAAGAATAAATACAACTTAAGTTTTTAGCATCATTCTTACAGTTCATGGAAGAGCTGCAGTTATGGATGTAGCACATTTCTATGAAATTTCTCTTAAATTGGTTGTCAACCCTTTTTAGTACTTCCAGATTTTCATAGTTAGCAATGTGTCCAGTATTCTTAATCTGTTGGCTAAAAGCTGTACTAGTAGGCTTCCTCACAACATCACTCTTGTGAAAAGCAATTCTTTTTGAGAGTTTCTTACTGGTTTGACCGACATACACTTCCGAACAGGATACACAAGGAATATAATACACTACATTGAAGTTATCCAGTTTTTTAACTCTTTCTGTCAGGTGAGTAAAGTATGTCCCTAATCTTTTGTACACTGAATTTGCTATCACTATGTTGAACTGTCTGAAAAGGATTGTGATCTGTGGTGAAAAACCTCTGATGTAAGGCAATCTCCCATAGAAAAGTTCTACTGGTTCTCCTTCTAATGTTTGTCTTTGGTGTGTTCTTGCCGTTGGCATATCTTGGAAGAGCAGTTTGTTAAGCAGCATATTAGGATAGTGATTTTTTCTAAGAATTTCATAAAGAAACTTGATGTTCTTATTGTAGTTAGAAGAGTGACGAAATTCTTTTTATTCTGTTTTTCAGACCTTTGATGATGTAAATCTTCTGCTCATCCGGATGATACGAGTGAAAAGGCACATATATACCTGAGAATGTTTTCTTTCTGTACCAGTCCAATCTTACTGTATTATCCTCATATCTGGTTACATTGGTGTCGAGGAATGGCACCATATTATTTTCTTCTGTTTCGACAGTAAATTGTAGGTGAGTGTTATATGAGTTGAAAACGTTAAGCGTGTAGTTAATTTTGTCAGCAGGGACTGCACATATGATGGCGTCTACATATTGGTAAATGAAGGGGAACTGGAAGCAGAACCTGGATAGAAGCCAAAGGATATATCCCCCAGCAAGTCTTCAACTGTAACGAGACAGGGCTTTTCTGGAAAAATATGGCAAATAGGATGTACATAACGGCAGAGGAGAATACGATGCCAGGTCACAAACCTATGAAAGATAGATTAATTCTACTACTTTGCGTCAATGCAACAGTAAAATCAAACCTTTACGAAATGTACCATTTCAAAAATCCCAGAGCCTTTAAGTCACATAAGATTTTTAAAGAAAAAACTACCAGTTATGTGGAGGGCGAATAAAGACGTAGGTCGCAAGGAAATTCTTTGTAAAGTAAATAAACCTGGTGTTTGCCCCTTCTGTTAAAAAATATCTACAGCAAAACGACCTACTCATGCAAATCCTTCTTGTCCTCGATAATGCTCTTCTCCCCACCAAATCTCGAAGATGATTTACTCCAAGATTTCATGTTTATAAAGATTCTCTAGTTACCAGCCAATACCACTCCTATCTTGCGACCCGTGGATCAGCAAGTGATTTCTCATTTTAAAAAGTTTTATACCAAACACATATTTTGGAGCTGCTTTGAGGTGATGGATGACACAAACCTTACCCTTAGAGAGTTCTGGAAGGACCACTTTAACATAGTAACATGACTAAGAATTATTAAGCAGGCCTGGCTAGGTGTTACAACAAGGACTTAAGCTCTGCATGAAAGAAGCTGTGGCCTGAGGCTGTACATGAAAAGGCCTGCGAAGGACTGGAACCCGAAGTGTCAGTGGTAGATGAGATTGTTTGTCCTGTAAAATCAATGGGTCTAGAGGTGGATGAAAGAGATGTGAACAAAATATTTGTTTCGAAGCGAAGAGAGAATTGGAAGACGTTGTCTCTATAAGAGATATAACAGAGATCCTGGAAATGTGAAAGAATGTGGTACATAAGTAAAATGTAATAATGGCATGTCTAGCAAAACAGATGGCGTTTTGACAAAATGACATTTTGGCACTGTGTAACACTGCTGTTTTGACGGTTGTAACTGTAGATAGGTAGAAAAGATTAGAATATTAGTATAAGAAGAAGTATTTGCATAATATGTTTAGAACAAGAAAAGTTGGTAAATTGTTCCTGAGAGTAACGAACTATTTAGATTAGATTTTTGTTATTTCAAATCGCCTAGAATGACGTAGATTTTGTGTCCATAAGAAACCGGTAGTTATTTTGATTGTATAATAGGACGAAATAAGGAGACAGAAAAATAGGATCGGCCAAAGGAAGGAGGGGCCAAGAAATGGTGGGAAAGGAAACTGAGGTTTGGATTTGGAAAAATAAATAAAAGTCAAGGAGTTCGGTACAAGATTTAAAAGAGAAAAGATGTGTTTGGTTTCTTTGTCAAATTGTAAAAGAAAAATAAATATTAATTGTTTTTTACCGGTAATATTTGTTAAGTTTTGTGGTACACGGTTCACGAGTGCAAACAGAGATCTCTAAAGCTCACAATTATTGAAAGTTTCTTTAATTGTTTAAATTATTTAAGGATAGACTGTTTATGTCTTTCTTGAGGGGACATCAGATTCGTAGAGTTAAAAGCAGCAGCAGATTGTCAATTTTATTTTCAATAAGAAATAACTTCTTTGGTCAAAGATCGACTTAGCAGGAGAGTACCTAAATCAGGAGGAGATGGAGCCTAAAAAGAAGCAGTTTCAAATTATAAATTACAATTTTTTTAATTTTCAAAAAATTCACAGGGAGTTTAGAGTGGATTAAAAATATTTTATCGGTGATTGAATTGAAATTGTTGCTACATGAAATTGATGAATTTGAAATTTGATAAATTTGTTTTTATTATTCCTTGTGATCTACATATTTGCAAATACAAAAATAAAGATATCGTGCAACAAATGTACCTAAGACAAATCGGGCAATATTTCCAGCAGTTGCAAGAAATAATCTCGTTGTAATATTTGATACAATTGAACAAAGAGTTAATTTAAAGTTTTTATTAAATCTCGGGGGATTTGGCAATAGCGCGCGTTATGTAAAGTAAATGTGTGATAAAGTTTCACCTGTGTTTAGGATTTTATGAAGAAGTAGGAAGAAATTACAATATAAAAAAGAAGAAATTATAATATAAATACAAATTCCTAGAGACTTTTCAGTTACAGCTTCAAATATATGAATTACTCGGTAAATTGTATCAAACCATCGAAGCCAGAGTTTCAGACACTGGGAAACTGATTTATTTAAAAGCATATCAGTATACAGATTGAACGAAATAAATTCGGAACATAGGAATATAATGTATTTCGGCAAAATTCTGCTGTAGGTGGTTGGCCAACAAAATATTGTCAAATAATTATATTATAAAAATCCAATATTTCAGCGAGCTGCTGGATTCTGAACTCATAAAAATTGAAAGCTACACATAAATCTACGATTTATGCTGTCAAACCAGTTATAGTCCAGGAAATGAAGCATTTCACCTCGCAATTTTTTCGTGCTCCCTGGATTTACTTGAAATTTAACAGAAGGTAGGTAATAGCCTAAGGATCAAAATCTATATCGAACCAAAGTCCGCCAAAGCCTAAGGGGTGGTTGCCACCCCATCTCCGGGGTGAAATTTTTTTTTTTACGTTTTAACTACAGGTTTCGATTAAAAAAGTGATTCTAAACAAAAAATGTGCTATACATTTTTTTTATAAAATGATATTTTTCAAGTTATTCACGATTGAAAGTAATAACTTTTAGACGAAAAAATCCACGTTTTTAATCGATTTTTCGCGAATAATTCGAAAATGGTGCATTTTATCAAAAAAATTGTAGAGAACAAATTTGTAGCTTTTAAAAAGACAAATACAATTCATTTTTTAAAATGTTTTTGGGATATAACAGGAACCGAAATACGGCCTATCAATGTTCAACGGTTTTCTTCAAATGCCAAATTTGAAAGATTCAAAATCAAATATCGGGAAAATGATGCATTTTTGGAAGAAAACTCACAAAACCTTTTTTAAAGAGCATAAATAGACCTATCATAAAAAAGACTCTTGCTCAAAAATTGAGTGAGTTATGATGAAAATAAGGTCAATACCTCATTTATTACGAAAAAATCGATGAAAACAACCCCCTAACCACCCCCATAATTAAAATCGATCTTCACCCTTCTGAAATTACCTTTGTACATGTATTGTTAATACGTCCAAGAAGTTTGACCCATTTAAAATTCTTTGTGTTAGAAAAAGTACAGCTTAAAGCGAGAAACGATTTACAATTTCATATTTTTTACCCTTCTTTTTTTAAATATGCCCGAAAATACTGAATATATGAAAAAAATACAAGTTACCAAATTGTAGCTGTTTTAATGACTAAAATTATCCTTCATTTAGATTTGTTGTACAATGAATATTTGGCGAGATATAGCCGTTTAAAGCATCGATTTACGATCAAGCACCATCTTTTTCGAGCCCTTTAAACTCACCTAATTTAAAAACCAAGGGTTCCAAAAAGATTTAATTCACAGATTCTTGTAGCTCTTAAAAACCTCTACAAATCGTTTTTGAAGAAACACTCTATCGTTAAAAATTAAAGGAAATACGTTAAAAAAACCAGTGAATTTTTTTCCGGAAAATTCTATTAGTATAGTACAGCACATTTCGGAGTATAATAATCTACAAAACCGGTATATTAGCTAGTGGGGCGTTATACATTCGAAATTTTAAGCGTTCTTATTTTGAAATCCCATACAACAGAATAAAACATCTGCTCATATGTCTATGGCTTGGCAATGAAAATATTAGAGCAACAGATTGGGGATGGTATTCCAAAGATGGTTTGTTATTACCCGTACGCATGAACAAACAACCTGCACTCGATGAACTTTTGAAAATTATTTTTTTGGCAATGCAAAAAAGGATGCGGTGTTTCATGTGGATGCAGAAAAGTTGGTTTATACTGTAACTCTACTTGTTCTGGGTGCTCAGGTGAAGGGTGCAATAATAGTCCACCAATAATTGAAGATGAGGATGACATAGATCACGATGAAGATGTAATTGATGACTAATAAAATTAATATTATAATTGTTTTACCTATAAATGTAAATATTTTTAACTATTTATGTAAATGTATAAGAATATATGGTGCCTTTTTATGTTGATAAATTTTTTTGTATATAATTCTACTTTTTTCAATTTATATCTTATAAATTAGTTTATAAAAACTGCAATGTTGTAAAGGGTGATTTTCAAAAGTTGAAAAGTTGCAAAATTTTGGCAAAAAAATTGTTTTCACCTATAGCACTCATAACAATTGATTTTTAAGGGTTGAAAATGTATGAATTTGTATTTTAAAGTATAAAAAAAATCAATATTTAACTAATCCAAACCAAATTTCACTTATCTTAAGATTTATAATATTATTTTACAATTTTTGAAAATTAGGGGTAGTTTTCACCCCTAAGAACAATCAGGGTTCATCGGCATGACATAAACTATAAAGCAGAGGGTGAGTTGAGCTTAATTCCAAATTTTTATGCAAATCGTTCCAAGGTGAAATCATTTTCTTCGCATTACTAATTTTTTTATATTAATCTCTAATAAGGGTCGCTTTTTAAGGGTTGAAATATGATGGAACTTTATTTAAAAGCACGAAACTATCATTATTTAATTAATTCAAACCAAATTTTACCCATATTTAGGTTTAATATGTTATTTCATAATTTTTGACAATAAGGGTAGTTTTCACCCCTTAGAACAATCAGGGTTCATCCACATGACATAAACTATAAAGCAGCGGGTGAATTGAGCTTAAATCCAAATTTTTATCCAAATCGATCCAAGGCGAAATCATTTTTTTAGAATTAGTAATTTTTTTACATTAATCTCTAACAAGGGTTGCTTTTTAAGGGTTGAAATATGATGGAACTCTATTCAAAAGTATAAAATAATCATTATTTAATTAATTCAAACCAAATCTTACCCATATTCAGGTTTAATATGTTATTTTATAATTTTTGACAATTAGGGGTAGTTTTCACTCCTAATACCCTTCAGCGCACTTCGGTTCGATATAAATTTGGATCCTTGGGCTATCACCTACCTTCTGTTAAAATTTCAACTGGATACATGCAGGACGAAAAAATTGCGAGGTTTTAACTATTTTCGAGGTTCATTTCCTGAACTATCATCGTTTCCTTAGACAAATCCGTCTTACGCAAACAACATTGTTGTGAGACAGATAGTTGAACGATATTTTATACAATGTCTATACCCAGGTATGGATTTATTTTTGTCCGAGTTTTATATTGGTCCACTATTTCAAATGCAGTTCAAACACACATGTATTAAATTGTATGTTCCGTTTTAATTTGGTTCAATCTGTATATACTTTTTCTACTCTCTTACTAGTAAATTGTATATTACCTACTATTTGGATGCTAAGTAAATGCATCATAACTGATACTGACACGTAATGACTAGCACGTAATAAAAAAAATTACGCTTCAGTTTTATAAAAATCTTAAGATCAAGGCAATTTTTTTTTTTTTTTTTTTTTTTTAATGGCCTTGGCATAGCCAATTGACCAGACTGTTTTGTAATTTGTATTCACAGAACAACAATCAGAGTTCGAGTTAGTACTAAATGTAAGTTAAAAATAAATTAAATAATTGATTGTTTTGATTTTTCTTTTTTTTTTTTGTTTCTCACGTTTTGACAAAGAAAATGAAGAACTGTGTAATATTTACAGACAGTAAAAGTGCAGTAGAAAGATTATGTGAAACAAATAAATCCAAGCAATTGACTCATCTTGATATAGAGATATTAAAATTGTACTACGAGGTTTCAAAGCTCGGAGGAGAAGTTATTATCGCATGGATCAAAGGCCATTCTGGGATAAAGGGAAATATAATAGCAGATGTATTGGCAAAAGAAGCATTATCAAGCGGAGAAACCATAGTCAACAATATTCTACCGGTGTTAGATATAGATGTATATAGTAAACAACGGCTTAAATTAAAATGGCAAGCCAATTATGCGGAATCCGAAAGACAGTCATCATTTAAATATTGGCAACCCACACTTCTTAAAAAAAGGTGGTTTCATTCAGAGTCCAACAGAAGTTTTATTAAAACTATTAATAGGCTAAGGTCAAATCATGCTCTAACACCTTCAAGAATGTACAAAATGGATCTAGCAACACTCCAAACTGTACTTGTGGTAAATATGGAGATTTAACACATATCCTATTAGAATGTGGAAACCAACAAGGGAATATTACATGTTTTTATGAAAACTTACGAAAACTAAATGTGTGTTTCCCATTTCACATAAATGAATTAATTTTCTCTGGAAACTTAGAAATTTATAATTGTATTTATCAGTTAATAAGAAATTGTAAATATAAACTTTAAACAATATAATGTACTAACCCTAGAATTAAGATAAAATTTGTAAGCAATTTGCGAACATATCAATCATGTAATAAACCTTTTAATACGAAAAAAATGAAAAAAAAAATGCAAAAAAAGAGACAAAAAAAAACAAATAAATAAAAAAATAGGCCAAACAAATTAATATAAAAAAAGACCAAAACAAAAAAAAAATATATATATATATATATACATATTACATACAATATCAAAAAAGTAATACAAGGAAATAAAAAAAAATCAAATAAAAAAAAAATATAAAAAATAAAAAAAAAAATATAAAAAATCACAAACAAAGATCAAGGCAATTGTGGTTATGATAATATATTACTAGTACTTCTGGTTGAAATTTGTACAACAATTTCCCAATCAGAATTCGAATTGATAGTGTGCTTTTACGATTAATAAATAGCAGTTATAATTAATCTATTAGTAGAATTATTAATAATTAAATGAAAGGTCTTTATATCTTGTTTTCTATTATTAAAATTATTCCTTTAAAAAATTTGTACTCCACCACTGTTCGAATGAAAAAATAGATCGCAACATCACCTATGGAGCTCTCAAGAGCCTTTTAAAAGTGTGACCTTTCGCGTTGGATTGTTGACTAACAAGAAACTTTGTATTTTATGTTTTGTACGACCAAAGTTAAATTTGGTTTCGATCACTTATTGGCTCCTATCAAATTGAGCCGTTAGCTTTGAGGGAGTTCTTTTGAACGTTGCGTCTTTTTGCTTACAGATTATATCGAAATTAAGTTTTCAAAATCGAGTTTTTTAAAAAATACATTAAAGTTTTGTTATTTAAAAATGAAAGTATCTAAACATTATTGAGTTATCAAAAAGTTGTTTTCATATAAAACTTTGTAAAACTTTTAATCAGTGTACAACTTTTGTGGTGTCTTGATTGCAGTCCTCAGATTATAACGTGAAAAATAATAACATAAAATGTAAATCATAGTTTGAAAAGTCGGCTTTTATACCTTTTGATGGCAGCTTGCAATTAAACCCCACGTGTATGATTAAATTAAACAATCTTGGGTTCTATTGGTACAGATTTACTGATAAAAGGTTATTAGCTGTGTACTTAAGGTACCAATGAGACTGCTTTCCAAGGGGCTTAAATCTAGCCCAATTAGTATAAAAGAGAGAAGTGATTTTAACACATTTATTCTAAATATAAACTTAACAAAGAGATACGTAAATATATATATATATATATATATATATATATATATATATATATATATATATATATATATATATATTGTTATGCTATTTAAATTGTATTATATTGCTTATTTAGAAAAATTCCTGTCTATATTTATTACATGATCTAATCTCCAATTAATCACAATAAATCAGCATTATTAATTACAATCTCAGGCTATTTAACTTGTACTATTTACCTTTGATCGTGGATTCAAAATATTTTCCAATTGGCTTCCTAATTGGGATAGGTAATGTGACCTGAATAAAATACATAGAATTTCAACTTTCAACTGACATCATGTGAGATGTCCTTTATTTTAATGAAATTTTATATAACAATCAATCCTGTAATATTTGCAATATACTAATTTTAAATATATGAGAAGTTATTTTCTATCATGGACCCAAATGTTATTTTACATTGATTTTTAATATGTGTTATAACTAAGCTCTTTTTATAATTTTTTTTTAATGATCGCAAAATTAACTGTCTCTATTATTTATTCAATTTATTTAATTAATAAATGAAAACCACACTCCTGCTCTAATGAAAATTGACTGACCTTTCTTTCTCTGCCGTTGCAATTCTATGGCCACGCCAAATAAAAAAAAAAACCTTTCTCTGCTTCTGCTCCTATTGTGGTCCAGATGACGTACACCTTTCTCCTATCTGTCCTTGTATCTGCAACCCAACAACTCGTGTTATTCTATGCAGCCTCCTTTTGAGCCAATCTCCGCGCCTGTTTATAACTCCAAATGTTTCCGGCTTCGTCTGATATTAATATTCTTATACCCTTTGGTTTTTCTATCTCTCTGTACCCCGTTCCTCACACTGATCAGCTTTTACACAGCAAATAAACACAGCCAGTAAATTACGTCTTCGGGACTTCAAACAAATACAAATCACAAAGCTCCTTCCTTCTTGGATGACGAAAACTGACTAACTTTTTTCCTCTCTCCTATCTCATAGCCAAAACCACCACCTCCTTGCAATCAAAAATTGACCAATAAAAATCATCCACCTCTGTGACGTATATCGTTACCAACCAACTCTCTCTATAAAACGTCATTCGGGTAATTCCAGAAAACAACATTCTTTAATTATTCTAACTAAATCTATCTGCTTTACAAATATTTCTTACTAATAGCTACAAAAATACCTGTTTCTCAATTCAATGTTTTTTGTTAATAAACTTCTACAGATATAATCTTTCGTGGAGAAAAACCACGCAAATCCCGGTCTATTGTTTAAACACTTTCTATATACACTTTCATTCCGGGTAAAATCCATTCCACAATAACCGACTTATTTAAATTTCTTATCGATAATATTTGAAAGTCTTGTCTATAAGGCCTAATGAACAATTCTTCGAACAACTTAAATACATATTTTGTCTTATACAGGATGTTTGAAAATTTATATGCCCGTGTCTTTATGAAATATCAATAATTTTAATTTTTATTTAAGTAATAAAATTTGTATATCGGTTTTTTATTGCTTATGGACATTCAAAAGCACAACAATATATTACTGTGATATTAAAGATCTGAGGTGCGCCAAGCAATTAATTAGCTAATTAATTAATCAATTATCAATTATTTCAGGGTTATACTCATGCTTCAATATCTATGCTTTACATATTATAGGTAAGGTCCAAAGAATACCGGAATAATAAAAAACATACATGATAAAACTTTATCTATTGAAATAAAAATATATTGAAATAAAATTCACACTCAAATATCTTCAATAAAAAATATCTCATATAATGATTATCCAAATTTTGTTCTACGTACGTGAAACTTCAAAATTTATGGTACATACAATATAAATTTAAATCTCAAATCAGAATTGTTGTTCTAAATCTCCTGATCAAAATATTCCTATCTTTTCTAAAGCAATTGTTAAAACAAATGTGTTGTTAATAAAGAAAAACTGATGAATAGTAAAATTCTAAAACTATAGTAAAAACTATCTCTCGGATGATGAGTTGTTTAATTCCTTGTTCCTTGTAGCCTACACTATCTATTCTTAGCAGTCCCCTAGGTAATCAGCAATCTTACAACAAATTGTTGCGAGCCTATCGTATTTAATGATCTCCTTCAAATGCACGTATCGTTCAAATTATGCTAGCCTCTTCTCCTCTCGATAAACTGAATCTCTCGTTCTGGCCTGAACAGTGACTTTTGGAATATAAGTAGAAAATATAACTTACAATATTTTACTGGATCAGCTTCTGTCAGATACACTAACTCCACGAAAAACTCACAAACATTCACTTCTACTGCTTCCTACCTCTGGAGAACCACCAGAGAACAACGACTGTTCGCCTTGTACCCTTATCATGACAAACCAACTGATTATGTCTTTTCCCTCAAAAATCTAGCTAACTCTCATTCTTACAAACCATCCCACTTTTTTTAATCTCCTCCAATCAAAGCTCGTCATACGTACCCCCATCTCTTCATTCAGATGACAAACAACAATTTTTACCTACAATTATAAATTTCCTAAAAACTATTGACATGCTAATCGGTTTCTACAAATTCTTAAGAACTAACAGAGAAATATATTTCCTAAATATTCATTCTTTTGTCTTATCCACTGTACAAGTCCATTTGGAAAACCCGCTCGCCTTGTTTATGGTTTCACTAATTGCACTCATGTCACTCAAATATGTTTTACAAAAGAAATAATTTATGCATATCTTTAAAGTTTTGTTTGCTACAGGTAATCCAGGATAATGGACTTTCATTTCTTCGAAATATCTTTTATAGCTTATTGGTCGAATTATTTGAATTATTATATACAAAATATAATAATTCAAATAATTTAATTTTCATTTTCTCTGTTACAGAACAACATCAACATAAAACCAAAAATTATATGTTCCTGTTGAATTTCAAACTTTACTACGAATACATTACATAGCCGTCTTTCTTATCAAGATTCAACCAGTTGACCCACAAGTAACATTTATATGTATACTGACCATATAATCTCTAATCTATTTCACCGCTGTGTAATATATTCTAGACACACATTAATCATTTATTCGTCCAGCTAATGGTATTATAATTGAATATCATGACAAACCGTAAGAGTAGTAATTTTAAATTAATGTAAAAGTATGCTACTGGCGTTTTGAGTAACTCACGTTTTAGTTACGTAACTGTGTTGACTTTATAATATAATAAATAATAACAAAGCACAAAACTGTACCTAAAGAGATGGAAGAAGTCGTCCGAACACAGTAAAATCAAACATTAACAAAATAAACATGTTTTCCTTGAAGGTACTTATTATAGTATGGTTTAGAAGTATTCAAATACAAATAGTTTACAGATTTTAAAATATTTATTAATAATGGAAGCCCTCAATTCACTGCACTCTGATTTCTGATAAAAATTTCTGATAAAAAAAGCGTGCGGTTAATTTAACGGGTAATTAATTTAATAATAAATTAAACATAATGCCTCGTCATAAAACATAATTAAGAATTTATAAATATGACTGAATTTATCATTTGCTTTTTTATGAAAAGGAGGGAAAAAATCGACATTAATAAACTAAAAGATCCCGACATTGAGAATGTATACAGGCAGCAAATAGAAGATCAAATAAAACAGAAAACTTAGAAAAAGAAGAAGGCATTAACCAACTATGGGCAAATGTACGATGGGCAAATGTATATTATGCTACAGAAATCGGTTGAAATATTCATATGGATGAGTGCAAAATGGCCACAAATAAACATTACGCAGCAAATCAAAAAACCATCGACGCAGGTTTTACATGGAGGACCCAGAAGAGGTCTTAAAGGAGAGTAAAAACGTATCCATCGACGTAAGAGGAGGGACTGCGAACAGAAAACTCTCAATGAGCTCCAAAGTTTATTCGATAAAAATGAAACAAGGAAATACAGCTGTCGATAATTTAAACCACGATTAACAATTTGTAAAAACACTAATGGGGAAATTCTACATGATAAAAACTCAGTTCTTAACAGATGGAACAACATTTCAACGAACATCTAAATATAAACGATATTGAAGGAGGTCACAACATAGACAATCAACAAAATCTACTACGTCAACTACTCAGTGAAGACCCAACAAGAGAAGAAGTGTCAAATGCCATCGTAACACTCAAGGAAAATAAAGCCCCAGAAATCAATGAAATATGTTCGGAAATGTATAAATAGGTGGTAATCAACTTTTTGCAGCAATCTATAAACTAATAGTATTTATATGGCAGCATGAAGTGATACCAGAAGAGTGCCTAGTGGAAATAATATGTCAGTTGTATTAAAAGTGTGTACCAACTGGAGTATAAAACTATAGAGGCATTACTCTGTTAGCATCTGCGTATAAAATCTATGGCAATGTATTGTTCCAGCCACCTTAAGGAACACCTTTCAACTTAAAATTTTAAAGAAGGATATTTGCAACCATTATGGAAAACTAAATTTTCTAAACTATAAGCTTAAGGTAACATATGATTTTTTCTTGAATCCATAGGTTTTGATAACTTAAGTAACCTTCTGAATGATGTTCAGGACAAAATGGACGGTGTAACCTCTATTAAATTCAGTAGACTTAAATCTAAACTCAATAAACTTATTATTAATGCATCTAATTCACAAAACAATAACAGTTAAGAACAAAACTAAATCCTCTAATTTTCAATTTCACCCTACCCTCAAAAATTTATCTTCACTAATCTTTAATAAAAATGAACTCAACTTATTGAATCTAGGTCTCAAATACTCCATTTCGAGGAAGGTTTCTGAAAAGGACCTTCAGAGTCTCTCCATTGAGCTAGATGTTATCATCCAAAATCTCTCAATCCCTCTAAATAAAAAAACTTCAATTAGAAACTCTTGCTATAAAACTATCTATAAATTCAAAAACAAAAATTTTCCATCATTTTCTTCTTCTTTCAATAACTCTACTCCCAACACTTCATCGAACATATCAAACAACTCATTATCCATCAACCTACCTTCTACTTCTCAAAATTACTCATTCAATGTTTCTTTTCCACAATTTTCAGACAAAAAACAAAAAGACCAACTCCAAATCCTCAAGTCTATCCAAAACAAAATTAAATCCCATAATCTTATTATTAGCAAAGCAGACAAAGGCAATTGCCTAGTCATTCTAGATCAAAATTTATATATCGAAAAGGTCACTACATTCCTTTCCGATAACAATTTCACTCTACTACCGAAGATCCAACAAAAAAATTCATTAACAAAATCAAAGCCACCAATAAACTTTTCACAGAATTTCTTTCAGAACACGATGCTCCATGTTATAAAATACCTAGTAACCCATTAACACCCAGATTGTATGGTTTACCTAAGATACACAAAGAGGGCATTCCCACTCGTCCCGTTGTTAGTTTCATAAACACGCCAGTTTCTATCTTGTCAAAATTCATATTGAATCTCATTAACAACATGACCAACTTCACTCCTAGTTTTTCAGTCAAAAACACCATTCATCTAGTCAACAACCTCCAACAAATAAATCTTCATCCTAACATCACAATGCTGTCATTCGATGTCAGCAACCTGTTTACTTCAGTGCCCAAACAAGAAGCTATTAATCTGGTCTACTCTCTTCTACGAGCAAATTCTATCACTATGCCTGCCACTAATTCAATTATTACAAACTTATCTAGCTCAAGACTTTTTTATTTTCAATAGTACATTTTACAGACAACCTGATGGCTTAACCATGGGCAGTTGCCTTTCCCCTCTCCTAGCTGATATATTTATAGATCACTTAGAATCCACACACATTATGAAAAATCCTGAAATTCTCCATTGGTTTCGATATGTTGATAACTGTTTAGTCTTCATATCAGGTAACTCAAATTCAGCTGATCTCTCTAAAATAAATCAAATCCACCCAAACGAAAAGTTCACTGTGAAACTAGAGTCGTCTCAATCTATTAATTTTCTTGACCTTACCATTACCAGATTAAACAACCATTTCGATTTCAGTATCTATAGGAAACCTACACAAACCGACCATATCATACCTTTATCCTTCAACCACCCAATGTCACACAAATATGCAGCCTTCCATAGTTACATTCATCGCCTATTAACAATCCCACTATCACAATCCAACTACCATGCAGAACTCAATATTCTAAAGCAAATAGCATCCAACAATGGGTATGACCCCAACCTCATTAATAAACTAATACATAAGAGACAACTCAAATCATTGAGAGAGACTGCGTTCCCCAGAGACTTGACCATCAAACCTAATTATGCTTCTTTACCATACCTTGAAGAACGTCTTTCTGGAGATATCAGATATATCCTAAAAAGATCTGTTGAGAAAAGCCACATTTCGTTTAAAGTTCTGAACAATCTAGGAAAATGTTTAACTAATTCAAAAGATCCTATAAACTACATGGATCGTAGTGATGTTTACAAATTGCAGTGCTCTGATTCTGATGCTACATATATAGGTAGAACCTTCTTCTTCTTCTTCTTCTTTTGCCCTTTAATTCGTCCAATTTTGAACATAGGCTTCCCCCAGTTTCCTCCATTCGCTTCTGTTTTGTGCTTTCTGTTTCCAGTGTATTCCTCCTATCTTTCTAATGTCATCTCCCCATCTCATCTGGGGTCGTCCTCTTGCTCTCTTTCCTGTCCATGGTCTCCAATGTTGTATCGTGTTGTTCCACCTATTGTCTGTTTGTCTGGCGTTATGACCTGCGAAACTCCATTTTAGCCTGGCTATATGTTGACCTGCGTCTTTGACTTTTGTTTTGTTTCTTATCCAGATGTTTTGCTTCTTGTCTTTTAATTTTACTCCCAACATTGCTCTCTCCATGGCTCTTTGTGTCTTCACTATCTTATCCATGTTTGCTTTGGTCAGAGTCCATGTTTGGCATGCGTATGTGAGAATTGGGAGTATGCACTGGTCAAACACTCTTGTTTTTAAGTACTGTTGTATTTTCTTATTCTTTAGGACCCATTTTAATTTCCCAAATCCTGCCCAGGCTAATCTGACTCTTCTTTTTACCTCCGCTGTTTGGTTTTCCTTATTTATTTTTATTATCTGTCCCAAATATATATAATCATTAACCGCTTCTATTGTGATTCCATTTAGTATTACGTTTCTATTATCTTGTGTGTTTGTCATTGTTTTCGTTTTGGTAAGATTCATTTTTAGGCCTATTTGTTCAGATTCCTTGGCTAGTTCGGTTAGCATAGTTTGTAGTTCTTCAAAACTTGATGTTATTATTACTACATCGTCTGCATATCTTAGATGGTTTAGTTTCCTTCCATTTATGTTTATTCCCATGTTTGTCCATTCCATTGTTTTGAAAACATCTTCCAGTGCTAATGTAAATAATTTAGGAGAAATAACATCGCCCTGTCGCACTCCTCTGTTAATTGGTATAGGTTTTGTGTTTTCTTCCAATTGTACTGTCATTGTTGCTTTCTTATATATATTGTGTATTAGCATTCTGTATCTGGAATCTATTCTACAGTTGTTTATAGCTCTTTCTATTGCCCACATTTCCACACTATCAAAAGCTTTCTCATAGTCAACGAATGCTAAATGCAGATCTAAATGATATTCGTTAGCTTTCTCTATCAGTGTCCTAATTGTTAAAAGATGGTCAGTGACCATCTTTTTTATAGGTAGAACCTGTAGATCACTAATTTCCCGTTCCATAGAACACACTAAAAAAGAGAACACTTCCACCTTCTCGCAACATCTCGCACAACATAAACACACCCTCAACATCCCAGAAGACGTCTCTTTGTTACATAATATCCCTCAAAATTTTTTTCTAAAATTAGATCTTTATGAAGACTTGGAAATAGTCAAAGAAAAGCAAAGAAGCCTCAATTGCGTTAATCGCCATGTATCTTTTAACCGTAATTTTCAATCCTTACATCGACAACTCTTCTCATAGTCCACGTTTTTCAATTTTTGCCCCACCTTCTGTGCCCGACCTTCCTATTCAAGCGTCAACACCTTTAACCCTATACATTAATTGTGATTCTTTAAACAACCATTCCTACACTATCATCACACACCCCCTCCTAAATTTTCCGACCCTATTGTTAACTTCAGAACCACCCACATCCATCATACCACACTATTTCATCATTTTCTCCACTCTTCACGTCTACATCACGTTCCAGTCCATCCTTCTTTCTTTCATTATTTCTTGGTCAATTAATATATCAAACATGTACTCATTAATTTTAAGCTCAGTAACCATTTAAACATTATCTACCAATTTATCAGAATTCATTATTTCCCCCTTTACAAAAAAAATCCTAATTAACCATCGCTCCCTTTCTCTTGGTCAACAACTTAGTAGCACAACCACACATCAAATTTCAGGTTTTATAAACCGAATTTAATACAACCAAAATAGATTTTGTTCAGGGTGCTAGATGCTTTCAGCATGAAGATCCTGTATTATCTCTAATTGTTGATTAACTCTGTCTCTCCTATAACCCTCCCCTTCTTTTTCAGTCATTTCCTTTACTTTTATTCATATCAAGTCTCTGAGCAGCTCAGCCTTTTTAATTTTAAATTAAATCCCATAGGTTATAACTTCAATTTCTTCAGCCGTAAGATTTCTAACCCCTTTTTCAATTTATTAGAATTACTTTTATTAACTTTTTCACCATACGAGCAGTCTTAAACAATGTCATTTAAATACGAGGTCTTATAGCTTCAAATATATAGTATTCAATTTTACCTTTTCCTAGATGTGATAAACATAAACATTTTTATATATCTAAGCTAATCTAACACAAATTACACTTTTCAGATCACACTCCATACGACAAAGAGTACCATAGGTTGCCTAATGCACACGTCATTCTCTTAAACATGACCTTTAACACCATCGGTAATTTCACATCTTTTATATCCAAAATTAAATAAACAAAAAGTTTTTAAGTCCCAACACCTGGATTGCTCTTATTATTTTTTAACATCATCAAAATTTTTTGAATCTTTTGGCTGTATTAATACTATGTATAACTAATATAGTTTCATGTTACATTGACATTTTGTTTTCGACACCGTTCATAGGTATCTTGTCAATCAGTTACTTTTTTTTGGCAATGTATTATTTGAAAAACTTAAACATTTTACAAAAGATATTGTTGCTCAATATCAATGCGGATTTACTGCTGGAAAGTCAACTACAAATCAAATTCAAGCACGTAGGCAGATTCTAAAAAAGTCACTACAATATAACACAGATACACATCAATGCGTCGTCGACTTCAAAGCAGCCTATAAGAGTGTGAAAAGAACTGCATTATATAATGCAATTGTAGACTTTGGAATCCCACCTAAATCAGTTAAATTGACCCAACTAACAATGCAAAGCGTAAGTTTATGCGTGAGAATTTAAGGAAAAATTTCTATGTTCTTTAATATGAATAATGGTTAAGACAAGCCCTCTGGCATGTCTCCTTTTCCATATTGCCTTGGAAAAGGCAATCAGACAGTTAAATATTAGAATAAATGGAACTATTTTAAATAGATCGACGCAAATTCTCGTATTCGCTGACGATATAGTTATAGTGGGCAGAAGTATAAGAGACATGGTGCAGTGTTTTACAAGGCTTGCGGACGCGTCAAGTAAATTAGGACTTAAACGACGAAATAATCAAATACAGTGCGTTAAGTTTTGGATTATAGGTATACACTCTATAAATGGCAACACTGTGCGTCGTCAACTTGCACTACATATCTGCATAGTATAAAAAAGAAATCTGCTTCGTTGACTCGTCGTTGCACGTCGCCCGTCGGCAAATTTGTCATATTGTCATTATACCGTGGTTGTTTAAAGGTATAACAGCGTAGAGTGTTAATTTATTTTTGTAAACATGTCTGTTTATATGGCCGCGGAAAAAGCTCAAATAATAAAATGGTTTTATGGTGGCAATTCTGCGCAACAGTGTGTAGATTTATTTCTGTGTTTTTTGAGGGAAGACCAATTCCTTGTGTACAGTCAATTTATAATATTGTTAAAAATTTTGAGAGTTGTTATTGCCTCAAAAATTGCAGAAAATGTCACGCTCGAGAAGTGTTACCAGAAAAAGTTGAGGAAAGAGAACACCGGGATACACAAATTTGTGCAACAATCGAGGTAGATTCAACACGTTCAAGTAGAAGCGTTGCTAGAGAGTTAGATGTTAGCAATGTTACTGTAACGAAAGTATTGAAAAAGCACGGTTACAAGAATTTTAAATATTCGAAAACGCAGCAGCTTTATCCAGATGATTACTTTCGAAGAATGGAGTTTTGTTAAACTCTAATAACGAAGGCTAATAGTGAACCAAATTTTATTAAAAACATTTTATTCACTGATGAATCTTCTGTTTCATTAGTAGGGAGACACAATCCTTCCATTACGAGGTATTGGGCGCGGGAAAACCAGCACAGAAGTGTTGTTTACCGAACTCAACGTCCTCAAAAAGTTAACGTCTGGACTGGCATTTTAGGAGACCACATAATAGGTCCATTTTTTATTGAGGGCAACTTGAATAGTAGAGTATACCTCGATTTGTTACAGAATCATGTTCTTCCCGCTATTTTCAATCTTCCTGATGTAAATCTGGAGAATGTTTGGTTTCATCAAGACGGCTGTTCAGTTCACAACGCTCGAATTATTAGGGAGTATTTAAACAATACTTTCCCGAATCGAGTTATCAGTGGAACAGGCGATACTAAGTGGCCTGCGCGATCTCCAGATTTTACACCCATGGACTTCTTTTTTTGGGGACATTTAAAAAGCATTATCTACGCTCATCCTGAGGCTAGAGCCCAAAATTTGGATGAATTAAAAAATCGAATAAGAGAAGTCTCCAATTCTGTTACAGCAGAAACTCTTTCATCTGTTCGCAGAAGTTTTTATGACAGATTGGGGTACTGTTCAGCCGTAGAAGGTCAACTATTTGAACCATTTCTGTAGGTCATAAAGAATTATTTTTTATTTTATTAGGAATAATATTTTAATTTTCAATAAGAGTCTATTTTTTATTTTATCTTTTTAAAGAAATACGCTTTTATTTTTAATTCAACCACAAAAAAATTTTCACATTAATAAAAATCGATAGCAATGCATCTAATCGATTAGGTCAGTGCATTTTTATCGAATTTCCTACTATTAAAATCGGCTTTACGTAATGAAACATGAAATCGGACGACAGAGAAGTACATCCCTAACGTTGTTGTGAGTTACTAAACTAAAATAAATGATTTTATGTCGGTGTAGATTTTCGGGTCGGAGAACGAACATTTGCAACGTTGCCGATTTTAGCGCTCCGTATAGTGTGCAATACCTAATCAAAAACTTAACGCACTGTATATGTTGGTTTCTTTCTCTGTTCTCTGGTCAATTATTCCATATTGCAGAAGATCGAGAAGCCTTCGCAATGGTGATCGCCAACGTCGGATAGTTCAGATATGGCACACGAAGAAGAAGAAGCTGTTGGTTTCTAAAAACCCCTAAAATATACAAAGAATTCAAATTAACAAAAATATCTTTGAACAAGTCAAAGAATTCACATATCTTGGAACGCTAGTAAACGCAACAAACACGACAAGCGATAAAATGAAAAGACGTATAGTAATAGCAAACAGAACTGTTCACGGTCTCCAGAAACATTTAAAAAATAAAAATATAAAACATGCAGTAAAGCTCAACATGTACAAGACATTAATAAGATCGGTTTTGATATGAGGCTAAAACGTTAACCTTATCTCAAAATGATGAAAGACTTATTAACTTATGATATTGTAATATTATATTTAGAGGTTATAGACAGCTTTTGTACCTACTTGTTAATTCATTCAAGCCATTTATTTAGTTCCACGTAATTTTTTAAAGGTTAATGAAAAGGGCCGTAACTCAATAAAAATTGTTTTTTGAAAAAAGTGATGAGGCAAATTTTTTTTAAAATAATGTGTTAAACTAATGATGACACAGAATTCATTTGATTTGAACGTACTCAAAATTTGGAGGGATTTAGAGCTGCACGAAAAATACTTTCAGAACAAGAAAGTAACGTGTCCATTTTTATTACAAAATGTCAAGTAGTTTAGGGGATAAAGCAAAAATAACAATTTTTATTTTGTAACTTCAAAGGACTGAAACTTTTTTTATGTGCTCTTTTGTACTAAGGGAAGTTGGATTTAATCAATTTATTTTTGACCTAGGAATGCGTGATTTAATTTATGATATACCTTTTTGAAACACCCTGTATTTAAATGTCGTTACATGCATGCTATTGATCTACCCTTATCTTGAATGCGCGAATGTATTTTTTGACAGTTTTCCTTCGTGTACACTCGATTTATAAAAAATGTGTTTTTACTGTTTTAATTTTGTTTCTTTAGTTTCATTATCGACATTAACATCAGCATATTGAACGAGTTTCTCCGTTATCGCGACTAATGTTGACGGAAACAACAATACCCTTAGTTTCGGTTGATTTTTCCAGAAGCATAAATAAGAGGCCTTTATAAAATGGGCTGACGTTTCATTTTATTATGAATGCAGTCTGCAGAAAACAAGTTTTAACCAAATTCAATGAGGTTTCCAGTATGAAAACTACACGGCTGCATTTGTTGTAACAATAATATTGAGTTAAAAACTTTTAATGCGGTTTCCAGGCGTAGACAATCAAATTTGATAATGTAGCATTCTAAACACGAGCGAACGTGCTGAAAACTAGAAATTTTTGGAAAGTTAGCGTTTCTGATTTAGGCAATATCGCGACGTTTATTACATTATAAATGAAAAAAGTTTAGAAGGTCCGCAAAGCAGGTGTTTAAATTCAAATAGTGGATTAGAGTTACTTTAAGTTACTTAATGGACTTTTTTATATTACTTGCTACTTGTGCATTGTATAAATGCTATGTCTTATAATACATTTTACGTAATAATGATAAAGTTGAAACAATAATCTTGATCAAACGACAAAATTAAAATGATTACATTTTCGGGCTAAAGACTGGGTAAAATGTGAAGAGTTGATAGTAGTTTATCAGTATAGTAGATATTGTAAAAAAATAACGGCTCACCATAACGACAATTATAAACAGGGATAAAAGAATTTAATCCAAAGATGAAATTAGACGAGCCCCATTCATCATCAGATTATCAAATACAAGATCCAAAGAAATATGTAGAGTATCGAAGAAAATTTGGTTAAGTAAATATTTGCAGATTCTATTGTTGGGAGTGTATCGAAAACAAGAAAAATATAAATTTGATATATTTAGTAGGAACTGGGAATTCTACTTATCTGTTTGAAATACTTAAAGATAATTTATTAATAATAGAGAGGAGAAGGAGAATTTATATGTTTGACGGATGTTTTGAAGCAGAAGAAAAGAAAATCGTTTGATGTCCGTGAAAGGTAAAACATCCAATCCTGACCCTACGAGGGTATTCCGTGCCGGTAGTTTTAAACGGTGAAAAAGTAATTTATACAAGTAAAAGTAATTTGTTCGAAAGTATTTTAGTGGCTTTACCATGAATACCCATATAGAGAAGTGCAGAGTGCAGTGCACATTGTTTTGGCATCGGCAACATGACGGTTGAGCTATTTGATCCATCCAATCACCATGCAACAACAATACTGAAAGTACTGATATATGTATATATAACATCAAATGTTTAGTAATTAAACTTGAGAAGTCGCTGGTTTAAATTATATTGAATAAATAATTATAACGAAAACAATGTGATATTGTTGATACATAAAATTGGTGAAAATAGCAATTATAAATTGTAAAAGTAGAAATAAATTAGAAATAAACTGGTTTACTCATTATCAATGTTTTATACAAGAATAGACCTAACCTTTGGTTTTATTGATGAATTCGTACCAAGCTGTAGAGTTGGTCACTGGGCATGAGGAGTTGGTCGTGATACCGACGCTAGCGTCGCCGTCCCGAGGCTTAGCACGAGAACCGTTGGAAACTAGATGCGTGTCGATCGATCGTTGTCTGACGAAGAAGTGGCCCAATTCTGCGTACGTTAACATGATAAATGAGAGCCAGTTTGAGTTTTACGAACTCACAGGAAATAATATATTTTAAAAGATTGAAATACAGCACCCAAATTAGGTCATATTACAGTACCGTAATAGCAAAAATATTAACTGTAAAAATATAAAATGAATGCGCAAATACTTTCTCAAACATTCTCCCGCTCCAAAAACGAATGTTTTTAAGAACAGCTAAAAGTATAAGTATAAAGAATAGACATGAGAAGCTAGATATACTAAATAAGAACTAAGTAAGAATAAAATATAAACTAACAAATAAGCGGCGGTCATATTTTGACCACAGAACATTGTTGGATCCATCTGAAACTGTGCTCAGATTAACAACGCGTACAATGTCATCAATTCGAAAAGAATAGCGTCGAATCGGTAGAATTTTTCGATCGGCTAAACTAAAAAGATTGTGTCAAACACAATAGCGTTGGCCCCTTTTCCTATAAAAATTCCATGAAGTGCGCAAAAAACAAGAAGAAGAACAGCGACGAAATCTCGGCGTGGTGTCGCATTTTAAGTCTGCAATGACAGCCGAGAAGTAATGATATTTCAACGAGATCCACGGTAGGAAAATGCCAGTTTGGTGAAAATTGTAATAATTGTGCCGGTGATAAAACGCGACTAACACAATCAGAGAGGTGTTGATTAGAATGCATATAATGCCGAGTAGAGGGTGGTATCAGTTCTTGTATGTGTTTAATACGATTGACAATTTATGGGTAGAAAAATTAGCTCAAGAGAGCGCAAGCGTAGAGTCTGATCAAATATCGGAGGATCGGAAGGGAAACCCTATGACAAAGGTGACTTGATCAGCCAGCACTATAGCTGCCAAGAGTTCCAATCTTGTCGAGACAGAGCGAGCATGAAAATTGGACTAGACTCGTTGACAAATGTGACTAGATCAGTCAGCCGTATAGCTGCCAAGAGTTCCGATCCTGCGATAGATGTTCGTGTATAGAACTAGCACCAGAAATGTAACACATACAAAATACAGAGGTCAGATGTATCTGTTCAATGTTCCATCATCCCAGACTACATCAAAGTACCACAACGGTTGTAGAAGACGTTTGACTAGCAAAAATACATGGAAAAGGAATAAAAACAAGAGGATAGCAACAAAAATACGACTGATTTACGAACGAATAGCCCGCATTGTACAGGGTTTGTCAAAGGGACGAGAAGCATGAGAAAAGAAGTCAGTCGTAGGATTCTATTTTAGGCCTAGTACCGTAAAAATGAAAAGTTCCTCTGTGTTAACGAACAACATGTCAAAATGTCTAAGCCAAAGACTTACAAATGAATAAAAATAATTGCTGACACAATGTTGCTTTGTCTAGCGAAAAATAAATATGGTTGCTGACACAATGTTGCATTTCCTAGCGAAAAATAAAGCGAGCTTTAGAAGCTAAGCGATTGCTCACTGCAGAAGCTGAGTAGATCAAAGAAAATCACTCGAAGCGTGATTATGACGTAGGTCCGTCGAGATGGCTGCTGGCCCACTGCCTAGCGAAAACCATCGAGCAATAAAAACTAAGCGTTACTCTTGTAGAGTTTGTAAGCGAAACAAAACGCGAGGCCGTGATTCGCAAAACCGTGTTTGTCGTTTCGAATGAGGCGGAATCAGGCTGCATACACAAGAATTATGGGGTTAACCGAGAAAAGTTGTTGAAGCCGTTTAGTCCCAAAAATTACGAACATTTATACCTTAGGGTGCTCTGTAGCACTAACGAAACCACAGGTAACGTATATTTTATCGAAATATTGAAATAAGACAGCGATAATCGAAAGCGAGTAGAAGAAGACAACAAATTAAATCGAAACAAAGTTGTGAGATTTGTGAAAATCTACCCTGGCTACGAATAATAATGAAGGTGTGTGGTTTTGATAATTGAATGCATTTTATAGGCCTCCTTGAATCTAGAAAATGCCGAGTATGGCGCGAAAAGTTGGATTTGTTCATTTTGTCGAGCATTGTGTGAAGACAATGCAAAAATAAATTAACAAATCAACACGAAGAGAATATCTAGATTTAAAGAAGCGAACGGTTTGAAACAAAATCAATTGCAAACAAGTGAGAATATCGATCCCAAAAATACTTTCTCAAACAACTGATAAAAATACTGATAAAACTTACAGGTTAACCAATATTCGATACCTAATAAATACTTTCAAAAAAAAAGAGATTTCTTCTTATATACGTATGTACTTACTGTCACGTATGAATTTCAAAAAACTTACCTGAAAAAAAAAAAGAATAAAAATAACAATACTTTTAAATAAATATAAATAGTTAACTACTACTAAAAATGTGTCCAGAGTGACTGTAACCTGAAATGTCAGATTCTAAGGCAGTTCTACATGGTTATTTATATAGAAATCCATAATTTAAGTCTTAATAAACAATTTACTATGTGACACTGAAAATGTAACATCCATAGCATAAGAAATGCCATACTATTTATTGAGCTTGTGATATACAGGGAAGTTAACAGTGCCAATGGTAGGCTTCAATCCATTTTATTCAGGCTGATATTCGATACCATACCCCTCAAGCCACTACAGAAACTGCAGTTTCTTTAAACCTTTTAAAACTTTTTATATAGCTGAAACAATAATTTTTACTTGTGATATTTGTGCGGTAAAGCCCTAAAGGACCTGTGGTTAAGTATAAATAATAGTTTAATCTTATAAAAACAACTACAACAACAATATGGTTATCATCGTTCAGATGTCAAAATCTTGTATTTCAAAATTAGTGTATTTTGGGAAATCCCTTAAAACTTCCTCCTTCTTTCTTCCTTCTTATATGCAGACTTTAAAAGCCTGTTTCTTCAGTCGGACTTTTCAACGGACAAGTTTCTGTTTTTCCTTAATTAACTTATATAATTTGTTTTAGTTGATCAACTGAAATAGGTTAATTGAATCATCATAACCTCAAATAATCTTTTGGAGTAATATTAGTTATGTTACTATGCGTCTAAGTATTATTAAAACAAAGTATTTGTTAAGTTCATCGTTCAGCGTCAAGTAAAGATGTTTTCACTTACCACAGCTTCAAATAAACACTTATAATTCTTATAAACCCATATACATTGCAGAAAAAAGTTCAATATTTACAAATTTTGTAGATACGTTTTGACTTACGAAGTTTTGTGTAGAACATGTGAGATACGAGGTTTCGGAATTCGATTGACGCAGGTGCAATTTCACACGCTTTGAGATAAGAGGTTTTGCAATCGATGCAACTCGAACTCCTAATGTAGGCAACCCAATAAACACAAAACCATCGAAAATTGAGATACGAGGTTTTGACATCTTAGAGACGTTATGTAACGTCACAAAATGCTTTTAATCTTAACATAGTAGGAAATCTTAACATAGTAGGCTGATATCAAGAATGATTTTGACAATAAAAAATAAGTCTTGTTTTGTTTAATCAGTGATTTTTGTAATATTTTGTTTATTTCTGTTTCTTAAAGAGTAGCGGAAAAGACCGAGGCATAATAATTTTTCCAATATCGGGTAAATAAAAAAGCAATATGTCTGATTTTTTAGCTTTTGGAGCTACATTTTCAGTTTTTTTTTTTCGATATAATAAATAGTTTTTGTTATTCGTGAAAAATCGATTGAAAACATAAGAAAAATTAAAATGTTTAATCACGAATAAGTTTACAAGTATTGATTTTTCAAAAACAAAACCCTGCAAAACATTGTTTGCTTAAAATATTTTTTCTATAAATATATTCTTGAAATTATTTTCAATATAAAGGTTCCATTGTCCCAGTTGGGATGAATTCCAACCCCGACGGATAAGCCCACTTCGGCTTAGGGTAGAGTTTGAAATTAAAGGAATAGCGGTTAATTCCAAAATTTCATCAAAATCGATGAGTGTTAATAAAAATCGAAGATGATACCATATTTTTACCAAGGTACACTGGACTAAATTAATTTTGAAGTTATATGGACGTTGCATCTTCAATGTCTCACACTAGATTTTCTACTTGAAAATATGTTAAATATTTAGCGGCATATCATCTATGAATGTTCTAAATCAATCAAAATACAACAGTTAATAACGAAAATAACATTTGATTAATTGTGATTTTGATAAACAGCAACATACCGAGAAAACATGATGGTTTAATTGCATTGTTGATAGATGTAAGTCATTTCCTAAATAGATTTGGCGTAAATATAGATCGTTAATATTGAAATATTCGTTTCAAGCGTACCGAAAACTATTAGTTGTAAATTTTCCGCTGTTTAGTAATTGCGCATTAAAATTAACAGTGAATTAGTAGTTAGATTTTCTGGTCAATAAATTATATCAATCGTTACTAATGAACGACATCATATTATTTATATGAGTAAAAAATATTATTATGCAATATTAATATACAACGTGATGCAAATGTTTGGAATACTCTAATTTTATTATATCGAGCGTTTAACCCATTTACGACCAAGGAAAGAAAAAAACTTGACTATGAGAAACAATATATTTTTGTTATAAAAAAGACTAAAATAACACGCATATGTATTGTTTAAATTCAGATATGGTTGTATAAATTAATCAATACATTTGTCCTCCCTATATTGATACGATCCCTATAGTACCGCTAAGGCTCGGAAATACATCTCACTAAAGCCCCCTTTACACGCAACGATAACTCGTAACAATTCATTGAACGATTTATCGCTCCAACAAATCGAAAGAGTAGAGCACTGTTTACACGCTACGCTAAATTGTAACGATTTCTTGTCAAATGTAACCCTACATCGACCTCTCAATCTTTATAAAAGCTTTAACCATGGAGGAAGTAGTGTTGTTGTCGCTGAACATCGGTTGTTTGGTGAGAAAGGTGAAGAAGTCGCGAAAACCAAGAACACAGTGGAGCCAGGAGTGGTTGCTTAAGAGGAAGGATTTCTCTCATGTAAAATTGTTGAAAGAATTACAAAATGAACCAAATGACTGGCGAAATTATTTGAGAATGGACGAAGAGACCTATGTTGAGCTGCTAAGTTTAGTTTCTCCGTTAATAGCGAAATGTGATACTGTTATGAGGAAAGCGGTATCTCCCCACGAAAGACTCTCTGCTACCTTACGATTCCTTGCCACTAAAAGAAGTTTGAAGGACATGGAATATTCAACTGCCATTTCTAGACCAGTTCTCAGCAAAATAATCCCGGAAACATGTGAGGCTATCTACGAAGTATTAAAACAATACATACAGGTATGTTAAGAACAGTTTATTATTTGTAATCATATTAAAATTCAAGCTTAAAACAATACAATAAATTATATTACAATACAATCAAGTGTAATACAATGAAATAAAGTAAATAAGCATAGAAGAAAAGGTCCTGCTACCTACTCAGAGAAGTTTTTAAAGAAGGTCGAAACATTGTTACCCATTAATTGCTTGGAATATATCTCACTAGCTGAGTGTGACGTGTAGTTTGAATCAGTCTGTTGTTGAGGTTCTGGTTGCTGAGTAATGGGTAATTTGGGGGGCGATCTATGGAAAGCATGTCCGGATTGTTCAACCCAAGGATAGCGGTTCCCACTACTTCAATTACAAAAAGACACACAGTATAGTCTTGATGGCTATAGCATACGCTCACTGTGAATTTATATATTGTGATGTAGGAACGAACGGTAGAATATCTGATGGAGGCGTCATAAACAACACTCTTTTCTATGAAAAACTTGTAAATAAGCAACTGAACATTCCTGAACCTGAACCAGTTACCTTCGATCTTGATCTGGAATATGTATTTGTGGGAGACGACGCCTTTGCATTGCGCCCTGATCTTACTAAGCCATACAGCCGGGATTCCCTTAACAACGAGAGAAAAATTTGCAACTATCGCATATCGAGGGCACGGCGAGAGGTTGAGAATAGTTTTGGAATTTTAGCTTCACGATTCCGCATTTTTCACACCGCAATAAACTTAGATGAGGAAACCATTGAATCAGTAGTTCTTGCGTGCTGTGCTTTGCACAACTTATTGCGAAAAAAATCAGCCACCTACACCCCTCCTGATAGTTTTGATCATGAAAATATTATCGATGGTACTATTCAACTAGGTGCAAGGGCTCATCCCGATTTGCTACACAACCTGCAACGTCGTTCAGGAGGTCAAGTTTTACAACACGCGAAAACTATTCGAGAAAAGTTCTGTATGTATTTCAACGGTGAGGGGTCAGTTCCTTGGCAAGAAAAATTTGCACTTAACGCTTGAAATTAACAGTTCTAAAGATAAGCATAATATACAAACACTAGATTGAATAATTTGTTTTATTATTGTAACAATTCAACCAAATCATTACACTATTTATGCTATTAATAAATTGCATTTTTACTTACGTCTTGTTGTGTTACTGCATCCACATCACTCATTGTGTTTCTACTAGGTCTTGCAAAGTCCTGATCGTTCAAGAAATGAAAAAGGTCGAAATACCACAAACTAGGTTTGTATATATCATCCGCACCAGTCCCAGATTTCTCCGAACTCTTAACTTTCGAAAGTTCTTTCTTGTAAACCGTACGCAACGCGTTAATTTTTTTTTTACGACAGTGTTCCTATCTGCCGACGGATCAAACTCCTTGAACTTTTTAACTAGCTCAATATAAGCTAAGTCTTTTTTGTTCCTGTCGGAGTATTCTTTGCTCTTAACGAGCCACAAACAGGTAAAACTTCTATAAAGTTCTATAAATTCAATTAAGAACTCACGAGGTGTTTGTTTACTTGCATTTTCTGCCATGATTACCTACAACACTCACGAAACAACCCAACAATACAAACACCTCAGCGCAAAAACAGAATGGACACTGAGTGAAATCGTAGCGATGAATTGGTGCAACTGTTTACACATTCCAACATGTCGTTACGATTCCCAGAAATTGATGCCGGCCGGTATCAACCATCCACTCCAACTCCAATCCCAATAAATCGCTACAATCTCCCGTTTACACACAACGATAAATTGTAACAATCTGATCGTTACGATAAATTGCTACAACGTATCGTTGCGTGTAAAGCCCCCTTAAGACAAGAGCCTAACTCGTTAAGAGAGACAGACGCAACCCGACAGTGAACCGATGCACTTATATTGAATTCATTTTTTTGTAAAGTAGTGTATACCATGAGCGGTAAGTTCACCTAGTTTTACCTGAACCTTTAAATTATTTTTGATTGTTTATTGCAACCATTTAAATTTTGATAATTATTTGCACCTATGAGTTGAAAGTTCATTTATCTTGCCAGGGCTATCGAAGCAAATATAATTGGTGTTAATTTAATTACTATTAATTCTCGTAATAGTTCATTGTTTGTCTAATTCGCTACATGTATTGTTAAAAAAAATCAAATTGGTAATTTCTTAAAATAAATGGTGTTACGTATAACGCATCAATGGCTTAACTCATAACCGGTGAGGTGAAATTTCATTTACATTGAGCGTTATGTGAAGTCCCACAGACTCCTTTTTAAAAATAAAAAAAAAGATTTATGTATTTGAAAAAATTTCACTGAAATAAGTTACAACTGGATGAACTTTATTCGCTCATAGGTAAATAAGTATAAAAGTTATTAAAATACTTTTATTTTACAATGTTACTGAATTTTCTTAATAAGTAAAATGTCCTTCTATGAACTTTAGATGGGTATAAATAACAATATTTCCGAATCTTTAATTGTTCTTCGAGTGCAAGTATTCTTTTTATTAAGTTAAGTACATCTAAGCTAAATCTAGGATTTTCAAATTATTGCCACATAAAAGTTTGTAAGACGCGAAAAAGTTCTTTTTATTTAATTAGATGGCTTTGGTAAACACCAAGTAACCAGACGATAAGACGAAAAAGGTATCAAAGAAGATATTTTGATTCTAAATCTGAATCAAATCTCAAAAGAGACAAACTTGCCTTTGATGTGTATCTTGCAAGAATGTCGCTCAAAATAAGGAACCATTTGCTCATCAATAAACAAGTCATATGAAAAAAATTCCAAACTATACAAATTTCTGGTTGAGTGACTCAAGAAAAGAATGCAGTTATTGATCTGAATTTATAGTTTTATCCTCATCTAAAGACCAATACAATTATCAATCTGCGGTAATGTATCGTATAGCCTGAAAACAATATGATTTCCATAAAATTCAGCAGTTCTCGTGATAGATGGAAGTCATGTCTCTTATTATTCCGTGCGTATTTTTTTTGTTCCCATTGGTCACTCACTACTATTTCCAAGTACTTGACTGTTTTCACTTGCTCGATTGGAGCATTAATGACCATAAGCGGTATACCAGATTTAGCCATACGGCTCACACTCCCTCAAAGGGGAAAATTCACTCATCCCAGATACCTACGGTATCAAAAGGATTGAGGTCTGGTGGGATTCTTTCCATGTTATCGAGTCCTAGGTGACTTGGTACGTCGGTGTATCTTCTAAAAATTTTCGCACGCATCTGGACGTCGAAAGTAGCACAGGTTTCTGCATGATCTTATATAGATGTTCATTTAGACCCAGCATTTTTATGTTTTCTAGGAGGTTCTTCGGAATGACTCCAGTGGTAGAAAGAATAATAGATATCGTCTGGGTACTTTCCATTCTCCATTGTGTTCTTATTTGTATTTCCAGATCTCTGTACTTGGCGATCTTTTCGTTGTACTTTATGTTTAACACGCAAATTATTGTTGTTAGGTATTGTCACATCGATTAGTGTTGTTTGTTTTGTTAGTTTATTAACTAGCACGATATCTACAGTTATTATTATGTGCTACAGTTTGGTCTGTGAGCACAGGGCGATCCCAGTATAGCTTGTAGTTGTTATTCTCAAGCATACGCTCAGGAACGTATTGATAATATGGGAGATGGTTGTAGAAGTCCCAGTTTAAAATCTATCTCTTGATGGAGGATCTTCCCTACTGAGACATGCCGTTCGGCATATTCAGTTGCAGCAAATGCCTAGCAGCCCCCGGTAAAATGTTGGATGGTTTCTTAGGCTTGACATTCATATCAGCATTTGTCGTTTTGAGCCTGGGGGGTCATTGACAATATATTTCAAGTAATTTTTGTTGGTATAACCTGATCCTGAATGGCAAGTAATGAACCTTCTGTTTCAGGAAACATCTTTCCTGATGTCAACCAATAGTTCGACGCTATATTGTCGACATAGTCTTGACTGACTTCATTCAGATGTTGCCCGTGCAGAGGTTTACCCATACAGATGCGCATTTTTTCGTTTTTAGTAAGATGGTTTATGCGCATTTCTTGTTCCCTCACTTTGATCGACAATTGTGTCATCTACTGCACAAATCGCGCGATGAGGAGTAGATGTCTCCGCCTGCACCAGAAAATAAGTTCTTAAATTAGTAATCTGTTTTTCTAATTGCTCGCTTATATCCAAAAGTCCTCGTCCTCCTAAATATCGCGGTAATGTCGTTCTTTCTACTGCACTTCAAGGATGGTGTTTTTGTGCCTTTGTGAGGTGTGTTCGTACTTCTCGCTGAAGAGTTTATATACCCGTTTTAGTCCACTTAATAATCCCAAGTGAGTAGCTAAGCACGGAAAATGCGTGGGTGTTTAATGCTTAAACAAATGTTTACTATTAAAATATGAGCAAAGTAGCTGTTTTACCCTTCGTATGAACTCTGATGTTAATTCGACTTTGATTTGTTTATGGTCAATTTTCCGCGCTTGCTTTACTTCTAGATATTTATACATGTTATTTTCGTCCATAGTCTCGATGTTTTGGATGTTTTGCATATCGAATCCTCCCGGCTAAACCTTTCCCTTGACTATATTTAGTACACGACATTTGTCTAACCTAAAGTGCATACTGATATCATTTGAAAAAGTTTCTATAGTTTTTAGCATTTGATCTAAGTGATTTCGAATGAAACCATTAGTTTCAAATCATCCATATACAACAAATGATTAAGCTTCGCCACTACAGTATTGTTGTTTTTAATGCTAAAACCTGCGTCAGTGGAGTTCAATAGCTGGGATAGTGAGTTCATCGCTAGACAGAACCACAATGGACTCGGCGAGTCTCTTTGGAATAGGCCGAGGTTGATTGCGATATTATCCGTTTCGATATTGTTTTCATCAGGTGTTTGGAGGTTAATTTTAGTCTTCTAATCTGTCATTATGTCTTAAGAAGGTTACTACATATATTATCATCGACTTTATATATTCTTAATATATCTACCAGCCACGTACTTTTCCATGGAATCCTTAGTGCATCCTTTTTGTAGAGGTTTCTATGATATTGTTTACAGCGCAGTGTTGGTAGATACGCTGGGCTGGCTACACAGGATGACCAATTTATACAGAGTTGGAAGACAAGTAATTGGGCGGTACTTGGCTGGATCTTGGGTATTATTTTAATACTTCGGCATTAAATAAGTTGTTCCCTGAGTTAGGAATGATGGTATTTCCTGCGGATTAGAAATAACACGATTAATTAGTATTGACAAGCAGTCATGAGCATTCCAGAACTTCTTAAGCCAGAAGTTTTGAATTCCGTCTGGTCAAGGAGATTTCAAGTTATGAAGCTTTTTGATGATATTAGAGACTTTGTCTGTGGTACTTAAAGGGTTCATAGATAGTTGTACTTATTATTATTACTATAAGAAATTATTTTTTCTCTGTAGAAACGTTTATCGCTAATAAACGCACTGACTACATTTATCAATCCGTATTTCATTGGAAACTTTTATTCCGACTTGTCCGACTTTCTTTAAATTTTTTTGTCGGAGATATTTAATTCAACACTACTCGATAAATATTTAAACAGTGGGCATTTGCCGACTGCTCCGGAATGTCAACAAGTGTTTCTAGATTATCTTGTCCTTTTCACTTATATTTATTTTCGCTACATACACAACCTCAACGTGTTTTTGTAATTGGCGGGTCAATGTTCGGGTAATTGCGATAAAATCAAATAAGTCGTACAAAAATAGTATCGGATGAGTGAGTGGGTAATATATTTTGTAATTTTGAAAGATTTAATGGTTGGCAGTCGCTGAAAAAGAATGTTTGAGATGTAATTGGGGGAGTGATGGAAAAAGTTTGTGCCTCACGCCAAAAATTATGATCCTGGCATTGTTTACCAACAGTTTAAAATTCTTGTAGAGGTCAGTTCAAATTTATTCGTTATGGTAATCGTTTTGTTATACTCGATCGTTATAGCTATTTATACAGTGCTTACCATAGCTTGGAACAAATATATATTATGGATATATTTATTAATGTTTTATTGTTCTAGTGTTTTGATGTCAACATAAGAAAATAGATCAAGAATAAAATAAATTTTTGTACGCAAAATATCATGAGATTATAAATATTCAAGACCAGTTTAAGAATTTGTAAATATACTGATTTATAATTAAGAAGTTTTACGACAAATTTCAACAAGTAGTAGATCAAGTCAGAGGAAAGATGATAATATTGTGGAATTTTAACGCTCGAATAGGCAACCAAGTAATACCCGGCATCAAACAAAAACATAATGTGAATAAAAACGGAAATGGAAAACTGTAAAATAGGAAGAACGAACGTAGTAGAATAGGATGGTCGATTTAAAAATTGAAGCAGATTTCAATCATTGTGTTTTTACCTTCCATAACGAGAAGTGCAGCTTGAGAACAGTGTGTGAAAAATAAGTATAAGTTGTTGTTTGTGAGTTAAGTTGGTGATAGCAGAATAGTTGAAGACAAATCGAGACCAGATTGAGAATCCCAAAACCTTGTGTCCGAAGAGACTCCTAACTCTGTAAGTAAAGAAGGAAAATTTATATTAAGTTTGTACAAGATAACCAGTCGGGGCGGGAAAACCATATGGCTGAAAGAGTGCCATTATTATTATCTTGAAACAAATTGAAGGTTTAATTTTGAAGAAAATCTGAACGAGTCTTGTTTTGTGTGGCAGTATTTGGAAGGAGGAAGCAGAGCCACACGTGTTTGTAGAATTGCACAGTTTTGCGGGAACACAAGCCGGAGCCTAAATCAGTGTCCGTCTGGAAACACCGCAAAGAGTAAATAAAAAAGTCATTTTGTAATATTGTAATATGAAAAGTCAATCGGTGTACCTCAAATTTTGTAAAATTATAACCAGCAATTTACTAGATAATTGGTTATTTCCAGACTTTTGGGCCACTCTGTATATTGAACAAGTGGTTGTGATTTGTGACATATGTATTACTTTTTCCAGAGCTATGATATAAGAGTAACATCAAATCTGGCAACATTGCAAATATCAAATATGGAATCTCCGTATCCCAAAATAGGTGTACCTCAAATTTTGTAAAATTATAGTAACATCAAATCTGGCAACATTGCAAATATCAAATATAGAATCTCCGTATCCCAAAATAGGTGTACCTCAAATTTTGTAAAATTATGACCAGAAATTTACGAGATAAATGGTCGTTTCCAGAATTTTGGGCCACTGTGTATATTGAACCAGTGGTTGTGATTTGTGACATATGTATTACTTTTTTCAGAGCCAGATCAAATAGTATACCACCTAGGATAGAGGGTCTCCCTGGCGCAGACCGTTTTTTGTTTTAAAAGGTTCACAAAATTTCCCCTGAATTCGTACTCTACATTTAACTTTTTAAAGAGTTGCCAGGAGTTTTAAGGAGTATGCCAGAATTGTCTCCAACATTCACTAATTAGATAGGGTATCATAAGAAGAAGATCCAGGTCGTATTTAAACTTACTATCCCTAATTTTTAAATTTTTACCACTGCTGCACCAAATCTGTGTTAATTTATTATAAAAATGCACAGATATATTTAAATAAAGTGTTTACACGTTACACATATTTCCTCTTTAAGTCAAATAAGACAATAAATATTTATATTTGACATTGCACGTTGCACATGTATATTTGGCAAAAGATATGCATTTAATGTTTACAAGTGTGGAATTTCCTAATGGATTTCGATTTTACGTAAGCGTAAATCCGAACAAATAAAAGATTAGATAAAGCCGTGTAGAAACTTTGTATCCGCTGTAACCAAAAATAAATATTTAATTGCTGCATTAAACTGAAGCAGCGCTTTTAATGCTCTAGTTTTACATTATTTTATGCGTAGTATAAAACAGATAAAAATCTGCATTGGTGAACATAATCGTAGGTGTTCTCTGATATTGTCTAATTGTTTAGTCGGATTTAAATTGTTTTCCCTTCTAAAACTTCAATCTAGTTACGTATTTTGTTCAATTGCATTTTATCTTTGCTGCTTCTGCAAATATACTATTATTTATAAATCTCTTATCAGCTATTATTTCTGTAGTTTTTTAGATATTGTCTTAAAAATTGGTCCTAAAGCTATCTTGATATGGCATTTACTTCTAAATTAGCATTTTTTACAACCACAAACTACAAACAAGTTAGTAAAAAAGTTGTATACTTTATTTGACTTAAAACTTCAATATACCTTATGCATCTCCCTCGAGAAGCAGTAAAGACTTTAATGTCAGTGGAGAGGCTCAGGTTTGTCCTGGCCGTAGTAACTATAGAGAAGGCACGAGGGATAAGCTGAGGAGTTGCACTACTGAACAAGTGAACAACTACCCCATAATGTGCGAGATATTACCCTAATCATCCTCTTCCTCCTAACTTGAGCCATTGTCAAGGCGTGGTAACACTTAATATTATTACCTTGTTATCTCGGTTGGCTGCAATCCTGTGCCAGATGGACTACTTCATGTACGGATTTTACACAGAGTCTTCACTTGGTCTGTTCATTGTGTTAGAAATATTTATGTTGGTCTTTAGCCTTCTATTGTTCCGTCTACTATCAATAGTTCCATATTCCATGTTCTTCTGGCCATCTAGCCGAAGTAATTTAGGTATGTTTGGTTTGCTTTTTTTAATAGCCTGTCTTTTATATGAAGCTTTTCCAGAATTGACAGGTTAGTCCTGTGTTCTGTCCAGGACATGGACATTTGTGACATTTGGAGACAGGCCCTCGATTGTTGGTCTGTGCTCTCTATGATACAGTTTGGTTCAATTTCCTAAACGAGATGAGTGGATAGAACCAGAACCTCCACTGTTTTGTTAAGGGGGACTCACCTGGTTCACAGATGGGTCCAGACTGGGAATTCATTCCAGAAGGACCATTCTTGACCGTTCATTCCAGAAGGGAATAAACGGTCTGACGCCCTGGCAAAACAGGGCTCATTCATTCTGTCTGTGGATTTGATTGCCCTTTCAGTACTGGTCGGGGTAGTAGAAGAGCTTCTACTGGGAAGATTCCGGAACTCCTGTGCACATTGTGGAGGTATGAGAAAGGTTAGACTCCACATAGTGGGGCCACCCAAAAGTGTTACAGCCAAACTTCTTCTAGTCCATAGAAGGAGAAGTATGGCTCTCTGGTAGCCAGTATGCTTATTGGTCACTGTAGGCTCAGGTGGCACCTTTATCTGATTGGATTGGAGGATGGCCCATGTGAGGAGAAATCCTTCTCGCATGTCCTCTGGCAGTGTACGGAATTGGCATATCAGAGGTGGCAAATCCTGGGTTTGACCTTTATGTAACCGAGCCAAATGAGAGAGGTATCCTTAAGCAGACTTGTGGCTTTGTGTGAGGCCACAGATTTAACAAAGGATTAGATGATCGGAATGGCAGGAAGAACTCAGATCTGGAGTCCATGTTAATTATAGCAAATATGAGAGCCCGGAGCAGTCTAGGCTCTTACAGTCCATGTGATAGGGGTGATACAATGGATTCATCAAAGTGTCTGAAGGGCTCATAAATAGGTCCTCTCCCGATTTACCATAACCATATCCATAACCATGTAACTGTCCAGCGCATGCGTAGATTTCTTCTGTAGCTCTACATTTTGAAAGCTTCGATCTTACTTCTATCGAAGTAAGTACTTTTTTTGAGAGTCCATGTTTTAGCAGCTTATGTACATGGGAAAAAGGCATTGATCAACTTGAGCTTAGTATTCCTTATTATTATTCGGTCTTTAGATAGTTCCTTGTCTAGTTCCTTTCTTTGTTTTGAACGCATTTAAATACACTGTGTGTATTTTATCTTTGGCTAAGGTTTACTATACATGTTTCTTATTAAGAAGATTAGGCACTCCTATTTTCCTATTATACTCCAAAAGGGATATCATTTTACTAAATCGAAAGACTTTGTGTAATCTACGAAACAGAGCAGCATTGGTATATTGTATTCTCCCGCTATTTCTCTTATCTGTCTGGTGTTCAATATTTGCTCACGCTTTTCGTTTTCAGATACGAATTCTCATTGTTCTTCGGCTATCTCTGGAAGTAGAAAGTGCTTTAGCCGTTCATTGATTATATATGTAGGACAATTTTGTTTATGTGGGGAATAAGGGCAAACGTTTTGTAATTTCTTCTTAGGTAGGGTTAACCTGTTCCGCTCCATCGTATCCACGTATGGATATTTTTAGGTATGGCGAACTCTACCACGATATCCACATACGGATATTCATACAGGGATATTACTGCACTCTGTAAAAGTGCTCTGTAGATTAATTTGAATTACGGTAGGACATGGATATCCATACGGCGATATCATGGTTAGTCATTTTTTTACAAAATTCCCAGAATAATGTAAACAGCTCAAGGTCGACGTTCAGTCTGGTGGCAACCCAAGCAGCGGCGAAATTTATATTATTTATTTAGTACACTTTTAGGTATTGTTGAGAGAGCACGTGCTCTTTTTATTGCCTGTTCTGTTTATATGTAGATACGTAATTGTGTTTTATAGTAGAAAAATGGATTCGGATCTCGAAAGTGATAGTGATTTGAGCTAAGAAATAAATAATAGTGACTTCGAGAGCGATTCAGACAGCAATTATTCATCAACGGATGAGGAAGAAGTCATTGATGGGGTACAAATGAGCGGATGGACAGTCGTTACAGATCCGTTTGATGATAAGCTTCCCAGAGATATACCCGAATTTCGTGCTGACTATAACTTTCACCCAGCTATTGACTTTCAAGATTGTATGGAAGCTGTAAACTGTTTTGAGTCATTTGTAAGTAGCAATATTGTTAAAAAACTATGCGAATGGACCGATCAAAGAGCTGATAAATATTTTAATGATAATCCACATACTGCCATGAAAGTTTTTGGTCTGACTTATAAACCAGTGACAACAGAAGAAATGTATGTATTTATCGCACTATATTTTCTCAGTGGATTGACCAAGTGTCCACAAATTTCAGACTATTGAAGTACAGATAATATATGCACTGGTCCTCCCTGTTTTCATAAATCTGTTATGAGCCGAAATCGATTTTTGGCAATTCTTAAATTCCTTAGATTTTCACCACCAGAACTTGCCAAAAGTAATGCACCGCTTAGCAGACTAGGCATTTTTATGGCTCTTATTAGAGATAATTGTCAAAACTTAGTAGATCCAGGACCAGTTTTCGCAATAGATGAGCAACTTATGTTGTATAAAGGTCGACTCCATTTTCGACAGTTCATAAAAAGCAAAAGAAGTCGATTTGGCATCAAAATATTTTCCTTATGTCCCAGTGCGCCTGAACTTCGAGGATACATGGAATTTTTGTATATATATCGGCAAAGATATATATGACATATCGCACATTTCAGGAACAGAAAACCTTTCTTTTTCCGAGAAAATAGTAGTTTATCTTTGCCAAAACCTACTGAACAGTAATCGTGAAGTGATTTTAGATAATTGGTATACATCAGTTCGTCTTTGCGAGTTTCTATTGACACAACAGACTTTCCTTACAGACACTATTCGACCAAATAGGGGCGTTCCAAAAGAATTAACATTGGTTCCATTAGATAGGCAACAATCATGTTTTGTTCGCAAGAATATGCTCCTTCTAGTTCGCTACAAGGACAACAATGAAGTTTATCTGCTTACCAGTAAACATACTGCAGGATTTTGCGAAAGACAACGATATGTTGTAGGAGGAAATATTCGCTATTATAACAAACCGAAACATGTACAATTCTACAATCAAAATATGAGATCAGTTGATGCAGTAGACCAAGATGTTGAACCGTACAGTCCTTTGCGGAAGTCCTACACGTGGTTCACCAAAATAGGTTTGCACCTTTTACATCTTATGCTATTGAATTCCAGAGTATTTTACAGCCAAGCCCATCAAAAACAAGTTTCAATGTATAAATATACAAAACTCTGCTGCCGGGGGCTACTTCTAAAATATAGTAAAGGATATCAAGAAATGAATAAAAAAAATCAACCTACTACATCACGGAAACCGTTGCATGCAATGGCCGATTTTCCAAAAGAAATTGGAAAAAAGAGGGCTCTACGAAAAATTTGTGTAATTTGTAAAAGACGCGGAGTGCGTAAACTAACGAGAAAATGTTGCATTGCTTGTCCGGACAAGCCTGGACTTTGCTCAGCGGAACATTTTGAAAGTTTTCATAAGTAATAAAAATAATGTTCTTTTATTTTTTGCTTTGTTCTGAATATAATTAAATTGTTCACTGTCTTTTTATATATGTTTTATTTTTATTTAGCGTGCCTTTATAAATTAAATAATAGACATAGATACATTTTAATGGTATCCAGATGTGGATATTTTGGTAGTACAATCGATATCTAAGAGTGGATATACTGGTACACCCAAATATCCTTATGTGGATATTCTATAACACTATAAATTGTCATATAAATTCATATTGCTTTAAACATTTTTTTGGCCCCCATAGGTCAATATCTCTTCTATTATACATCATAACTATCGTAAAATGTATTTTCATTAAAAAACTTTTGCTGGTATACAGCTCCCTATCTCAAAAAACGGCCTGGAGCGGAAGGGGTTAATGATCCCTTTTAATTCTTCTTCTTAGGGTGGGTGCCTGTCCGATCCGAACGTTGGTGATCATTCTGGCTATGATGACTTTGTTGGTTGCTATACGGAATAGCTGTGTTGAGGTCTTTCTGTAACTTGCTCTCAGATTAGCAAGCCAGGATATTTTTCTTCGTCCTGGGGTCCTTTTTCCTTTAATTTTACTTTGAAAAATGCATTTTAGTAGCTCATATCTGCCTTGATTTCTCATTATATGACCCTAGTACTGCAGCTTACGCCCCTTCACGATGATGACCACATCCGCGGTTGTGTGGTCCCTTTTAACGGATAAGGATAAAGGTTGATTCCCACCACTCATCAAGCCATTCACTTGTGATCCATATCATGTTACATGTTGCACATATCCAGTATTACATATAGGCCAATTTCGCCCATTACTTCTAAAATATCCGCTTGTATACCATGCTAGAGTTTCTCCTAGAATTTTTTTTATTTCTTAGTTGGTTGAAACGCTTCTCCCTTCTGCTCGTAAAATTATTGGTTTTGCCTCTCTGATTGCATGTTCCTTGTGTTCTGAGACTGACGCATCTTTTAAAATATCTGTATATAATTTGTCTTTGAGAAGTAATTTTTTCAGGTTTCTGTAACGTTCTCAGGTCCGATTTTACTGCTCTATCACGGTCTTGAACGGCTTGAAGTTGTGGTTTGAACTCTCAGGCCAAAAACTAACTTAATTCATAAATTTCATTGCGGTTTTTACTCCAGTTCTTGACACACATTATTTATATGGTAGTTTTTATCTCTGATGCACATACATCTTATTTCCTGATTAGCTCTGCTATTTATTGAGTAGTGTTTTCTGTTTTTGAGTGTTGTAGCATAACTCTTCTCTATTTCATTAATTCTAAGGTTTATCCTGACATCCAATGTATGGATGTTCATGTTCTGTGATCTTTTTGATTTTACCATTGCAAATTTTTCCAGATTTTCTATTTCATGTTTTATTTGTGTCGTCTAATATTTCTGGTTTTTCCTTGTTTATCAGTTTCATCTGAAACTCTTCCTCACTGTTTTGTTTAATGCATTTTTCTAGTTGTGCGTAGTTTGAGATACACAGGCATGCGGTCGATTTGATTTTTGTGTTTTTTTATTTCGACTAGTCTACATTGATAGCCTTTTTGGTTTGTGTTTATAAATTGTAACCAAAATCAAACCCAAAGAGAAAACCTCCGATAATACAAAAACCAGTCAAGAAAAGCGTTGACAACAATGCTTTGTGTGTGGAAAGAGTTTATTATGGTGTAATGAGATTCCAAAGATGAAACACTTCATAAATATAAGTTCAATAATAATTATTACCCAATCATGGAACACACCCAAATACCTATTCAAAGTCAAAGTAAATTTGTTATAATTTGTTAGAATCACAAGTTAACAAATAGTGTGTCCCGTAAGAAAAAAATATAACTTAATGCGCCATTTTATTGCGACATTGTTTATACTTTAAATAATTTTAAATTCAACTGAAAAATTTGTAAAACTGCTGTTGTTTTGATATCGATTACTACAAACTCAACCTCCGTTCTGTTTGTAGTAATTCACCCTTAGGTAGTAAATCCTAATATAAATTACAGCCCAAATAAAGAATAAAACGTTAATTAGGTCATAAATTAACATATAGGTGTGTAATTTAATAAATAACTTCACTATTTCCAGCAAATGAGTCAAAAGAGATTGATTTTTGTAATTGTGTGCCGGGTTGCGTTTTTGTCCCAGGTGTAGCCTGACATAAATCTGAACAAACATCCCACTTCGGTGACGTAATCTGGACAATTGTAAATTCCGACAAATCGAGGAATATGTATATGAACGCAAACAACGTTATGAGGATGTTGCTATGGGGAAAATCCTCTAGAATAGTTGATCCTGCGAATAAATCATTCTAGTTTTAAATGTTTTCACAGTGTGTACTAAACGTTGCCGACTCCGTAAATATCTGATGTAAAATTGGTGCATATATACAGTTAGACAAAGAAAAGTACACATTATAGAGAATTTATTTATTACATATTATATTTGAAACCGAAGAAAGTTTAAAAGAATCATAAATAGGCAGCTACGTTAGAATTAGTGAAAATACAAACAAAATCTTTTTCTTATGCCTATCCGTTAGAGATGTTCTACATTTATCGAAGCAGACCTGCGGATCTCATATGAAACCAAATTCTTTAGGTTATGGAATCAGGAAACATGCCGTTTTTCCGGAGTTTTCCTATTAATCCTCCCCTATATAACCAACTAAAGTACACCATACTCTAATTTCTATTTTTTATTGTGACTTTTTTTCCATTCTGCAGAGAACTTTAGAATTCGTGACTCGATCAACTCATTAGAAATAAAACCATGATTTAACGATAAATAGAGAAGACGGTAGACAAACTAAATAAATTATGGTTATAGAAAGCAATAACGACGATGAATTTTTGCCCTTCAGATGATTATTTATACGAGATTTGGAAAAAGAAAAGTTGGAAAGAAATAGACGTAACCATGAGGTGCTTAGGACTAGGACCAGCCAAATAAAGTCTACTCCAGACCCAACATGGGTATAGCAGCCATTTGAAGATAAAAAAATTCCTCCCTTGTTTGAATAACACTAGAATTTATAATTTGTGTAAAGAAAAAGAAATTTAAATTATGAAGACGCTCCTATGTATGAAACTGCTAAGACCATAAGATCATCATCATCAATAAGCCAATCGCGTCCACTGCTGGACATAGGCCTCCCTCAGTTCTTTCCAGTGTTCTCTACACTGGGCCGCTTGTAGCCAGTTTCCCGCTACACGTTTTCTATCATCGGTCCATCTAGTCGGTGGTCGTCCTCGGCTTCTTTTATAGTTTCTGGGCCTCCATTCCATAATACGTCTCGTCCACCATCCATCTTGTGTTTTGGCTAAGTGCCCTGCCCAGTTCCACGTAAGCGTTCTTTCGATGACGTCTTGAACTCCTGATCTTTGCCTGATTTGTTGGTTTGTTATGTGGTCTCGAAGGCTCACGTTGAACATTGCACGTTCCATGGCTCGCTGTGTAACTCTGAGTTATTCGCAGATTTTTGCGTGAGTGTTAAAGTCTCAGCTCCATAAGTTTGTACAGGCAAAACATATTGGCTATAAAACTTTCGCTTGAGATACATGGGAAATGAACTTTATAGAATATGGCTTAATTTGCCAAATGTTGCCCATGTTAGGCCTATTCGCCTCTGTATTTCATGTGTTTGATTGTCTCTGCTTATTTTGATTTCGTGTCCCAGATATTTGTGTCTGTTTGTTGTATGGTATTATTGTCAATAGTTATATTTCCACTCATTACGAGATTTGTTACAAGTTTAATTTTCTCAAAGTTAATTTTTAATCCTGCTCTTTCAGACAGACTTTTAAGCGAATGCATCATAGAAACTGTACCATGTAAGTTATCTGCGATTAATACAACATCATTTGCAAACCTTAGGTGATTTAATCTATGTCCATCTATATTGATACCCATATCTTGCCATTGAGTGCTCCTTAATATTGACTCTAGAGCTGCCGTGAACAATTTTTGTGAAATATTGTCTACTTGTCTAACTCCTCGACCTAAGCTGAATTTTTCTGTGTCTTCGTGTAGTCGTATACTTGATTTAGCGTTCTGGTAGATGTTTATGATTAGTGTTGTATACCTGTTTTCGGCTTTGATTTAGGGCTTCCAGTATTGTTTCAAACTCTACAGAATCAAAAGCCTTCTCATAATCGACAAATGCAAGAAACAGTGGTATGTTGTACTCGATGCACTTTTCTATTAAGATCTTTATGGTATGCAAATGGTCGTTTGTGCCATATCCTGCCCTGAAGCCTGTATATTGCAGATATTACAGATGCTACAGATATTAAAGATATTACAGATATTTCAGATATTACAGATATTACAGATATTACAGATATTACAGATATTACAGATATTACAGATATTACAGATATTACAGATATTACAGATATTACAGATATTATAGATATTACAGATATTACAGATATTACAGATATTACAGATATTACAGATATTACAGATATTACAGATATTACAGATATTACAGATAATATCTGTATATTATATTATACACCGCTACCTTGTAAGGTAAAAGATTTCTTGTTTTTGATCACTGACCAGTACATGCAGATCAGAAAAATCCTCCCTGAAATGCATTTTCATTAGAGCATGTGCTTCGTTCTCTATCCTATAGGGATTTGATCATTCTTTTTTAACGTTTACGTTGTAGTTGGAGTGGTAATTGTAATATTGGAAGAAACAAATCTGTTACCAAAGTTTCTGACTAAAAATGGCTACCCATTTTCATTTGTAAACACGCAATTCCACAAGATTAAAGAAAGAAGACAACATGATAACACAAGTTATCCAAAAACACTCACAAGAAGGGACTCCAAAATGACAACAATACTATATATGTAAAAGGCTTATCAGAAAAAAGACTAATTGAAAATACTATCCTATGAAATTACAGAAAAATTGTCGAATTTAACTTACAGAATAAAACTGAACTTAATATTGGCACGCTCTACCGACCACGTTTTCTGCAATATTAGCCACAGACACTTTTGTCATAAAAACCGGTAAGATTTTATTTTGTGGTTAGGAATGTTCAACATTGTGATTTGGTAACATCGAATGTCGTTTCTGTAAATTTCAGGTAAAATTTGTGGAAATAATGTAAATAGAACTTATGATATTTAATAAATCTTAAAATTTCAGAAACTCAGCTGTGTTACTAACCATAAAAAGGAATCTTAAGGGGGAACTAAAATGACATCAAAGAGAACTCACCTCCATCAACCCCCTAGGCCCACCCACCACAACCAAATCAGTTTAAATTTCAAACCCCTAATTGTGATATATCATTAAAAGGACTATAAAAAATGCTATCCAATAATATAAATAACAATTATACAGGTTGAAGCAATAATTGTGAAACTTTGGCTTGAATGAAAAATTTAAAGAGGTTTTTGTTGAACTACAAATTTATTAAAAATGTCAATTAAGTAAATGTTCAAAGTGGGTTCCGTTGTTTTGTAAACAATAATACAGCCTATGTTCAAATTCTGCACGAACTGTGGCAAATGTTGTTCTAGTAATAACACGACATGCTTGCGTAAATATTTCTCGCAATTCCTCAAGTGACGCAGGTTGAGTTTTATAATCTTTCTCGCAATTCCTCAAGTGACGCAAGTTGAGTTTTATAAACAAATGACTTGAGGTAACCCCATAGAAAAAAGTCAGGTGGCGGTAAGTCTGGTGACTTCGGTGGCCACTTAATAGGACCTCTCCTTCCAATTCATTTGTTCGGATAATTAGTATCCAACCAGTGCCTAACTGGAGCTGCATAGTGAGGAGATGCTCCATCTTGTTTGAAGTGCAGCAAATCATCGTTTAGAGCTACGTTGCCTTGCTCGTCCCTTGGTTCTCTAATTGATACACAATTAAAGGTTCTATGGTGTTTTCCAACATATCGAGATAAATGTCGCCACTTAAATTGCCTGGTATGAACAAGGGCCTAAGTATAGCATTGCCTAATATTCCTGCCCAAACATTCAGTTTTTCAGGATATTGAATATAACCTTCTCTGAATCGATGCGGGTTCGCATCACTCCAGTACCGACAGTTTTGTTTATTTACATAACCATTCCGCATAAAAGTACATTCATCAGTAAAACAAATATTGTTTAACATTCTCGGTTCAACGCGAATTCTTTTCGTCATGAGTTCACAAAGCTCAATTCGTCGGTCTGGATCATCATAGTTTTTGGAAAATTTGTGTTTTGTACGGGTGAAAGTTATGTAATTTCTAACAACTTTCTAACCGACTAATGTGAAAGTTCTGTCATTGCAGATGCTTGACGTGTTGATGCAGTAGGCTTTATTGCAAAATTTCCAAGGACCTCAATTTGGGATGCTTTATTCAGTAATCTTGGGGCATCCCTTTTTTTTATTTTGCACTGATCCCGATTCTCTAAACTTTTCAACTAAACTATAACTTACATTTTTGTCTGGATGTCTTTCATGAAATATTTGAGCTGTTCGTAAATAACACTGGTTCTGGAAGGCAAATATGAAAATGATCTCCACGCGTTCAGGTATACTGTAAACCATCGTGACAACTACAGCTGAATGACAGTAGCGATCGTACAAATGATGAAAACTAATGATATTTAAAATTCTTAAATATACCAAAAGTTATTGAATCTGACAGAATCCAAGAAACAAATATTTTCAACTCGTTTTGCAAAAACGACAAATTAAGTTTTTATTTAACAAAAAAAAAATCCGACGGACACTTATCATTATAAATAATAGTCCGGGAGATAGCATTACAAATACAAATGTCATAGTAAGCTGGATGATATTAACACCCTATATATTTATTAAACAATAATTATACAGGGTCATCAACAGAATCAACAAAAACATTAAATTTTCTATTTAAGCCAAAGTTTCAGAATTATTGCTTCACCCTGTATAATTATTATTTATACCATTGGATAGCATTTTTTATAGACGTTTCAATGATGGATCACAACTATTTCACAGTTATATGTGGAGACTTTAACGCCAGAATAGGAACAAAATTGGATCCAGCAGAAACTGCTCTTGGAAATTTTGGAAGTCAGGGACGGAACGAACGTGGCGACACTCTTTTAAACTTCCTACTAGAGAAAAACCTATTCCTAATGAACAGTTACTACCGCAGATGGACGTGGAAAAGCCCAGATGGGAACACGACAAACGAGATCGATTACTTTATCACTGATAAAAGATACATATTTACAGATGTAACAGTGCTAAATAAATTTGCGAAATCAAGCGACCATCGTATGGTGAGAGCCACCATTGTGTTAAATACCAACTATGAATGACACAATATGATAAAAAAGAAGCAAATAAACAGATGGACACATCCAAACAACGACCAATATTTTGAAGATCATATCGGTAAATTCCTTCAAGAAAAATCATCAACAAATGATATTAACATTCTAAATGACATAATAGTAGAAGCAAGAACAGAAGCTCAAAAGAAATGCTGCCCAAAAAGCGTGAAAGAAGAAAAAATTAGACTGGAAACACAGACAAAAATGGAACAAAGAAGAATACTGAGAAGCGACGAAAACTCTAGTAACGACGATATAAATAGAATGAACAAGGAAGTATCAAGAGAAATCAGAAAAGACTTAAGAAAATAGAAAGATGAGAAAATCATCAAAACCATTGAGGAAAATAAGAGTATGAAAATAATGAGACGCAAACTCACAAATGGAAATAAACAAATAGTCAAACTCAAGGATAGAAATGGCAACATCACATCAAACAGAGAACATTTGTTACAAATTGTGGAATCATTCTATGAGACATTATATAGCAACCAATCGACTCTAGATATAGTCGAATATCAACAGAGGAAGGTTCAAAATCAGGGTTCCGAGGATATTCCAGAAATCTCCTTGAACGAAATTTACAAGGCCCTAAAAAAGATGAAGAATAACAAAGCTATGGGGGAGGACGGTGTCGTCACCGAAGCGATAAAGATAGGAGGCTCAGTACTGATAGCCAAAATTCAAAAGCTCTTTAATCTATGCCTATGGAATCAAAATATCCCAACAAAGTGGAATAATTCAATAACTGTACTCTTACACAAGAAGGGAGATGTAGCAGACCTGGAAAGATACAGACCAATCAGTCTCCTTAACCATCTTTATAAATTATACACCCGAATAATAACCAATAGATTAGAGACAAAGCTGGATTTTTACCAACCTCGGGAACAAGCTGGTTTCCGCCCTAATTACGGCACAAACGATCACCTGCAGTGCCTAAAAACCCTAATAGAAAAAACTAACGAATATAACCGTCCCTTGGCATTGATATTTGTAGACTTTAAAAAGGCGTTTGATACAGTGGAACTACCGTCCATCTTAAGAGCACTACAAGATTGCAGGATCGACCACAGATATTGTAATATAATTAAAAATATATATGAAAATGCCACAACAACCATAAGTCTATATTCTGCAACTAATAAAATAAAGATAAAAAGGGGAGTCAGGCAAGGTGATACCATGTCACCAAAGCTGTTCATTACCGTTCTTGAGTATGCATTTAAAAAACTAACATGGCAACAGAAAGGAATATCCATCGATGGAGAAAGATTAAACCATCTACGTTTTGCGGACGATATCGTGCTTCTGTCAGATCATCTGGGAGAGATTAAAGACATGCTCCAAGAACTGAATCACATACTACAAGAAACTGGGCTGGAGATAAATTTCGAGAAAACCAAAATGATGACCAATATGGTTCCCAGCGAAGAGATACAGATCAATAACAACAAGGTAGAATTAATCGATAAATACACATACTTGGGTCATGAAATTAGAATAACCAGAGACAACCAAACCTGCGAGCTAAATAGACGAATCATGTTGGGATGGGCGGCATATCGACGGATGAGAGACATTTTTAAAAAAAATATCCCAATTCACCTGAAAAGGAAGGCATTTAACCAATGCATCTTACCAGTCTTGACCTACGGAGCAAAGACCTTTAACTTTAACGAAAGCTACTGTCGACAAACTGAGGGTAACAAAAAGGCGAATGGAGAGATCAATGCTGGGCCTGACCTTGAAAGATCGCGTAAGAAATGAGGAGATACGCCGGCGAACTGGCGTAGACGATAGTATACTGCGAATCAATAAATAAAAGTGAAGGTGGGCTGGACATGTTGCTAGAATGGAAGACGGAAGATGGACGAAGAGATTATTGGAGTGGAGACCAAGAGCCGACAAGCGAAGTCGGGCAGACCACCCACCCGATGGACCGACGACCTAAGGAGGATAGAAACAAACTGGATTGCAGCAGCTAGAGATAGAGAGAACTGGAGACGTTTGGAGGAGGCCTATATCCAACAATGGATGTGAAAATTCGGCTGGATGATGATGACGATGATGATCACAAGTAGGGGTTTGCAATTTAAACTTTTTTAGTTATGGTGGATGGGGCCTAGGGGGGAGATGGCCTAGGGCCTGTTTGTTTACAATTTTTTTAATGCAGATGGATTTAAAGCATAAATTAATGTTTAACTAGAGCTTATTTGTGTAAAAGACATTAATACATATTAGTTTTTCTAAAAATTGTTACGAAATGTCTTTTTCTCCTACTTTCAGATAAAAAATTGACGTTCCAAAATATCAAATTTAATGTTTTTTTTTTTTAATGAAACTGACCGCCCAGTCGAATTAGGCATATCTTGTTCGAGTGTCATTTATAACACTGGAAGAAAAGAAACATCCGCTGCAACACCGGTAGCGGGAGAGAACAATGGACCGTCGCCGGTGATCCGAAAATGTCCTTGTCCTTGACTGGAATTATGCGTTATACTGTGACCCTTTTGGGACTTAAACACGTGTCTTACTCATTCGTTTTTAGTACGGTACTATGTATGTTGATTATGCAGGACTGGTTTAGAAACAAACATATTGCTGCTTCTCGAAACATTGTCAAATGTAATGTTGATTTAACAGGTAAATGACAAGAACAGAAAACAAAAAAGGTGAGATTGAAGATTATTTTTTTAAGGTAAATATTGGTACGAAAAAAAGAAAAAATATTTACTTTACTAGTATGGAAATTAAACACAAGAATTTACTTTATCGGGATACTATTAGCTAATTTTTCCAATTTTAGCCATTGAACAGATTATTAGTAATAATTATAATTTCAAAGCTACCAAAGAAATTTATTAATTGTTGTAAAAGTGTTGACAATAACAATAATAACTACATTTATTATTTATTAACATTTTTTGCATCAAGTTGGCTTCAAAAAAAATTTGTAATTTGAAGAAATTTTAAAAGCAATTTCATTCAAATAAAAAATGGTGTAAGATGGTGGGTTTTCGGCGATTTCTATAGACACCATATAGTTCTGCCAAGTAACACTGTTCGTTCGTAAGTGTAATGAGTTTTTTTTAGCTAGAATCAGTTACTAATTTTCTCTCTTAACTTAATAGATGTTAATAACATCTTTATGAACGTCTGTTTTGCCTTGCAATTCTTAGAAGGTACAGATTAAAGTAGAAATCTGAATTTGGTTTCGAAAATTAATTTTCGGATATTAGAGTCCCCTTTCATTTTATGTTTATGTACTTCCTAATGTTAACTACTGGTGACTAAATATTTTTTCCTACGCGAGCTTTTTGCATTTATATGCACAGGTAAACCGCATCCTCGGGGTAGACTACATACTATAGTGGCACCTCATTGCATTATGCAGATTTTAATACATATTATTTATGACTAAAAAAATAGTATTCACAGTGTTACATACAGAAAACTTCCGAAAATAGTAGATAGGTATTATTGTTGTTTTCGTCCTAACAGATCAACCACTAACCAACTGATTACTTCTTCTTCTTGAACTTTCATTTGCCTTTTTAGGGTATGATTGCAATATAATTTAGACATCGTCTCAAAGGACGATCTTGGTTTCTTCATTCTATATCTGATCTCCAAAGAATGGTCAAATTTGGCATTCATAGTTGTAATAAATCTGTTTATGTCACTGCTAGTTCGTCTCGCTACATGTTTCTCTAAACCATATTTCTTTGGTTTGTGTAATTTTATTCTTAGAATTCACTATATATATCCTCTAGTTTTCTCCCAGAATTTTTATATTAAACCAAGCTTTATGTTCCTCCCAATCAAATTTTAGATATTTATCGTCCATATTGATAACGGGTTTTCAATAAATTTTAACTTTATAACAACGTCATGTCAGTCTTTTCTATTTGTCCATTCCACATTTAACTGAGTTCTGTTTGTAGGTGGTCTGGTGATTAGTGATAGGTAATCTAGTTGACAACTATGCAAAAAAGGACTGGAGAAAAATATAACCTTACAAGTGAATCAGTCATAATAGCCATAATAGTCAATAAATGCCATAATAATATTACCAGCTGACAAGGGCAGCGCAACTGTAATAATGAACACAATCAACACCAGGAGATAATTTAAGAATTGGTCACAAATAGAACTTAGACAAAACTACAAAATGACTGTGGAAGCAAATCACTTGAAAACAAAAAATATAACACTGCATAAATTTAAGGCATATCTCACAACGTACCAAAAAAGAAAATTACCACCACATGACACTAGGACACCACTTCCGGATTATACGGATTTCCAAAAATTCACAAAGAAAATGCATCCCTTGGGGTCTCATTCCTTGGGTCACAGCTCCTAGACATAATACAGCCTTTAGCACATTACACAACATCTTTTATCAAAAACTCACAGCAACTCTTTCAAAAACTGACAGATATAGATTACAATTCCAATAATATGCTAATCAGTTTTGATATTAGCAGTCTTTTCACCAAAATACCATTGGAGAAAGCTTTAAAAATAATAAGAGGCACATTACAGAAGGATAATACATTGACAATAAAAACCAAGCTGAATGTACCAGCTATCATGGAGCTTCTAACACTTTGCACAAATAACACTTATTTTCAACTAGATAATGATTTCTATAAGCAAAATTTCGGATTAGCTATGGGCTCAACCCTATCTCCATTAGTAGCAGATATATGCATGGAGAATTTTGAACAATACAGTGTATACAAACGAGACAAACAACGAACAATATGGTGGAGATATATATGATGTGTTTTCCATTTGGTCTCACGGACAAGCAGCATTAAATAAAGTTCTGATTAACAACAAAGAATAATCAAATTCGTCATTGAAAAAAGAAAACAAAAATTTACTCGCTTTCCTGGATGTGCTAATCACAAAAGAAGACACATATATGCAACCAAAGTCTACAGAAAACCAATCCATATCAACAGATATTCAAATTACCACTTCAACTACAATGTAACTCAGTGTACAAATAGGGTGTACATATGTGGGAAATTATTAGTATAATTTCAGTGTATGTGGACTGTATTATATAGGGCTGGTTCAAATAAATTAGGATATGTAGTAAAAGTTATACAGACAATAGCAAATTAAGTTTATACAAAGTCTTACCAATATTTCTGCTCCACACTCTCGCGGTTTTTCTGCTCCACACTCTCGCGGTTTTTCCTCTTATGCAGAATATGTCCGGCACACTTGCGGTTTTTCTAAACATGTGTTTCGCGGTAATAACACTTTGCGAGGTGGAGCACACTTTGTCTGTACACGATTTAAAATAGTATTTCAGTAATTTTTCGCGTAACTAAAACGAGAGAGAGAGAGAGATAATTAGCGATAGAATAACAGCCAAGATAGATGCTGTTCTTCTTGATAAGCGAAGAGAGAGAGAATGGTCTGTCCTTAGCGACAGCCGACCATCAAGAGCGTGTCTTTCTTCTTTTCTATCTTGAAAATCTTGAAAAATCTGCTCAAAAAAGAATTTGACTATAAATGACTACTCGTTATCATTTATAAAAAAGAATTCCACGAGCTTGAAGAAAGGAAACAACAAACACCACAAGAAATCCAGAAATACTCACAAAAAGGGACTCACAGATGACAACAATCCCATATGTAAAGAATTTATCAGAAAAATTGGAAAGGATAGGAAACAAGTACAAAATCACAACAACATTCACAACAACCAACATACTGAGATCTATCCTGTCCAGAACCAAACCTCACAACTTATAATAAATACCAACAACCTGCCGGGAATTAAGTATCCATCTCAATACATTCACTAGCTAAAATGTGACGAAAATCTTAACAATAGTCATATTAAAAAATAATACTCTTTCTATTGCGTATGATACAATTTTCGATAAAGAGGAAATACCTTTTTCTTCTTGTTCTCAAATATTATAAATGTTTGAGGTCAATTTCAAGAAAAAAACAAAAAAAAATTTTTGTAAATAGGAGTAATCAATTGCCACGTGTCTACCAGAAATATTAATTCAGATAATCAATATCCACGTGCCTTATCCGGCCCTTCATACATATATAAATTATTTATGTCCAATTCAGCCAAAGAAATTAAAAAAGCTAATCATTTCCACCGCCGCCTCGGGTTATTGAGGTCTTTTTAATATAGCTAAGCCGCCTCTGATACGACAAAAAGATAAGGATTGTAATAAAGTCCCATATAAACATTTAGCAGGTATTTTAAATGTAAATTGTTGACTTAAATGAAGCAAGCGACAGCTTCTTACCTCTTTGATGGTTTCGAATTTCATTAAAATGTTTGTCCACATATTATAATATATGAAATTAAAAATAATACAATGTGTAGTAATATATGCCAGGCAAATGTAAACGAAAAAAAAACAATAAAAAGTTATTCTGAAACAGTAATATTAGGTGCAAGTTTTATCTAAAAAAAAAATGAAGACTAGAATTTCTCAGTTAATAGCATAGAAATCATTGACGATACAAGGTATGATAAAAAATGTCAAATAAGAAATTTTTGATAAATCTGGAAAATAAATGACTATTTATATTCTGAAAAATAAACGAGGTATCAAATTTTGAATATTCGACAAGTAATAGAAAACGGTATAGAACAATTGCCCCGAACCACAGTATAAAGAGGTTCCACAGTAGAACCACTCTCGGAAAAATTGGAAGTAAAGTCTGTCAACGCGCGCAGAGCGACTGCGCTTATTTCTTAGTCGCTCGAGAATCATTCTTCTATTGCTAGTCGCGTAGAAACGTAAGGGTGAACAGTGCCGTATTTTGGTTAAATTGAGTTAGTGTGAATAATAATTGTTAGTACTGTGAAGTACATATTGTGTGAACATGAGTAAAAGTCGAAGTGGTATTAGTCGGTGTTCAGCGAAAATGTGCAAGAACAATTCAAAAATTGTAACTACAGTTTTTTCCGATTTCCCAAGGAAGCTATTAGGTACGTATATAATTTTAAATTTGCTTATTTAACCACCTTAACAGAATAGCATCAATTATTATTGAAAATAGTAAAATGTTAGGTGCAGTTTTTTTAAATACTTCAAATACAATAATTATATTTACAAAGAGGAAAAATTTTCTAAAGACATGTTGATATATATATATATATATATATATATATATATATATATATATATATATATATATATATATATATATATATATATAAATTCGGGTTCAAAACGTCCTCCGACGTTGTCCGATGCCTTGTTGCCAATATCTTCTATCATTACAATTTTCATCTTCTAATCCTCGTACACTCATTGATCGTCTTACTCTTTGTATCCACGTCATTATTGCCCTTCTTCTTTATCTGTTGTCTGTAGGTATCCATTTCATAATTTTCTTTTGCAGTCTCTCCTCCCCCATTATCTGAACCTGTCCGTACCACGTTAATTGTTTATTCTCAATGCATATATGACCGTTTCCTGTAATTTCATTCTTCGCTTTACTTACTCATTTCTAACCCGGTCCAATCTCGATGTTCTACTGGTGGTTCTTTATTCTCCATGTTTCGAATCCGTATACCAATGTGTTGTTAATCATGGTGTTGTATATTCTCATTTTTCTTTGTTTCCCTATCTCGGTACTCCACAAAAACTCCGTTCAATGATTTAATTATCATTCTTTCTTTATTTATTCTGCTCTTAATTTTTGCATCTTTCGTATCTTCTTTGTTGAAATGAATTCCCAAATACTTATATTTCTCACAGCTAGTTATTTTCTGATTATTATCCAATATCATATTAGTTGAATCTTCACCTAGGCATAAATATTGTGTGTTTTCTACATTCATATATAATATTATATATTTATGAAAGTTAATAATAGCCGGCAAATTTAGCGTTGTCTAAATAGTGAGTAAATTTAATTTATTTTCAGAGCACGGAATTGGGCAATGTTGTGCCAGAGAGAAAATTTGTTGAAGAAAACTAACTTAAATTTGAACAGATTATGCAGTGTGCATTTTGAAACTACTATGTTTTCAAATAAAATTTGGAACAGGTTATGCAAAAACGCAGTACCAAGTTTATTTCCTTCAATAGAAGACAGTCCTAACCAACATTCGAATGTTGATCAAGGTGAGTTTTTATGTTTGAAAGCTGAAATTTCCATGTAAACCTAAGAATATTCTGCTATTTATATTGTCGACGTACAAATTTGTTGCATTGTAGTGTTGCAATAAATTATAGCTTGTTTACTATGCAAACAATTTTACTATTTGTTATTAAAAACATATCAAACTTATTTTGAACCTATTTCTTGTGTCATGTTATAGTTTATTAGTTTTTGGTGTAAAAAACCACAACTTATGAAATTTAATATTATCAACATCAAAATCGGAATTGATTCTGTGACCGCATACCGTATTATTCATTCATTCAACTCATTTTAAATCCCCTCGAAATTAAAGGTAATTTTTGATCTGGAAATACCAAGCTGCCCCTTGCAATCTACCTGCTCTATACAAAAATATTTAAGCGTAATTTTGACATGGAGGGATATTCACTCTATATACTGTGGAAATACCATGTATTGTCGAAGTAAAAGACGGTATGCAACTTTCTAAGAAATTATAATCCATTTTCTGCTATTCTCTTTTCTATTTTTATCTTTAGAATACAAATTTGTTTGGAATTGATTCTGTGACCGCATACCGTATTATTCATTCATTCAACTCATTTTAAATCCCCTCGAAATTAAAGGTAATTTTTGATCTGGAAATACCAAGCTGCCCCTTGCAATCTACCTGCTCTATACAAAAATATTTAAGCGTAATTTTGACATGGAGGGATATTCACTCTATATACTGTGGAAATACCATGTATTGTCGAAGTAAAAGACGGTATGCAACTTTCTAAGAAATTATAATCCATTTTCTGCTATTCTCTTTTCTATTTTTATCTTTAGAATACAAATTTGTTGGATTTGCATTTGTTGAATATTTTTGATTTCAAAATAACACAAGGCTTCCTTGTACTTAAAAAAATAATTTAGATTATTAATAAAAAATTAAATGTTGTAAATTAAAGATATTTAATGTACAATATGACACTTTCTTCATATAAGACAACCTATAAACTTCTGTTGTAGACGATGAAAATAGTTTTGATCAAGTAAATGAGGAACAACGGGAAGAATTAGCTACCGTACCGCTAGGTGGAGAGGACAGCGAAGTTGTTCTACAAAAAAATCAAACAACTCAAACTTTGGAAAAAGTATCTACCTATAGCCCTAAAAAACAGCTACGAAAAACTATAAAACAACTGCAAAACAAGAGTTTTCGATTAAAACAAAAATTGCAAAAACTACAAGATTCTCGAAAACCCGATTATCTTAAAAACGTCACATTGGATAATTATAAATCACTAACCGATAAATTTTGTTCTGCCAATAAAAATTTAGCAAATTTTATTAATATTCAAATTGAACAAAATCTGAAAAAAAAGAACGGTCGGAGATATTCAAACGAATACAAAAACTTTTGTTTACAACTATATTTTAACGGTCCAAAACTGTATAAGAAAAAATTAGTTAAAGAATTTTGCTTGCCCAGTGTTACATTACACAAATTTGTCACACATATATCTGTCAAACCTGCAATAAATGACTTCATTTTTAATATACTTAAAAAAAATGAATAATGTTTCTGACCTTGATAAATTATGTATCCTTTGTTTTATGTATCCTTAAATGTATTAAAAACCATTGAGATTTAAAACTTGCGCAATACGGTTGATATTTTAAATACCGTTGAAAAATATAAACATTGAATTGTAATATTGTTTTTTATTTATTAAACCTTTTGTTTTTGTAATATTAACATTAAGCCGCATTTTTTATTTTAATAAATAATAGTAATAGGCTCAGAAAGTTTTAATACGGCTCTGTAAGGTTTACCAAGGAGCGTGCTTGCTCCGCCGCATCTACCACTGGTGAATTATCAATTTCGTACTTTGCCGGCATTACTTCCTGAGATCAAAGTGCCGACAAACGAGTGGTTTTACTGTGGAACCTCTTATACTGTGCCCGAACTAACTGGTCCCGATCTAGTCACAAGGATCTAGGTACACGCCAGTATTATCGGCCGGAAAGCTTCGTGCAAGCGCAGTTTGGCATTTCGTGTCAAGATTTTCTGTGACAATGTTTTGTGTCAAATTTCAAATTTAAACTTCTAAGCTTGTTTTTAGCGATTCTGGTTTTGTCTGTTTTTAAATTGGTTATTTACTGGTAATAGGGTTTATTTTTGGAGTAGGTCTCTTAGAAATTTCAGTTTTTTTTTATTTTTCATAATATTTATTAATATGAGTACGGCATTTGGACATTAAGATTAGGATTTTGAACTCTACAAAATGGTACTGTATGCACTCTTCTGATGGCATCCATTTCCGTGACTTCGACCTTTTTCTTATATTTCTCGGTTATTCTCCATGTCTCAGCTCCATAAAGTAGGCTAGTTTTAACCATTGTCTCATAGATGTTCCATTTTCTTTTCTTTGATATTTCTTTACTCCATAGAACTCCGTTCAAACATGCTACAGCTCTTCGTACTTGTACAATTCGATATTCTATTTCTCGTTCGTTTTTTCCACTACGGTCGAAGATGACGCCCAGGTATTTATATTCGTCACATGGATTTATTTTTTGATTGTCATCGATATCGAGTTGTTCAGCTTCAGCTCCAATTGAGAGGTATTTTGTCTTTTCTAAATTGATATTTAATCCCCATTTTTGGTATTCTTCAATTCTTCAATTAGTTTTCTAAGCATGCATTCCATGTCGTCTTTGTCATTTGAGATCACCACCTGATCATCTGCAAACTGTAAAGTATATATGTAATCCTGATCGTTCAATTGTATACCCATTCCTTTGACTTTCCTTTTCCATTGATTCAGAGTTGCAGAGATATAAATCTTAAATAGAGTCGGAGAGATACAACATCCTTGTCTGAGACCCTTAGTAACTGCAAATTTTTCAGCTAAAAGGTTTCCGAATTTCATTTGGGAGTTTGAAACATAATATAGATCTTTGAGAGCACTAACCAATGTTTGATGTATGTTTGATGTGCCCAGGACTTCCCATAGTTTATTTAGCGGGACTGTGTCATATGCCTTCTCAAGATCTACAAAAGTCATATGTAACTCTCTATTTGTTACAATTTTCTTTTCTATAATTTGTTTAAGACAGAAGATGTTATCACATGAACGACCTGCTCTAAATCCTCCTTGTTCTTCGTCTTCAGACGATTGATAATCTTTATCTATCAGGTCCCATAGTATTCGACCATATAGTCGACTCATTGAACTTGTGACCGATATCCCTCTATAGTTTTTACAATTTCTCCTGTCACCTTTTTTATATATTGGGGTCATATATGCTGTTTTCCATTCATCTGGTGTTGGATGTCCATTAATATATCCGTTAAATATCACCGTGATCATTCTGTGTAATTTTTCTGAGCCATTCTTTATTAATGCCGTAGTTACTCCCTCTGGTCCACTTGCTTTCCCATTCTTCATCCCTGTTATAGCTTTTTGAACTATGTTGATATCTATGGTAATATGCTCTCCCAGAATTTCGATTCTTGATGAATTCATATCTTCTTTAAATTCGTCTCTGTTCTCATTTAATAGATGTTTGTAATAATGTGTCCAATCCTCCGGATTTATGGGATTTAGAATCACTTTCTCGTTAGTCGACTTCTTAACAGAGTTTATAAACTTCCACGCCTCAGTGCATTGTCGTCCTCCAATATAAGATTTTATCTCTCTGTACCTTATGTCCCGTGTTTCATTTTTGGAGGTCATAATTATCTTTCTAGTTTTCTTCTTCATTTCATTGTATCGGTCTTTGTCTGCGTCATCTTTTGTATTCAACCACTAATGGTATAATCTTTTCTTTTCTGTTACCGAATTTTCGACGTCTTCATTCCACCAAAGTTTGTTACTAATTTTATTTTGTTTGATTCCTAAGACCTCCTGTGCTGTTTGATGAATACTTGATATTATGTTCTCATATATGCATTTGGTATTTGTTAGTGTTTCGTCAAGTTTTGAGTCCATTCTAGTCTTATATATTGTACGGGTGCTCTCATGAATTAAACTGGACAGATTGTATTGAGGAAGATCAATTCTTTCTAAAAGTTGTTCGTCTTGGCTTGATGAGACACTGTCCTTTAATCTATATGGGAAAACAATTTTTGCCCTGACCATGTGGTGATCTGATCCGCATACTGCTCCACTCATAGCTCTAATATCTCTAATGAGTATTTGTGAATTTTGTTTAACTATCACGTAATCTATTATAGACTTAAGATTCCTTGTTGGTTGAAACCATGTATATTTGTGTATGTTTTTGTGACAGTAATATCCGTTAGTTATTTTGAGTCTATTACTTTCACAGAGATTGTGTTAAGTCTTTCTTCGATATCATTTACGACGTCTTCTCCATAAGGTTCAATCACATTGTTGTGGCGCTTGTTTCCTGTTCTTCCATTAAAATCGCCTAATAAAAATATTTCTCGGTTATTTCCAACTCTAGTAATAATTTCGTTTAATTTTACAAAGAATTCGTCTTTTGTGGATACATGCTCATCCTCTGAGGGGCAATAGATTGCTAGTATTGTTGTTTTTTTATGGTGTAGGGTCATATTTACTTGCAGGATATTTTCATCTATTGCAGTCCAGCTGGTAATTTTCCTGTTAAACTTTTTGTTAATAATTACGGATACTCCTCTCTTAGCTCTTTCTTCCTTTGGCACGCCGCTATACAGGTGTACGTAATCTATCATTACTGATCCAACGCCCTTCTTCTTTGTTTCAGTGAGGGTCACTATGTTGAGGCCAAGTTGTTTTACTTCTTTGATGATCTCTTCAGTTTTACCCCTTATTCCTTGTACATTCCATGTACCTATCATCATGGTCCTTTTTCGTAGCCGTTTTCGTCTTTGTTTAGATCTGTCTATATTTCCGAGGCTTGGTTTGGGATTTTTAGCAGTAGTTTTCTTCTAGATATTAAGGAGCTAGCTCAATGATCCAACCCCCAACCTGGAGGGCCAGGAAATTTGTCTTAAGGTTTTCATCCTTTAGATTTACTGTCTTTCTGGACTTCAGAGATCAATCTTCTCCTCGATTTTATACAAGCCCTAAAACCATTGGGCTGCCACCTCCGCCCTCCAGACCATTGTGAAGATCTTTTTCTCCGCCCTGGATGCCGTTGTGGGCTTCATCCGTGACCCTGGACAAGGGACCCTTAGCAGGTACTAGTTTCCCGGGTCAGGAAACACCTGGAATCTGCGGAAAGCAGGGAAGGCCGCTCGATCATTCTGGACTGAATTGCGACGTATTGGACTGCAATATCAGCAATTATAAAATTATAAAAACACTATGTAAAAATCAATATTTTCAGTCTGATTTATAATTTAGTCTGATTTAAATTATTGTTGTTGTTACTAAAATCTAAAAGTCGAAAAAAGGCATAACTTGGATTATTGGGTAAACCTACATTATACGATACGACAGAAGAAATTAAAAAAATTAACATGTTATAAATTCACTGTTTAAATAAATATTCCGTACTCATACTATTGCAATAAAATATTAAAATCAATAAACAATATCTTGTTGAGCAGTGCTGATTGAAACGACAGAGCAGTCAAATGTTATTCATAAAGGTAGTGTAAAAGATATCGCCGCTTATCTGGTCTGCTAGTAATAAAGTTACCAGCATTTAATTGCAAAGAGTTCCATCTTCTAAGGTGGAAAATACTTCAGGCATGATTCACTCAGTTTTTGCAAGGATAGTTTGAAATATATATCAGTTTTGTTTCAATAAGTGGTGATCAGATACACCATTTTCAAACTTCCAAAACGTTGTCTTTACACCTGGAAATCACCAGCAGATACACCTGAACGAGTTGTTCGTAACCAAATAGACTTCATATGTATAAATAAAAGATACAGATTCAGTATTAGCAGTAAAAACATATCCAGGCGCAGATGTACCAACAGATCACAATATTTTAGTAGGAAAATAAGACTGAGATTAAAAAGAGTTGCTAGGACGAATAAGCAAACAGTTACTCTTGATAGAGAAAAGATGCTAAATGATACTGTAAAACAAGAAATAACTAGTATATTATAACAAAAAATAAAGTTAACATCAAGCAAAGAAGAAAGTACTGAGGAAAACTGGACGAGAATTAAAGACATCTTAAAGACTGTTCAAGAAACAAAATTGAGTGCGCTAAAAGCAAGAAAAAAAAACAAGGGTGGATGACAGAAAAAATACTGCAACTTATGGATCAAAGAAGAGAAGTCAGAAATAAAGATAAAAATGAATACAAGAGGACCCACGCAATAATCAGGCAGAAGATAAGACACGCGAAAACACAATTTCATAGTAAAGAATGTAATGAAATTGAACAATATGAAAAGAAACACAATACATTTCATCTGCACAAGAAATTAAAAGAGGTCGCTGGAAACAAACGGAAACAAGTATCCCAAAGTTTAGAAGACAGAAACGGACACAGAATATTAGACATCAATGAAAAGTTAAAAAATGGGAAAACTACATTTCTGAATTATTTGAAGATGAGAGAGTAGAACACTATACACCGATTGCTATATCAGGTCCATCTATAACAGAAAGTGAGGTAAGACGTTCAATACAAACGGCAAAAAATGGAAAAGCACTTGGCCCCGATGAAGTAAGGGCTGAAATACTAAAGTTTTTGGGAGAAAATGGAATTAAAGCTCTGTGTAATCTCTTTAACAGAATTTATGACACTGGGATATTACCAACTGATTGGTTAAAGTTGACATTTGTCACAATACCTAAGAAACATCGTCCAAAGACATGCGGTATTTATCGGACAATAAGTCTGATGAGTCACGTTTTGAAGATCTTCCTGCGAGTAATACACAGCAGAATTTACACGCTGTTAGAGGACAGAATTAGCAATACTAAATTTGGGTTTAGGAGTGGCTAGGGTACAAGAGAAGCCTTGTTTAGTATACAGGTGCTAGTACAGGGATGCAGAGATATAAATCAAAATGTGTACATTTGTGCTATCGATTTTGAAAAAGCTTTTGACAAAGTCCTACATAACAAAATGCTAGAAATATTGGAAACTGCTGGATTGGACGATAAAGATCTACAAATAATTACAAATCTATACTGGCATCAAGTGGCAAGAATAAAGGTTGAACAAGAACTGTCGGATGAAATAAATATAAAAAGAGAAGTGAGACAAGGCTGTATATTGTCGCCTTTACTTTTTAACTTATATTCGGAGGAAATATTTAAGGAAGCCTTAATGGAGACAACCGAAGGTATTATTGTGAATGGAGTAACCGTCAACAATATTAGATATGCCGACGATACCTCAGTCCTTGCCAATTGCTGAGATCTTCAAAATCTAATGAACAAAATAAAACAGACTTGTGATCAGTATGGATTAAAACTCAACGTTAAGAAAACTAAATATATGATAGTTAGCAAACAAAATTATATACAGGATGACGGTATAAAAGTCGGAGATGCCACACTGGACAGAGTAGAGAAACTCGTTTATCTCGGTAGTAATATCAATGAGAGCTGAGATCCAACCGCAGAAATTAAAAGCCGAATAGAACAAGCCCGAGCTGCCTTTGTAAAAATGAGCAACGTACTTTGCAGTCACGATCTTAGCATTGACCTTAGAGTTCGTATGACACCTTGCTACATATTTCCTGTCCTGCTGTATGGAGTGGAAGCGTGGATTCTAACTGAGGCTATGCTTAAACGCTTGACAGCCTTTGAGATGTGGGTATACAGACGACTACTGAAAATAAGCTGGGTCGACAGAGTTAGAAATGAGGAGGTCCTTAGACGGCTGAGCCAAACAACACAACTGGTCAATATAATAAAGAAACGCAAACTGGAATACTTCGGTCACATTATGAGACACCCTGAAAAATATGATCTTTTACATCTGACCATTCAGGGAAAGATCCAAGGTAATCGTGGTCCTGGTAGACGAAGAACATCATGGCTGAAAAATCTAAGGCAATGGTATGGAAAATTAACTACATCGTTATTTAGAGCTGCTGTCAATAAAGTCACGATAGCGAATATGGTACCCAACATAATATCCAACGATCGATAATGGTCATGGAACTAGAAGAAGAAGAAGATACACTACAACTGAAATCGAATATCTTTTATTACAATGGCAAATGACTAATATGAAGAAAGTAGCAATTTAGATTACAAAAAAAAATATATCCACAATTACTCATACACAATATCCACACATACAAAATCTTGCAATAAAATAAAAATATATAATAGTGAAATATCATTATCCCTCTTTTTATATATATTTCTCTGTGCACTCACCTTCCAACTTAACGATTCATAATTTCTGAAACCCATCAAACACGCACTAAAGATGAAAGGTATATTCCCAACCCACACGTTATTAAAATATTTATTTATTAATCCCTAATTGGAAGAACGAAACGTCAAAACGCAAGGAAAGAAAAGTAATGGAAAAATGCCCTGATTTATATTAAGTTGAATATTTTTAGACAATAATTTGTCGCACCTGGGTTTGTCATTATGACTGACCCTCAATGTGGAAGACCTGCGGGATTGTAGAATGAGAACGAGAAGACCTGCGAGAAAATAGGAAAATTACAAGAAACCCCGATTTAAGGTCATCTAAGTGATGTTCTAAAATGATATGCTACAACGGGCGTAAAATTGCATAAATCTGCAAACCCCCCCAGTTATGAATGTATGTAGAAATATGACAGGGTGATATAATATCGCACTGACAGTAATTTAATTTTATAAAATTCCAGCATTATCTAGAATAAATAAATTCAAATCATATTTTTGAAATATGGTTAAAATATAGTTAAAATATTTGAAATATTACACGCAAGCATTTGGCTAAAAATAAACTTTTTTAAATAAAGAAAAAATCTTAATTTTGCATACATTTAGCGCATATCGGTGATTTTTTTCATAAAACTGAATAAAAATTTATTCATCCATTTATTTTTTTTATAAAATATAGCCCAGGGAAATAAGCATTTTTTCATGACACTCGTCCGGCCAGGCAAACGACAGTTGTTTTGAGTAGTACGGACCTCTGTAACAAAAACCTATATGTTTCCTGCAGTCGATTTTTTGGACTTAATTAGTTATTAACAAATTAAGGTCAAAAAACGGAAAATTTTTGCTTTTTTCGTCTATCGACAAAGAGTGAAGCAATTTAAACAAATTTTAGAAGAAAGGAAAGTTATAAGTTATATAAAAACCTTTAAAATGGCGTTTTTTAAATGTTTCTATCCTTATTTGTTGCTTAGAAAGTTGCAAAAATAAGTCAAAAATTTCGGTTTTTTTATAACTGTTAATAACTTTTTTTAAAATAAACTTATAATATTTATATTTCATGGAATGATTTATCTCGTAGTGCTTAAAATAGGGTCAAAATTTCAAAGTGATCTGTCCAATAGTTTAAATGTTATTTTATTTGTTTATCCCAAATTAGCATTATTTGCAACAATATAAGTCAGAAATTTATACAGTTTTAATAATTGTAAGGGTAGTTTCTGGTAGAAGAAGACTACAAACTTCTAAGAAGAACTTTCTAAGCAACAAATAAGGATAGAAACATTTAGAAAAGGCCATTTTAAAGGTTTTTATATAACTTATAAGTTTCCTCTCTTCTAAAATTTGTTTAAATTGCTTCTAAATATAGCAATATAGGTATATTTAGTATAGCAGTATAGGTATTCTACACTCCTGCTGTCCATTAACAAATTAAAAAACACAGACATAATTCTGAATGATCAACTTGAGATAAACAGTTCTCCCCTTCTCAACTTATTTCGTTAAAGACTATAAATTGTAAACACATCCAGAAATAGATCACTTGAGAAAGGCTACTACTACTACTAAGGATTTCCACAGTTTTCACTGTCTTCCTTCACTCAACCGTTTTCTCCAATTTTCCCTGTCATTCCAGTCTCCATCTCGCAGGGTTCTTTTCTCCATAGCCTCGTCGATTTCGTCTCTGAATGACCTTCGGGGTCTTCCTCTCTCTCTTCTTTTGATCAGGCTTCATTCTGTGATTTTGTTTATCCAGCGTCCTCTGTCCGCTCTTCTGACGTGGCCGTACCAGGATAGTCTCTTCTCCTCTATATAGTCGATTATGTCTGATTTCACTCCCATTCTCCGCTTAATCTCTGCGTTTTCAATTATGTCTTTTTTTGTAAGTCTACAGCTTCTCCTCAGGAACTCCATTTCTACTGCTCTTATTCTACCTCTATTTCTCTTGTTTATTGTCCAGTTTTCGGACCCATATGTTAGGATACTTCTTCTCAGGGTATTATATATTCTGTTTTTTGTCTTTATCGTAATGTTATTATCCCACAGCATTGAATTTAGTTGTCTTATACAGTTTCTTGTTTGTCTTAGTTTGTTGTTTATATCTTCTTCTGTTGTTCCCTGGTTCGATATTATGGTCCCTAAATCCTTGAATTTATCTGTTCCATTTACTTGTCTTCCTTCGTCTATCTCTAGGTTTCTCATATCCTTGTTTTCTGTTGTTAGGTATTCGGTTTTCTCTAAGTTTATTTCCATTCCGTTGTTTTTATATTCTTCTTCTAGTTTTCTGAGCATAAAGCTGAGATCTTCTTCATCTTGTGCGATGACTACTTGATCGTCGGCAAAACTTAAGGTGTATAGGTATTCGTCCCTTACTAGTATGCCCATTCCTTCGCACTTTCTCCTCCATGGTTTGAGTGTCTTTTCCAAGAATATTTTAAACAGAGTAGGGGACGTAGCACAGCCTTGTAGAAGACCTACTGTCGTCTTAAATGGATTGTAGGCTTTATTTCCACATTTAGTAGCTACTTTGTTTTCTTTGTACAGTGCTTTAACTGCTTTTATTAGTGTTTGTCGGATTCCGAGATCATTCATTGCTTCGCATAATTTGACTGTAAGTATTGAGTCGTATGCTTTCTTTAGATCAATAAACGCCAGATGGACCGGTCTACCTTTTGCTATTTTCTTCTCTATCAGTTGTTCTAATGTGTACGTATGATCTAGGCATGATTTTCCTACTGTGAACCCTGCTTGGTCTTCTCCAATTTTTCCTATTATTTCAGTTTCTAGTTTTTCCTTGACAATTTTCCCGTAAAGTCTACCTACCTACGATATTATACTAATTCCTCTGTAGTTTTTACATTTTTTCCTGTTTACTTTCTTATGTATGCATGTGATGTATGCTTGTGTCCATTCCGCAGGTATTTCCTCTCCATTTAGTCCTCTTGAGAAAGGCACTCTGCTTAAATAGCTGAAGTGATAAAATGTTATAATAAATTTTTTGGAAGTTTTGAAAAGAAAGTGTTCAATGTTTTATTGTTATATAAATTTCCGTCAAGTAACGGTCGAATCCATCAAACATTTTGTTTTTTATTTGTTAAAGTATATACATATTTACCTATTTAATTGTAAAAGTACTTTTTATAGTAGTATTACCAATAAATTATCTATTTATCTATCTACAATTCGTAATTCAACCATGTTAAACTTAACATACACTCATGAAGCAAAAATATCATTTTCCACTAGGGAATCTATAAAGTGAAATAATAGCTAATATTTCTATATTTCTGAATACTTTGTATAATCGAAGAGCGCTACGCCCTTCTAAGCTTATGCCACGAACATAAACCATCTTTCAATATCGCTCTAATCTAATAACAGTCAAGTCGGCATATTTTAATTAAAGAGCGCAAGAGTGACAATAAAACAGAACCAGCCACTCCACCAGACATCGTTTTTACGTTTAAAATTTGATGGCTTCTATTATTTCACACTTTCTTCCACCGTTCCATCCTGTTGACGAACACCTACCAGCTACCAGACATTAATTACAAAGTTTCTGTTTCTATCACCGCTCCTCTTAATTAACAAATAGAATTTCTGTTCTCAATTAAAAGCCGTATATGTCATCAGGTCGTTTTTAATTATTCACGTCTCGTGCTATCGAAACCCGAACACAATTTATAAACCTGCAACATACAACTACCGGATTTGTTAAAACATTCATTTATGCGTAGTTCGCCACAAATTTTGGTACAGATTATTGAATTTTAAATGGGCAAGTGAGAACTAGAACCAAACTGAATTTATACGTTATATACTTCAGTAAATATAGTCTTTAAAGTGCCGAATAAATCGACAATTTAAAAGAAGTGAGTGTTTAATTTTATATCATCATCATCATCATCATCATCATCATCACTAAGCTTGTTGCAACAATCCTTGTTGCGTAACAACAATATTTAATATTTTTATTTAATTTTGTATGATATGTAGCATTTGCAATTTATTGATTCTTTAAAATATATTGAAACCCCCTCGTATATGTAATATATTGAAATCCCCTCATATATGTTTGAAAAATCGACGAGTATTTTTAATGCATTTCAGTTTCCTATTCGTAGGTATTAAAACCCAAATATTATTTCGTTCTTTTCAGTTTCCTATTCGTACGTATTAAAACCCAAATAATATTTCGTTCTTTTCAGCGTCGCCAAGGAATAAAAACCATTTTAGAGTTGTTTATTTACTTCGTGGCTGCGTATTTTGCTCGATATTCTTTAATATTGCTCGATATTCTTTGATATTGCTCGATATTTATGCCGCCCGAGGTACTGCATTTTCAAATTAATAATCTACGTCTTAATTTCCGTGTTCAGTTTTGTTGGAGTCCGAATTTATTTTTAAATTCGAAATCTTTCGTTTTTCTTTTCTTGGCATGGAAATGTAGCATGAAGTGACAGTAGCAGTTAGATACTTGGTATTGAACAGTTTTACATTAGTTTTTGAATATGGCCTCATGTTGCCATTGTGCTGTGCCTATTCCAGTCTTTGAAGGAGACGAGTTTTCAAGGTTGTGTTCCAGCCGGTGCTGGCTTCCGCCCTCATCTGCTTATCTCTGATCGTCATCCCGGATCTGCCCCCAGTATAGTTCCAGCATGATTTCAGTTTCCGACCCCAGACATGCAAAGTGAAGTTTAGTGAGGTTCAGGTAACTTTTTCAAAAGGTTCAGGTAATTTCCAAATTATCGGTTTGAGTCATTCGAAAATTCCCAACAGTAAGGTAGGTTGAAAAATCTACCTTTTCAGGTAGTTTTACCAATGAAAGGAGAGTCAAAGGTAATTTAAATGTAAACATATCCTTCATATACGTCGATGGTCAAGGGGGCGATATGTCTTCGTTGCTGTCGTGACTCTTTTTCTTTTATTCCTGTTCTTGCGCTGAACATTCCAGTCTTTGACATTCATTGTTCTTATATATTCTTCTACATAATTGTTATACTCTAAAAGGATTAATGCCTTTCACTGCGGAAAGTGGCAATTGGAGATTTTGGAATCGGAGTAAGAAACGAAAGAGGCGAAATGCTTACCAACTTTCTACTGCAACACAAACTGTACGCAATGAACACCTTTTTTAAGAAGAAACAGAATAGAAAATGGACGTGGGCTAGTCCAGACGGAAGAACTAAGAGCGAATATGATTATATAATAACAGACGAAAAGCAAATTATTTAAGATGTCACTGCACTCAATAAACTTTAAGTAGGAAGCGATCACAGACCAGTAAGAGCTAGAGTAACGACAAATCTACAAAAATAAAGAGCAAAGATGATAAGCAGTTGCAAACGCATAGTTTGGAATTCACCAAATCATCCAGAAGCATACATAAAAAATATAGCCGAAACTTTACAGAGTAATAATCCCAAACCTCTAAGTATCGACGATCACAATATATTAATAACAGACTAGGTTATAAACGCACAACTCAAATTTTGCAGGAAACATGACACCAAAAGTGAAAAGATTAGCAAAAATACAAAAACTCTCATGGAAATACGACGAAACCTAAGCGAGAACGAAAAGGGAAACAAATAAGAATATAAAAAACTAAATAAAAGAATTTCAGCGGAAATTAGAAAAGATGCAAGAAGATATAATACTAATGTAATTACTCAAACAGTAGAAGTGAACAAAGGTTTAAAGATAATGAAAAGAAAAATCACACAAAGTAAAAAAGAAATATACAAGCTGAGAGATAAAGACGGAAAGGCAACAACAGATAAACAAAACATTCTGAAAATAACCAGAGAGTTTTATAAAGACCTCTATACCAGTCAAAGACCACAAGACAATTTCCCGACACGAGTAAAGACTCTCATAAATCAGGGATCGGAAATACTTTTACCCATTACTGTGTCAGAAGTAAGAGCAGCTTTAAAGGAAATGAAAAACCATCGATCGTCTGCTGATGATGGACTCGATATCGAGGCAATAAAAGCAGAAGGAGAAATTGTATTAAAATTAGTAAGCGAACTGTTGAATAAATGCTTACATGCGCGTACGATTCCAAAAGACTGGAACAATGCAGTAATAGTCTTGTTACATAACCAAGGCGATATTACTGAATTAGAAAATTATAGACCCATTAGCCTCTTGACGCATATGTACAAACTCGTTACGAAAATCTTAACAAAGAGGCTAACACCTAAACTTGATTTCTATCAGCCCAAAGAACAGGCAGGCTTTAGGGCAGGATATGGCACAAATGACCATTTGCATACCATAAAGATCTTAATTGAAAAGTGCATCGAGTACAACATACCACTGGTTCTTGAACTTGTCGATTACGAGAAGGCTTTTGATTCTGTAGAGTTTAAAACAATACTGGAAGCCCTAAATCAAAGCCGAATAGATTACAGGTACACGACACTAATCAAAACCATCTACGAGAACGCTACATCAAGTATACGACTACTCGAAGACACAGAAAAATTCAGCTTAGGTCGAGGAGTTAGACAAGGAGACAATATTTCACCAAAATTGTTCACGGCAGCTCTGGAGTCAATATTTAAGAGCCCTCAATGGCAAGATATGGGCATCGATATAGATGGAGAAAGATTAAATCATCTAAGATTTGCAGATGATGTTGTATTAATCGCAGATAACTTACATGATACAGTTTCTATGATGCATTCGCTTAAAAGTCTGTCTGAAAGTGCAGGATTAAAGATAAACTTTGAGAAAACTAAGCTTATAAAAAATCTCGTAATGAATGGAAATATAACTATTGACAATAATACCATACAACAAACAGACACTTGCAAATATCTGGGACACGAAATCAAAATAAGCAGAGACAATTAAACACATGAAATACAGAGGCGAATTCTAACCTTAAAGCATTACGTGCACTTGGAACTATATATATTTCACTGTTGACTGTGGAGCTATATGTCAACGAATATCAGAACTTTCAATGCAGATTTGCAGAATGCAAAGAACAATAGATTTAGAACAATGCAAAACTGTCGCTTGGAACCCTATGGTTCTGAGCCTCCGATTTATTAGATTTTGTTTAAGCTTGATATGTTTCCATTTAAGCGCGCTAATTTTTATTATTACCAGAAAGTGGCCCGTCTCCTCCCCCTCTGTAAGATCGTTTAATTTTATAAGCTATAACTAAATCCTAAAAATAATGTGATATTAAAAAACTACATAATGGTTTCAGTATTAAAAATATAATTTTAAGAAACATACAAAATTATTCATAAAGAATTTTCGTACAAATTCTGTTCGGAGTTTTTTTTTGTAAAATTTAAATAAAAAAAGGTTGTTCTGAAGTTATTTTCTTGAGCATGTTAATGCAATTTAATATTTTTAATGTGAATAAGCCACAATTGTACTTTAAGAAAATGATAATTAATTTCACCTGTTTCTTTTTAGTTATACTTATATACGTTTCTTCACCGTTGCTGGAAAAGGACGGATAATGTAAGTAAAGTAAGTTGTTTTATATCCAAAAAGCTATCCAAGAATAAGCTAATCCAACAAAAAACTAATTACTTCTTAAGACCCTTATTGTAACTAAGTGGAGACTTTTCAGACAGTTACTCCCTTGTTCATTGGTTTACCGTAAACATAAAAATTCGGTAGTCTTCAGGGACTAAATGTCACAGACCCCAGGATAATCCCTGGGAAAGCGCCCGACCAACAATATATAATTACTTTTCCTTTCTTTATAAGTTCAATAACGTTAGTCCGGTAGCCAGCCAAAAAATAAGCAATTTTTAAATTATGTGACATTGTATTGTCTGTTTTTCACTTAAACCCACATTTCCATTTAAAAATTTTAGAAATTATATCACGTTTCCTTAGATGACGTCAAAAATAAAAAGATGTTCTTACGAATAGCCTGTATAAAAATAAAAATTGACGAGTTTCAGGATTTTTCCTTCAAGTCGCTGGTATTAGGAAATACCGAAATTATTCCTTTCATTTGCACCATACAGTATATTCTTATTTTATAATAATGGTTTTTCCGAGTAGATACTAAAATTTTTTCTAGACATAACATCAAAGTAGAATATAAAGACTTAATTTCAACATATATTGGTCAAACTCGTAAATAAATTCACAAAAGAATTATTGCTCACAAAAACGGAATAAAAAAAATATACTCAAAACCCTATAGCAGCCATACATTCTTTGAAAAATGGTCATTATTTGGTTTTAAAAATGCAAACATTGTAGGAAAAAAATCAAGTTGTAATAAAGAATGTGTACTGGAGCAGATTATGTCCTAGATTTGCTTACCTCGATTACCATATACTTACAAATCTAAACAATGGTTTCGTAATAAGATTTTTCGCCATATTCCGAGATAATCGATGCTGTGAATCATTATTTAAAGGACTTTAATTTATCGGTTTGCGGTAGCATTTGAAATATCATCGGAATTTTTGTGAAATTTATGGTTGGATCTTTAGTGAGCAGAAGAATACTTTTACATTATTTGTTCAGATCACATCCTCTTTATGACCGTAAAATTTAGCTCTCTAGGCCTATTAGGCTCAGAGCTTAGTTTACTATTCGTTTCCATTATTTCTTGTCTTCTGATTTACCCTTCCAATTTGTGATATTAAGTTTTTCTATGTCTCGTTCAACCTCCTTACTTTACGTGATTTTAGGTCTACCTAGTTCCTTCTATTCCTCTTGTTAGTATTCTTGTGGGTAGTCTTGTCTTTGACATCCTTTGGATATGGCCCAACCATCTCAGTTTTTCAGATTTTATGATGCCTACAATATTTGGACAACAATTAAATGCAGTGTCAGGAGCGGCAGGCTTAAAAATAAACTACAGAAAAACAAAAATACTAAGCCAAGACCAGACAAATACATATAACAATACAAAATCATACCATAGAAAATGTTGAAAATTATGTATATCTAGTTCATGTTATTAAACTAGGAAAACCAAAACAAGATGCTGAAATTAAAAGAAGAACACAACTGGTATGGGGCGCTTTCGGCAAACTAACACATATCTTGAAAGACACCTCCATTCCTATAAACTTAAAGAAAAAGGTGTATAACACATTCATACTAAAAGTTTGTACCTACGGCTTGGAGACAGTAGCCCTTACCAAAAAATGTGCTAAAAAATGAGAAACAACGCAAAGAGCAATGAAAGGAATCATGCTTGGAATATCACCAAGAGACAGGATTAAAAACACCGAGATAAGACGTAGAACGAAGATTAGCGATATTGTGAAAGAAATTACAAAAATGAAATGACGCTGGACAGGTCACGTAGCCCGATATAATGACAAAGGTGGACACGGAGAATTCTAGAATGGAGACCAAGGATGACAACAAGAGCATGGGAAGACCTCAAAAAAATGGTAGATGTTATAAGAGCAGTGGCAGGCAAACAGTGGATTAGATTGGCGCAAAATAGAGAAAGATAGAAGCAATTGGGAGAAACCTACATTCAGGAGTGGTTGGAAAATGGTTGACAAAGAAGAGAAAAAGAAGACGATATTTGGTTCTTCATATATCATCTCTATGACCATTATAATCATTAATATTTATAAAAATATTGACAGAAGGTGCTCACCTTGTTTATTCTGCCTAATCTGTAGAGATACGTGTAAACTTACCTGAAAAATAAAAAGAAAACTTTAGTATAAATTGGAATAAGTAATTCTAAAAGAAAAATAAACATTACGAACTAAATAAGCATTAGAATTTGAAATAAAATAGACAATTTTCAACAAATTAATAATATATTAAGAGGGGATGACAGGGGGTGAAGAGGGGACTCTCAAATGACAATATAAAAGAACTCACTGTACTTTTCAATCAAATATATGATACCAGTGAAATTCCATCGGACTGGTTAAAATCGATCTTTATTCCTTTACCTAAGAAACCAAACGTTAAAAAATGTAGCGATTGTAGACTCATTAGTTTAATAAGCCATGCCGTTAAAATACTGTTGCATATTCTTCTAAACCGAATTAACAACAAGTGCGAAGAAAAAATTAGTCAAGAGCAGTTCGGGTTCCGGAGATGCCTTGAAACTAGAGAAGCACTATTTTCTATGCAAACACTCCTTCACCGATGTTGGGAGGTAAGAAAACCCGTATATATGTGCTTCATTGATTTTGAAAAGGCATTTGATCGCGTTCAGCATACCAGACTAATTACCGCCTTGCAGAGCATCTAACTAGATGAGAAAGACATCAAACTTATTGCCAAACTTTACTGGAGCCAAACAGATATTATTAATACCAACAACAGAGAATCAAAGCCAATCAGTATTGAACGAGGCGTAAGACAAGGCTGTATACTATCTCCTACCCTCTTTAACGTGTATTCTGAGAATCTATTTAGGGAAGCTTTAAAAGATCAAAAAGGTATTATCATAGGAGGAGAAATAATTAACAATATACGGTACGTCCCCGATACTGTGATTCTAGCTGAAAACATCGACGATATGCAGGAGCTAATCAATAGAGTTGACATGGAATGCACAAATTGGGGACTGTCGATAAATACCGATAAAACTAAATACATCTTCTTCTTCAAGTGCCGTCTCCATCAATGGAGGTTAGCGGTTATGGTGGCAAACGTTTGTCTATATTCAGCTGCTATTGCGTAACCAGGACAATTTTTTTCTTCCAATTCCTCGCTTTCCTTCTATTTTGCCTTTTATTATCAACTGAGGGATGTAGTATTTCTCGTTGCGCAACAAATGCCCTAAATAACTGGTTTTTCTTCTTTTGACTGTTCTCAATAGTTCTTTTTCTAAATTGAATCTAGCTAGTACTTCTTCAACTAAATACATGGTGACCAGTAAAGTGGATATCGGCGCAACCCAACTGATATTAAACCAAAAACCGCTGGAGACAGTTCAGAGATTCAAATACTTTGGATGTTGGATTACCCAAAATCTAGATCCATCCTTCGAAATTCGATGTAGAATTGAACAGGCAAGAAACTCATTTCAAAAATTCAAGCCTTTATTATCCAATAACTCATTAAATTTGGAAATCCGTGAAAACTTTACAAGATGTTACGTGTGGTCTGTACTGTTATATGGATGTGAAACTTGTACTTTAAACGCCGATATCATGAATAAAATCGAGGCGTTTGAGATGTGGTTGTATCGAAGGATACTAAAAATTCCATGGACTAGCAGAATCAGAAACGAAGAAGTTCTTCGAAGAATGGGACATCAACGAACTCTATTAAATATTATTAAGAGGCGTAAACTAGAATATCTTGGACATATAATCAGAGGACCAAGATATGAGTTCCTTCGACTAATTCTCAACGGTAAAATCGAAGAAAAGGAATGGATCGGACGGAAGAAACTCTCTTGGTTGAGGAATTTGCGGCAGTGGACAGGTTTGACAGCGGACCAATTGCTACACGTAGCGCAAGACCGAGATCAGTATAACAATATTATAAGCATGGTAGTCGCCGACGTTCCGTAGGGATATGGCACTCTAAGAAGAAGAAGAAGAGGGGATAATCTTAATTTTAATAGAAGTTTGTGGGTACTATGCTATCTCTGGTATATATTCCATACAGTCTTTTGTTTTATCATTCTGGTTTCTACGTGGTTCGACAAAAAAATACCAATTTTTTATGCAAGTCGCGCTTTGGGGTAGACTACCTTTTTGGTTCAAATGTACTTGGTAATCTTTAAATACACTTTAACTATAATGTATTAGGAAAATCCAATCCAAGAAAATCTCATTATTTTTGAATAGGCAATATTCAGTGGATCAGTTATAAGTACAAAAACAGGATAATTTCTTTTAGGAACCATATTTATATGTTGATTTAAAACTAATATTTTTCTCGAATTACATATACTTATCTGCTATTCTGTAGCAAAATAAAATACTGTTCTACAGAATAGCAAGAATATTACAGAACAGTACTTATATCTGGCAATTTAAATAAAATGGCAAAATAAATAACAAAAATATAATTTACTTCTATACAATATGTACGATTGCAAATACAGCGAAAAGGACAATGTCTTCTGATCACTACTCACAGACCCAGAGGTAGAAGCTCTTACAAGATCAATACTTCAGATCGAACTTACCTGTCTGCAGGCAAACAATTTAATTAAACCCAGCCTGTGAGAAATGTTCATCCCTAAGAATTACGTTCGGGTATAACAATTCATTCACTCGACCGCGCTCCAATACTCCAGACCATTCCTTTCCCCCTTATAGTACTCTGATGCTAGATAGGGGCACAACTATCAGCCAAATGCTCTTCATGTTTAGGTGCTGGGTAATAGAACCCCAACATGGTTTCCTAACCGAATTCAAAACTCCGGACAGCGCATTGTCGCTATATTCCTGTTATCTTAATGTGGCCTTGGCTGTCTGTTGGTTGTTCACAGTATTTTATACTTTTGGTCGGTATTCCGTCTCCAGTGCGCATCGACGATACAGGTAGGATGTTGATGGCATCTGCGTTTCCACAAATACACTGTTATTTTCTTGAGACAAATACCGTACAACGGATGGATGGATTTCCGATGCACATTTTCTGTGCATCGGCAATTTGTCTACTTGAACAGGGTGTTGCTTCAGCTAGTATAAATATCTGGGTTGTTCTAATCTAATTTTGAATTTTTAATATCACATCTAGTAGCTACTACTGTGAGTTATCTGATTACGAAGGTTTTGTACATTCTTCTTCTTCTGGTTCCTATCCGTTTCGGATATTGGAAATCATATTGGCAATCATAACCTTGCTCGCTGCAGCTCGAAACAGCTCCGTTGAGGTTTTCTTAAACCATGTTCTTAAATTTCGCAGCCATGATATTCTCCTTCTACCGGGTCCTCGCTTACCTTTGACTTTACCTTGCAATATAGACTGTAGCAGGGAGTAACGGTGCTGATTTCTCATAACGTGTCCCAGATATTGCAATTTTATGCGTTTGATCGTAAACACAATCTCTGGTTCCTTCATTTTTCCTAGAACTTCCTTGTTCTCTTCATTTTTCCTAGAACTTCCTTGTTCTCTTCATTTTTCCTAGAACTTCCTTGTTCGTGATCCTTGCTGTCCATGATATTCTCAGCATTCTTTTATAAAGCCACATCTCAAATGCTTCAAGTTTTTTAATCGTGGTGTCTGTAAGCGTCCATGCCTCCGCCCCGTACAACAACACAGAGAAAACATAGCATCTCAAATGTCTCATTTTTGTATCAAGGGATATGTTTTGACTTTTGAAGATGGCGCTCATTTTGTTAAAGACCGTTCTAGCCTTTCCTATGTGGCACTTTAATGTATAGATGAGCCCCATTTATATTCTCCTTGCTGATAATCATTTGTTTAGTTTTGTGGGTATTAATGTTTAGTCCGTACTGTTGACTGTACTCGTTTATTCTGTCCATTAGCCTCTGAAGTCCCTCTAAACTATCTGCTATCACCATGGTGTCGTCGGCATATCTAACATTGTTTACTCTTTCACCATTTAGAAGGATGCCTTCGTCTATTCCGTAAAGAGCCTCGTTAAAAATTTTCTGTGAGTACATATTAAATATCAACGTATTTTTATGTGATCTGTTTCTTCTCCGTTAATTTTTATGTATGCGGTCTGATTCCAGTAGAGTTCTGAAATTATTCAGAGGTCTTTGTCATCCAGGTCTGCCTCTTTTAAAATGTTTATCATCTTTTGATGTTGAACTCTGTCAAATGCCTTTTCATAGTCGATCAAGCACGCGTATACGTCGCAGTTAACGTCCCTGCATCTTTGAATCAGTACCTGTACTCCGAAAAGTGCCTCTCTGGTACCCACTGCGAAGACGAAGCCGAAGATGAAGCCGAACTTTCTGTCCGATATTTGTTCCTCGCACTTCTTATAAATTCTTCAATGGATGACTCTAAGAAACAGTTTCAACATGTGGCTCATTAGGCTGATTGTTCGATATCTTCGCACTTTTTAGCCCCCTGTTTTTTAGGTATCGCTATGAATTCTGATTCTAGCCATTTATCAGGGATGATTCCTGTATTGTATATTTTATTGAAGACAGCCGTAATCCAAATTATTCCTTCTTCCTCCAAGAGTTTTAAAAATTCAGCTTCGATATTATCAGGCCCTACAGCTTTCCTGCTTTTCATCCGTTTTATTGCTTCTTCTACTTCGGATTTAAGTATGTCCAGGCCCGTCATCCTCTCTGAAAATGGATGCCTATAATCCGTTCTTTGATCTTGAAAAAGTGTCTCCAAATATATTCTCCATCTGTCTCTCATCTCTTGGGTGTCAATGCCAAATAAAGAATTTTGGCCAGTAACAGTATGAATACAAAGTAAAATACTATGCTTTTTACCAGGAAACCTCCAGTATTTAAAGTAAGATATAACAATTACAAAATTAACAGTGTGATTATATATTATCATATGGCCACGACGCAATAATGGAAGTACAGCAGCTTATAAAAGAAATGTGGACACAGAAATCCCTCCGCAATGATTGGAATATTGTAATACTTTGCACCATACACAATAAAGGAGATATCTTTAAATGCTCTAACCACACAGGAATTAGGTACGCTTCTAAATGCAGCATATAAAATATTTTCCACAATACATGTCACCGTATGGCACCATAGGCAGAACGGATACTAGGAAAATACCAGGCTGGTTTCAGAGGTGGTAAATTGACAATTTATCAGATTGCAACTATAAAACAAATTTTAAAAATAATACTGGAATATGGCATAGATAATTATCACATATTCATATCACTACAAAGCAGCCTACCACTCTGTAAATAGAAGAGAAATGTTCAAAGCAATGAAATAGCTAAGAGTACCAAATCAGTTAATAAATTGTACAAAACTAACTCTTAAAAAAGTTGAATGTAGAGTACGAATTTAGGGAGAACTGTCTAAACCTTTTAAAACCAATAACGGGCTGCGCTCCATCAGGTGAAAGAGAATTCAAAATGTAAACGAAAAATGTCAAAATATATAGGGTGTCCCATATAAAAAAACCGTAAGTTGGTATCATATTTACGTTATACCCTCTATAAAAGTGTCTTGTACGCCACTAAAGCCTTCTATAATATATCTACCAAAAGTTCTAATAAAGTATTTTAAAATTTTTCGTAATAAAGAAGATACATAACCCTGTAGTTTTCGACATTTTTCATTTTTTTCCTGTATCTTGCTAATTTTGGGAGCTATTGATGATTTTATTGGACAATCGTTACTTTAAAGAAAAAAGAAGTCTCTTAACTACTTTTTTTCTATCTCCTCTAGTTCTCGGTATACCTTGCAAAACATACCAATTTGGGTCACTCTGTACACTAATATTATGTCTTCGTCTTCTTCAGGTTCCTTCTCCTATCGGAGGTTGGAAATTATCATCGGTCTTTTAATTTTATTGGCCACGCTTCTGAATAATTCTAATGATCTGCAACCGAACAACTCTCTCTTGTTTCTTGCCATTTCTATTCTAGATCTGATTTCTTTTGTTTGATCTCCATCTTCGGTCAGCCACGTTCCTAAACATTTATATGTTGTTACTCTTTCGATAGTTGTATTGTTGATGATCAGGTTATCTACATTTTGTGTTTTTTTTGAGGATATCATTGATTTCGTTTTATTGAGATTCATTTACAGTCCGTACCTTTCACATGCATTGTATACATGTTGTATTATGTACTGTAGATCTTCCATGTCACTTGTAAATATGACCGTATCGTCCACATATCTAATATTAATAATGCTATTTCCGTTGACCAAAATACCTTCCACAATATCCAATAAAGCTTCTTGAAATATCACTTCACTGTAGACGTTGAATAAGAGTGCTGAAAGTATGCACTCTTGTCGAACTCCTCTAAGTATACTTACTTCCTCTGTCAGTTCTCCTTCGACTCCTATTCTTGTTTTCTGATTTTGATACATATTCGATATAATTTGTAGGTCCTTACTATCTACGTTTTTCGTCTTAAGAATACTTACAAACTTTTCATGTTAAACTCTGTCAAAAGCTTTTTTAAAATCTATGAAGCAAGCATATATGTCCTGATTCATGCCCAAACATCAGTACATTGACTCCGAATAATGCTTCTCTAGTTCCTAGACCCTTTCTAAAGCCCATCTGTAAATCACTTATTTCTAGTTCAAATTTCATGTGGATTTTGTTATATATGATTTTAAGGAAGGTTTTCACTGTGTTGCTCATTAATGCAATTGTCCGATAGTCATTGCAATCTTTAGTATTTGTGATTTTTAGAATCGTTACTAAAGTTAAGAGAAGCCATTCTTTGGGTATGTGTCCCGTTTTGTATATGGAGTTAAAAAGGTCTACCAAGACATCAATTTTGTCTTCATCAATTATCTTCAATAGTTTAATTGGTATTTGAAGGGAATACCTTCCGCTTTCATTATTTCTGGTCCCGCGGTTTCTCCGCCAACTTCTAATTGTTCTAATTGAAGGTTCTTTTTGGTCATAAAATAGGTGTTCAATGTATTTTTTTCATATACGTAATTTATCTTGCGTTTCAGTTATAGTGGTACCATGTGGATTTGTTAATATCCCGATTGTTTTGTTACCATTTCCTGAAATAATTTCTGTAACCTTCTTATGGGTGTTGAAAGTGTCATACCTTGCCTCACATTCCTCAATTTCTTGACATTTAATGGACATCCACGTTTTCTTAGCTTGTTTTATTTGGTTTATTCATGGACGTATAAACATAGATGGACACAGCAATAAGATACCTTTAACACACAATGTTTTGAAGCTTCGATAGATGGTGATGCTTCCGCAATGAGTATAAGCGTGTTTGAATTTTTACTCGCGGGTAATTATTCAGATTTTAAAAATTGGAAGTAGTAATAATGTATAAAAACACGTTCAAAGAATTAATAAAAGAGAGTTTAACTATCACGTAAAAATAACGTCTTTTTAGAAAAATTAAAATACAATTTTATTTGCTTTAAAATTAATACAATTAAATATAGTTGAATTCAAGTTAATTTTTTAATAGGTATCAAAATAATGCTACAATAAAAAATCTTTATGTTTTCTCCTAAATTTGCTACCCAAATAGTTCGATTGTCAATATTCTTTGGAAACCTACATAGAAAAATAAATGGGTTTTATTCATTTCACTAATTTATTTGTATCTATAAGAAATATTAAATTAAAAAGGTACTAAACAGATCTTTTTTAATCAGATGATGTCTACTTACAATTTAAAAATGTCTATTTATTGCATGAACTCATATCTTATTCAATACATTAATGAACATGAATAAACCCAATGGTACGCCTATTAAAATTTAAACAAACACGCTTCCTTATTTCCTCATCTTAAATAATGTAAATTGTATGTACTTACAAATGAAATGAGAGATCGGGATGTAAATATTTCGTTTATTTTATTTCACTTTTCACAAATATCACTCAAAATACAGCCAAAATATCGAAAAACAACTTTTCCTCATCTACTGTAAAAAAGCAAACAAACATGGAACAGCATTTGTAAGTTTGACGTAGATCCATAAGACAGAGAAATGTAAACACCCGTTGCCATATAAATAGTTTTCAGTGCTTCTGCATATAAAATAATTGATTGATATCTATTATATGCTATTATTAAATGATAATGCACACTATGTGCACACTTGATATTTTGGTTACAATTAAATATATTAATCTAACCAATAAATTATTATTTTGGTTTGATAGCACCTGTAGAGTATAAAATACGGAGTAATATTTTCAGCGACTCGCGAATAAGAAATTTTAAAACAAAACGTGACAACAGTTGAAGGTGCTGAGAATGTGACCTATTCAAATAATTTTGACTACACAATTTTATGTAAATAACTGAGTCCATCTGTGTTTATACGTCCATGGTTTTATTTGTTTATTAATTTCTTGATATTTAATTTTATCTTTGTTTTTATGTATTCTTCTTTCCTCCATCTTTTCAAGAATTTCTTGTCTTATCCATTCTTGTTTGGCAGCTTTTGTAAATGTTAATGTTTCCCGTCCCACAGTCTCTATTGTGTCCTTTATATTCTTCCATTTTGTTTCAATACCTGTAGTGTTCTTGTTTTGTTGTTTTGTTGATTTGTTGTAACATTATGTCACTGTAACACTGTATTTTTGATCAATATGTTTCGCAGCGTACTCTCAACATCTATTTTTTCTTGATTGCTCAATATATGCAGACACCTTCATATGTTTACAAAATCTAAAAAATTTAAGCATTTTGTATCCTCTCAACAGGTATTTTTCAAAGCTTTTGTGTCGATTTAACGTCTCGCTTTAGAAAATAAGCAATATAGTTAAAAGGAAAGCATTTCCTTCGATTCGCCCGTTTCCTTATTGGCTTCTGGACTAAAGGCACTAAGGGCTAAGACGACGACTACCTCGAAGTCATTTAATCTAAGTTTAAACGTCTACTTTTCGGAAAGAAAAAAGCCAATTGTGTATTTTGTGTTGGCGTTTCGCACAGCACGTAAACGCGATTCTACCCGTGAGAAAACCTTTTTGTGCGATTAGCTCGGGAAAACAATTGAATGGATTTCGAAGTTTGCCAATTACGTTTTTTCTTCCCGTCGAAGGAGAGCGACATTCCGAGTTTTTGAAAGATTTGTGGTTTCGGCTCAGATTTTTGTATTGCAAAGGAGGGCATTTTAATTAGCAATATTTTCTAAACACAGACAGGTCTCTTTGTGCGAGGTAAATTGAAGTTTATTTGTTTTCAATTTGACAGAGTATTCGATGCGAAGATACGCAGCCGATACTTTGAAACAACGAACAAGTTGTCTTTTCTTTATGGAAATGGATTTGGATTAATTCACTGCTTTACAACAAAACGTTTTAAATATTTTCTTCACTCCATGATGAAATCTTACCAATTTTCGATAAAAAAAATTGAATATGATGAGGAAATCATTTTATAAGCTCCAATTTTTATAAAAACCTTGTGTATATGAACCGTGCCGGTGTAGTTTCCAAGAAGGAGGTGTTTTGAATTGAGTAGAGGCTCTTCAGTACTTCTTGGAAGACACACTCGGAGGGGGGTAGTTCTCAACCTCCACACGGCGCGTCCCAATGGCTGATAAGGAACGGCCGACAGATATGTGGGGCAGGTGTGAATAAAGCATGAAAAATAAACAGCTGCGGATCAACTGAGAGCATGGTATGGGGCAGCAGCTATGTCATTACAGGATAGAAGTGGTAGAGAAAATTTCTTTACCGGTCTGATACTGAATAGAAAAAGACTGTAAGACTTGTACACACTTCTAAATAGGTCTAACTGGTAAGCAGATTTTGTATGTTTTCAATAAAATTGATAGTGTGTAAAATAATTTATTAATTAAGCTGAGTATACTTTCGACATAATAAATGTCATCATCAGAGCTATTCTAAAATAACGTTAAGTTAAGTAAATTTTTTATACAAAATACAATGACAGAAAAAACTTACGTCAATTAGGCAATAAATACTTCATAGAAGAAAAATTGTGGACAAACGACATATTAAAAAACAAAGATCGGGCTCTCTAGGCCACAGATCTTGGGTCTAACCCTTATACATATGTATAATTCACATCAAAAACTTTTTTATAAAACATGGTTACCACATACAGCAACGACAACAGCTGTTTTTGACTTACATTTTTGAAGTAAAATGAAGGAGGCAGCTCGGATATACGGAAATAAATCCGAGAGCGTCCTCTGTATTTAAAATTACTAATTGAAAATTGAAAATGTCTAAACTGACGTCTGAAGGTTATTGATTATTACTTTTAGTTACTATAGAATTTTAAATTTAAATATTTTAAATTAATAAGTCAACGTGAAAATTTAAAATATACATTTATCAATATTATCAAAAAACAAAACTTTAAAGTTTGACCAAGTAGAAGAAAGTAGATGAAGAACCAACCAAGGAGAAGTATCATTTGCTAAGTTAAGAGTTCAATAGCTATTATTGATTATCAATAAAAAATATCAAACATTCTCTACTTAGATGAAATCAATGAAAGAAAATTCAAGAAATTCTCTCTTTTAAATCTCTTTTAAAAATAAAGGTCAAAGCTTGATCAAATGATGGTTAATTTTTTACTAAATGTATTATTAAAGAAACTTCTTAAAGATTGGATCAAACTTACAATTTAAGTTAATTTGAGTGTTGACACAATTCTGAGGATTCCTTTTCATTTCTCTACTGATTTCAAGATCTTCTAGTAAATTCATTTTTATATAATTATTATTGGGTATACTGTGTAGGATCTTGCTATATCTATGAGGACTAAAGCCATGCTTTGAAGCATGTATATGATTCCCAAAACTAAATTTATCAATCTTAGACAGATGTTCTTTAATGCGCATATCCAAAGGTCGCATTGTTCTACCCACATAGGTCACCGGGCATTCACCACAGGATAATTTATAAATACCACATTTTGACGATTTGTTGATTTTGTCTTTAGTGTGGGAAAAAATAGATTTGATATTTTCTTTAACTTTGAAAGAAAGTTTTAGATTAGGGATGTTTTTTTAAGATTCTGGCTATATTATCTGAGGGATAACCTATGTACGATATTGATTGATAAATAACTGTCGAGTTAGAAATGTTATGGACAGTGTTGTATGCTAGTGATCTATTCCTTTTATTCCTTAATTTGTTGAGTATGTTATCAACCAAAGTAGGGGTATAACCGTTACTATAAGCAAGTTGTTTAATAATTTCTAATTCTGATTTAAAATTTGAATCTGACAGAGGTAAGCTAAGTAAACGATGGATATAGCAATAAAAGGAGGCCATTTTCTGTTGAAAAGGATGATTAGAAGATCTAGGGATGGTATGGTCAGTCTGAGTTGGTTTTCTAAAGACTGAAAAATTTAATTTGTTATCTATTCTAGTTAATGTTAAGTCCAGAAAATAATAGAATTGCTGGATTCTGTTTCTAAGGTGAATTTGATAGCTGGATGTAAGTTGTTAAGTGAAACTAGGATATTGTCTGCATCTGAGGAATTTCCATCTATGATAGCTAACACATCATCCACATATCTGAACCAATATAAAACTTTTTGAAAAGAGTTTTGATTCAGAGAAAGATTGTCAAAGATATTAATCTCCAGGTTATTCAGAAATAGATCTGCTAGCAAAGGTGATAAGGGATTGCCCATTGCCTATCCTTGTAATTTACTTTTGATATATCTAAATTGAAACAGTTTTATAGACATTCATTAATAACAGCATATTTTATGAAACTAGATAACTTAACTTACAGTATTGAGAAACAGAAGAAGAACTGTCACATGCTAACCTACATCTGTCAAAATTTACCACTAAAATCTAATAGATACAACAATAAAAAACTCATTGTGCCCAAGACTATGATGTAGTGCTTTAAAGTCCTTCCCCTTTTAAATTCAATGTTTGTTTCGTCCCTTCTAAGTGTTTTCTGTTTTTAGTGTGTTTAAATTATCCTTAAGTGTTTGTATTTTACCATTTTATTCCCTTGACCATTCCAATAATTAACTCATTGCCAATAGAACTTTATCAAAGTAATTTGATAACTACAAGTTTGGAAATAATTGCACACCCACACAATTTTACATCTACACTTATTCATTGTCATAAAATGTCACCTTCATAAAACAACTACTCAATAAATAACACACATTTCAAAAATATATCTCTGGAATAAGTATAAATAACTTTTAATAACACAATAATATATTACACCACTTACATTTAACAAACAATCTCACACATATCTCAAATTCATTGGATCAAATCTACCTCCTCAAGAACTTCCCGTTTACTGTCAAACAACTGCAATAATAGTATTGAGTTCTCCATTCAACAATATACAGTAGTTTCAAACATGTTCTACCATCCATCTATTTATAGAGTACCGGCATGTAAGTAATTTTTATTTTATTTATTTATTTGCTCATTTATTAATTTATTACAATAGAAGAGATTTTATAACAATTTGTGGGCCTTACCTTGTCTTTTTAACTTTCTTAAAAAATATTTATACCTTTTATTCAACTCAATCATTTAAATAAAACCACAGACAGGTAATATTGGCATAATTATTGTAATTTATAACATCTAATTTGTTTATCTTTATTAGACAACACCCTAATACGGGTTTTTATCATTTCAGCATTTGTTTAACTTTGTATCGAGACTTGAAGATGCTTTGCATATTGTAGAAAGCGAAACCGGTCGTCTGATAGTTAAATTAAATTGATTGTGAGTAAGTCTTATTTATTATTTCTTTACCTATTTGAAATGGACTCACAAAAGTAACACATTCATGATTTCTATAAGTTTCAATATAAAGTTTATATTTTTGTAGACAGTTCCGCACAATCTAGAAGAGAACCCCATATTGGAGCTATATTATTGATAAAACACTTTTGATTAATGCAATATCCCAAATAAATTTCTCTAATTAAGTATTCGTGGAAATATCAACACAAACACCACATAATGTATAGGCAACAGGTAGAGATAAAGTGTAACAGCCATTATTTTGTTTATATAACATCAGTTTTCTTAGAAAAACAATCTCAGCATAGCTTCAATTAAAAATCGACAGCCACAGTGCCGTCTCTTAGGAACAACAAAAAAATGATTAATTTCTTATGGGAAAAGAACAGAATGAGACGCCAGGTTTATGACATAAAAGATTAATATTTCAGTGGAGGGCCCATAGGCGGCCCGAAGCTTCCTCATAATTGAAGGAATATAATAATTTAGATAAAAATTTAAAACACTTATAGGCACGTAGGCATACAGAGTGAATTGGATAATTTACACAATATGGGTGTTTCTTCAGCGAAGAGATAAAAATCGTAATGAAAAGGACAGGCCAGTGTTTTTCCTAATGAAAAAAATATTATGTCGAATAGGTATTAATAATACATAATCTGAAAATAAAATTTATCAAATCTTTTACCTTCACACTGTTCTAATGGAGTTAAAAGCTGTACGCTCACTAAATATTTATTAAATAAAATTCAAGCTTTCGAAATGTGGATACAGAGTGAATACTTAAGACTGCTGTCAAGATTTTGGAAGGTAAAATAAAAAAATTAATAAAAAAGTAAAATAATTGTTATCCATGGAGAATAAACTTTATCGATTCTTCTTCTTCTTACGCTGCCTATTCGTTTCGGATGTTGGCTATCAGCATAGCTATTCTAACTTTACTTGCAGCTATTCGGAACCGTCCTGTTGTAGATATATTAAACCACTTCCACTTGGTTTTGAATCCAATATATTCTTTTTCTCCCTGGTCCTCTCTTTCCAAATACCTTGCCCAGAAGAATGAGTTGCAATGAGTCATATATGTGTTCATTTCTCATAACATGGCCAAGATATTCTAATTTGCGCTCTTTGATTTTGTTAGTGATCTCGCATTACTTGCCAATTCCACGTAGGACCTCAATATTAGTCACACGATCCTCCCATGAAATTCGGAAGATGCAGGAAGAAGCACTACATCTCGAAGGCCTCGAGCTTTTCTAAAGAAGCTTCAGAGAGCGTCCATGCTTCTATTCTGTATAATAATGTACAAAATACACAGCATCTGATGATAGAGATTTTGGTACTAAGTGGTAAATCCTGACTTCTAAAAAAGACTTTATATTTACGAACGCTGATCTTGCTTTCCCTATGCGTTATTTTATTTCAGTAGTGGTCCCACTAGCCGTTTATCCTGTCAATTGGCTGTTGGTTTACCAAAAGATGTTCATTTAATATTTCGCGCTTACAAACTACCATGTACTTTGTTCCTATTGATATCCAGCTCGTATTCTCAACTTATATCTGATATGCGTGACATTATTGCTTGTAAACCATCTAGGCTATCTGCAAAAAATACTGCGACATCAGCATATCTAATGTAGTTTAGAGGCACTCTGTTAATTAAGACGCCTTCCTGTAGTTGTCTCACTGCTTGCTCGAAGATATGCTCCGAGTACATGTTTAATAGCACTGGAGACAGAATGTATCATTGTCTCACTCCTCTATCTATGGAGATTGTCTCTGTCAACTAAAGTCTCTGTAAATTATATATAATTCGCAAGTCTCTATTATCCAAGCCCGCTTCTTTCAAGATGGATATGAGCTTGTCATATTTTACTCTATTAAATGCCTTTTTGAAGTCGATAAAAAAATATATACATCACAGTTGACATCCTTGAACCTCTGGATAAGCACTTAGAGCTTCTCGGTTGCCCAAGGTATCGCGGAATCCAAATTGTGCCCATGACACTTGTTCTTCACATTTTTTATATATATTCTTGTTCGTCCATAATTTTCAGAAATTCTGTATCAAATTTGTCTTTTCCTACCGCTTTTCCATCTTAAGCTTTTCTAATAGCTGCCGTAAACTTCTTCAATGGTAATCGGAGGTTCTATTTGACTTCCTATATCTTCAATGGCAATCTGCCTTTCAAGTGCTAGATACTTTCTTCCACACTTACTAGTGGATTACCTTGGTTGTCTGCCAAACATCTAACTTTTCTAGGCTTGTATAAGCCTGCAGCTTCTTTAACTTTTTTGTGCATACTGAATGAATCGTGTTTCTGTTTTAATAGCTGTATTTCCGCAAATTGTTCTCTCAGCTGTGCGTCCTTAGCCATTCTGATTGCTTTTTTGATCTCTTTGTTTATTCTTCTATCGATTTAATTACTATTAAACTGGGAATAAGCCATAATTAAAGATAAAAATACCTTTATTGACGTTTCAATTTCCACTTCGGAAATCGTTCTCAAAATACAAATTTTGTTTTTTGTTACATAGTGAAAAATTCTTCTAATAATTTAATTTTATCTGACTCATTTATATTGACAATTCAGACATACATTATGCATTTTAAAGTAGACGACTTTAAAATGATATTGCCAATATTGTTGAGTGGCGCTCCTGGAACGACTTTACTTATAAGATAGTTCATTCGATTACATGAAATCAACTTTAACTTGAGAATATCCGTCAGAAAAAATCATAACATCTAATTCGTCTTTAAAAAGACAAACACATGACATGATGACAGTAAAATTCTCCTGTTAGTGATTCCATAATAAATTATGAGTGAAAAACCAGGAAAAAACCTCATAATACTATCTCGACATGGTAAGTATTTGTTCGTGCATTTAGTTTACCTTCAATAAACACCAAAATTCTGATTTTATATGTTTCGTTATTTAAAAAACATAAATGATGTATCCTCTATGTTACTGACTTACTAATACTGGTATTTTCTTATTAATAACTTCCTCTTTCAATATTGGTAACCAGATCCTACTACAATTGGTCTTATTTAGCATAATTAGAGCCGCTTCTTTGATTTTTCTTTTTTTACCATACGTTTCTTTTAGGACTACATTTGAATTATTCCATTGAACCCTATGTTTATTATCCCACGCGTGTTTACATATTTGAGATCTATTCAATTCTCTATTTTTAATATAAGATTGATGTTCACTTATTCTAACATTTAATGGCCTTGATGTTTCACCTAAATAAAACTGATCGCATTCACAAGGTATTTTATAAATGCAATTCTTTGTCGTTTCTTGTTCATTGTTAGGTTTGGTTTTGGACAAAATATATCTCAAAGTGTTTGTTGTTTTGAATGTTGTTGAAATGTTGAATTTATTTCCTATCCTTTTAAGTTTTTCTGATAATCCTTTTATGTTCGGTATTGTTATTTTCCTCGTATTATTCTATTTTATTTCTATCAATTTATCGATTAAGACTTAGAAATATTTTTTTCGGTGTATTTTCCAAGGCACCATCCATAGATAAAATGTATACCCCAGTTCTAAATTGTAAACCACTTTTTTGGGGGGCTTGTTAATATTTTGCTACACTTTTGCCGTAACTATGTTTTCATCAGTAAAAGCTATTATTTCAGAAAAGATTTGTATGAAGATCTTTCAATACATTCCTTTCTAAATAAAGTTAAGAGTTTTAAGCAGGTAAGTCACCTTTTAGAACTTTGATTTTTAATTAATTTATGAATATTATTTATGTATTTCAATTTGCTACTTTATAATAATAAGGAGATATCTTTGAATGCTCTAACCACAGAGAAATTACGCTTCTCAATGCAGCGTGTAAAATATTTTCGACAGTACTATGTCATCGTATAGCACCATATGCAGAACGGATAGTAGGAAAATACCAGGCTGGTTTCAGAGGTGGTAAATCGACAATTCATCAGAGTGCAACCCTAAAACAAATTTTGGAAACACTGGAATATGGTATTGATATTCATCACATCACATTTTTCTGGAAAGGATAAGTAGTTTCACCAGTATTTTTCCCAATTCCTCACGAAAAATTCGCCTTTTTATAAGTTTGTTGGTGTTCCATTGGGGATTTATTATTGTCCATAAAACGAACGCGTTGGAAGCAGAAATGACTAGCATATTATAAAAAACAATCATAGGCCAGAGATTTGACTTCCTCTTACATGTATATGTACCAACAAGCTGATCTAGAGTATCCACTGCTCCCTTACTGAAATTGTAATCTAAAATAATTTGGGGTCTTTTGTCATTTCTGTGTAAAAACGTACCCAAGCTGTGACATAAATTCAGACCACAATCCTGTAATTGCAACTGTCAGAATAAAACTTAAAAGAGTAGGCAAAGCTAAACCCAGTCAGAGAGTTGCATGGAGTAGTGCTGACCAGGGACAAAAACATACATGGTAGACACGCAGTTAGAGTCTAAGACATTAGCTCCCACTAAAGAGAAGACAATAAAAGAAAACATTGAAGACATGTGGAGAAAAATTAAAAATACTTTCCTGGAGGCAGCAAACCAAAATATACAGAAAGAAAACCGTAAACAAAGAAAACCATGGATGATAAACGAAATATTACAAATTATGGAGAGGAGACGGATGGTAAAAAACAAAAACCTAACAAGATACAAAGAGCTTAACAGGGAAATTGAGAGAAAGATAAATGTAGCTAAGGAAGAGTGGATGAAAGAAAAATGGAAAGAGGTAGAAGATCTGCAAAGGAAGCATAAAGATAAATAATTACACAGAAAGGTGAAAAAGTCGCTGGGATATGGAAACCCAAACATTTATCTATTGTAACAAACACGAAAAACTAAATGGAATTAGACCCTGAAAAACAGAAGGAAATATAGGAACAATATCTTAAAGATTTACTTGGTGATCGGAGAGCAGAAGGGCTCCCACAAATAGATACCGATGGAAAACTAAGTATTCTAACCGAAGGAGTTATGCGGGCAATAAAAGACGCAAAGAACAACAAGGCACCCGGCGAAGATCTAACAACAGCCGAACATTTTAAACACCTGAGTGATGATGCTGTCGGGAAACTAACCTACCTCTTTAACATTATATATGAACATGGCACTCTACCGCATGACTGGCTAACATCCACATATGTAGCTCTTCCTTAAAAACAAAAAGCAAGGAAATGTGAAGACCATCGAACTGTATCCCTAATGAGTCATGCTGCTAAGATTTTTATGCAAGTAATTTATAACCGCATTCACAATAAGTGTGAACAATACCTGAGTCGTTCTCAATATGGTTTTAGGAAAGGTACAGGCACCAGAGAAGCAATAACGGGATTGACACTAATGGCAGAAAGGTATCTCGAGGTTCAAAAACAGCTGTATATGTGCTTTGTCGATTATATAAAGGCCTTCGACCGCATTAGACACGAAAAATTGATTGAGGTGCTAAAAGAAGTAGGGCTGGACGGACACGACATAGCTATAATAAGCAATACATACTGGAACCACACAGGATGTGTTCGAACAGACAACGGAAATACCAATTATGTAAACATAGAACGAGGAGTGCGTCAAGGGTGCATTCTGTCCCCTCTTCTATTTAATGTCTGTGCCGAAAATATCATCAGAGCTTCTCTTGAAGATCGCCCTGAAGGTGCCAGAGTCAATGGAATCATCATTAACAATGTAAGATATGCCGATGACACCGTAGTATTAGCAGAAACAGAAGACCAACTAAAAATATTGATGAACATACTATCAGAAGAAAGTCACAGACTAGGTTTGGATATTAATCTTTCCAAAACCAAAATCATGGTATTCCACAAGAACCCCCATGAACAAATTACACCCAACATACAAATCAATGGTATCACCCTTCAGAGCTCCCAAAGCTTCATATACCTGGGCAGAGAGCTAAACAGTCAGCTAGACCACTCAAAAGAAATTAGAAGACGTATTGAAATAGCAAGATCTGGCTTCATGAACATGCGTAAAATGCTCTGTAACCCCAAGCTATCAATCACAATAAGGTTAAGAACACTAAAGTGTTATGTGTGGTCTCTACTACTATATGGCTGAGACCTGGACATTAAAACAGTATGACGTTACAGTATAACAGTAAAATGTGGATGTACCGCCGAATGCTAAGAATAAGCTGGACCAGCAAAACTACAAATGAAGAGGTACTGTAAATAATGAACACACGACCTCATCTGGTTAATACAATCAAAATTAGAAATACGTCATATCTAGGACACATAATGCGCCATAAGGAATTTGAGCAGCTCCAGGTAATATTAGAAGGCAAAATCGAGAGTAAAAGGGGTATAGGAAGAAAGACGAAATCCTGGCTCCGAAACATCAGAGATTGGACTCACACAACAGGAAATGACTTAATCCATCAAGCCAAGAACAGAGAGAAATTTGCCATATTGATCGCCAACCTCAATAGAGAAGGCACTTAGGAGGAGGAGGTCATTTCTGTCACTAATAGCTTTATCATGATGCAAAGTACTCATAAGAATAACATTTTTATTTTTTTTTTAGGAATATAGTTAACTCGCATGAAATTGAAAGACCTCATAATAGGTAATAATTTGCAAAATAAGAAATACATTTTTTTTGGTCAAATAGACCCGAACAGGACAGTAGGATTAAGACACATTCTGGGAGTTATTTGTTAAGCAAATTAGATTATACATTTTCCATTCGACATTCATGTCGAAACGTGAAACACTATCTAATTAAAAATGTGACTTTTATCACACCCACTAATTGTGGCTTAATCCCCTTATAAACATAATATTTTTTGTTCAGTTGCAGATTCCAATACCAATTAGTGAATATTGACCTTCCAGAACCATACGCTCGGAAATACTACTCTCAAAATTTACGGCTCTTTAACTACGGCTATGCCTAAGACCGTAATTAATATGATTAATGATTCAAAGGCCATTGTAGCTATTGTGACGCGGGCCTAACAAAACGAAAAGATATATTAAATTGACAAAATCAGTCGCGGGTTCAGTATGGCTCTTGGCACCAATACAAATAGGTGTGTATACTACGGTAACTCCCCCACAATTATCATTGTTCGTTACATCAACAGCGCCAAAAGTTTTTATGCATTGTCGCTTTTGTGTAGAGGTCTGAATGGAGTGAAAATATTTGTTTCACGGGCATCTGCCCCTATTAATATATGAACTAATATATCATTGGCATCCAACATTGTTTAAAACGAAAACCGTACAGGTACCTCTTATACAGGGTGTACTAACTACGCTGGCCACCGGCCTATTTTGGGAACTACAACAAATGCATAGAAGGAAAAAAATTAGTTTTGTTTGCCGGTGGTAGGATCTTTTCAATCGATATATCTACTAATGACAAAATCTTGTAAGTCATCTATACCCATTTAATTTTGTCATCAAATATTTTGTTTGAAGTTGCACGTTTACCACGCTGGTCATCCTTGGGTATTCCTGGTGTACTTTCGGCTACTTTTTTTATTCTTCTTCTTAGAGTGCCATATCCCTACGGAACGTCGGCGGCTACCATGCTTATAATATTGTTAAGGCGCCCACTCACTCAGAAGGAAGCGCGAAGGATTGAATGTGCATGGCACGGGGTACAGTTAAAAGTGTGTGTGTGTGTGTATGGCGAAAATGTAAATGTAAATGTGGAATGCGCAATCAAGCCTCTCAAAAACAGGATCCTCTGATTTTTAGCGTGTGCAATTATCATCGCGCGGGGAAGAACGAGAGTGTATGGGCAACAAGTCTCTGCAATGTTTCATTTTCAATCAGTGCTGTACGACTGTTCGTTGGATGTTGCATATTATTAAGCATTTTATAATTTTATGAGAAAACAAACACTTAATTAAAAACCATGAGTGATATAAGGTGCATGTCGAGAGAGTTTATTACGGAATTCGTCGAGCTATACAGAAGTTATCCCTGTTTATGGCAGATTAATAACAAAGCATACAGTGATCGTCAGAAAAAAAATAAAGCCTACGAAGAACTAATTAAGAAAATGAGAGAAGTCAAACCCGATGCATCGAAAGAAAGTGTAGTGAAAAAAATCAATACAATGCGAGGAAGCTTCCGCAAAGAACGGAAAAAAGTAAATAAAAAAATATCCGGTATGGGCTCGAAAGAGGTATATGTACCTAAATTGTGGTATTACAATTTACTGCTGTTTGTTTAAGTGAGAGCGCTCACCAAAGTGACGTGGCACGTGGCAAGTGGCAAGTAGCACGCGTCTAGCATGTTTCTTAAAATGTAACCAATGAAAACGAATGATTCAGCGCACACCAAAATGACAGTGACGTCATTCTATCTAATCATTCGTTTTCATTGGTTACATTTTAAGAAACATGCTAGACGCGTGCTACTTGCTACGTGCTACTTGCCACGCCAGTTTGGTGGGCGCTCTCCCTAAGATCAAGATGCACATCGTACTACCTTGTCAAATATGACTTAAGAAAACAACGTTTCTATAGATGTAAGTAAATTTTATTTTCTTTATAAGTACCTAATTATTAATTACATATTATTAGATGGAACGATGGTGATTTATAAATCAATGATAACTGTGGTTCCTGACTAACTTCGATAACGGTGATCAAAGACCAGATATTTATATCAGTATCAGATATCAATTTCACTGTCGCTGTCTCACAAAACGTGTTTATATAATAAATATTACGATATTCTCGGTAATTGAGATTTGTGGAACAGCTATTATTCTCATCTGGGATTTACAGTGAATATTACGAGCTGTGAAATATGTACGAGATATATTATTGCAAACGTATTGAATATTTTTTTCTTTCATAAAAACATTCTTAAAAGTATATTATACAAAAAATTTAGTTGAAATTTTAGATATATTTTTGCTTTTGTAATACACGACATATTGCTTCACATGTTTCCGGAATAATTCAACTTAATGTCTGAGCTAAAATTATTGTTGAAAATTTTAAATCCTCATAGCTCCTTCCCGTTGCCAAAAATCTTAATGTTGCAGTTAGCCTTTCATGTGCCGTTATAGCCTGCCGCATTCGCGTGTCCTGTTGTTGTATCAAAGGAGTTACTAAAGATAATAGTTCAAAATATGTATATTGATCCATTCTCAAGTAATTATGCCAAACTGATGAATCCAGTCGCAATTCTTCCAGTAAACTGACATGAGAGTACGTAGCTCGTTTTTGTAACCAAGTCTTTGTCCATTGTGATCTTGGTTTTCTTTTAATATGACACATTTCTTTAATACAAACACACGCCACTGTCATTAATAAAAGATCGTTTTTTGACGTCATGTTCACTTTAACCGTACTTCTAAACTGAAGGCAAAAGTTCTGGTGTACGCCGGCGTGGAGCGTACGGCTTTACTTTACAGAAAACATGCAGAGACTTAATTGCGCATTCTTCCTTCTTGGTGAGTGGACGCCTTTATACTGATTTCGGTCTTGCGCTACGTGTAGCAATTGGTCCGCTGTCAAACCTGTCCACTGCCGCAAATTCCTCAACCAAGAGAGTTTCTTCCGTCCTATCCATTTCTTTCTTTCGATTTTACCGTTGAGAATTAGCCGAAGAAACTCATATCTTGGTCCTCTGATTATATGTCCAAGATATTCTAGTTCACGCCTCTTAATATTATTTAATAGAGTTCGTTGATGGCCCATTCTTCGAACTTTTTTTATAGTGTTTGTTAAAAACTTCGCCGTCTCACCAAAGGTATATAGGAAGCATTTCTTACAAATAGGCTGAAGATTTCCATTAATGCGTAGGCTGTACTTCTGAGTGAAATTGCGATTTTTTGTGTTCTTGTTGTTTTTCTTAATGTTTTTGTCTTCTTTGGCTTGGGTGTTACTAAATTTGCAATGTAACTTAGACGTTTCGAGTAATCACTCATATTACAGTACTCTGTAGAAATTTGCAAGCGGTTTTCTAATGTAATTCTTTCAACACATTTAAGCTTACAAAAGTTTGGCGGCTTGCACTCTCTTGCTAACACTGTCGTTTCTTTCTCTGTGTGATATTCGAGTCCATCATTTCGTTTCCTTTTCCTTTAACTGCGGATTTTTCTAGCTCTAATCCTTTTACTCTAATCATAATTAGTAAATTTTGTGCATCTGATTCCAGTAAACGAAAATATCTCTTAATATCCCTTTTTACCTTAACGTAATACTTGCATTCTTGGTTCATATATGATTCAGGTAAAGAGAATTATCTACAAATAGAACATTTTACCCGAATTTATTTTGTAAATACATTTGGAAACTAACTTGGTAAAATTAGATTCAATAAAAGATGGAAAGACAAGCTTAAACAAAAAAATTCAGAAGAAATAATAAAAATAAAAAAATTAAGAGAGACTCCATTAAATCATTATATCAAAAAATTCAACAACAGAAAATACAAATGAAGAATATCGAAAATGAAAGTAACGTAGAGACTAGCTGGAGAAAACTTTAAAAAATATTCTGTATGTTACCCGAGAAGCCCTTGGAACGAAAATAATAAACAAAAAGTGGTCAAAGAAAACACCATGGTTTACACTAGAAGTTAAACAAAAATGTCACCAAAAAAAGAAAGCTTTCCTAAAATATAAGTCAGAAAAAGCGAATGAATTATATGAACAATATAAAAGAATAAGAACTGAAACTCATCAATTGGTAAGAAAAACAAAAACATATTACTGGGAAAGATCCACAAAAGGACTAGAGATGGATTTCTATGGACAACAGAAACTAGTATGGCGCTTCATAAGACAACGAAGAAGCGAAATGAAAGAACTAATTGAAATAGAACACATACAAGATGATACATGGGTGTCCTTCCTGACAGAAATGTTTAAAAAACAAAACGAAGAACCTTTACCAGAAACGTCCAATATTATAACTGAGGAAAAGATCGAAATCTCCCAAAACGATGTGAAAGAAGGAATAAACAAATTAAAAAACAGAAGTCAACAGGAGAAGATCAAATACCAAATGAACACTTAAAATATGGAGGTGATCACCTTGTACAACAACTGCAACTTCTTATTAATAAAATAATCACCACGAACAGAATACCAGATGAATGGAGGAGAGCAATCATGGTGATGTTCTTCAAAAAAGGATAAATAATTATCGAGCAATGAATCTATTAAATACAACACTTAAATTGATAACGAGAATAATAGCGACAAAAATAAACGAACGAATATCTCTGCAAGACGAACAGCAAGGATTTCGGACAGGAAGATCATGCACGGATGCAGTTTTTGTAATAAGACAAATAAAGAAAAGTCGCTGGAATACAACAAACCAGCATCTATGTGTCTGATAGATCTGAAGAAAGCGTTTGATAGAGTGAGAATTCGGGACACGATACATCTTATATACTAAAAGGCTAAGCCCTTTCATTGCGCGCAATACTCCTCCTAAACGGTGATAGATAGGAGAATCATTTTTTCGAATAATTAAACAGATTGTTGAGTAGATTCCCCCTAAGGTTTCAAATTAAAAAAAGTTGAACCGGTTTAAAAATGGAGGCCATAAAATGAATTTTTCCTATAGTAAAGTATAGGAATTTTACAGGTTTCATTCTTAAAAATTTACAGTCCTAATTTTCAATGTATTTTTCAAATATGACCGCGTCTACTTTCTTCTTATACTTACTGATTGAATTCAGAATTATGAAACCAAAAGTATTCACTTTCCTACTTCCGGATTTAGTTTTGAAAATTATGGTTTCTTTCACGGTATTCCAGAGCATATGGACGGGGCCGCGAGTTATCAAACCGAGTTCTTTTTCTTAAACGTGGCATTTAACAATCTAAAATATGCAAAAAAGTTACTTCAGGTTTTACTTCCGTTTTTATTTAAGAGGGGCGGAGTCTTACAATCATATTGTTTCCGTTTCCTAATGTAAATGTTCCTGCAAATCCTAAAAAACTACTGTATCGATGTTCAATTTAAAAAAATTGGCGTCGATACAGTTTATTTTTAGGATTTTTGGAACATTTACACCAGGCCACGGAAACGCCCCTCTTAAATATCAGCAAAACTTACATCAAAACTCGATGTCGAGTTGGTCCGCTAGTTATTATATGAAAAAGGAATATCACTGGATTTAGTAAAAACCATTGAGAATATATATATAAAGATAACATAGCTATGGTAAGATGTAAAGGAAATCTATCGCAACCTATCAAATATGAAACCGGCATTAGACAAGGAGATTCGCTGAGCCCATTAATATTTAATCTGATAATGGATGAAATCATAAAGAAATTTAAAAAAAGAAGAGGATATAGAATGGGAAAAAAAGAAATAAGGAGAATATGCTAGGCGACGACGCCATAATAACAGCCGAAAATAAAGATGACCTACAAAGATTAATTAAAGAATTCGAAGATACGGCGCTCATATACAACATGGTGATCTCAACAGAGAAAACTAAAGCGATAGTGAAATCAGCGGAACCGAGACGATGTAAACTAGTCGTAAATAACAAAATAATAGAACAAGTGATGTAAACTGAATACTTAGTAATAAAACTGTCAAGGTACGGAAAAGTGGAAGAAGAAATACAAAAACAAGTAAACAAGGCAAACAGAGCAGCAGGATGCTTCAACAACACAATCTGCAGAAACAAATACCTCACAACGGAAACGAAAACCAGGATATATAAATCAACAATAAGACCGATAATGACGTACACAGAGGAAACAAGAGTAGATACGGCGAAAACACAAAGACTGCTGGAAACAACAGAAATAAAAGTCTTACGAACAATAACAAACCAAACTCTAAGAGACAAAGTAAGAAGTGAGGACCAAAAGAAGAAAAGTGGGATGGAATTAACACATCGAAAGAACGACAGAAAATAGAATAGTACGAATAGCAAGAGACAAATCGCCAAATGTAAGAAGATCATTGGGACGACCGAGGAAAAGATGGTCAGACAACGTTGATTGAGGCTAAAAACCGAAGTATAACAGGCATTAAGCCTATTTACAAAGTAAAAAAAAATCACATTCCTATCCATTCTTCTCTCTTTCATTATTTCTTGGTCAACTCATTTATCAAACATGTACTCAATAGTTTCAACTCAGAAATCATTCAAACATTATCTAACAATTTAGCAAAATTCATAATTTTCCCCTATTACAAAAAAATCCTTATCTAACATTGCTCACCTTCTCTTGGTCATCAACTTAGTAGCACACTCATACATCAAATTTTAGGTTTTTATAAACCAAATTTATTACTACTAAAATAGATTGTGTCCAGAGTGCTAGATGCTGTAAGCATGAAGGACCCTATTATCTCTAATTGTTGATTAACTCCTTTTCTCCTTTAACCATCGCCTTCTTCTTCAGTCTTTTCCTCTCCTTTTATTCTCATCAAGTCTCCGAGGAGCTCAGCCTCTTCAATTTTAAATTTAATCACATAGGTTATAACTCTAATTTCTTCAGCCTGAAGATTTTCAATTTACTAAACTCATTTTTATTAATTTTTTCTTCTAATACGTCTTATATGAGCTTCAAATATTTGCTATTTAATTTTTACCTTGTCCTAGATGTGATAAACATAAAAGGATAATTTTCATATATATAAGCTAATCTAACATAAAATACACTTTTAGACCACATTCCATACGACAAAAAGTAACATAGGTTGCCTAATACACAGGTTATTCTCTTAAAAATGACTTTAACACCAACGTTGATTTCACATCTATTATACCCCAAATTTTTAAATCCCAACACCTAGACTGCTGTTATTATTTTTTAAAATCATCAAAATAATTTTTTGAATCTTTTGGCTATAGTAAGTAATACAAGGTATAACTAATATAGTTCCATGTTACATTGACATTTTGTTTTCGACACCGTTCATAGGTATATTGTAAATCAGTTTCCAGCTGTTCTCCGTGTGTAGAGGTTTACTCTCCGGCTCTGGAACTCACTTCAGCCATGTATGTTACCTGAAGTCATATTTAATTTAATACTGAACATCACAGTTTTTTAACAACATGATGTATAATCTTTTACAACTATATGTAATTTAAAGGGTTTTTACCCATGTATTTTGGTGGCTCAGGCATTTTAACCTAGTAAGTATAACCTCGAAACTGAGAGTGGCACAGAGACGAATGGAACGGTCTATGCTGGGAGTGACGTTGAGGGACCGAATAAGAAACGAAGATCTGCGAAGAAGGACTAGTATTACTGATGTTGTGGAACGCATAGCGGAACTAAAATGGAACTGGGCAGGCCATGTAGCGAGAATGCACGATTTACGATGGACGAGCAAAATTACAAATTGGAGGCCAAGAGCAGACAAACGCAGTAGAGGAAGACCACCTACACGTTGGGCCGACGACATAAGGCGTATTACTAAAAATTGGCAACAAAGAGCACAAAATCGTGGGGAATGGAGGAGTTTAAGGGAGGCCTATGTCCAGCAGTGGACGTGATAAATAGAGGCTGGATGATGATGATGATGATGAAGTATAACCATTTTTGCTTTTTAACCATAGTCAAAGTTTCATAACCACGTTTGTTTTAACTAAATGGTTTATACTTATTTTAGGTAGTTTAAAATTTAAACCTGATGATGGACTGTTTAGTCCGAAAACGTTTGTTTTTTTGATGTAGCCCTTTTAAGGGTTTTTGAATAAATAAACCCATTTACGAAGACTAACCTCTTTTTTGTGATACGTGGTATACAGCCAGCTACAGGAATTGTTTTCTTTGTGGATTTTATTTACAAAGTAGGAAGAAGAAGAAGAAGATTTGGAAACTAAAGCATATCTGAAATTATTCCTCTTTACTCCATTGTAAACGTTGATTTTGTTCAGTGACTCCTTTTTCACATGTCAAAATTTAGTGGAATTATTTACTGTAGGTTATGGACTGTAGATATATACTTTTACCCAAATAAAAAGCAGAAAATTTACTTTATTTTCATATTCTTAACTCATTTCGGGAAAAAATTCCGAGGGCCATGGAAATATCAGAAAGAAGTCTTTTGAGTGGCCAACCCTGTATTTCCGTAAATATACCTCTCACAAATCTCGCCTACGTAACAATATTAAGTCAATTTGATTGTGTAACAGCATGTAAAAATCAATATCAGACTTCAAAACTTATACTCAACCCAATTGGAGATTTGCCAGAAGTGCATTCGAAACTTCACATAGCAATTAGCACTAGTTTATGCGCCTTCTCAAAACTTTTTAATAAGACAGCAAAGTTGAGATTAATTCCGTTAAATTTCAATTCCTTATCAATTCGTTGCTCTTAATAACCCACATAATTGTATCTCGTATGTTCGTCTATTTCCTCTAGTTATATTAGTTATTAAATATGGATCAGATTAAGATCAAGATTGTTAGATTGGACCACCAGCATTGAGTGACTACAACAATAATAAACAGGGATAATCGATTCGATGTCAGAATCGGAAGATAATTAAATTCATGTTAGATTGTGTGTGGAAATTATGTTGTTGTGTCTCACAGAATACTAATTAAGATTTTGGTGACTACTGGAAACTTAATTTTAATGTAGGTAAATATACGAGTTTGAGTATGTTTGTTCAATGCCTTATAATATTGAGTGCAATTTTCGAGAAGTCCAAAGCATTATGAATTATAAAATTAAAAACAAAATTAATTATAAACAATTATTATTGTTAATCTTGAATAGCAATGGACTACCTAAGTCTGACGTCACAATGGGTAGAGGTTTTAAAAACCCCTGCCCATTGTGACGTCACCCCAAAATATTAAATCGTCATTACAATCATGGACACTTCATAGATATTATAAAACCAGGACAAATAGAGTCAATCATTTCGAATGCTACAAGGTTCTTTCCACAAGGAGTAGATATAAAAAGGCAGGCAATAATAGATACGGTCGTACAAAATGAAGGAGACAGCATCATTATTGGCTATTTTCTATTCATTGACAACACTAGATACAACCTACTGAGAGTCACAGCTCTTCCGTAGTCAGTGAGAGGTAGTGTTGTGCGCTCGTTGTTGGTCCTAAGCAATTTACTTGCAGTGACTTACACTATATTGTAGTGATATACGAAGATAAATGAAAGTGCATAGAATTAAACAAAGGAGAGTTGACATGTTCACCAATGGAAATCATTAATATGCATACTCAGCCAAACTCTATCTTAAATGAATTATATGATAGAACTACCAACACCACCTGCAATATAATAGAATAGACGATAAAGGAAGCCAGTTGGTTGAAAAAGAGCACACCTAACCTCTGGCTAGTCATTCCATCATACGCTATAAATTTAGCTATAATGTGCGACGGTTCTCGATCTGAATATATAATCAATCTAATGAGTTTTATAAAGCTGTCACCAAAATGCGTTGTTCAGTAATTAATTGGAAACAGCAGTCGGAAGTTATTTAAAGACTCCCGTCAGTTCCATTGAAGAGCTTATGAAGAGGAAACACACGTGGAAAACTATTGCTAACCATTAGTTGAATCCTCATTTAACCACGGGACCAGTCACTATATTCATTGTTATGTTGACTGTCATTATAAGGACGATTGTCAGATATATTCGAAACTCCAAGAGAGCCAGGAAATAAAGGCATCCAGGTTCTTGCATCCAACCTCATCCAGCGCCTCAAAGATATACGGTATCACAACCAAATTTCAGTAAAACTTTAGAGCAAACCCCTCCTAGATCAGTTTCACGTATTAGCTTAGATTTGAATTAGATAGTTTAGCTAAAACATAAATTCTAAATAATCAAGTTATAGTTAGCAATCCTCGGGAGAGATAATAATTCAAAATCCGAGTGAATTAGTGTTATGATTATTGTTATATTATTATTATTTTATATTTTATATGTGTTTAGATATTTTGTATTGGTTGTCTGTTTTTTTTTTAGATAGTGGCCAATATGTTAAATCACAAATTAATCCCTTAATTTGTTATCTCACGATATTCTTCACATCTTAACCTTTTATAGTTTTACCGTGTATAATTGAAACATTGTGAAAACTTATCGTGTAATATTTTAATAATTAGTGTCCATATACCTGCAACTTAATAAATTGCCGATTAATATATAAAAATATATATATTTTATATATGTTTCTATAGTGTTGACGGCTGTGGCAGACTCAAGTTACCGATTTATTTAGATAGTGCAAGCACTCCTGATCACGGCGCAGTAGACGAAATTTGGTTTCGTCCCCACTTCCATGCGAAACGCATTGTACTAAGTACTGTATAATTCCACTTACAATAGAACCTTTACTGCCTTTACGTGAAGTTGACTCCGCCTTTGCGCAGCTCTATGGCAGGAAGTTTGAACTATCTATACGTAGATATCAACAGTTATGGCAAAGATAGTGAGTCAACCATATTTAAAAATGCTCTTTGTGGCAATCAGTGTTAAAAAATTAAGTAGAAATTCCTGAGGAGAAATGTCTTCCTGTGGAGCGTTTTATATTTAATATCTATATAATAGTATAAATTTTGTTTTAAGTTTTGTATTCAGTTGTTTCAAAATATAGATGTTTTTGTCTCTGTTACATTGTCAGGTAGAAAATTATTCCGGTTAAAACTAGGAAACGCGTTTAAAATAATCAATAAAATGTGTGTTGTTTATCTCGTAGTAAAGACGTATTAACGTTGAGGATATTTTTTGTCTTTATTTACATTAAAATCCCCATATTCTCTGTATGTATTATGAGGTAAAAAAATTACAGTTACCCAATTTAAAAGTAAATATTTCAAGATGTTTTGTTGTCGGTTCAAGGTTCTTAAGAACGAATATCAAGAGGGATATTGTTTGTTTAGGTTTGTAGGCGCAACTTTTTCGGAGAGGTGAAAAGAAATTGGCATTCACGTTGAAATTTTAAAACTGAACGCAGATAGGAGTGAATGTCTTAAATTCAAGACCGGTGAAAGGTTTGATTTACTCTTTGCGAAAATGTCATGTTAGGACAGAGTATCAACCATAAGATTTGTGCAGTATATCTGAAAGTAATGGAATTTTTAAAAGCAACCTATAGGTTGCGACGAAGCCCACCGGCTTCATTTTTTTTGTCAGCTTGCTTCTCCACCAAACCTGATTTCCGTCTTAGATCTTCGTTCCTGAGTATGGAAATGGTTTCCTTGTTCGAGTTTGAGAATTTGTCCAAGTAGCTTTCCCATTAATAATTTTTCCAAGTTATATAGACATTTTTAATAATTGCTTTCATTAAAATAAAAGTCTCCTAACCCTTGTATGTATTCTTGATTTTGGGGAAGAAGAAATTATCTTTCCTCTAGCAGGAAGTTTTTCTCGAAGCGGCATCTCAATAAAGAAAATAGCTAGAGGTAATTCTTATCTGCCCTATCTCTACCCCCAGTAGTTTCTGTTCCCAATCTTCTACCCCTATGTTCTTACCCTGAGGTAAGCAAAATATTTCGTTACACCTGGAACAGAAAGCCCTAAAATATCTTACTTTGTTGTAGGTGATGAAGCACTCAGACTTCATAAACACCTTCTCAGACCGTTCTCTAGACATAAATTGACATTGTGTAAAACGAATTTTAAATTTTCGCCTATCGAGAACTCGTAGGTATATGGAATTTATTTTTGGTATATTGACCAACAAATGGAGTATATTCCACAGAGCAATCGACTTTTTCAAATCGGCAAATCGGCTCCAGATTTTGCCCTCGATATTGTCAAGACGTGTATTGTTTTACACAATTATGTTGTAGAAAGAGATGGCTATAGCATAGAAGACTTGAATTTATATCAAAAAGTGAAGGCGTACGTGAAGGCATTTCTGCTAGTACAATTAGAAAAATATTGATAGAATATTTTTTAACCCCAATTGGCTCTGTGAGCTGGAAAATTTAATGTGGTCAATCAAGTGTGTTTAAATAAGTTAATAATTGAAAAAAAAATAAAATAAACAGTGTAAAAATATAATATATAAAATTTGAGTTGAGACAAATATAGTGTTTTTGTAGCTCTCTCAAAGTACTCTTTGTCCTGACCCTATGATAATAATAATAACAGGATTAATGTTAAATAATAAAATATGAATATATTTTAGAGTCAAAAAACAATCGTAGTGACTTAAGTTCAAATAAGAAAACTACTGGACATGTCATGCCATGCAGTGCTGATCTGAAGCGTCCACTTCTCCCTTCCACCTACGACGAATTTTCGGACGTCCACAACAGTCGACCTTCGCAATGGGAATAGACGATCGACCACCTACAACATAGCACGACTGTCGAGTTTCGTTTGCAAGACTACGATTTTTGTCGTTTAAATATGAACATGTTTCCCATCGATTGCCCCAATGCAATTAGGGAAATTCCACAATTCCCAAAAATATTGAGCTATTTCTTGCCACTTGTGAGGAGTAGGGACAGGAATACATTCTGATTTCATAGTCAAAATAATTGCGTTTGTAACATCCATAATGATTGATTTGACCGTGGACTGTCCGAGTCGAAAACTATATGAAATTGTTTTGAATGAATCCCCAGAACCCAAAATAAAATTTTATTATTAATTAATGTTTTTTTTTCAGCTAAGGATTGTAAACAGCAATTTTATTTATTTTATTTAGCGTATGGCAATTTGATAGACAACATTATCACATATATGTTACAGTCTAACATCTAATTTATTAATATATTCAATCGACGCTGGTGTTGCAGAGGCGAAGTCTAGAGGATCTCCATAATACTTCCTCCGAGGGCATTCGGCAATCATATGCTGAATGGTCTGTTTCTCGGCGCTGCAGTCGCACTCAGCAGAGGTTCTCATCCTCCATTTATAAAGGGAATCTGCGCAGACCCCATGACCCGTTCTTATCCTGTTAAGAGTTGACCATGATTTTCGGGGAGGTCAAAACCTGGTGGAGTTTCTGTGATGCATGGTGTGTTTCTCATTATTAGGTTCGGTCTGTCGCTCTGCATGTTCTTCCACTGCATTGTAAAAAGCAATGGAATTCCCTTAGAGATGCGTTTAGGCGACAGCAAAAAAAGCGAAAGACAAAGAGTGACCAGACCGCAATTATAACTAAAAAATGGAAGTTTGAAGAAGAAATAAACTTCCTTCTTCCTTTCCTTCAAGATAGGTCTACCATTTCTACAATCAAAATTCCCGAACAAGAAGAAGAGACTGAAAAAAAAATCTTTAAATGTTGAGGTGTCCTATGAAAAACAAGCCCCAAAAAGAAACTGTATTTGAAACTCCGCAATTGCCAAAGAAAAAAAATAATGAATGTACTGCTGCATCTGTGGTTATGGATTATCTCCTAAAATCCGAAGAAAAAGACGAAGTTGAAGCGCTTTTTTATGGTTTGGCCCAAACTGTAAAAAAGATGCCACCATATTACAGATCACTGGTAAAAGCAAGAGTTTCTTCAATTGTCGGGGAGATAGAACTACAATGTATTACTCATCCTAATCCACCTGCAATAAGAAATCCATACATCTATCCGGGTAACTATCCTGCCTATAGTGACCAGCTTAACAATAATAATTCAGCCCCAATTACGCCAATGCATCCACCTCAGACATCTGCAGAATCCAATATCCGAAATTCTAATGAATATGTTTCACAGAATTTGGTTTTTGATAACGAAAGCATGCAGTGGCGGATCCAGGAAAGGGCGATGAAGGCAATCGACCCCCCTCTCAAAACGACTGATGTTTTTTTAATTACATAGGGTGTCCCAAAAGTAGCGGAACGGTCCAATATTACGCGAAATGAACATTTGATCAAAAAACTGAAAAAGACGTTTTCAATCATTTTCAAAAATCTATCGAATGACACCAAACATCACCATCACCAAACATCACTCCAGACCCTGGAGGTGGGCTCTTAATTCTTAAGTATAAACCCCCGTTTTTTATTGCAGTTTTGGATTCCTTGTGAAAGACTAAATATCATTTATTCGAAATATTTTTTAGAATTGTTGATAGATTGCGCTGAAACAATTCTAAAAAATGTTTCGAATAAATGTTACTTATATTTCATGAGGAATCCAAATCTGCAATAACGAATGGGGGTTTCTTTTTAAGATTTTAAAGGTAGTCCCCACCTCACCTCTAGGGGGTGGAGTGTGGAGTCGTTTTTGGTCTCATTCGATAGATTTTTGAAAATGATTGAATAACGTATTTTTCAGTTTTTCGATCCGATGTTCATTTCGCGAAATATTCGACCGTTCCGCTACTTTTGAGACACCCTGTATATAAATATTTTTTTTGCTAATATTAATTTTTTTAAGTAGGATTTGTTTGTTCATACTTTATTTTTAATAAATAAATGAGTTAATTTTGTTAATGATTTGTTTTGTAAGTTTTGCCTTAACTTACCTTAAACACACAGCTAATTTTTCTTTAGGTATTATGGCTTCTTTAAATGTAGTATTTTGTTTTTTAACTAAAGGTGTAATTAAATTTAAAATATATTCAAACTGAACCCTATTCATTCTAAAATATCCATAATATTTTTCATCGTCATGAATTAATTCTTTGTATAAAGTCCAGTATTCGCCTTCCTTTTTACTTTCTCTTAACATTGGATGTACTCCAAACCTTTTTTTTTACTAGTTTTTCTTTCTTCATCATCAAGTAGAAGCGCAATTGCACATAATTTTTGACACGACAAACGAGAACACATCTCTACCGCATCAAACTGAAACGTTGTATACAGTATAGGTAAAATTTTAAGGTCGGTATGGTAAAATTTAACAGGATATCTAACGCAGATATAAAATCATATTTTCAACGAATTAGACAAAGATAACAATCATATTTCCCCTTCGTCTCCCCTCCTAAAATCCTTTTCACACTCATTGGCCATTGCCCATTAGTGAGACGATTAGTTCCGATCAGATATTCTCTGGTTCCGATCCTAATATACCTAAAAAACTAGAGGTGGGTCTTCTCGTTTTTTTAATTTTTATCGGAACCGTTTTTCGTAAACTGTAACTAGTTGATTGTTTACCAGTATTCAAATTAGCGAGTACACAAACATATTAGCTATTATCGTTTATGTGTATAAGTATTAAAATAAAAGAACCTAACGAAGGATATATTTATTGTGACTTGAAAAATAAATTAAATAATACAAATGGTACTTAAATAGTTACATTTACATTACACATTATTAAATCGCGAATCGTCTAAATTGACATTTAAAAACATAAGTTTTTCCACTTTTCTTGTTAATCGCGTTCTTCTTTTATTTAAAATTATACCAGATGTTAAACATGTGTTCACAAGGAAAAGATTTTGTTACAATACTACAACATTTTATGAATATAGTGGTTAAGTTACGATATACATGGCGATGGTTTTTTCACCATGGTAATGGACAGTTCCAATCTCCGTTCGAAATTGTTTGTGGGTAATATATCATCAGACAATTACATGTCGACTTCTTTTATACCTCTCGATACAGGTGTATGTTTAGATGAGTCATGTCCAATTAATTCATCAAAAATACACCATGGACTTAAGTCATCTTTATCAGTTTCTTTTTCTTGGACTGATTGATTTTCAAGATTAACTAAACTTTTCGTTTCATCCGTTTTCCATAGTTAAAGAACCAGCTTTTAAAAAGTTTGCAGGGTGGATTCCTGGATATAAACCGCCAACAAGAAAAACTTTGTCAGGTTCATTACTTTAGGAATGTTATGTCAAAAGTGAGCAAATTATTAGATCGCAAGTTGTTAAAGAAGTAGAAAATATCTGTATTACTACTGACCTCTGGACATCTGGAGTAACTGAGAGTTACTTCGCATTAACAGGACAATATTTAACCGAAAATTTAGTATTCAAAACTTTTTTATTAGGCTGCTGCCATTTTTCTGGAAACCATAATCCAGAAAACAGCGATTACTGAAATTATTAATCAGTCGGGTCTAAAACGAAAAGTAAATTTTGCAGTAACTGCTAATTTCTAAAATATGGTCAAAGCTATTAAATATGTTTTGTTTTATGATGATTGTGATTTATGATGATGATTAAATTTATTGGTGGGGGACGCACTTAAATGCTGTCGTGTACAAATAGATAAAATAAAAAGTCCTTTTTTCGACAATTCTGCAAAAAAACACATTTCAAAAAAGTACCTTATCTTCAGAAGGGCTTTTAAAGTATTAATTACAACAGAACACAGTTCCCAAACGGCCAATCCAAGACGTGGAAACTAGGTAGAACTTCACCTATTACATGTTAAAAAGAATGACCGAGTTAGAAGAGGCAACCCGTTCCACATTGGTATTAAATAATACAGACTTAGACTTAAACCTAATCTAAATAAAGAACACTGGATTATTTGTTCTCAACTTTCCCAAATTTTACGGCCGTTTAAAGAAATAACATTTTAACAGAAATTTTGCTCCTACGCTCTTAATGATAAACTAGCACGACCCACCTCTACTTCTCGTTACTCGATCTTTGACCAGACGACTATCTAGACTAGACGTTGCCAAATAAATTAGTGTATGAATATTTTTAATTTGGCGTTATTGTATGCATGTTTAATTGTTTATTATTTCATATTGGGAAATTATTTTGATGTTTAGATTTTTAGTTCGGAAATCGTACTTAAAATACGAAACATTAATAAATTTTATTTATATAAAACGATTTCCGAAATGGAAATCAAAATGTTATATTACAATTATTGTAAAGAAAACTTGTGGCATATTCCCAATAAAAAAAACAGTAACCTACCATTTAAATCAATTTCGCCCAAATTTGATTATCTTAAGCATTTTATCTTCTTGATAGAACATTGTTCAAATGCAAAAAAAGACAACAGGTCAAATAAAACCAATAGGTTTGGCAACGTTGAATTTCCCCTTTTTTAATATTTCCATTCGGCGATATAAAGGGCGTACCTAATATACCTCTCTCTTTTTAAACAGCTGTTTCTCACTCCATCTCACGTAAGGTCCATACCGACCATAAAATTTTTCCTACACTGTATATGAAAATGTGAACGCGCAGTCCGTTTGCTCGACCCGAAACGATATGTGCCGGAAATTATATGTGCAGGATAATATGCCGCGACCTTAAGTGTGAAACAAGGCTTACACACCAAAATCCATAAAAATCGTGTAAGCTGTTTCCGAGATAATTAAAGCGTTCCACACATAAAACTCACTCTGTTTAAAATCACTTACATCGTCCATGTCAAAAAAAAAATGAAAATAAATAAACAAAAAGACTTTAACATAAAATCTGAACTCTACTTGTACCCGTTACGTCTAGCTTCTCTATTAACGAACAAATAAAGAACGCCATTCCCATTTTTCACAGAGGCTAAATCCATTTCTGTTGGCACTTGGTGTTAAAACGGTCACAGCAGCATCGCGAAAACAAATCGGTTCCGTTGTTGGGGTAAAAAGCAGACATATCATAGCAATTAAGGGAAACAAAGAATGCAAAGAGGAAACGGATTAATTGGCGTACTTTAGTTAAACCATTCACTTCGCACGGATTGCACTCTATCTAGATCCAATTAACGAGTGAGTTCGTTAAAACAATAAAAAAATGGGAAAAGGTAGAATTGGTGCACTAAATAAAAGGATTTTCACGTTTATATTGACTTTGTGTGTATTTAGTGTTACTGTGAAACGCAAATCAGGTATTTGTAACAATTTATAAATCATAAAACTTAACATATTCATCGCCAACCTCAATTGATGAGTCACTTGGGAAGATGAGAAATATTATTGTAATATTAAAGGTTTGTTTAACCCCTTCCACCCCATCGTATCCTTCTTCTTATTGTGCCCTATTCAATTAGTGGATGTTGGCGACAATTCTGGAATACTCCTCTCGATCTTGTGTGGCTCTAAAAAGTGCATGGGCATCGAGATTTGTCCAATCCCTTATGTTTTTAAGCCATGAGTATTTCTTACTTCTGATGCTTCGTTTTCCTTCTATCTTCCCTTCCATAATAAGCTTTAAGAACTGGTACTTGAAATTTCGAAATATATGACCCAGATAAGCAGTTTTTCTTCTTTATTATTGGAAGCAATTCTCGTTCTCTGCTCATTCGATTTAATACTTCGACATTTGTTGTGTGATCTGTCCAGGGAATTTTAAGTAGTCTTCTAAATACCCACATTTCAAAAGCCTCTAATCGGTTCATCATATTGACTTTTATGGTCCAGGTTTCTACACCATATAGCAGTATGGGGTAAATGTAACATTTTACAAAGCGATATCTAAGCATTAAGTTGTTGATAATAAAAGGCAAAATAGAAGGAAAGCGAGGAATTGGAAGAAAAAAATTGTCCTGGTTACGCAATATCAGAAACTGGACAGGACTTGGATTTGAGGAACTCTTAAGAGCAGCTGAAGATAGACAAACGTTTGCCACCATAACCGCTAACCTCCATTGATGGAGACGGCACTTGAAGAAGAAGAAGCATTAAGTTGAGGCTGCTGTTGCTTGCTTGCTCAATCCTGCTACGTATCTCTTTATCTGGATCTAGATCTTCAGTTATCCAACTACCGAGATATCTGAACTTGGGGACCTTTTGGATGTTCTTGTTGTTTACTCTTATATTCAATTGCATATTTCGTGTTCTACTAACCACCATTACCTTCGTCTTGTCTATATTAATCTTCAAGCCCACTCGTTCTCCTTCAGTGTTTATTCTATCTATTAGTCGTTGTAGCGCTTCTTGGCTACAACGCTTCTATCAGCTATTATGACTGTATCATCAGCATAGCGAAGATTACTAATAGTCTGTCCGTTGATTTTGATTCCATCTTCAGTGTCACTTAAGGCTATATCGAAAATCGTTTCAGAGTAAAGATTAAAAAGGAGGGGTGACAGAACACAACCCTGTCGTACACCTTTTTCGATTGAGTAACATGATGTAGATTCCAGTCCTACTCTCACATATGCCACTTGATTCATATCAAGGTTCTTTAGGATTTTAAGGTCATTCTCATCTATCGAACGTTCCTGGAGCAATCTTATTAATTCTGAATGTTTAACACAATCGAATGCTTTCTGGTAATTTATAAAGCATAGGAAGACATCTTTTTGCTGATCTCTGCATTTCTGAAGTAGGACAGTTAAGCTATAAAATGCTTCTCTTGTGCCAAATCCTTGTCTGAAACCGAACTGTGTGGGACTAATGTCTCTTTCACATCTGTTGTATATTCTTGTGTGAATTATCTTTAAGAAGAGTTTTAGGACCTGACTCAATAAGCTGATCATTCGAAATTGGTCGCAGCAATTAGCGTTCGGCTTTTTTGGGATTGGTAAAAAGGTTGATTGAAGCCAGTCCTGTGGTATTTGACCGGACCCATAAATGTCATTAAAATGATCTACCAAGGTGTCTAAATTGTCTTCACTTAACATTGTTAGAACCTCTATGTATATGTCGTCTGGGCCTGGTGTTTTCCCCATTTGCTCTGTTTGATTGCCCTTACAACTTCTGACTTCAATATTTTGGGGAAGGGTTTACTTTTATACTCACTTTCAGAGTTTCTTCTAGTTGTGTCTGCGTATATTTGCTGTGTGTATTTTCTCCAATGTTGAAGTAGATCTTTGGGATCAGTAGTTAATGTATTGTCCTTCACAATACTGTTAAAACTGCAAGGTTTTGTAAGACCTCTCACTTCTTTAATAAGTTTATATATGTTAAAGTGGTCATGTTTTTCTTCCAATTCCTCCATTTCTGCACACCTGTCTAGCAGCCACTGTTCTTTAGCTTTGCGACACTCTTTTTGTATTTGCAGCTTGATCTACTGATGTTCGGTTCGGTCTTTGTTTTTAAATGATATGTGGTCGTCCATTATTGATAATATTTCGTCAGTCATCCAATTCTTCTTTTTGTACTTTTAGGAAGCGATCAGAGACTTGGTGGTGGTTACGATAGCTGTTTTAATACAATTCCATTTGTCTTCTATACTGACCGGTTGTTTAGATCTTGTCGTGATATCGTATCCACGTAAGGATATTTTTAGTTATGGCGAACTTTACCACGATATCCACATCGGGTAGGTATTCATATAAGAAATATGCTTGCACATTTTTTTTTTAAATTCCCAGAATAATGTAAACAGCTTAACGTCGACGTTCAGTTTGATGTCAACCCAACGCAGCCGTAAGATATTTATTTAGTGCAAGTTTTGAGTTTGCTGAGCGAGCTCATGTTCTTTTTCTTGTCTATTTGGTACATAATTTTCTTTAAATTAGTAAAAATAAATTCGGGTCTCGAGAGTGAAAGTGATTTGAGTTATGAAATGTCTAATAGTGACTCTGAGAGCGATTGAGACAACAATTATTCATCAACGGATAAGGAAAAAGTCATTGATGGGGTACTAATGAGCGGCTAGACAGCCGTTATGGTTCCGTTTGATGATAAGCTTCCAAGAAATATGCCCAAATTTCGTTCTGACTATAACTTTTATCCAGCTATTGACTTCCAAGATTCTATGGAAACTGTAAACTGTTTTGAGTAATTTGTAGGTAGCTATTGTTAAATAACTATGCGAATGGACCGATCAAAGAGCTGATAAATATTTTAATGATAATCCACACACCACCATGAAAGTTTTTGGTCTTACTTATAAACCATTAACAACAGAGGAAATGTATGTATATTGTTGTATATTTATATAGTTCGAATTTATTTGTCTTTATTCTAATTTATTGTCTATAATCTAATTTATTAAAACTCACAATAGCTAATTACTAATTTATTAAATAACTTTACAAATGTATTTATTTCACGTTTCGTTACATTTAAATACCGCGTTTACCGATCTTCTTATGACTGACTCAAATACAAAAATCTTTCATTTATATACACAACTGTTGTCATCTGGAACTTTCGGCAAACTTCCTGAATAGTCTCGTATTTTGGTGAAGGCGCTCGACTCGTTTTTCAACCTCGAGACGTGGATGACTCACTAAAATTAGTGTCTAGAGATTTCTGTAAACAACTGGTAGCTAAGCTCAGGTATATTTTGACCTAAAAATTACGAGAATCAATAAAAAAAGAATTAGTCATAAAATATTTACAGTTCTATATGCCATAACATTTAAAATCGTAACATTGCCCCCCTCTTAAAAGATGGTTCCTCCTGGAACCTTGTCGGGACTGGAACTGGAACGACATGCTGATATCGGCAACTGGACCCTCTTTTACAACTTCCAGTTGTATAGAAATGACAAGGGACGGTTTTCTCTCCGCAGCAGTAACTATGCGGATTGCAACAGACTAACACCTGGACTTCGGTGTCTTTAAAGATTTCCTCCACCATGTTTCGTATAACCCTCCAATCTAATTGGCGGCACTCCAACTTTGGCATGGCTAACTTTTGCACGTCGGACTCTAGTACGTGCTCTCTCAACTGAAGTAAGGCTTCCCATACATCTCGGTAGGTAGGTTGGTCACGGGCAGTGTCTTTTGTTACCAGTAGAAAAGGTAACGTGATGCATCTTGAAGTTTCAAGGTTTTACCAGGAGCTGGCACTTGGCATTGAAGTTCTGCAACTCGACCAAACTTCCTTCGAAAGACGGATGCCAACCCTGGTGCATCTTTGATACTGGCCGGGATGGTAAGGGCCAGTGAGTAGTCATCGGGAAGCGCGAGTAGATCTTGCCTTTCTTCAGTGGTAACACCATGTCTTGCTTTACCGGTACCTCCATAGGCACCCATGAATTCCTCAAACGTGAGGTCAGACACATCTTGGACTTGGTTTACTTCCACTTCTTCATCTACGTCGTGGTCACCCTCGAAAGACGCCAGCCGGTTATGGTGTACTATCATCGGCTTTCCTCTCGGAATCTTGCTTATTCGGTAAATAACATCATTGATCTTCTCCATAATGAGGTATGGACCTTCCCAAAACTGCTGCAATTTGGGAGAACAACCTTTTCGCTTTTTGGGGTTATAAAGCTAGACTTTATCGTTCTTCTTAAAACACCCCTTTTCGGCTTGCGTATCGTACCGTTTCTTCATTCGGTCACTAGCGATCTGGAGATGGGAACGGACCAACTCGTGTACATCGTCCATTCTTCTTCGTAATTCGATCACATAATCTTCACCTGCTACATCTTCTCCAGGTCGACACCCAAACTCTAGATCACAAGGTAGTCGCATCTCGCGTCCGAATAGGACTTTGGCTGGTGTCTGGCCTGTTGATTCATTAACAGCAGATCTGTAGGCCATTGTGAAGAACGGGAGATATTGGTCCCAGTCTCGCTGATGATCGGACACCATCTTTGTCAAATACTTGCCAACTGTTCTATTCATTCGTTCTACCATACCATCCGATTGCGGATGATAAGCCGTAGTCCTTGTTTTCTTCATACCTAGTCTATCACATATTCCTTGGAATAAATCGCTTTCGAAGTTCCTGCCTTGGTCACTATGGATCTCCAAAGGCACTCCAAATCGGCTGATATATTCTTGGATCAACTTATCTGCAACGGTGGCCGCCTTCTGGTCTGGAAGTGCGTAAATCTCGACCCACTTAGTGAAGTAATCCATTACTACCAACATGTATTTGTCTCCATTATCACTTTCTGGAAACGGCCCAGCAATGTCCAAAGCTATTCTTTCAAACGGGCTTCCAATATTATATTGTCTCATAGGAGCTCTCCTTTTTCGATAAGGCCCGTTACTCGTAGCACAAATAGTACATTTCTTACACCAGTCTTTTACATCGTCGGAACTGTTCATCCAATAAAACCGTTCCCGAATTCGCTGAAGGGTCTTTTTCACACCAAAATGCCCTCCTGATGGACTGTCGTGTAACTGACGAAGTACTTCGGCTATTCTGCTCTTTGGAATCACCAACTGTCTTCTCTTCTCTGAACCGTCATCATTTTCCAGGACTCGTTTGAGCAAGCCATCTTCCATGATAAATGAGTCCCACTGGGCCCAATACGTCTTAACTATTGAGCCTAGGTTCGATATTTCTTGCCAAGGTGGTCGACGGTTTTCCTCTTTCCATTTTTGGATTTTCTGTATAACTGGATCTCTCTCTTGTTCTTCCCTGATCTTGGTAGGCGTCCAGTCGTCGTGGACCACCGTCGTTCTTAGCACTGCTGCTTCCTTGGATTCCGTTTTGTTGCAGTGAGAACACTTTGCTGGGCATGGCCTTCTGGAAAGAGAATCGGCGTTTCGGTGGCTAACTCCGGCCCGGTGCTCAATCTTAAAATCATATTCTTGGAGTCGTTCGATCCACCTGGCTATCTGACCCTCTGGATTCTTAAACTGCATCAACCACTTAAGGGCGGCATGGTCGGTTCGGATTAAAAACTTCCTTCCATAGAGGTATTGATAGAAGTGCTCTACTGATTTCACTACTGCCAGAAGTTCTCTTCTCGTGACGCAATAATTTCGCTCAGGTTTTGAGAGGACTTTACTAAAATATCCAAGGACTCTTTCCTGTCCTCCTTGAATCTGAGACAGCACTCCTCCAATTCCCACATTACTTGCATCTGTATCTAAGATGAACTCTCCTTTTGGCAGTGGGTACCCTAAAATTGGTGCTGTGATTAAATGCTTTTTTAAGGTTTCAAAGGCATTCTGGCAGTCTACATCCCAGCGGTATTCTCTTGCTTCCTCTGTAAGTCGCGTTAATGGTTTAGCGATATCTGCAAACTTCTTAATAAACCTCCGGTAGTAAGTACACAGTCCCAGAAAACTTCTCACTTGATGTTTGTCAGTTGGTTTTGGCCATTCCTTAATAGAATCGATTTTTCCCTTATCCACGGCCACTCCTTCTTTACTGACTATATGACCCAGATAATTGACTTTACCTTGAAATAGCTGGCACTTCTTGGGGTTTAACATCAATTGGGCAGCTTTAAGTCGATTAAAAACGTTTTCTAAATTCTTCAGATGGTCTTCAAATGTCTTCCCCAAGACGATTATGTCGTCTAGATAAACTAGGCATGTTTTCCAAGATAACCCTCTCAACACATTTTCCATAAGCCTCTCAAATGTCGCAGGAGCGTTACAAAGTCCAAATGGCATAACGTTAAATTGCCATAATCCAGATCCTGTGGTGAAGGCTGTCTTTTCTTTATCTACCGGGTCCATTTCTACCTGCCAGTATCCAGACTTCAAGTCCAAAGTAGAAAATAATTTACTTCCAGCCAATGTGTCTAATGTGTCATCGATCCGAGGCAGAGGATAACTATCTTTCTTGGTAACGTTGTTCAACAAACGGTAATCCACACAGAACCTCGTTGTTCCGTCTTTCTTCTTAACCAGGACCACCGGAGAGACCCATGGGCTCGTAGAAGGTTCTATCACCCCGTCTTTCTTCATTTCCTGAACAATCGTTTCAGCTTCCTCTCTTTTCGCCTGTGGTAATCGTCGAGCTGTTTGACGAATTGGCTTAGCATTACCAGTATCAATTTTATGCTTAACAACGGTAGTTCTTCCCGTCTTTCCTCCTTTCGGTACGAAAATATCACGATACTGCCGAAGAAATTCCCTTAATTTCCTTTTCTCAATCTGATTCAGAGACTGTCCAGCAACCGCAACCATTTGATCAAATTTATCGTTGGAATTATCAGACGTTGTTGTCTGACGGATTATGGATGTGACAGGTACACAAGTTCCTACTTTTGTCTCTTTCTTGATGGTCACTGGGTAGTCATTGACATTAATAAGTCTCACAGGAATTTCTTTAGCCGAAGTCACTAATTCTTTTCCAATTATGATTCCACGGCCAACTTCGTCGTCATGATTCCAAGGCTCCATCATAACAGGTGTTCCTTCGTCCACAATTCCCTGTAGCCGCGCTACTATTATCGTTTCGCTTCTCGCAGGCACGACTGTATCTTCTTTAACGGCTGCTTGCATAGTGTTGTCATCATGTGGATGGAGAAATACCTCCTCGTTACCAACTTTGATTACCTTATTCTTAAAATCCAATTGGAATCCATGCGTATTCATTACGTCCATTCCTAATATAACATCCTCTTCGATGTCAGCAACTATAACAGTATGGACGAACTTTTCTGCTCCAATTCCTAATTGTACCTGGATTTCTCCATGAATGTTGGCATTTTCACCTGTGGCGGTCCGAAGTCGCAACCTCGTTGGTAACAGTTTCTTACGGCTGTTTATAACTGTCGGGCGAATAATGGTTCTTGTCGCTCCGGTATCCACCAACAACGTATGCTTTTTACCATTTATTTCTCCATCTACATATACACTATCTTCACGACATTTCAAAGAAGCTATCAGTATGAGAGGGTCTTTGGAAAAGTTCTGGGTCGAAGCTGCTCCCCTAAGGCCGACGCGTTCTGGTTTTGTCTTCGGTCTTATGGTCTTCGTTTTCTTGTGTGTCATGCTTTTTATCATATTAAAGAGCTGGTCAAGTTTATCTTCGTCTCCTTCCTCTTTTACAGTCCTAACTTTACTGTACCCGCCAGAGGCTAGCGTAGCTGACTCGTATTCGAGGGCGGTAGATAAGACATCCATCAGCGTCTTGTGACGAGCTAATCGTAGTGTTCTTTGCATCTCATGATCACGAAGACCATCAATAAACGTTTGGACGGCCAACCTTTCCATCATGTCTTCGGGAGCTGTTGGATAAGCATATCGCACTAATCTGGCAATATCTACTTCATATTCTTGAAGAGCCTCATCTTTCTTTTGTCTTCGATTTTTGAGCTGCGACTGATATACATGCTCCAAGTGTTCGTGGCCATATCGCATATTTAACCTCTTCTTCAGTTGTTCGAAATCATCCGTCTCCTCTACGGCTATGGTCTGGAGCACATCTAAGGCATCTCCTCGAAGAGCGATAGTCAGGTTTACAGCTTTTTCTTTTTCAGACCATACATTCGCTCTTGCAGCTGATTCGAACTGTTTCATGTAGTTGTTCCATGATGATTTTCCGTCGAAAGTTGGGACTTTGACATGAACGGAACTTCCACTTCCTTTACATTTCGGCCGTGTTTCCAACTTACATTTCGTCTCCTCTTCTTTTGTCTCTGCTATAATTGGATTGTTTTCTCTCTCTGCTGTCCCTGTTTCCTCCATCTTCCTTTCCATCTCTTTTATCTTCTCTTCGAAGGCCAACATATCGGCAGCAACTTGGTTCTTTAATGAAGACATTTTATCGTCGAGGGCAGACATCTCAGAGGTGACTTTAGAGATGTTAGCAGAAACCTTGCTTTCCAGAGAAGAAATCTCGTTAGAAACTTTGCTTTCTAAAGAAGCGATATCACAGGAAACCTTGGCTACATCACCACAGACTTTGGCTACATCTGAAGAAACTTTCGAAATATCTTCAGAAACCTTGTTCTCTAATTTCGAAATCGACGAGATGACAACAGCAACCTGCTTGTCTTCAAATATATGAGTTTCCGGATCCAAACCTTCTTCTTTTAAAGCGTTCTTTAGTCGTTGGACTAACTCAGCCTTTTTTCCGGTAGAAGCTAATTCTCTGTCTTCAAGATGTCTTCTTAAATCCGTAACTGTGAGCTCATTAATTGTAGCCATATTTCACTTCTTTTTATTTCAAATTCAAATTAGATTTATTTAAAATCCCGTTTTTTTATTTGAATATCCTACTTCTGACACCACTGTTGTATATTTATATAGTTCGAATTTATTTGTCTTTATTCTAATTTATTGTCTATAATCTAATTTATTAAAACTCACGATAGCTAATTACTAATTTATTAAATAACTTTACAAATGTATTTATTTCACGTTTCGTTACATTTAAATACCGCGTTTACCGATCTTCTTATGACTGACTCAAATACAAAAATCTTTCATTTATATACACAACTGTTGTCATCTGGAACTTTCGGCAAACTTCCTGAATAGTCTCGTATTTTGGTGAAGGCGCTCGACTCGTTTTTCAACCTCGAGACGTGGATGACTCACTAAAATTAGTGTCTAGAGATTTCTGTAAACAACTGGTAGCTAAGCTCAGGTACATTTTGACCTACAAATTACGAGAATCAATAAAAAAAGAATTAGTCATAAAATATTTACAGTTCTATATGCCATAACATTTAAAATCGTAACAATATATAGCGCTATATTTTCTCAGTGGATTGACAAAGTGTCCGCAAATTTCAGATTATTGGAGTACTTACAGATAATATATGATTGATTGTGTGGATATTCAAACACTATTGGTAAAATTGGAGTACTATGGAATAAGGGATACCATACATGACCTTTTAAAATCCTATCTTACAGGAAGAACACAGATTGTTGCATTTAATAATCAAGGATCTGATCCTTTACCAGTTTCAACCGGAGTACCACAAGGATCAGTTTTGGGACCTGGTATTTTTGATATATATATATATATATATATATATATATATATATATATATATATATATATATATATATATATATAAATGATTTACCAAGTGAACATCAGAGCGTATGGAATAAAGTTAGAGTTAGAGTCCACAATATTACCTAATTGGGCGCAAACGCTAAAGATAACTGGAATATAAATAAAGAAATAAGAATACGCACTGAAAAAGCCAGAGCCGCCTTCCATAAATTAAAGAACATCCTAATTAATAGAGATATTACGTTAAACCTCAAAATCAGATTAATACGCTACTACATATTCTCCACATTGCTGTATGGTATGGAGAGCTAGACCCCTACAGACACATTAATAAAAAAAATTGGAGGCATTTGACACGTGGATTTGTCGACGAGTCGTCAAGAGTTGGGTTGATCGAATAAGAAATGAAATAGTTTTACATCAAATAAAAAAGAGCACAGAAATAACAAAAACGATAAAAATTCGAAAGTTACAATATTTCGGTCATGTAAGAAGAGATCCAGAGAGGTATAACCTTCTACACCTCATAATACAGGGTAAGATCGCCAGAAGGGGAGGCTCAGGCCGAAGAAGAATATCCTGGCTCCGAAATCTCCAAGAATGGTATCAAGAGACAACCGCTAATTTATTTAGAGCCGAGGTAAACAAAGTTATTACTGCCAATATGATGGTCATCGTTCGATAATCGGACGGGGTACTCAAAGAAGAAGAAGAACTGTAATAATATATTATAATATTTTTTGCTTATAATAATACTTACACTCCAATCAATAAATTTTATTTAAACAAGTTGTGCAGATTTTCATCACGAACATTTTGGTACAAAATTTGCCTGACAGCCAGAGAGTTATGGATTTATCAAAAACTGTTGCATTCTGGACATACGATGACCTCTATATAACAAGTGAGGTCATCAGAAAAGGAAGAGAAGATATGTTCAATCTAGAACTCGCTGGTTTCTCCCTTTCGCACTGGGTATGTATATTAAAACATACATGATATACAATCGGTGTTAACAAAATACAAATATAGAATACAGTAAATAACACAAAACAAAAGCAAAATGTTCAATTGACAATGTTCAATCGCTATCGAAGCACAACTGAGATAATTGTTCTAAACAAATATGAAATAAATATATCAAGTAAACGTACTTGATATACGTAGCAACAAGATAGATGGTGGATTGTATCTTACCCAATGAAATGATAGCATCAACAGCTATCGCAAAAGACGTCTTCAGCGACGTACAGGAACCACAAAAAGTTGATAATGCAAATGCAACCTTACTGCATTTGACGACTGTCTCGGTCACAAGACCGAAGCGAAGTGTTGCAGGAACCTTTAACCCATACACACACACACACTCACACACACACACACACACACACACGCACACACACATCTCTGTGGTTTGAGAGATAAAACTCGACTCCGATGGAATCAGTCCCTTATCTCACACACACGTCTAGTATTATTTCGCAGATGGCTCGTCTTCGTAAACTAGTTCTTAAAACAGCTGTATTTTTCGTACAGGGAATCTTGGAATACGGGGTAAATCAAAACTAACACAAAGTCTGTTAATATCATATAAATATTTATATATCGTTGCGAAACTACAACATAAACAAAAGTATTTTTTCAGCGTTGAAGCAATTGAAATTATAATGTCAAATTTGTCAAATTATACTACATCAAACTTTAATTCTTTCATATTCTCAATAGTCAACTTAAAATTTTGTCGATAATATATATCTAACTTGTTCGTGGGCCATATATTTATTAACCTTTCACCTAAAAGCTTTTAATTGCAATTACATGCACCATCAAAGTCAAATATTAGATTACTTTTGTTCTGCGAATAACTATACAAAATACAAATGATTTTGTACATTCATATCGGACTTTTTATGTGATTAATCTAATGAAAAATTACGGAACGGCTTTTACGTTGGAAATTTAAATATCCACGTATGACCTCCTTTTGATGTTACAATTTCCAATTTGTTTTATTATGGGCTGCGCAATAAATTTGAATGTAAATCGGCCATGTTTTAATACCGGCGAATATGAATATACATTCGTGTCCCTCGGATATTACCAATTACCTACCAACATAACGCTAAAATTAATTATTTAAATAAATTATGCATTTGTTTTATTTATATCGACTAATATTTATTAATGAACATGTACAGAAGTAAATTATTAATTAGAGAAAAGCGTTTGGTGTTGTATTTAATGATCGAGGGTATCATTACTAATTGGCGTCGGCCAAAATTATAAATGGCGTACAACATGTATCAATAACATGTATTATACACGGTATTTCAAAAACATACTGCATGAAAGTCATAAACTATTTAAAAAGTACATAGTAGGCATTGTGGAGACATGGAAAATTAGTACTCAGAAATACATATACAAAGATACTTCAAAGATGTACCAGTCTCAGAAACATTTTTTTTTATTTACAATCTACTTTTAAACAGTACATTGAGTAATGAGTAAATGTGATGGCAATATTGACTTGATTTGGGTACCGTCCACCGATAGTTCTCCATTTTCACCTATGCAACCCGGTCTTCTGGGCAAGTCTTCTTCAGTCTTTGCTCGTCCAGTGGTGGCTGATATAATTCATTGATAATTATGCTGTGGTGCGTTGAATTAAGAATTTTAATCTTGTTGGCATGAAGTGATATGACACCTTTAATGGTTGGTGCTCCTAGGTCATTGTGCATGGTTGCATTGCTCACATATCAAGGGGCGTTAGCTATCATACGCATTGTATTTAATTGGGAGGTCTGCAAATTTTTTGTATCTGAAGGCTTGATACAGCCGTAGGGTTCTGCGTCGTAATTCCATATTGGTTTTAGTATGACTTTTTAAAGCAGTATTTTGTCCTCCAATGACAGTTGTGACTTTCTGCCCAGTAACCAATTCATTTGTTTTAATTTTATATTGAGCGTTTTATTAGCGTTAATGTGTTGCTAGTGTAGAAATCACCGAAGATACCGGACCACCAATTTTAGGAGAAGAAGTCAACTATGCCATCAAAAACACAAAAGAGAGTAAAGCTACTGGACCAGATGATGTCCATCGAATTATTAAAACTCATCGATGAAGATGTTATTGATGTAATGGTTGAACTCTTTAATCTAATATATCAGACTGCCACAATCCCCAAATAATGGTTGTAATCGACCTTTGTAGCAATTCCTGAGAAGCCAAGTGCAACAACTTGCTCAGATCAGAGAACAATATATTTAATGAGTCACACACTTAAAACATTTTTGAAAATAATTCACAGCTGAATTGTTAAAACTCTTGAATATAAAATTAGTGACACACAATTTGGCTTTAGAAATGGTATGAGTACAAGAGATGCTTTGTTCGGCATGTACTTATGTTTTGTAGACTTTAAAAATGCATTTGATAAGGTTCAACATAAAAAGCTTGTAGATATATTAAAAAACAAAAATATTTACAGTCGTGATATGAAAATTATATCTAATTTATATTGGAATCAAACTTCCAAGGTAAGAGTTGACAGTGGAAAGGAAAATATAAACAAAGCTCGACATCAACAAGGTCTACGAGATGTAGCTTCTAAAAAGACACACCCTGCTGATATAGAAAACATAATAGCTCACAAGTCTTCATTCAAAGGCCGCCAAAGTCATTATACACGGAGACAGGACAAAAAGAAAATATATCTACCAACAAACTTAAATGTAAAAATTATGTACAGAGCCTTTAAAGAACACCCACAGTCTAAGGTTTCTTACTTTGTTTATTATTTATAACATATTTCTCAATTTAACATATCTTTTTCTTACCCCAGATGTGACATTTGTACATTATGTGATGAAACTGAAATCCAACTCAAACTACCGAATATCGATGAATCAACTAAAAAGGAACTGCTTCAATTGAGACACCTTGTCAGCATAGTAATAATATATCTGCAATTGTTGCGTTCTGCACATACGATGACCTCAATATAACAAGTGTGGTCACCCTTAAGGGGGAGGAAATGTATTATGTTCAATCTAGACCTCGCTGGTATCCCCCTTTGGAATTGGGTATGTATATTCAAATAAAAGAAGAGAAATCAAAGCCAGTGGACTGTATAAAACTCTATTTGAAAAAGCAATGAAATTAAAACATAAATATACATAAGCAAATATACAATTACAACTAAAGAAGAATATATTACAAAGTTAACTATTAGTTACTATGAAACACACCAACAGACACATCAAAAGACAATCATAAACAAACCAAAACAAAAATGTCGATTCTATAAAGAACCACTGACAAAGCAAAGGATAAAACCTACCATAGCCGCAAACATACTATACATAAAAGATAAAAGAAAAATTATTAATATTACAAAAAAAAACATAAAAATATGGATATATATGTCAATGGTATAAAAACAAGTAATATTGCGGTGCATACAAATAATTAATACAATTATTAATACAAAGCACACATGAAATAAATCGGTGTTAATAAAATACAAATAGAAGAATATAATAAATAGTAAAGAAAACAAAACAAATGCAAAATGTTCAATTAACAATGTTCAATCGCGATCGCGGTACAAAAGAGATGAAGTTCCAAAAAAATATCAAATAAATATACCAAGTGCGCGTACTTGATATATGCAGCAAATTATATACATATATGATGTATTGTTCCTTACCCCATGAAAATATAGCACAAAAGCTATCGCAAATTACGCCTTCAGCGGCCGACTTCAACTACCAAAGTTCCTGATGCACATTAGCGTCTTTCTTGGTCACAAGACCGATGCGGAATCAGGTACTCTTAACACATGTATGGAATGCAAACCCTTATCTTCGGTACACACATTTGTGGTGATATTTGGCAGATGGCTTCTTGAAAATTGATTTCTTAAAATAGCTGCATTATTTCGTAGAGGCAAATCTGGTTTAAATATACTACGAGGAGAATCGAAACTAACAAAAAGGCTGTTCATATTTAATAAATGTTTATGTATCGTTGCGAAACTGCAACAGCAATATCCGTTGACTTGATTGTTGATTAAGAAGGAACCTAAAGTGTTGTGTGACTTGAAGGAAATCACACCAAAGATAGGATGGACACACTTGACAAAAGTGGTATTTACAAATTAAAATGTGATGATTGTGATGCCTCTTACGTAGGTAGAACCATTAGAGTTCTACCTACCTTCAAGTTATCCACTAGAGTTTCAGAACATTTGAAAAGACCAAACTCTTCGAGGTAACACTTATTATCCAGCAAACACAATTTTAACATCAATTCTGGTTCATCTATCTCACATGACATTAGTAGAAAGAAAAACTATCTGGAGTTGGATTTATTGGAAGATTTGGAGATTACAAGGGAAACAAATGGAAACTCTCACTGTCTTAGTACTCAAATTAATTTAAATTGTACTAAATTTAAAACTATTTTTAAAAACTTTATTACAGCTTCACCTCGTAGGGGACCCAGCTCGGCTGTTTAGACTTCCTGCACTGAGTATATCCATATTAATTTTATAGTTTTACCATTGACTGTGGGTTCAACTGAACTTCTTGGATTATACCCCATTTTTATACTTTGCTTTCAATTTTGATTTTTAATTTTTAGTATTTTAATTACATAGTCAGATTTTTTCTTTTCTACAATACCCTAATTATTATAGACAGGTTTGAGTGTGATATATGGATTATTCAATTTACTTAAAAATATTCTATATAATTTTATATTTCATCAGTTGATTTCCTATGGTGGTGTCAGTTGGACCTTTGGTCAATACTTGGTTTCATAGAATTTTGAAATGCGCAGATCACATATCTATGATTGTGACTGCCCATCCAAGCTGTCATTTGTCACATGTCACCTCAACATTTCCGTTAGACCGTGAGCCATTCTGTCTCCGGCTTCTGTACACAATGTAGCTTCGCCTATTTTTAAAAATTTTTAAAGTGTTTGTTTGTCCTTGTGTAGTGTAGTGTGATGTACCATTTTATATTTATGACATTTTATTCTTGTCGGATTGGCCGCAATTGACGAAGAAAGTCTTTAAACGTTAATCACATAAAAACTTTTATCAACCATAAATTTCGAGATTTTATCGAAGTTAATTAATTTCTTTAGTTAAAAAAACGTTTCTTGACTTATTTCAGATGCCCCTGAAGATGATCTAGGGATCGAAAGTACTTGGACAAGATTCAATTAATTAAAATGTACTCGATATTTGCCTTTTATTTGATCAAAGTTCATTTATTCGAGCATTCAACCTTATATCAAAAAATAATAATAACAATACATTGCACAAAAGACATTCATGGAAAAGAAAAAACGGCAACGAATTGCTTGTGTAGAAATAACGGAGCTATTTTTCAATCCAGTATTCTTCAGAAAAAAAACAAGATATTGATTGACAACAACATTCCTTAGTTAAACGGTCCTATTAACGGCTAAACCAAAGTTATACTATAAACCAACAAAACTGTGGACTGTATTATATACAGTCAAGTGTATTCCATTCCCACGCCAAACAATGCTTACACAAAGAAATAATCTTTGTTAAAACAAAATGTTTGTCGACCTTTTCAAAAACATTAAAAGTATCTCATTTGAAGAGGTATTGTCTGCGCGGTCAATAACATCCAAACGAAATAACTAGAATCAATATTTGCACAGCCTTCGGTTGATTTCTGATAAATATGAGATTATTTTTTAATTAAAAATACCCACAGCGCAACAGAAACATTAAAACAAAAGTATTATTATTCCAATTCAAAATAAATGTTGTTATTGGATCTAGAAAAAATGGAATTTATTATTAAACGAAGCCGACCGGATAGCGATGTTTCTACACAGTGGTAACAGCTTTAAAAAATCACATTGATAACATAAAATTATAATACATGTATAAACAATTTTAAAATATATAAAACTATTTCTAATTTTCTGATTCTAACCTAAAATATTTTAGAGGTGTAGAATCGGATTTTGGTCTTAGCGCCGTGGAAAAAAAAATATTTACATATAATTAGTATTAGTATTTAGTTTTAGCATTTAGTATTATATATTTATTATTATATTATCCAGATTTAGCCATACGGCTCACACTCCCTCTAAGGGGAAAATTCACTCATCCCAGATACCTACGGTATCAAAAGGATTGAGCTCTGGTGAGACTCTTTCCATGTTATCGAGTCCTAGGTGACTTGGTACGTCGGTGTATCTTCCAAAAATTTTCGCACGCATCTGGATGTCGAAAGTAGCACAGCTTTCTGCATGATCTTATATAGATTTTCATTTAGACCCAGCTTCTTTATGTTTTCTATGAGGTTCTTCGGGATGACTCCAGTGGTAAAAATAATAATAGGTATCTTAATATTGTTCTGAAGCTATTTTCTTTTGAAAAATTCTTCTAATAATTTAATTTTATCTGACTCATTTATATGGACAATTCAGACATACATTATGCATTTTAAAGTAGACGACTTTAAAATGATATTGCCAATATTGTTGAGTTGCGCTCCTGGGACGACTTTACTTATAAGATAGTTCATTCGATTACATAAAATCAACTTTAACTTGAGAATATCTGTCAGAAAAAAATCATAGCATGTAATTCGTCTTTAAAAAGACAAACACATGACATGATGACAGTAAAATTCTCCTGTTAGTGATTCCATAGTAAATTATGAGTGAAAAACCAGGAAAAACCTCGTAATACTATCTCGACATGGTAAGTATTTGTTCGTGCATTTAGTTTACCTTCAATAAACACCAAAATTCTGATTTTATATGTTTCGTTATTTAAAAAACATAAATGATGTATCCTCTATGTTACTGACTTACTAATACTGGTATTTTCTTATTAATAACTTCCTCTTTCAATATTGGTAACCAGATCCTACTACATTCTGCCGAGGAATTTGCGACACAATTGTCCTCATTTAGCATAATTAGAGCCGCTTCTTTGATTTTTCTTTTTTTACTTTGATTGATGTTCACTTATTCTAACATTTAATGGCCTTGATGTTTCACCTAAATAAAACTGATCGCATTCACAAGGTATTTTATAAATGCAATTCTTTGTCCTTTCTTGTTCATTGTTAGGTTTGGTTTTGGACAAAATAGATCTCAACGTGTTTGTTGTTTTGAATGTTGTTGAAATGTTGAATTTATTTCTTATCCTTTTAAGTTTTTCTGATAATCCTTTTATGTACGGTATTGTTATTTTCCTCGTATTATTTCTTGTGTATGCTGTAGGATCTCGTTCTAAGTTGTTCTGTTCTATTCGATTGATTGTTGAAAATTCCTTATTTATAGACGATAAAGGATAATCATTTTTTAACAAAACAGTTGTTAACAAAAGTTTCTCCTCCAAGAACGAATTTTCGTTAGAACAAGTAATTTTGGCTCTATCGTATAAGGATTTAATTATTCCCTTTTTTACATTAATATTGTGATTTGATTTGAAATTTAAATATCTATTGGTGTATGTTGGTTTTCTATACACCTGAGTCTTATATCCAGTATCGTTCTTAGAGATTAAAACATCCAGGAAAGGTAGCGTGTTATTACATTCCTTTTCCATGGTAAATGTTATTGTCTCTTCTTTATCGTTTATATCATTTAGGAATGTGTCCAACAACTCTGATCCATGAGGCCATATTGAGAATACATCATCTACATACCTCCACCATACTGTAGGTTTGAAATTTTGTTTAGAAATGATATTTGTTTCAAAATCTTCCATAAATATATCGGCTAAGAATGGAGATAAACTAGAGCCCATTGCTAGACCAAAATTTTGTTTATAGAATTCATTATTTAGTTGAAAATACATTTTCATTCTTAGCCGATATATTTATGGAAGATTTTGAAACAAATATCATTTCTAAACAAAATTTAAAACCCACAGTATGGTGGAGGTATGTAGATGATGTATTCTCAGTACAGTATCAGAACAGTTTCGTCAATATAAGCCTTATTTGTATTAATTCAATCTTGGATTGTACGCAATTAAATCAACATTAAGAAATGAAGATCGACAAATTTTACCATGAAACATATTTGAATTTTACCTGACACCGGGCCTTTTATACTATTATCGGTTAACCCAGGATGTTTATAGTTAGTACTAATTAAAGTCAATGGTTTACTGCTAAACAAACTTCTTTTACCTTTTAATCGCCCTGAATAGTACACTTGGGCATAATTTGGTGAAATTGTATTAATCCCTTCAACCGCTACCTGTAAAAGTAGTCTGACAGACCCCACCCGTGGTTGGGTGTTTCTTGTTTCGAGATGTTTATAAAATTTGTGGTTATATTATTTTGCCTAGTAATTCCCGTTCTCATCCAGTGGCATCAGCTTATTTGGAATTTTAGTTTTGGAGCGTCTTTCATACAAATAGGTTCAGCGTTATATTTATTTACTGTTTTGATAGTAAAAATAATTACGATTATTACTTTATTATATTTTATTATTATTATTTATTATCGTGGCATTTGAATAGCTTATCTATTTCTTGATATGCAGATCTTGGTTTCTCTATCCTACATTTTATTTCTAGGGAATGGTCCCAATTTTCAATAATATTCGTACCGAGATAGGTGTATGCTTTTATTATTTCTATTGGTTGACCATTCACATTGATTCTTTCAATTTGCTGTTCCTTTTTAGAGATTATGATACATTTTGTTTTCTTAATGTGCAGTGAAAGTTCATATCTCTGACTTACTTCTACTTAACTCTTGGAGGGCTTTACAACTGTCAGCGAATGCCACCGTTGTATCCGCGTGTCTGATGTTATTGATACATTCTCCGTTAATTCAAAATACGGATTCAACATCTTCTACTGCTTCTTAAAAGATTTCCTCAGAGTATATCTTAAAGAGCAAGGGTAATAATATACATCCCTGTCGGATGTTTGATTTTAATATCATCGGATTCTCCTGCCTCTGTACGGATAGACGATGTTTGACTCCAATAAAGATTGCTAATAATTCTTGGATTATAGGTGTTTATTCCAATATGGTTTGTCGTGTTTTACTGTATCAAATGATTTATGATACCTACTCAATGAAGCATGCATAAATATTGCAATTCACATCTCTATATCGTTGAAATACCACTTATATGCTAAAAAGAGCCTTTCTCGTACCCACGGCGTTTCAAAAACCAAACTGTGTACGGCTGATTTTTTCTTCGCATAGTCTTATATCCTTTGATGTATGATTTTTAGAAATAACTTTAAAATGTGATTTCGTTGATTTCAGCCATGATCTTGGTATTAATCCGTTTAAATATATGTTACGCTTGATGAAATGCTTCTTGCATTTAGAGGAGGTGCATGTTTAAAATGTACATGCCGAAAATACCTAATTGTATAAGCTTAAAATATTTTCTACAGTCGATGCCCACATATTTTACACGCATAATTTAGAATTGTACGCAGGAACGCAGCCAGATGGACAATATAAAACAAATAATTTAACTGCTGCTGTAACAGAAAGAATAGTTCAACATTTATCTTCATCATCAGTTGGCGCTACAGTCCTTCGTGAGCCTTGGCCTGCTTCAAAACATTTTCCATCCTTCCCTATCGAGTGTCTGTCTTCTCCAGCATCTCACTCCCTCAGCTCTTCCTGTACATCGTCCAGATATCTGAGTTTAGGTCGCTCCCTTCTTCTTCTTCCCACCGGCCTGTTTACCATAGTCATTTTAGTGGGATCACTCACATCCATCCGCATAACGTGGCCCACCCACCTCAGGCGGTTTATTTTGATGGTCTTCACAATATCTGCATCACCAAAAAGTCTATAGAGTTCAAAGTTATATCGCCTTCTCCACAGACCCTGTTCGTTCCTCCGCCATATATGGTCCTCAATACTTTTCTTTCAAAGACTCGTAGTAACTCTTCATCTCGGGTCGTCATTGCCCATGTTTCCGATCCGTATGTGAGCACTGGGCGTATTATTGTTTTATAAAGTTTGCCCTTTGTTGCTATTGACATACTTCTCGCTCTTGGTTGAGGGCCCAGACCAAAATAACAGCGGTTAGCCACGCATATTCTTTTTTTTTATCTCGTTGGATGTGTTATTTTTGTAGTCTACCAGTTATCCTAAGTAACAGAATTCTTCTACCATTTCTATCGTTTCGTGTTGCACCTCTAAGTTATTTTGTTGAATTCTTGATATGGCAGGCATATATTTAGTTTTCTGGATGTTAATCAGAAGTCCGATGTTTTCTGCGGCATTTTTGATACGTGTGAAAGCCTCCACTGCTTCATTTTGGGTTCTTCCAATTATGACGATATCATCAGCGTATGCCATTATTTGTATTCTACTGGTATATATCGTACCTTTTAAGTTTATTCCCGAATGTCTCATAACTTTTTCTAACGCGTTTTGAAACATCCCCTTGTACGCGCACTTTACATTCGACTTTCATCATTGTCATTTTAATTAATTCTACCAAACCTTTTGGTATTCCTAATTCGATCATCGCCGAATACAATTGGGACCTGTCAATAGTATCGTACGCTGCCTTAAAGTCTACAAAGATGTAATGACAGTCTATGTCGTACTCCGTCGTTTTGTCTAATATTTGTCTGATGGATCAGTATCCTCCTGTTCTATTTCTATATCGTATCTACCTTCAGCTCTACTTTCTCCATTAAGTAGCGTACTAAAATGTTCCTGCCATCTTTCTAGTACTTCCACTCTCTCGTTTAAAAGAATTCCGTTAAGGGCCTTGACTTGGTTCGCCTATGGCTTGAAAACTTTTCTTTTTGTGTTAACCTGTTTGTAAAATTTTCTGTATTCGTGTTCTCTATTAAGGTTTTCCATTTCTTCGAACTCTTTATTGATTTGTTGCCGCTTTTTCTGTTTATGTTTTTTTTCCTCTCGTCTCTTTACTCGATATTCTTCAATAGTGCTCCTAGTCCTTCTGTTGATCATTTTCAGATACGCGTCGTTCTTCTCTTTCGTTACTCGTTGGCATTCCTCATCAAACCAGTTGTTTCGCTGTTCTTTGGTTACTTCACCCAGCACTTCCTCTGCGGTCTCTTTGAGTGTGGTTTTCATAAACTCCCAATTTGTGTTAAGTTCAGTGGGATATACCTCACCTCTGGTATGTTCTGATATTTTACGATCTAAGCATATTTGGAAGTTTCTTACGACTTCAGTACACTTTAATTTATCAACATTATATTTGATTATTTTTGGTTTAGTTTTATCGTTCCTGGCGTTTGATATACGTGCTCTGAGACGTCCAGCTATGAGATAGTGATCGGAGTCAATATTTGCACCTCTATAATTTCTGCAGTCTAGTATATCTGATCCATGTCTTAAATCAATCAATACGTGGTCTATCTGATTTTGTGTCTGATGATCTGGCGATGTCCACGTCACTTTATGTATACGTTTATGTTGAAAGTATGTACTACTGATCGTCATGTTCAGAGATGCTGCGAGATTTACCAGTCTCGTCCCATTACCATTACATTCTTTGTGTATGCTGTAAGGTCCTATGGTTGGTCTGTACATCTCCTTTTGTCCTACCTTGGCATTCATGTCTCCGATAATCAACTTAACTGGGACATTGTCTATATGTTTGTTCTAGTTTATCATAGAATTCTTCTTTTTCTGTGTCTGTTTTATCCTCAGTGGGGGCATGTGCGTTTATAAGACTGTAGTTAAAGAATATTCCACGTATTCTTAGAACACATATTCTATGATCTATAGCGTCAAAACCTATTATTAGGTTATTATTTTTTTTGCTAACTACAAAGCCTACCCCAAAGATATGTTGAGTTTGATGGCAGCTATAATATATGGTATTCAGATTCTTCTGGAGAGTACCGGTCCCTTTCCATCGCATCTCCTGTATAGCTGTTATGTCCATATTATATTTGTTGTGTCTAAGAGACATCTCATCGACAACATTTATCTTAGTCTGGTAAAAACGTTACTATTGATCGTTGGTTGACCAGTAGCAATATTGTAACACATTTACAGAATGAACACCATCTTACAGGAGTAGGATCAATTATGGCTAATAGAAGAGAATTACCTCAGGAACTAATAAATGTAAAAACCAGACAGGTACTTTTTTCAACGTTTGCATATGTTGAAAAAATGACGCTTGTTTCTTACGTCCCAAAAATAATAAAAATGTTTTAGTCGTTTCTAGTATGCACAGAGATGACAGAATAATTGATGAAAGCACTGGTGATCTCTGTAAGCTAGATATGTAATTAGATCCTACAATTCTATTAAAAGTGGAGTAGATGTGGTAGATCCCTAGACAAGAAGGTAGCCAATGGTCATTTTCTATAGCTTGGCTATAGAAAACTCGACTTGGCTTCCCATCGATTGTTTCTAAAGTCTTTAGGAAACGCGTTAGTCCAGAAAAATATAAAAATACGAGCGCTAAATATGCGTATATCGAGAACATTATTCATTCATTCACGAGGAAAACTAGGTCTTTTTGCCAATTGTGCAAAAACTGGTTATGCATGGAACATATAAAAGCATATACTGATTGTGTAGAAACAAAATTAACATTATTTAACCACTCTATTTCTGCTCCCAATTTTAATTTTGAATATTTAGTTTTTACTTGTATTACTAAGTATATAGAGTAATAACATAGTTTTTTTATACCTTTCTTTTGTATTCTGCCGTTCATGATTTTTTTAATATACTCTTTTAAAAAAATAATGCTGTTAATTATTTCGCAGTAAAATATACCAATACATATTGATACACATTTTATATTATGTAGATATATTTAGGTAGTACAGCGTTATATCAGTAAGGTTTCTTAACAATATTACAAAAAAAATTTTCATGAGAAAATTAATGTTTAAAATTTGGTCCTGATAGACCCCATTCGTTGATTTTTGTCACAAGAAAGTCACCTGTGGATAGGAGGGTTAAAAATTATTTAGCAAACCCTGTAATATTCTATAAAATGCACTATTTATTCTGTACGTCTTTTTATGTAGATATACCAGCAGATTGGTGGTATGGAAACACCTTTTTTATTTATAGTTTTCGATATTAACGTAGAATTAGCTCGTAGAGAATTTAATATCTATATAAAATTTAATATAAAATATTACATCTTCATTTTATTACGGCTATTTATAGTCAATTTAATTTTGACAATAAAAAGATGATTTACGATCAAAATGAAGAGTTTTATTGGTACTTAAATTACTATCGTTTCTATCTAATAACTCGAGGTTATTCCTATAAAGAAATTACATAAAACAATATTATGAACATTTCTGATGCAACCGACAATATTGGTAGATTATGGATAATAATATGGATGGTAAAGTTTGATATATTTATAATAAAAATAGTGAATATAAGATATGTAATATGTTACTTTTTACAGCACTATTATATATAATTGAAAAAGTTGGTAGTAGATTTTTAATAGCCAGATTGAGTTACTCTGAAAATAACAAAGTTTATTTATTTACACCAGTGATTCCCAACCGGTGGGCGATTTGAGATATTCAGGGGAGCGGGAGAGCGAAGGGGGCGATATGGGGAGTGACAGAGGAAAGGGGGCGATAAGGGGGGCGTTTAGCATCCGGAAAAACAGAAATTGGTAATTGAGAAAAATAAGAAAAGAGAAAAAAAATACAATACTTTCGATCGGATATCCATAGGATAATAAAAAGTTTACAGGAGCTCAACTCAAAGTTTGAAAGGCGAGTTACTGTTGGGTCATTAATTGCAAAAGCTACCAAGAAAAACGACAAGGTACACCTACAAGGTATTATTGTCAATAGCAAAAACTGCCAAGCCGCACACAATTGGAGAAGAACTCATCCTCCCAACTGTCAAAGAGATAGTTGATACTATGTTAGGGCCCAGTCAGGCCAGCCAAATAACAGATGCAGTTCCTCTCAGCAATAATACTTGTTGGGAAAAGTTCCCAACACCTTGAATTTAAATTATATAAGAAATTAAAATTTTGAACCTCTAGCGCCATTTTCGTGCGTTCCCAATGTCACATTTTTTATGACATAAGTTCCAATCTGTTACACTTAGAAAGCCTTCTCGTCATGAGAGGGCGTTGAATGCCTTTATGTCGCACATGTTAATAAATAAATAATATAATATGTAATATCAAATAAAAAACACATAAATGCAGGAAATCACTCTCAGATAATTGTAAACTTATATATTCACTCTAAAATAAATTTATTGTGAAAGGGGACTTATCCACCTAGTGGCAGTTTTCAAAAACTGCAAGACGACAATTAGCAAGGAGAGAAGTTGGCGGTGTCATAGAAAAAATATATACGGCGTTGTGTCTTCGCCATTAGTCATTTTTGTTTAAGCTTTTGACAATTATATTATAAAACGATCTTAAGAACGTGAACTTGATAGAGTCATAGGTGCAACGAAAGGAAAGTAGTGATAAAAGTGTTCCTGCTACCAGTTACCGTCAGAAGCATCTTCTGAGGGGTCTCAAGTACTGTGCAGATTTATTGTAAGTTAATGTTCTCTATTATTGAAGTCCTCCATGGCCAGAGACACAATTTAAAACGGAAATTTGTGTACACACACTCTATTCGCGAATGAAACCATATCTCGTGTGCTTAATATAAGTTAATGTTAAAATTTAGAAGGCCGAATAAGTATGTGCACATTTCTCTGATAAATATGAATTTATATTCATTTGTATTGTAACCCTTTTTTTGTTTGTAAGATGTTTAATGATTTAAAGACAAAAGGAAGGTAGTATATAAAAATTACGAGAGAGTAAAACTTTAACATACATTCTTGTTATTTGTTAGTTTTCAATACACTTATAGTACTGTTTATTTATTTTATTTCACTGATACCTAATAAAGTCAATTTTGGAGATTCTGAACCAGCCCCTAACTGGAAATACAATATTAACTCTAGGAGTTTTTATATAGTCGGAGACACGTTTGTCGGTCCTCCACGCTCGAGCGGTTGCAAGGCAGACCAAAGTAGTTTGCTGAGCGACCAATACTGTCTCCAGAAGCATTAATAAAATGGGAGCAAATGTCGAAGATGTTCAGATCTTGATTCGGGATTCAAAAGCAGAGAGTTTACTGTGCAACTTGACGAGAGTACTCTGAGTGACAGCAAAGCTTTGCTGTTATCATATGTCCGATTCATTGACGATAGTGGAGAAATGGTCGAGGAAATGCTGATTGCGAGAAGTCTGATTACTGATACAAAAGCATCTTCCATATTTGAGGTCGTAAAGAGATTTTTTGAGGAAAAAGAGATAGGTAGAGATCTACGGAAGAGTATCACAAAGCTGCAAGGCCTTATCTCTTGCCGTACTGCTCTACCATAGGCCGATCAGACACCAGAATATTCTCGTCTAAGACGCAGATTCTTAGAATTTTAAACTGCTGCGTTAGCCTTTTTATTTTCTGTACACCGAGCTGGGGATCGAACCCATATCCACTGAACCACTTGCAGTGAATCGAATGAGAACCGGCCACACAGCCCACTTGGCTATTGTCACCGACAGGAGAAGAGATTCCCTTATCAAATATGATCGCCTGTGCTACTGACGGTGCAGCAGCAATAATCCGGCCAATGACGCCATCGGGGATTTATTGCACATCTAAAACAAGCAGTACCTAGAATTTGGTATGGCGTCATTCAAAAAGAGCATTTGGCTGTCAAGAATTTGAGTGGAAGGTTATATGATTCTCTTCGACTCGTCATAGATGCGGTAAATAAAATTAACGCAAAACCAAAAAATGATCGAATATTTTGTACACTCTGTGAAGAAAATTATGAAATATTTAATACATTGCTACTACATACATAAGTCAGCTTGCTTCCTAAAGGCAATTGCTTACGGCCGTTCTTTAGTCTCATGGATACTGTTATTGAATTTCTTAATACTACTGACCCCACACTGGGTACAGAACTGCAAGAGAAGCGAAATGACATCGCTTACCTATTAGATATTTTTCAAAAATTAAATGAAATGAATCTGCAACTACAGGGGAAGAACATAAATATGGCCAAAGCGAAGAGATTAGTCGGAGCATTCATTGACAAACTATCTATTTTTAAAGAAAATATGAAGAGAAGAGATCTGACAAAATTCCCCAACTTGAAATCTTACACGATATTTAACTTACTTATAATTTTGAATATTTAGTTTTTAAGGTCGATTTATACATATGGTTGCCGTCTCCGTTCCGTGTCAGTGCCGACTCCGGGTACTTTGAATGTTATATTTATGTACATATATCCGCGTGCATACCGGAGCGAATAGAGAAAAAACATTATTACATATTTCTGCATAAAAGGCAGTTGAAAATAATGCAAAATATGGCTCGGATAGAAGATCTCACCATTTGGCATTATTACTTGATAAAGAGGAAGAGCAAGAGTAGAAAAGGCTGAAAACAAAAATGGAGTGTGCATGCTGTGTGGAAAAAAGACAAATTGAAGAATAATTTAAAATATACAAAGAATTATTGGACGCTGAAACAAAATTTCAAGAATATTTTAGAATGTCCAGTACTCGTTTTTTTCTTTTTCTTTTTTCTTTAATACATATTAAAAACCTTATGCACACAGAACCTTAAACACACTAACCGCACAACATCTTATGCTTATTTGTTTACCAGCACTCGCGTTCATAAAATTATAAAATCGTGTTTATACAAGTCCTTGAGGTCCGTGTCATTTACGTGCATCGCCAGTGTCGAGAACAAAAATATCGTTGGGGATTAATTTCAGGCCGGGCACGGACGGATCCCGTCCATAAGACGACCGTATAAAAATATACTCATAAGAGTACACTATTGTTTTTTTGCCGGGCACTGTCATAACACGGAACGAGCACGGCACGCATATGTATAAATCGATCCTTATAAGTTATCCTACTAGAAAAGAGCAAAGAAACAACAATTAAAGCTGTTAATTAGGTTTTGTTATCATTTGACACTTATTACAGTCACTCGTCTCTCACCGACTATCTTAATCTGATTGGTAATCTCGCGCTCCATTTGTAAGGCGGTAAAATTCAAGTTTAAGAAAATCTTGATAGCAGATTGTTGATTAACTTGTGTAACTCCAAAATGTTGTCTTACTCCAGTCAATGAAGGTAAAATAAAGAGTGGCTGTATAACTTTCTGAGCCTTTCCAAAGGCCAAGAAAATACGAAAAAACTGGTACGTAGCCCTTCGTATTGCGAAACCTGTGAAAAAATTGAAAATGACATATACACTGTTACTCTCAAGAAAGTAGTTGCCTTACTACCAGATCCGACCCTTGAGACGATTTCTGATAGTAACAATAAAACACTGAAAACTTTGTTTTCAAACTTCCACAAAATTTATTTTAAATCTTATCACTACAGCTGTTTCGGCTGATTGCCTTTCTCAAGTGATCTATTTTTCGCTTGGGTTTACAAATTTATAGTCTCTAATGAAATAGGTTGAGGAGGGGAGAACTGTTTGTCTCATGTTGGTCATTCAGAATTATATCTGTGTTTTTTAATTTGTTAATTTCCATAGATTCTAACAAATATAGCTTAGGACCTTTATTTTGAATGTGAAGAATTTTAAATTTTTCATTAAAAGAATGATTATGATCTAGAAGGTGAAGTGCGTATGTCGAATCTGTTTTTCTATTCTTGAAAGCTCTTTTATGTTCTGCTATTCGTTTAAAGTTTCTACCAGTTTGACCGATGTAAGTTTTTGGGCAGTCGTCACATTGAAGTTTGTACACACCACTATTTAAGTGGTTTTTATTTTGGCTCTTGTTAATTTTAATATATTTGCCTAGGTTGTTATTTGTTCGGAAAGCTGGTGTTATTCCTTTCTTTTTTATGTGTTTGGCAATTTTTGTTGTTATTTTGCCTGTATATGTATTCGAGCAGAAGGTACTGGTTTTTTTCTTTGGTGGTGGAAGTACTAATTTCAGGGCTTTCTTGTGTAGTTTTTGATTTAACATTTTATTAATTGTTTGTTCGTTGTATCCGTTGTTTACTGCTATTTGCTTAATTATATTTAATTCTGTCTCAAAGTTGTATTTGACATCGGAATTTCTGTTAGTCTATGTAATATACTATGATAAGCTGCCAGTTTATGTTGTGTTGGATGGGATGATGAATTGTGTATAGTCGTGTCAGTATGGGTAGGTTTATGAAATATGGAGAGACTTCTCATAGGATACAAAAATATCTTTTTTGCGAAGAAATTAATATAAAAGAATGTTAAATCAAATTTTCTTTTTTTATAAATTGTTCTGAATTACATTTTGAGTTGTTAAAATATGTTTTTTTTGTGTAAATAAAGAATAGTGCAATAAAAATAGTGTGATCATTCTCACCCTGCATGATCAATCTCACCCCTTTGTAAAAGTACGAAAAACTGTCTGACCGAATTAGTCAGGATAAAGATTAATCATATTCTATTTAAAAGCATTACTGTTTCATGTTATAAAATCATCATGATCAATCTCACCCCAATACGGGCCTAAGATTAATCACCCTTTTTTTATGAGATAAATGGATTTCCTTAAGAATTAAAACAAAACTGGTGTTAAATCCCTACTCTTTAGATAATCATATAACACGTAGTGTTTAAATATAGAAGAGTAACAAAAACGTTTAAAATATAAATCAAATAAAGTTAAAATTGATCAATCTCGCCCTGTTTCACAGTATTTCGATTTATTTAGTCATGTTACAATAGGAAAATATTAAAATTTCTAAAATAATAGTATATTACTTTATGAGGCGGAGAAGCATGACTTTCCTTGACGCGCCCGATATTACGCGCCGAACGAAGTGAGGCGCGTAATATCGGGCAAGTCAAGAAAAGTCGCTTCTTTGCCGAATAAAGTATACTATTTTTTTTTTTCAAACGTAGCAATTTTCAACAATAAATAGTACAATTCATACGCTATTTTTACTCGAAATTAACGGTGACAACTATCAAAGTCGTCTAGATGTTAGAAATTAAAATAGTTAAGTCGTCGGTGGGATTTGCGTCTCCCTGGTTACAGTTGTTTGACAGTTGTTTGCAATTATTAAAGACAGCGAAAATGGAAAACCTAAACGAAATTGAGTCCGCGGCTAATGGTGCAGTAGCACGTTTGGGGCCCTCCAAGTCCGGAATAAAGTATCGGTTAGCGTACAAGCACTTCCAAGAGTGGTGCGATACAAGAGGAGTACGGCAAGTTACCGAAGACGTTTTACTGGCATATTTTAATATAATGGAAAATGAAAATAAATGGAAATATTCTACAATGTGGTCACGATTCTTCTTCTTTTTGTGCCGCTCCTATCGGAGATTGGAAATCATCAAGGCTATTCTGACCTTGTTTACGGCTGACCTAAAGAGTTCATTAGTGGTGCAGCCAAACCACTCTCTCAAATTCCGCAACCATGACATTCTTCTACGGCCTGGATTCCGTTTTCCTTCTATTTTTCCCTGCATTATATTTTGAAGTAATGCGTATTTATGTCCTCTCATCAAGTGACCAAAATATTCGAGTTTTCTTCGCTTTAGCGTTAACAAAATCTCTGGGTCTTTTCCTATTCTTCTTATTACTTCACAGTTTGTTATTCTTTCAACCCAACTAATCTTCAGCATTCGACGGTAGCACCACATCTCGAAACTTTCAATATTTTTCATGTTGTTCTGTTTGAGAGTCCAGGCCTCTACACCGTATAATAGCGTGTTAAATACATAGCCTCTCAGCATTCTTAATCGTAGAGGCATGCTTATATTTCTGTTACAGAAGAATTTTCTCATCTTTATGAAGGTGGACCTGGCAATTTCGATACGTCTTTTTATTTCACTGTTTTGGTCTCCAGTTTCGTTTATTAAAGTTCCCAAGTATTTGTAACTTGATACTTTTTCAACTTGAGTGCCGTTTATACTAATATACGCTGGTTGTGTCATGTTTTTACTGAAGACCATATACTTGGTTTTTTTAATATTGATATTTATACCATAATTGTTGCAAGCAATATTTATGTCTGTAAGTAATCTTTGTAATTCTTCTACTGTTCTTGCAACTAGTACAGTGTCGTCCGCGTATCGAATATTATTTACAATCTCTCCATTAATTACGATTCCTCCGTTTGCTTGTAAAAGGGCTTCCTGACAGATGCTTTCACTATATACATTAAATAACAGAGGTGACAAAATGCAACCTTGTCGTACTCCTCTACGTATTTCTATTGCTTGTGATGTTTCAGTTTCTATTTTGATGTTAGCTTTCTGATTCCAATATAGATTGAGAATTATTCGCAGATCTTTATTATCTATGTCCTTCCTTTCAAGAATCTCTCTAAGCTTATCACGATACTCTATGATAAAATCCGAGTTAGTTATTAGAAAAAATGTGGATATAAGCAAATTTTTAAAGTTACGTGCCTTTCTGAAAAAAACAAGCGAAGGATATACTGCAAAGGAGTCTAAAGTTTTCACTAAAGACGAGTTTGATAAATTTTTGTTTGAAGCGCCAGATAAGTTGTATTTAGGATTAAAGGTAAAAAAACTATATTGCAAAGCATAAATAACTAGCTACTTTTTGGGCTAGTGCGCTGATCGAATGTATTCCCATGACGCTTCGGTAACACTTTCTATTTTGGTACTTGATAAAAAAATCGGTTTTCTGTGAAATTTTCAGGCCGCAGTGATGCATACTTTTTATACAGTTTAATGTAGTTTTGACCAATTATCGTAAAAGATCTAATTTGTCGTCTTTTACTGTCTGGGATTTTGATAATTATTACATTTTCTTTATCCTCAATGTCCACAGTCTTCATTTTTACCATTTCGTCGCATCGACAGGCGCCGGTAACCCCAATTAACAAAACAATCTGAAATATTTTTATAATTTAGTAGAGTATTGTATTGTGTTGTATTTAGGATTAAAGGTAAAAAAAATTATATTGCAAAGCATGTAGTATACTAAATTATCAAAATATTTCAGATTGTTTTGTTAATTGGGGTTACCGGCGCCTGTCGATGCGACGAAATGGTAAAAATGAAGACTGTGGACATTGAGGATAAAGAAAATGTAATAGTTATCAAAATCCCAGACAGTAAAAGACGACAAATTAGATCTTTTACGATAATAATTGGTCAAAACACCATTAAACTGTATAAAAAGTATGCATCACTGCGGAATGAAAATTTCACAGAAAACCGATTTTTTATCAAGTACCAAAATGGAAAGTGTTACCGAAGCGTCATGGGAATACATTCGATCAGCGCAGTAGCCCAAAAAGTAGCTAGTTATTTAAATTTAAACGATGCAGGCGCATACACGGGTCACTCTTTACGACGAACTTCAGCAACACTTTTAATTGATGGAGGCGGAAATCTAGAATGCCTCAAACGACATGGGGGCTGGAAATCAAGCACGGTTGCCGAAGGATATATAGAGGATTCAATAAGAAATAAGAACGATAAAGCTCAAAAAATTTTAAACCCTCATGATTCACCAAAATCGGGAATGATTGCTGAAAGTTGTAGTCGACCATCAGTATCATCAACAATTACCAATGCGTATCAAGAGTCGGGAACATTTTTGCACGGTTTCAATTTTGAAAATGCCTCATTAAATAATTGTACTTTTAATATTACTATAAATAAAAATGATGTTTAATTGTTGTTAATGACATTTGTATTATTGCTTTGTGACATGTTTCATATTGTTGCCATGACAACATTTTTCCCTCCGCCGTAAAGAAATGGGAAAAAAACTGCTGCCGGCGGAGACATCAAACTTTGACAGGATCAAGTTAGATAAGTAATGTCATCATTATTTGACGTTTGAAGAAAAAATAAAATTACGCCGTGATCCTAATTTTATGCTCGGCAGTGTGTATTACATAAGGCGAGTGTTTAAGAAATTTTTCGTGAGTTTTCCGAAGTTTTCTCTAAGAAGTATTCTCCTTAGCAAAAATTGCTTAGGTGTTGGTTAAAAAAACAAAATTAGCGTAAAATATTTAATGATATATTAAAAAAAATAAATAAACAAAATTCAGGAGATTTATGAAAACGAAAAAAAGTATATAACAAATTAGTTTGTCAAAACTGCAGTAGACATAGGAAAAGAAAAGTAAAAGACTGATCTGAAATTTAAGGTACTTTATGTTTATGGTAATACCTAAACATGTAAATTGAGAATTGAAAAAGCAATTAATCTACAAATCTCGTCGCGAGCTGAGTGATATATATTTTGCATATGGCTGCAATTATGCACGGCGTCAAAAAACTAAAGAGCTGCAGGAATAGTTTATTAAACCAGATTGTTTTGATAACATTTCTGCAGAATCCTTGACTAATTGAGATTACTAGAACATCTGCATTTTGTTTACGCGCATACTTAACATGCTTTCTTGTCAAAACAAACACCCTTTTAACTGCTTAATTAATTTAACACGAAGTAAAGCCGGACAAAAAATAGTGACAGTTCTTGATTTACTGGGTTATTCACGTGCCGTTAAATTTAAATATAACGAGTCCGAGGAAGAGAACTGAAAAATTAAAAATTACGTCTGTACGCAGAAGTTTATTATTTTTTCTATTGTCCTATCCATCGCTGACGTTCTATGGGCGATTCGTATTTTATTAACGACTTTTAATCATAGTCCAGTTATATTAACTATGTATACCAGGGGTTCTCAAACTGGGGTAGGCGCGCCCCACCTGGGGGGCGTGATGACATGTCAGGAGGGGCGCGAGACAAGTAGAAAATTAAATTAAATTTAGGTAGTCTTTCTAAAATTCCAAATTTACCATGATGCTTAAAAAATTAAAACAAACCACTGTAACATCTAGTTTTACAGATAAATTTGAAATCGAATGCTTGAAAGAATGGAATGTGTCTGTTCAATGTAGCAATAGCCCGCATTTGACAACCGAGCGTTTCCAAGTTACAAGCACTGCCTTCCTCCTCCATCAGACGCAGGCCAGCTAACCGAAGCTAGTAGGGACAAATCAAGGGATACATTTCCCGGTAAGTCTATCTAAGGATGTGACAGTTTCCCAGGCGGAAATAACTGCAATCCATCACTGCGTGGAAGAAACAGAAAGGCAGGAAAGAACGTTCGGTTCAGTTGCCATTTTCACAGATAGTCAGGCAGCGCTTAAGGCACTCAATTCTGTAGAGGTCAATTCTAAGCTAGCATGGAATTGCGTGTGTGCCCTAAATAAACTAGGAGACCGTAGCAAGGTTACGGTAGCCTGGGTACCGGGGCACGAGAGTCATAAGGGCAATGAAAAAGCAGATGAAATGGCCAAACAAGGCTCATCAATGCCATTCATTGGACCGGAACCCTTCTGCGGCGTTGCAAAGTCAGTAACAAGAACGGCTACAAAGAAGTGGGTAGCTCACAAATCTCTGAAATGGTGGAGGAATTCACCAGGACAAAGACAGGCGAAACAATTTATTGCAGAACATTCGCCAAAATTTACGACGGACCTAATTAGCAAAGATAGGAAAAGTGTCAAAGCCATAGTAGGTCTTCTAACAGGGCACTGTAAGCTGAATAGGCGCTTGAAGCTAATGGGATTATCAGATGATGACCTGTGCAGATTCTGTCACCTCCAAGGGGAAACAGCAGAGCACATTTTATGTCAGTGTGACAGTCTGGCAAATGTGCGGTTTTTTGCATTAGGAGAAGAAAATCCACCGGCAAATAGCTACATGGAAGGTACAGTCTTGAAGCTACTAGACTTTATAAAGAGGGTCAGGCTAGAGAATGTTATCAAGGACTAGAGGACCACAATAGATCTGAAAAAGTCGCAGTGGAATAGGCCGAAAAGCCACCTCTCTTAATCTAATCTAGTCTAACCGCAGATAATAAATTACATTATAAAAGCGTACGTGTTGTCAAATTTTATTTGTCATGGTTGACTTTTATTGACTTCGTTGATTTGAGTGAGAGAAATTATTGTGGTCAAGATTTTACCCTCTTTGATGATAGATTGGGGGTTACACAAAGAACGGTACTAGACTCGGGCTTCAGTCTGGTAGAGGTATCTTGGTCGGGGTTCTTATTCGATTATTTTCGCTGACGGGAGTTAAAGGTGTTTCGGTGAGATGTAGGAGAACGGTAATCTCGAGGTAAATTATTCTGAATTCTATATGAAGAATAACTGGAGGATCGGGAGATATCGGACTTTTTGAGATGACTGGGAATAGAATAGCCGATAGTATTTATTCCGTACGTTAGTTTTTTGGAGGATTACAATTTGTACATTGTGGGAAGGTAACTTGAGGTTTTCCACATCGATAACAAAATATTTTCATCGGACGACGACATTCACGGTGACTGTGTCCTTTGCTTTGGAAACTCCAACACACAGTGGAAGAGTTTGGCTTAGAAGTTAAGGGAGGTACGTAATTCTTGTCTGAAGAACGGTTCTTGGGAAAGGTATTACTAGAAGAATTGTTTCTAGACTGAAAATGTCTCGAAGGGTTTCTCTGGACATCCCTTTGGTTTTCTACGCTAAAGGTAGAAGGAGGGTCACGCTTGAAAACTGAGGCAGCATTTATTTCGACGGTATTAATGAGAGAAGATAATTAGTCATCAATTATAACAAAAGTATTACTTTATACAAAATTTGCACAGATTATACTGAAAACTACAAGGTTCCTTTCAGTGAAATATATTGTATCAGAAGTATATAACAACTATACAAGAGAGATAACCGTAATTATAGAAACGTTTTTTGCGTTATCTGCAAAATCGTATTTTTTGAGTTGTGCCACTTTATTATTAGGGGTGCGCCATGTTGTCATGCTCTATGAATTTATCAACAATAAATGATCTTCGCCATTCCATTAAATCAAATACTTCCAAGGCATTAATAATTATTATCATTAATAATAATTATTATCATATGAAACATTTTAAAAAACACAAAATCCATGTTATGTGATAAATTTTGTCTACTGTGTCATAATTTCATAATATATAAAATAAGTATTTACTTTTGTCTATGGGTGCCTGTCGAAACACAAATAAAACAAATCAAAATAACGGTAATGGCTAAATTTATAGACAAGTAATGAAAACAGATCATTCTAATGAAATTCCAGACATTTCTGATGTCCCACGCGCGTGCCTTAGCGGACATGTGTTCATTTTCTGACTTGTGCCAGCCAACCTTATATCACTCGAGTCTGATGGGATGATCGTCCAGAAAGAGAGGGCAAATCGCTGCCGTTAAGCGACCACCGCCCGTTTATATTACGTTGGCAGATACTAGACTGTCACTTCTTGATTAATAAGTATTTGCCGGTCTCTAAGCGAAAATAAAATATGCAGGTTTTATGTAATACATATAGGCGAGCGGTTTAACCCTAAAAAGATAAAATATAACGACTTAATTTTTTTTGCGTATCTAACGCACCAAATCGTTTTTGTTCGATTCTATGTTCAAATGTATCTTTTTAAAAAGTGTACCGGAAATTGTTAACAAATAACAACAAAAAAAAACAGTTTACCAAATCGCCTGGAGTAAAATTTTTTTATAATTATCTCATCGAAGTAAAGTTTTTTTTTCTTGGTAATTTTTCGAAAAATGTTTCCTATTCGAGTTAATTGCAATTTTTTGTTGAAAAAATGCCCTAATTAGTAAAAAATTCCTTAATTAGTGATTTTTGGAATTTTGTTTCTTAAAAACTACTAATATAATTACAATTATACCTAAAGCTTCCTAATATTTAAAGCTTCATGTATAAGTAAGAATATTTTGATAAGGATAAGTGGTTTCTATCTTACTAAAAACATGTTTTAAATTTAAACAAAGATTTCTAAGCGACGCGCCTGTATTAACGCGACCGTACACACTTATTATCATATACAACGATAGATTGCTCCAAATGCATATTCAAAATATTTGGTTCTTTGTTTCGAGCAAGAAAGAAACCTTTTATCCTTGTCAAAATATTCTTACTTGTACTTGAAGGAGTAAAGATTATAAAGCTTTTGATATAATTTTAATTCATTTAGCAGTTTAAAAAAAAATTGCAAAAAACTCGAAAAGGATGCAATTATTATAGTTTATTTTTATGAACGAGAGAGTAATTAGCATAATTTTAACTGGTACCTTCGACCACTCCATGGGCGTGCTCAAGATTAATTGAAAAATTACTTTGAATAATTGTAAAAAATAAATGAATTATTTCAGTGTTATAAAGTGTTATGTGTATGTAAACAAAAGTGACCTCTTTTATCACACACTATATTAGAACTGACTGGCCTACATTAAAAAGGGTTTTAAAAAATTCCCATTTTTTTTAATTTTAAAAATTACAAACGAGAAAAAGAGTTTTTAAAACCGTCTAAGGTATGTTAAGTAGATGAATAAAAATATTAATATAAAACAGCTACTTGTTACAAATCCAAATCAGATTCAGAAGATGAACTTTCAGAACCAAGATTTATAATAACTGGCTCGATCATTTTATCAGTAATATTGTCCAGCTTCCACATTTTTTCCTCTTCTTTAATAGTGTGATTTACTGCCTTTTCCCAGTTTTCAGGTTTATATTATTTACGGCCTCCAAAAACAACTGTTTAACATCATGAATTTTAAAAGTGGTATTTTTTCTTGAAACTTCACTCTTTATCTGTGCCCATACCAGTTCAATCGGGTTTAATTCACAATAATATGGTGGGGATCTAAGTACTGTCATTCCACGATTTTTGTCAATTTCATCAATTTCGTATTTTTTTAATTTTTCACTAATATTCACTAAATATCCAGAACAAATCACTAATCATAGTAAAGCCGCCGCATCAATAATAATGTGCGGTGCTGCTGATGGTACACTACTCCCTCCTTATATAATATATCGCAGCGAACATATGTGGGATGCATGGACATTAGGAGGTCCACAGGGCTCTCCTTGTTGTAGTAGTGGATGTTGCGCAAGAGAAGCTAGATATAACCGAACAAAAAATGGGTGGATGGAGGTAACTAGTTTTACAGACTGGTTTGAGACCATATTATTACCCCACGCAAGACGGCTGGAAGGTAAAAAAGTTATGATCGGCGACAACTTGGCGTCTCACTTTTCAGATCATGTTTTAGAATTGTGTGAAGTGCACAATATTAAATTTGCGTGCCTTCCCAGTAATTCAACACACATATGCCAGCCTTTGGATGTGTCTTTTTTTCAACCCATGAAAGTCTCTTGGCGAAAAGTTTTGACGGAATTTAAATTGCGACACCCAAAAATTACTAGTGTACCTAAAGATCAATTTCCGTCATTATTAAAAAATTGCTTGGAATTAATGGATCAGACAATTGCAAAAACTGAGTACAAATGTGGAGATTGTGAAAAAAGTGCAATTAAGAGAGTTTTGAAGAATGGGTTCGAGGCTTGTGGCATGGTCCCTTTCGATCCAAATAAAGTCTTGAGTAAGATTACACCAATCAACCACGATGTTGATTATGTAGAACCTCTGATTAACGACAGCCTCACAGACTATCTGATGAATAAGAAGTCCGAAATAGAAGTTACTAAAGAGCAAAGTAAAAAGAAACTTCATATCCAACCTGGTAAAAGTGAAAGTCGACATATAACGGCAGATGACAGCTCCTCCGATAGCGAGTTAAACAGCTATAATAGTGAAAGCGAAAATGAAATTGAAAATGAAGATTCTGTGGAGGACCAATCATATGAAGATGAGATGAATACAAAACCCTCCCTTGCTGAATTGAATGTTGGAACTTACGTGCTTGTAAAAATTATGTCAGGTAAACAAAAATGTAAAAATTACGTATATGCCGGAAGGATACAAGAGAAATTACCTTTTGACGAATACGAACTCATTGGACTTAAATCACTGGATGAGACCCATAAACATGTTAAAGTTGTGGAGACCGACGTTTTTAACGCTCCTTTCGATGATATCTTAGCAATTCTGAAGACCCCATCGGTTGAAACAGATGAAACAGCAACTACATGTACATTTTCTGGCAGAGTTGATGTTAAAGAAAAATAACTTTGATTTTGTTTCCGTTCAAAATACATTCTTTTGGCTTTTTACTATTTTATACTGCTTTACTAATTTGCTAAAATGTTTTTTACCTGAATAAAGTATTAGCTACCTGGCAAATTATTTATTATATACTAATTATTGTGCCTATAGCAGCTGTCAAGGTCACCCCAAAAATTAAAATTGAAATATCTAAAAATTGGCTTGATCGATTTAAAAATGGGTTGACATTGACACCATTACAGCTTTTATGCATCGTCCAAGCTATTTTAAAATAGGGTATCAAAGTGACCCCACATCAATGGGTGATTTTGATATACCATTACTTATTTTTTTTGAGAAAATCCTCAATTTAAAGATATATATATATATATATATATATATATATATATATATATATATATATATATATATATATATATACTAACAGTATAAATTACATAAACATAAGATGAATCCCAATGGACATTTTTCCACATTTTTGGGATCACCCATTCAAAAGTTACGTAAGAAAATATAAAAAAAATAACAAAGTCACCCCGTTCTACGGTACTTTGGTTTTTAAAATTCATCACCCTGTATATTCAGTCATTATTAGCATCTTCTATTCAATACGACTTCAACCATATGCAACACTTATGATTTTGTGTAGTCTGGAAGGTCTTAAATACATAAAACAGAAGTCTGGCAACGCCTAACTGTCGTAATAAATTTTTGAATACTAACTGTTTTCAACTACATTAATTCGTAACAATTGATAGATTACATTAACATTTGTTAACATAATGGTTACTATATAAAGTATTTAAAATGTGCTCCATTTGTTAGTTGACAGTACCCTAATCGATGGCAAAATGTATCTACAACATTTCTCCATGATCGTCTAGAAATTATTCGGAATTCATCGATAATTCGTTGCCTTAGCTCTGCAAGACTTGCTGGTTTAGTTTTGTAAACTGAATTTTTCAAGTATCCCTATTAAAAATAATCCTTAGGATTGAAATTAGGTGAACGTGGAGGCCATTCAATTCTACCTCGTCGACCAATCCATCGTCCGGAAAATATCTCATCTAAATAACGCCGAACATTTACACCAAAATGAACTGGAGCTTCATCTTGCTGAAACCATATCTGATTAAAATTGGATCCAAACAAGTTTCTCGTCTAGGTACAATTTCATTTCTAAGTAACATTACGTGACTATCTGAAGTTAAATTTCCTTCGTAAAAATGGCCCAATTAACTGAGTACATACTATAACTGACCATACATTTGATTTTTGTGTGGATACGTCACTCCAGTACCTTAAATTGTATCGATTTACACTTCCACAAATTGTAAAGGTTTCTTCATCGGGAAAACATATCTGGTAACGAAATTTTCATTATTTTCAATTTTATCCATCATTACCTCAGTGAACTCTAATCTACGATTAAAGTCATCTTAACTTAATTCTTGCAATAAATTAATTTTGTATGGTTTAAACTTCATCATCATCATCTTTGGATCGACAATCCTCTGTGGATATGGCCTGCTCTAAGACTCGTCGCCATTCTGTTCGGTTTCTGGCAACATGTTGCCATCTTCTGATTTTTAATATCCGTTTCGCGGTCGGCCTTTGCTTCTTCTTCCTACAGGTGTTCCTGCGGTTAGCTTTTTAGCAATCGTATTTTCTGGCATTCATATTATGTGTCGAGCCCTTCTAAGTCGCTGTGTTTTAATAAACGTTATGACTCTGGCTCATCAAAAAACTGATAAAATTCAAAATTATATCTTCTGCGCCACTGCCCTTGGTCGTTTATAGCTCCAAATATTTTGCGAAGTATTTTACGCTCAAATATTCCCAAAAGTCTTTCATCTTTCTGCGTTCTGCGTCATGTTTCTGCTCCATATGTGAGGACCGGCCTCAGCAATGTTTTGTATATAATAATTTTAGTTCTTCTTTGAATGTTTCTTGAGTGGAAATGCTTTTGGAGTCCATAGTATACATTATTTGTAAGATTTATTCGTCTTATGATTTCTTCGCTTCTTTATTGGTAGCAGTCAATAGCGACCCAAGGTATGTGAAGTTGTCAACACATCCAAAGGTATGACTTCCAAATACTGTTTCTCGTTTCCTCACTTGCTATCGGATCCTTTGTAACCAACATGTACTTGGTTTTGTGTTCGTTGATGACTAGACCGACCTGTTTCGCCGCTGTTTCCAGTTCTAAGAGATATTGCTCAACATCTCGCTTGCTACGCCCTATTATGTCAATGTCATCAGCATATATGCTAAGACTTGTATCAATCTATTGTAAATAATACCGCCATCTCTAATTTGTGTATTTCGGACTGCCTTTTCTAAGGCAATATTAAATAGGAGGCAAGCCCGAGCATCCCCTTGTCTGAGTCCATCCTTTATCTCAAAGGATCTAGAATTCTCTCCCTGTATTCTAACAGTGGCTTCTAATTTAGACATTGTCATTCTCGTTAATCGGATAAGTTTCTCTAGTATACCAAACTCATGCATTGATTGGTATAGCACTGTTCTCTTGGCACCGTCGTATGCGGCCTTGAAGTCGACGAATAGGTGATGAGTTTCAATATTGAATTCTAATGTTTTCTCGAGAATGTCTTATTGAATGAATCTAGTCAATTGTTGATTTTTCTGGAGTGAATCCAGCTTGATATTTACCAACTATGCCCACTGTGTAAACTTGCAGCCTTTCGTAGAGAATATTGTTGTTAACAGTGTTGTACCTCTATGGTTATCACACTGAAGCTGATCACCTTTTTATGTAACGGGCATATCACACCTTGAGACCATTTAGAAGACCATTTAGCATGGTCTTATTATGCCAAACAAGAAGTAAAAGCTTATGCAGTGTCTGTAGTAGGGCATCGCCACCATTCTTGTAGAGCTCACTGCAAATTTGATCAATTCCTGGTGATTTATTATTTTTAAGCTTTTTAATGGCTTGGGCAACATTTTCGATGGTAGGTGGTCTTTCGTTTGGGTTGAAAGGATTCCAATCATTTCGATTTGCTAGGGTGTTATCTGCTTCTTCGATATGATGGCCATTAAATTTTGCATCGAAAAATTCAACCCATCTGTTTAGGATTGAGGCCGTATCATTTACGATGTTTCCTTCTACATCCTTACAGCTCCTTATTCTTGGCTTAAACTCTTTGCGCATTTTGTTTAGATTTCTGTAGAACTTTCGAGTTTCATTTTGATTTCTTAGCCATTCTGTGCTTTCCAACTGCTTTTGCTCAAATTGTCTTTTTTTCTTCTATGTAATCGTTTTTCTTCTCTTCTTAGGGTCCGGTATTCTTCCTTTGCTCTTCTTGTGATCTAGCTTGATTTGTCTGTTTTTGTTATCTGTTGCTTCTTGGCATTCCTTGTCAAACCATTCGTTTTCTTTAACTGGTTTGGTTTTCCCCAATATTTTTATTGCTTTCTTAGTTATTATGTTTTTACATTTTGTCCACAGTTCCTCTACATTTTTCCCCACCTCCAGACTCTCCATTTCCTCGTCCATTTGTCTCATGTACTCTCTCGCAACAGTTTCAATGCGCAGATTATCAACATTAATTCTGTCTTGTTTCGTGTGTTTATCTTTCTTTAGGTTTGATATTCTTCCTCTGATTTTTGCCATTACAAGAAAGTGGTCACTGTCAATGTTTGGGCCTCGGTAGCTTCTGACGTCTATGAGATCGGAGGAGTGCCTTGCATCTATCAGGATGTGATCTATCTGGTTAATGGTTTCGTTATCAGGGGATTTCCATGTCCCTTTGTGTATTATTTTATGGGGCAATCTTGTTCCTCCTACTATCATGCTTTTAGTACTTGCAAAGTTTATTAGTCTCAACCCGTTATCATTTGACTCTTCATGTAAGCTCTCACGTCCTATAGTTGGCTGGAAAAACTGCTCTTTGCCAATTTTTGCATTAAGGTCTCCAGCAATGATTTTCAGGTCATGACGTGGACATCGATCGTATTCTTTGTCGAAGGTGTCATAGAATTCATCTTTTTCATTATCCTATGGTTTACACTTATTCTTACTTAATATACGTAAGATTGAAGAACGACCTACATCATATACTGGTGCAACCCTAAGTGAGGATGTATGTGGATCTTCAACAAAACTTTGCATTATATCGTAAAGTTTTGTTGTCATTCATTCATTCATCAACTCTTTTCAGTTTTTTGTACCGTCGCCTTACGATCCGAAGTTTGCTTCATATCTATACGATTCTTCTAAGAGGCAACGACATCGAACGCTGAGCTGAATCAACGTTATTGAAGAAGATCTGAGAAAAGAAATTAAAAGATCCCAGATTGGAGGTGCTTAGTTATGGGAGTTAGATCACATTGAGCTTTAAATAAGGGACCGCACTGGAATAGTGATAATATTAATGACACATAAAGCTAAAGAGAATGACATAAAAACAAGTGGTCGTAGATTGTATTTAACTTTCAAAAATTCTGTATAAGATTCTGTATTATAAAAGTAATATACTGAAACGTATGTTCACATCGTTTTCCTGGTATTACATTTCTTAGAGTTGACATATAAATTACGAAATACGTCATCGTTTTAATCTCTCAATCACTTTTTAATTAAAATTGCCATAATTAACACAGATTTCAGTTGGTTTATAAAGAATAATTACGCCGCATTATCTTTGTGCTCCAAGCAGATTAAGCTTTTCTTGAAATACTAAACAGGATTATAAACGGTGCAAGCAAACAACCTCCACTTCCGCGAAAAAGAAGCGCATAGTCAACAATAATGCATAATGTAGTTAGGTCATTAAGAAATAAACTCAACATTGTTGAATAATTAAAGGGCATTGAATGTGATTTCTACTATAGGTTGGGTAATTTTTATATTGTAAGGAACGATGACCCCGGATGATAAAAAACTGGGAGATTTAATTTTTTTCTGATTGTTCTCTAGAATTGATCGTAACTTGTTATATACAAGGAATATAAACACGGAACTGAAATATTACCGTTGTTAAATATGGATCGGTAAAATTGAAAAGATGATAAAAAGACACGTTTCACAAATATATTGTTACACTTCTCTGTAGTACAAAAATTTAGTAAACATATTTTATAAAAGGTATATTTATTTAGAGTTGAATGACAGATCGTTTTCGGAATAAATATTTCATCTTTAATGCTGCTAGTGATGGTACAAACACTCCTGACCATGGAGCTGCGCGAAGTAAGTGGAATTATACTATTTTTTTTTTTATTTTTTACGCACAACAGGCCGTTAAGGCCTAGGGCATTTTTTTTACACATAATCTTAATATTAACTGGTTGTAAACTGATTTTGTTTACAACCCTGTAATTTTCAAAATAGTATATTTCCGCTTGTTTAGTAACTTTACTCCACCCAGTATGCCAAGACGCCTTATTCATTTCAATACCTCACCAATAATCTCTAACGGTACTCGGACCCTGTGAACAATTACCTAGTACCTGATATCGGCGACCGATGGTCGAAGAAAGATAAAGCCCCTCTCTCTGTTAGCAACCCCCGCGGAAGAAGCATGGTGCTTTAATACTCAAATTTGTGATTTTGTTAGTTGCGATTCTCAGAGCGTGTGTCTCTCTCTCAAGTGTTTAGCAATAAGAAAACTTGTCTCCGCGATTGTGAAACATAACAACTGTGTGTAACCACGTATACTGTGACATATTGTACCCGTTGTATATTGTGTTTGTGTTAAGTATAATACGTAGAGAAATAAATGTTAGTTACAAGTTACTCGTATTCTTTTTGTACCAATAGATAATCAAAATAATACAGTTCACTCAAAAACCCTCAGAGAATACCGGCGGTATAACTTCGTAGCAGATTAAAAGCACGTGGAATCACAAATAATTCCACTCCAAACGCCGGCATTTTCTCCATTAACTAATTACAATTATTTTAAACAAAACACAACATTCTTAACTACTCTGAAGGACCTAGTGGACAATATTTCTCCATACGCTTCTATTTTGTGCTTTTCTTTTCCAGTCCCTCACCTTCACGTGTTTAAGGTCTTCCTCCACTTTACTAATCCACCTCGTTCTGGGTCTACCTCTTCTTTTGGGGCCGATTAGTTTTCTGGTTATTACTAGTTTGGGAATTATGTTTGCTGCTATTCTTTGCACATGGCCCAACCATCTGATTCTTTGTGACTTGACGAACTTGGTAATGGTAGGTTCTTTGTATAAAGCCATTAATTCATTATTGGTTCTTCTCTCCCAACCATCTTCTGTCTTCCGTCCTCCCAATATGCGTCTCAATATTTTCCTTTCACATCTTTCCAAAGTATGGAACGTTTTTTCTTGTTTGAACCTGTTTAGATGTTTTGTGCGAATAACAACACTTTTACCCACGCGTTTTGTTATTATTGTGAAATAGTGGCTTAGTATTAATTTAAGTTTATTGTGGTACTGTACCTGGTTATATTACATCACAAATGCTTTGGGAATTTCTCGAAGTACAGTGTTTGATGCAATACAAAGACTTCAGGAAACAGGAAAATATACAAGGAGGCCAGGTCAAGGTCGACGAAGGACCACAAGTCAAGTTGAAGATCGCTTTCTTAGCATTACGCGATCGTACATTATCAGCACTAGTACATGTTCAACGATTAAATTATGTTGAGCATTTTAATTTTTACATTTTAATTGGGCTCTTGACAATTGGAGTGCTGTGTTTTTCACGGGATTTTTATTTTTCTTAACAGATACTTATCAGATCGGCGGCCTATGGAATGGAGAAGATCTGATGAACGTTATTAGCAATGTTGTTTTACTCCGAGAGTTCAATTTGTTGGAGGTGGTATAATGGTGTGAGCAGGCATTTACCTAGTGTGAGTCTCATCCAAGACTTGTTACAATTCAAGGGGGCAATTTGAGCGCTCAACAATTCAGCTGTGTTTGGAGATAATGTAGTGCCATTTGTCCCATTTGTTGAAGAAAACTTCCGTCTGATGCAAGATACTGCTCCTCCCTACATCGTAAGTATAACACAGGATTAATCGAATGAAGTTGGAATTTGTTTATTACCATGGCCAATAAGGAGTGTTACTTATTGTGTATAAATTGGGATCTTAAACTTTTTTAAACGCCAGTTTTTAGAAAAATTAGAGTATCCGGTTAATTTTGTACCCCCGTGTAGATCCACAAAAAAAACTGTGTTATAATTTTACATGTTATTAGTTTAGTTGTAATGTTGGTTAGTTATTTTTTTTTCTCGACATTTTGATTAATTTATAGGAAACTCAACGCTGTTTAGCGAATCAAAAACAAATTTTGCATAATTATCTCCCGCCTATTCGAATAGGTCGAATAAATTAATAATAATATCAATAACTAAACATCAAGTAAATTATTTGAATTTCAGCAGCCTTTAAAATATATACATTAAAATCACATTACATTCAATTTCATTCGTTATCCGCAAATTATCGAAATGTTTCACTAAAATTTAAACTTTGTTTAATTTGAAAACTAGTATATACAGCGAAACGAACTCTATTATTATCTCTGAAACACCGGATTAATTTTAATGGAGGCGCATAAACAATTCAAAAATAAACTGGTCAAAGCGTTTGCTGGATGTTGCAAAATTTCGATTTGTGTTTGTGAGATATTTATTAAAAATAAAGTTGATTGTTTTTGTATTTGGCATTATAATATGATTATATTCAATATCAAACATAGTGTTGCAATAAACAATTAGACAATTATGTCAAAAAAAGCTACTACTGATGCATATACGTTAATATGCTGCACAAATGCATTTCTACTGACACCAACCTTGCTTTTTCTTAAAATTTTTAATATCAGACGCCTAAGTAAGAGCATTGAGAATATCTCCAGGCGAAAATTGTGTAGTTACTGATGCAATTAAAATCGGAGGCACTTGCCTACTTAAGAACATAAAAAAACGTTTTTAACGTGTGCCCCTTGTAACGTGTGGGCAGTAATATACCCGACAAATGTCACAATGCTGAGGTAAATCTATTGTATAAAAAGGAGATTCCCATGAGTTAGAAAACTACAGACCTATAAGTCTGCTTAGTCATCTATACATGCCCTTACAAGAATAGTAACAAATCTTCTTGGGAGAAAACTTGATTTCGACCGGCCAATACAGCAAGCCGTATTTTGTACCGGATTTGGAACAAATAATCACCTACAGAGCATTAAAACGGTAATAGAAAAGGCTATCGAATACAATCGACCACTCGTTCTGACTTTTGTAGATTTCCATAAAGCTTTTGACACCATAAACATCATCATAATGCACATCCTGACATATGCAGCTCTCGTGTGGGGACATACTTGCAAGACGAACAGAAAGAATATCCAAGCTCTCCACAACGGAACACTACGAGAAGCAGCGAACATCTTTCGATACGCAGCGTAAAGATTCCTTGTCAGTGACATCCAACTGAATAGAATATTAGACGCCAAAGTAAGAAAAAAATTCGCCGAACTAATGAACCATCACAACCACATCCTACGAGAGATCATAAAGTATGATGTCTTCCACCGATGAAAACACAACAGCAACTGCTTGGCAATGACCAAGAAGATTAAGTAGGTCTGCAATGCTCGACTAACTCCCACTCTCAGCCGTTCCTCATCACAAACTCCGCAGACAAAAAAGATGGGCAGGCCACGTGCACAGACTGCATAACAAAAGACTTGTAAAATGCAAAACAGAATGCCATGGAGAGATAACATTCAAGCATATCTCCGAAAAATGAACATTCCATTCGACTCTAGGTTGATGGAAGACCGAACAAATTTAAAAAAAGTTGTACAGTCAGCCAAAACCCACTCAGGATTGTAGCGCTACGTGATGATGATGATGATTAGATATCAAACAAAACCGTGAAGAAAGAGTCAAGTTACATAAACTAGCTCATATCATAGCTTTGTTCGACAGGTTTGTGGAAAATTGCAAGTCTGCAAATTCTCCTTCTGAAGTGTTGACAATTAACGAGAAGCTTGAATCGTTCAGAGGGAGATGTGCTTTCAGGCAATATATGCCAAAAAAAGCCATCGAAATATGTAATCAAGGTTCATGCACATTAGTTGACGTACGTACGAACTACTTACTCAATATGGAGGTATTTGTGGAAAACAGCCGGAAGGTCCATTCCGAGTTAGCAATTCTCCAAAAGACATTGTAAAAAGATTGATTGCTCCCGTGTCTGGGACCAAACGCAATATAACGTTTGATAACTGGTACACTAGTCGTGATCTCTTGGTGAAGTTGCACAAGACTTATGATTAAACTGCAGTAGGTACTATCAGAAAAAATAAGCCTGATTTGCCTATAGAATTCCTGCAAAGGAAGAGAAGTTTTTCCAGTATATTTGGATTTCTGAACGGATACACTATTCTTTCATATGTACCAAAGAAAGATATCTTCTCTCCACAATAATACAACAATAACAGATACTCATAGTAAGCTGCCTGAAATTATTTCCTTTTATAATTCGACCAAAGACAGAGTTGATGTAGTAGACGAGCTACCTGCAACGTATAATGTAGCACGCAACAGTCGTCGCTGGCCTTTTGACAATTTTTTTCTCTCTAATAAACACTGCAGGAATAAATATCCAGATCATTCACAGACAAAACAACGAGAGTCCTAACATTACTAGATTTCTTTTCCTGAAGAAACTGGGTTTGCAATTGATCGCAAATATCAAACAGAAAGAATGAATAAGCTTAGATATTATGCTGAGTTGAGAAGCAGTAACGAATAGTATCTCTCTTGTTTAAAAGAAGAGGAGACACATATCCCAAGTGACATAAAACGTTACCCTTCTAACATAACAGACAATCATCATCACGTAGCGCTACAACCCTGGGTGGGTTTTGGCTGACTGGCTGGCAGGTCTGACGATGGATTTATAGATTGTGATCTTTGAACTGCTTGTGAGATTTTTGGATTTTATGAGCTTATCCAGTGCAAATAGACAGCGGTCTGCAGATTGTATTCTGTCTTTTATTTCTTCAGTGACATCGTTGTCAGTTCCCAAATACTTAAAACGTTGTACTCTTTCGAAATTGAAGGTGTTGACCGTGACATTTTGTCCTATTCTCTCTTCGTGTTGTGCTATTTATACACATATCCTCTTCATTAATCTTCAGCCCTACTTCGCTTATTGCTCCTTTCACCTTGTTGAAAATGTCTTTCGTGGATAGGATGGAGTCTCCAACGAGATCTATGTCATATGGATATGCGAGTAACAGCTTGGGACCTTGAGCGGATAGCAATTCTGTTTTTATTTTGGCCGACCTCATGGCTTTCTCTAATACAAGGTTAAAAAGTAGTGGAGATAACGCATTACCCTGTTTAAGTCCACTGTTGATTTCAAAGCTGCCAGACACTTTATTATTTACACGTATTTTAGATATTCCACCCTCCATGCAGACTTTGGTCATCCGAATGAGTTTCTTTGGTATTGAGAACTCCGCCATGGCATTCCTTACTTGGCTTCTTTCTACGCTATCATATGCCTGTCTAAAGTCTATGAAAAGATTTTGTGTAGGTCTGTTATACTCCCATCCCTTTTCTGACAACAGACAATGCATTCACTAAAATAAGGTCAATAGAGAAGATATAAAATAAACCAATTACCACTGTTGTTTTCTATATAATAGTTGGTATATTACCCGCCGGTTTATTTTTATCGATCAAACACATTTATATAAAATAATAGATCCCTAGAGGAAGTAAGGCATAAAATAAATATCCCTCCAGCTAATTGCGTCACATATTAACTGCACGTTTTGATTACCGAACGATTTACACACGCACATGGCAGCCAACCATTTCCAGTAACCTAGAGCAAAATAATTCAATTATTAGCAGATAAAATAAGCCGATATGTACTATCTGTGCGATCTAACTCTCAGGTGTTAAGGTGAGTGCCCACTAGACGGATCGCTTCTAGTTCGATTAATTTGTAAAAAACACGTGATTATCCATGAAAAAAATATTTTTAATTAAGTTTACGTTATCATGAGATTAGAAAGCATTAATTTAGAAATAGTAAAAGTGTATTGGCAATAGAAAAAATAAATGAGACCATTTCGTGTATTAACAAGAGCTTAGGATGACAAAAACTTTTCTTGGCAGCTTTTTTTCTTTAACAATATTATAAGAAGAGGCATGCCCTCTGAATCTAATCAAATTTTATTTTTATTAAATACAAACCCTTTGTAAATGGTGTTCACCTTTAACCCGGGACTACAACTTATCTTTTACACGCGACTCACTGTTACCAGGCCCAAAAAATTTATTTCCCCAAATCGTGTTTCAAAAGTTGCCAGATTTTAAACAGAATTCATAGATTTATATATTTCAGTTTTTGCGCTGTGTATTGCCTGCCACTAAGACAAGGAAAGAGAGAGGACGGGTAACGCTCGTTCAACCAACCTTCAAAAAGTGAAGCCACTTTTCGATGTGTCCGCCTTTTTTTTGGTGGCAAACATAGACCTGACACCAGGGCCCAGATTCTATTTCATTTTAATGTCGAAATTACAAGCGACTACGCCATGACAGTCGCTATCGCTAGCGATTTTCATTCATTTCGATTTTAGTTAAAAGTGGGGATATTTACTTTATCATTTTGACACTGCTCAGAATTTGGGTTGGCCGTCTTGTTTATTGGCTGCACGCTCCACAGCGCTTGTTAAATGTATGTTTTGTTTATGTTACGCCTTTTGTTTCTTGTTTGAGTTGTTAATGTTTTAGTGACCATTCTCAATTATTATATTTGGAATTGAAAGAAAATGGATGGAGTGGCTGTCGGTGATGGTGGCACTAAATTGTCTGTGGACCAAAAAGAAATGATGGTGGCTTTTGACTTAGTGGTTATATTCTAATATATTTTTAAATTTACTGCAGCTTAGTAATACTTACCCTAAACATTTTGGGTCTCCTAGAGGCATAAACACCCTCCTCCAAATATAGTTCTAATATCCTTATCAAATAATTTGCAGCTTGTTTATTAAGGCGGAATTGCTGCCTAAATTGAGCAACACTTAGTGAAAAAGAATTTTGAGTATCCGTTACATTCTTCTTAAGGCCGTGTGATACTATGCATTTTGTTGTATCATTTCTTATATCGTTTCTGATATAACAAAAAAATGGATAGTGTCATACAAGCGTATTGTTCTTATATCAGAAACGATAGAAGAATTTGTATCCGCTGCAGTTTCTTGTACAAGAAATGCGCCAATTTGTGGGCAAAAACATAAAACTTATGTCATAATGGCGGCTGGAGCAGAACTTTGATATACAATTAGACGAAGCAGACATCAGAGAAAAGTGCCCACCAGGCACCAACAATAACCAAGATTAGAACAGCTGTAGCCAAATTGAAAATCAATAAATCACAGGGATTGTATCTAATAGCATCGGAACTACTGAAAGTAGGAGGAGATGTATTACTAAAAACAAAACATAACCGCTCTAAAAATTCGTGATGAGTTTAGAGATTAGAGTTTAGAGTTTAGACATTCAAACAAATAATTTGTAAAAGAAAACAAATAAATCATTACATCCAAATCATTTATTATTTCTATCTTCCATTACAGCCTGTTGAATATCTTCAAAATTGTTGTTTCCAATTTAGTTTTAATATTGGGACATTTTATTTCTTTCATTTTTGCACCACAGTATTTAAAAAAATAATCAGTAGCATCTGGCTTTGGGTCCTCATGTACTGCAGTTCTATTTTTATAGGTGTCAAAATTTTGACCAATCATGTGCCGAATCACATACAATTTCTGGTAAAAGAACTTGCATAGTGTCATACAGAGCACAAATGTACGTACAAGGAACGATACAAGAAAACACAAATAACTTTCTATATCAGAAACGATGCATAGTGTCATACGGCCATTATCCTCCGTTGTGAGCGTCGGATATCTATCCTCTCTAATTCCTCCAAAACCAGCAAATGTCCATAAAACGAAGCCATATTAATACTTTTTGCCTCAGTTTTCCTTGCAAGAATCAAACAAAACAACACCGCACAAACTGAACCTAATCTCACTTCTCCCAGTCCAGCCAGTCATGGTACATTAATTTCGAATCAAAATGAAATGTCAACTACTTTCTTGATGTTAAAATTAATTTAGATAAATCGAAAATTAGTGACGTCCTTTGGTTAGTTCAGCTGAAATCAACTAGGCTCGCAAAGTCGCATTTTGACGTCGCCATATTAATTTCGACATGTTTTGAGTCGAAATCTCAATTACAATCAGGCCCAGTTTTTTTTGTTGTTTAAAAAAAAATGAATTAAATACCTATTTTTTTACTTAACAAAATGGTGAATTGTGTATATATTATTTGTAAAAATCGCAGCGAGCAGAAAACACCAGGAATATCGTTTCATAGGTAAATATTTATAATAATACAATTAGGTATTAATTGATTTTAATTTTTATTTCAATTTTAAACCTCAAAACCAATTTAAATTAGTATTTTAAGGAATATTCATAGTTATTTCAATAATTGTATTATAATTAATAATGTCACTCACACACCATGATGATTAGCCAGCGGCGGTGTGCGTTGAGGGTTAAAATTCCATAAAATATTCCACAAAATTCCATAAATAAGTAAATAAATAAATAAATTTCGTTAATTTTGATTCCAAAATATTTGTATAAAATAAAATAAATTAAATAAAACATTTAATGTACAAAAACGTTTCATTTTAAATAAGAATTAGTCAATCATTAAAAATACAGAGATACGCCGCTGACCACTTCCTCTGGTGGCAGTTTGGCTTCACTTTTAGCGATACGGTTACGCGTCCTCTCTCTTTCCTTGTCTAAGGCCTGCCATGTAGGTTACCGATATTATATCCAGCCATAGGAGTTTTCAACGCTTCTTCTTTATTCCGAGCTTCTGTCATATGGCGTACACATTACATATGGATTATATGACAAATGACAGGAGCTCGAAACAAATAAGAAGCGTTGTAAAGTCCTATTGGTGGCACTGACAGGCATAGTAATTGTTTTTGACATTATTGTCAGTATGACAGTTATAATATAGAATTACAGGAAATGATAGATGACAATGCTTTATGACTCCTAAGAAGTCTTGATGATTTTATTTGTTTCTTATAAGTCGGGGAATTTCGGACCTGCACAGGGAACTCCAGGCAATATCATTGTTTGCGGTAGCCCCAATTCATCAAATTGTATTGATTATGGCTTATATATGGAATCATTCACAGAGATCTTGTCCTTGTAGTACATTTAATATATGGAGATTTAAGATTTAAAAGGCTCAACAAATCTTGAATGATGTAACAGAAGTGATGGTCCACAAGGACTACTTGTCAACAATAATACCCCGAGAATTACAAGTATAAGACACCGGTGAATTACTGAAAATTACAGAACAACTCAAATATACAGTAAAGCTGTAGTGTCCATGTTATTTGTGAACTATTATCTTACATAAGCATTATTTGTATTTCAGAATTTTACTTTTAGTTCCGAGGCATAATCCTGTTTTTATGTGCTGTACGGTTTTAAAGTCTATCATTAAGGTCCTAACCTGGCTGAAGATCCCCTCCTCCTTTATCCGGGCTTGGGACCAGCAAAGTTCTGTAGGCTACGCGATCCGCCCAACAAAACTGCAGGCGTAATGATTTCATTACGACGACTAGAATTTATGGAAAACGAGAAATATACTTCGCATCGATACTTGGAACGTACGCACTACAAGAGACAAAGAAAAAAGGAAAGGGTCAAATTATGCTAGATGACTATCTTACGATTTACAGTGGTGTTGCGAAAGAAACCAGAGCAATATGGTAACCTTTTGATCTTCTACTATGCAAATGAGTCCATTAGTAAAACTTGACAACGGGTCAGTGCTAAATAGCCACTCCACTAAGTTGTTAGGTGTTTACCTGGATTTTAATATGTCTTGGAGATCTTACGTTGATTATACAGTGGGAAGATTGTCTGTGCACTGTTATGTTCTATGGCAACTTGGGAATTTTGTCTCGCTAGATATCTTAAAACTTTACTATTTTGCTCATGTACATTCAATTTTGCAATATTGCTTAGTCTGTTGGTAAAATTGCTCGCGAATTAATAAGGTGCTTGTTCGTCAAACAGAAATTATTCATACCATGACGTGTAGAAGGCGCTTGGATTCTTGTAGACCACTTTTTAAACAATTAAATATTTTAACTGTAATTTCGCTGTATATTTTCAGTTGTGTTGTTTACTTAACATAAGTCACATATATACAATTTTATTTACGGAAATGATGTTTTCTTAATAAGTGGCTACAATTTTCGTTACAGAAATGATTTGGTGACCCCCGTTCGTCACTTGACCGTTGTGGGTAAGGGTCCTTACCCAAAATACGTTCGTTTGTATAATAAATTACCTAATTATGTTAAATAATCAAATATTTATGTATTTAAGAGAACAGTTAAGGACTTACTTCTGGTAAACACTTTCTATTCGTTAGAGGAATACTTACAGGCATATTTTTAACAATTTGTATATTTTTGTGTATATGTTTTTATGTACTTATAGTATTTACTGATCATAGATTGTATTTGACGCATTTCAATATTTGAGCATTAACTGTCGAGACACATATTTTCGAAATAACAAAAAATATTTGTAAAAGTCAGATGAAATAAAGAATATTGATCGATTGATTGATGTCAACCAAAGCACACGAGGAATACCATAATTACAAGGCAATTAAAAACGAAACACACGTACTTGTAAGAAAAATAAAAATAAATCACTGGGAACGCTTTTCGAAAGAAATGGCACACGATTTTTACGGTCTGCAAAAGGAAATATGATAGAACCTAAAGATATAGAAAAGGATGCGTAGATTGACTACCTAAAATGTTCAATTTCTTTAGAAAAGTGTTCCCAGTGATTATTTTTCTTAGTCTACACATAGTCCCTATGTGAATAATTATAAACACAAAAATAATAAAAATAGAATCGTCTTTAACAGAAAATCGGATCCAGGGAACCGAACCCTAAAAAGTATCCGGATTTTCCATCGCTACATATCGAAAACAATTCAAACATCTCCTGATCCGTTGTCATCCATGTCGTGTTTAGTGGAAACTTACCTTTAGGTCTTAAAAACTCAAAGCTCTACCGCCAACGTGAAAAAGAGAAACAATAAAACGAAGAAACAATTTATTTGCTTCAGAATTGTCGTTTATCAAATTTGACAAGTTAATGTTTCGGTTCGTCGACCGCTAAAACCTGCTTTCGCACTTTAGGTGAAAAAGGATCAAAGAAAATACTGGAAAAGACAAATAATTTTGTCGTGTTTACGGAGAGGTAAGTGCGCTGGGTAAGTGGCTAGCCGGTGGAAAATTTAAATAGTTTATTTGACATTGTAGATGGCTTTTAGAGCGATGATAAATTTTTTGAATTGCTACACGAGCATTTTGTAGTTTATATTAGGGTCCAAAGGGAATTGTTAAGTACGAAAGTCTTTCCAGAAACAAATAAATCCATCGTGGACGACAAAAAATTCCTACTTTTTTTAATGAATAACATAGTCAGTATTTTTTACATTAATAATAAATAGGTATATACAGGGTGAGTTTTTAGTACGACATCGGTCGATAATTCCATTATACAGGGTGTTTTAAAAAGGTATGTCATAAATTAAATCACGCATTCCGGGAAAAAACAAATTGATTGAATCCAACTTAGCTTAGTACAAAAGTGCATACAAATGACAGCCCTTTAAAGTTACAAAATAAAAATTGTGTTTTGCAATATCTCCGAAACTACTTGATTTTATGTAATAAAAATGGACACGTTACTTTCTTATTCTGAAATCATTTTTCATACAAAAGAAACAACAAAATCTAAGCGCACAGAAAATTTTTAAGGGGGATGTGCAGTCCTAAATCCCTCCAAACTTTTGAGTACGTTCAAATCAAATGAATTTTGTGTCATCATTGTTTAACATATTATTTGTTAAAAATTTTTGCCACTCATCACTTTTTTCCAAAAAACAGTTTTTGTTGAATTACGACCCTTTTCATTAACCTTTAAAAAATAGGTGCAACTAAATAAATGGCTTTAATGAATTAACAAGTACAAAAAATGTCTGAAACATCTAGAAATATTACTTACTGACTTACTAGCCAACGCCCACCCTTGGCATGTTAGCCATTTGGTGGCGCGCTGACCAGTATAGACGAACCGTTTCTCGTAGGCGATCTTCATCCTCCTCGGGTGGGTCTGTTTTCAAGGCTGGGCACTCTGGAAGGTGAGCAGCATCCATCTGGGGCTAATCACATAGTGGACAGTTGTCATTTTCGCGGACGCCGATGCGATGGAGATGGGAGGCCAGGTAGTCATGCCCCGTAGTTGTTCTGAACACGGCTACACTAATGGGTCTCGGCAAGTTCCGAGGGATTGGTGACTCTATTAGGTGGGCCCAAGATTTTCCAGCACCGGCTTGTATTTGCTGCTCTTTTATCTTCGCTTTGATTCCTCTTCTAATGGTGGACTTTGCTGATGTGTACGATTCGAAGCTAGGGGACTGTGGAAGAGTAGTGCCTTCTTTTGTAAGTTCATCCGCCGCTTCATTTCCTTTAACACCGACATGACTAGGGATCCATTGTAGAGTAATCAGCCACCCTTTTTCCATCAAGTTCGATGGTTGAACGCGGCAAGATATTGTTTTGGCACAGTCGGTGTATCGATATGTCGACAGGGCGAGGATTGCGGCTTGGCAGTCGATGAAAAAGGCAACTTTTTGGGGGTGTTGGAAATTCTAAAGGGTATTGTATTGGTTAAATACCGGTCTGGGCTTCCATTGATGTAATCGGTGTTGATTTTGGAGCACCGGTGATGACGCGAAGGGCAGTGTTCTGGGCGACTTCAAGCTTGGAGGTGGTGTTTGTACTCGCAGTTATTGTAGCTTCACTCCCCATATTCTAATATCAGCCGAACATGGGTTTTGTATGTTGCTACCAGGACATCTTGCGTGGTGTCCTACTTTGTTGCTGTGAGACTTTTGAGCAGTCGACATCTCTTTGTGGCTTTCTCTGCAATGTCGTCGATTTGAGGTTTCCACGTCATTTTCTTATTTATTTACACCCCCAAGTATTTTGTTACGTCTTGTCTTTCCAGATCAACTCCTTTATACGTCAGCTTGACAGCAGTCTGTTTTGTTGAAAGGCTAAGTACTTGATATACGGTTTTGGTTGTATTGACTGTTAGGCAGTTTTTATCCGCCCATTTTTCTAGATTTTTTAGAGCCTGGTTTTTTCTATAAATATAATATTACAATAAATGTCCAAACCGAATGTGCTGAAAAATCATATTTTTTTGACGAAATTGATTTGCAGCTTCAATTATTCTAACCCTCAATTGTTGTTCGTCCTCTATTGTTATAGAATACACTTTCTCTTTCATAAAATCCCAAAAGCAAAAGTCCATGGGGTTAAGACCTGGACTTCTGGGTGGCGAAGAAATAGGTGCGTCACGACCCCTTCCAATCCACCGACCATAATACTGCCTGCAAACGTATTCCCGGACTTCATTACTGTAATTCGGTGGAGCGCTATCTTGTAGAAACCACATATTTTGCCTTATTGCAATCTTCACTTCTTTAAAATACTCTTGTAAATAGTTTGCCAAGAACTGCAAATAATTATCAGCATTTACATTGTTAGGAAGAAATACTAGGCCTATTAGATTCTTATCCACAATTCCTGCCTAAACATTAACTTTGAAAGTCCTTTGGTGATGAGTCGTTCTTTTGGCGTGAGGATTTTAGTCGGCCCAAATGTGTTCGTTATGATGGTTTGTTATTCCATTTCTACTCAAGGTAGCCTCGTCGGTAAACAAAATCTTTCTAATACAATTAACATTTCGAGTGTTTTCCGTTAACATTCAATCGCAAAATCCAATTCTTTTAGGATAATTTTCAACCAGTAACTCTTGAACCATCGACTTCCAGCAAGCATACGATATGCATGCTTGCTGGAATAACCATAAAAAGGAAGGAATTAAAAGAGACCCTTGAGGAACTGGGAGTTAGCAGAAATTTGCGTAACATGATACATCTTACTTTAGAGAATACAGAAAACAGAGTCAAAGTAAACAATCATGCATTGGATAAATCTATAGTAAACGAAGGATAAAGGCAGGGCGATCCTTTGTCATCATTACTCTTCAATTTATGCCTAGAAAAAATAATGCTAGAAGCGAAAATTAATAGAGAAGGACTCCTATCTCATAAAATACACCAAGTATTGGCATTTGCGGATGGTATAATGTTGCTGGCAAGAGGAAAAAAGAGCTACAGGAGATAGTATAGAGATTAGTAAAAGCAGCAAAGAAAATGGGACTTTACATAAATGAAACTAAAGCAAAATGTATGCAGTGGACAGATGATCAGTTTAGGGATGGACAAAAGTTTAAAGTAGAAGTAGAAGAAAGATTATCATACGAATTCGAAATGGTAGAAAGATTTACATACCTAGGTACAATAATATTACGTAAACCTAACATTAAAGAAGAAATACAAGCTAGAATAATGGCAGACAATAGAAGTATACATACTCTTAGTGGAATGTTGAAAAGCAAGTTTTTATCAAGAAAGGCAAAAATACAGTTATACAAAACAACTATACAACCAATAGTAACATACTGCAGTGAGACGTGGACAATGACAAAAAATTAACAAAATTTACTGGAGATATGGGAAAGGAAAATCCTGAGGAAGATATATGGAGGAATAAGAAGGGACGGTTTATGGATAAGAAGATCAAATGATGAGTTAAAGAAATTATATAATCAACCTAACATAATAGGAGTCATAAAGGCACAGAGACTAAGATGGCGAGGTCACCTAGAAAGGATGCCGAACACAAGGACTCCAAAAAAGGGTACTAAACTACACTATAACTTTAAAAAAGAGATAAGGAAGGCCCAAAAATAGATGGAATCAGAAGGTAGAAAAAGATATGAAAGAAATTGGACTAGACGACCAGAAAAGAAAAATGAATAACAAGAAGGAATAGAGAAAAGTCACATATCGAGCCAGAGAAGATCTCAGTACATAAAGGAAAGCGAAAATGAAGAAAGAACAACATTTTTAAGCCAAGGACCTCTAAGGCCTTTAGTTTTATTGTATATATAAATCTTGAACCATTGGTAAGTGATAAGTTGAGTAGCTATTACCCTTGTACTTGTTCCAGGGAATTCTTCAATGATTTCTAAAATGTCTTCATCAGTTGCATCCATTATTGGACGATCACTATTGCCAGCCACTTGCGGTTGGAATGTAGCCGTTTCCCGTAAATCAATGGTCAGAAATAATCGTCTATCGGGTGTATTTCGATTGGGTCTTTTATTGCATAACGCCTTGCGGCTGCTGCACTATTTACTTGACATTCACCTACGATATTCCCGATAGTTTATTGAAATCATAATTTAATCTGATCCAACTTACCCAAAGTTAAATGCATATCTGCCATTTTCTGAAATGTGTAATATCAAAATCTAAATCAATTTTCTGAACATTTTTAATATTAACCTTATTCACACAATAAATGATAGCTTCAAATTATTGATTATTATTCATGGAACTGTTTGTAATTATTATATTCATAGAAACTAATTGTAATTTTATAACCAACTAGGAAAAAACTAGTTTTTCAAAAAGGTGATAAGAGGCAAAAAAGTTTTAAAAAATGTGTTAAACTAATGATGCCACAAAATTCATTTGATTTGAACGTACTTAAAAGTTTGGGGGGATTTAGAGCGCCACACCCCCCTTAAAATTTTTCTGTTCACTTTTGTTGTTTCTTTTTTATGACAAATACTTTCAGAACAAGAAAGTAACTTGTTCATTTTTATTACAAAATATAAGCAGTTTTGGAGATAATGCAAAAAAACAATTTTTATTTTGTAACTTAAAAGGGCTGTAACATTTTTTGTGTACACTTATGTACTAAGGTAAGTTGGATTTAATCAATTTAATTTTGTCCCCGGAATGCGTGATTTTATTTATGACATACCTTTTTGAAACACTCTGTAGTATGGAATATCCAAAAAACTTATAAAAAAATATAGGCATGATATTCTCCGTACTTGGAAAATATGTGGAAATCTACAGGTCGATTAATAACTACGTGGTATGACAAGAATACAATTTATTAAATCGGAAACCCTATATACTTTTTCAAATTTGAATAAGAACAAGAGTTATGAGAGGAATAGAAATATGAAAAAAAAAATAGATAGGGCGTCCCATTCAAAAAATTGTATGTTTGCTATACCACGTAGTAATTAATCACCCTGTAGAATTCCACCTATTCCAAATATGAAGAATATCATTGCCCACATTTTATCTAAATATTTTGTTTTGGTTTTTTGTACCACAATGGAATTATCGACCAACATCAGACTAAAAACTCATCCTGTATATTATATACATGGTGCGCCAACCTCCGGCTTCTTTTGGATGCGGAAAATCTATGAAGTATATAAAAAAATGTTTCAAACAACACGAATAACAAAGATGTGTATAATCTAAAATTATTTTCGATTATAAGGGGTCAGTCAGAACAACGGAATGAACCAAAGTTGGGTTCTTTTAATAGAACACCTGTATATTAAGAACTTTTTGAATATATTTTTAAAAATATGAAGAGATTGTGTACGGTTTTATAGGTATACCTAAAGTTATTAATTTTTGACACATTTACACTCTTATTGCGTAAAACGGTAGTATTTAAAGGGCTGTGGATTAGGTTTCCAAGGGAATGAAACTGTAAATGCTATATCAAAGATTGTAATTTATTATCTTTGAAATCGAGCCATACAGTGTGATAACTATTTTCAAATACAAAATTATTTTTTTTAAATGTACATATATTAGTATTGTATTTTGTAGAATATATTAGAACCTTAGGCTTATTAGACCTTACGACAAAAAACAAACAAACAGAATAAAACAAATGGAGAAGATTTTATATTTTAAACATATCCAACATAACAACATATATCAAACATAGACATATAACAGTAGAATTAATAGCAAATGAAAATGAGAATGGAAGAGATAGCTTTCGATTAGAACTAAAAAAACACTACAGAACTCTAGCTCTAAGCTCAGTGAAAAATTATGAAGAATTAGAAAAAGCTGTAAAAAAATATAATTGCCAAAAAAAGAACTAAAGGCAACAATTATTCAAAATAAACAAGAGAAACGGAAGCTGAAAAACGGAAACGGCAATGAAACTGGCACAGAACTAGCTAAATAGAACTATTTTGAACATTGCCATATAGAAACTAAACATCGATATCGGACGTATTTAACAAAAATCCAAAGGAGAGTACCCTGGTGAATTAATCGCTGGAAAAATGCCTACTCCCTGTGAAAAACAATTAAACAGTTCAATTATGCAGAATTCTCCTATGGGACCTAGTGATGGCAGTTGGACACAATAATGAATAAAAAAAAGGATTTGATCACTTAGAAAATATATTTCTTCCATGTGATAGAGAATAACTTTAAAAACTAGTTTAACGAATGATAGAATGATCCTTTCCTTCGATCTCAATATTGGCGAGATTTTAAAGCGGTTGTCCAAGAAAACTATTACATAATTAACCCATCTTGTGCATGCTTCATACAGACAAATATGTTCTTAAGGTCTAGAAAGTGATGTCAGTGATTATGACATCTTAACCTGGAAAACCCATCACGAGCTATCATCATATAGATTCCTTTCTGTGATATCAAAGCTTAATAAAAACTACCAATAGAAAGACTGAACCAAATAAACAAAAAAAGGAAATCTAAATTTAACACACCAATGTAACTCTTCGTTAACAACTCGTTGTTAGCAACATGTCCTCCAAGACACTTTGTCTCAGGACCAAGTAACCTTATGTAGAGTCATACGTCGCCAGGTTACCAGTTTCAACGGTAACTTGAACATCTTAATTTTTAATAATATATAAGGTAACAAAAATTTAAAATAACAACATTTAACGGGTTTTTACCCATATATTTTAGTTGCTCATAGCATGTATAGTTCGTTACACTGATGATGAAATTTACATTCCGGAAACGTTCTGTAATGTAATTGTGATATAGCCCGTTTGAATATTTTATTATATACCATTTATAAAGGATTTTAAATAAAAAAAAATTGTGATGCATGCTATACAGCTAGCTACAGGAACTTAGTTTCCTAGTGGATGATAAGTTTGGAATCTAACTTAGTTTCCTAGTGGATGATAAGTTTGGAATCTAATATATAAAAATGTACTCATTGTTTGGACTTGACTCCAAATTATTTACCCATAACAAGTCCTAAAGCATCTTTGGAGATATGTCATACAACTATCGGATTGTGCCAGCAAAAGTAACATGCGGATAATTCAACGTTTCCAGAACAAGGACTAAGGAATATTTGATGCTCCTTGTTACATTAGAAACAGTGCCCACAAGAAAGTTGGCATTTATTTTATGTCTATGCATACGAAGGCATTCCTTCCATCTCTAGTGTAAGGAATAGATGTGTGTAAATTCTGCTCCATAATAATTTTAATTTTTGGTTATTGTGAGTCGATAATTTTGCTGATTTTGCGTGCAGTGTGTAATACAAGAATAAAAGTGTTAAGGGTAATTATAGCAAAGACATTGGAAGAGAGGTAAGTGCATAACCTCGATAAATTTAGGAAGGCGAAGGAAATTTTATTTACTCTCAGCACAAAAAACTAAAAACAAAAAAGGCCCAGGTAATTAACACTATATATCAGTTTTAAAAGCTAGAGGTGGGCGTTGCCACATCAAACCGTTCCAAAGTAACTGACAATTATTTTAATTGAAAATTAATTTATCCAGGAAGAAAACGAGAAAATAATTACTACAAGCTACTACTTGAGAGAACTATCTTCCTTCGACGCGTTGAGTGGGGAGGTTGGCTCTATCGCGAGTAGTAGCAGCAGAAATATGGATTCAGATGATAATACATCCGATGACAATCGGAAAAGAAATAGAGAAGAAGAGGAACTGTTATTTGGTCCCAGTAAAAAAGTACAAAGAAGCCCAATTAAAAGTCACAAAAATGAAAACAAAATAGATCAAATACTAAATATGATAAAAAATTTAACAATAGAGTTACAAGAATTAAAAACTGATATAAATGAAGTAAAAACGGAACAAAAACAATACAGAGAAGAAATGAGGGAACTCAAAACTGAACTAGCAGAACTAAAACAAGAGAATAGTGAAATCTGGAAAGAAAATGAACAAATCAAAAAGGATCTGAATGAGACAAAAGGACGCCTTGAAAGGCTGGATAGAATAAGAAAAGAAAATAATGTAATAATACAGGGAATGACAATAGAAACTGGAGATAGAAGAATACTAAAAGAAGTGATAGAAAATTTTATGACAAAAGAGCTAAATATTACCGTAAATATAGATGAAGCAGTGAAACTAGGAGATAAAACATGTTTAGTCAGATTGCCAAACAAAGAAGAAAAAACAAAAATTATCGAAAACAAAAGTAAACTTAAAGAAGTGAAAAAAGAAAAAATATATATAAACAATGATCTAACGACAGAGGAATTACAAATACAGAAGGAAATACGAAGAATAGCAAAAGACGAAATAAAGAAAGGTAAACGTGTCCAAATTAAAGCCAACAAACTTATAATAGATGGTCTAGAAAGGAGATGGAATAGAAACACCAACCAGCTGGAGGACCATCATGGAGGTGGTTCAAAAAACTAGCAAGGGATGAGAGGATACATTATTCGTTGACGGACGAGGCAAAGAAACGGGAAATAACTGCAGATAAACCCGGGCACAACAAAAATGAAATAAAGAAAAATGGACAAGAAAAACAAAAATAAAGGACGAAGACAACAGAACAAAAAAAATAAAGAGTTGAAAATAAGCACATGGAACATAAGAACTATGCTAACTCCAGGAAAAATGCTAGAAATAGGAAAGGAACTCAAAAAGTATAAAATAGATATTGCAGCACTGCAAGAATTACGCTGGGAGGGACAGGGACAGATTGATAAACAAGACTTTACAATGTTATATTCAAGAGGAAAGAAGCAAGGGCAAAAAGGCGTGGAATTCATGATACTTAGTCTAAGAGAGAAAATTATAAATTTCAAGCCAATATACGAAAGGATGGCCTATGTTAGAGTCAACAGCAAACCATTTAATATATCAGTCTTGAATTTATACGCCCCCACAGAAACAAGCAATGCAGACGAAAAAGAAATCTTTTATGATAAGGTCGAAGAGGAGATAGAAAAAATACCCAAACAAGATGTCATATTTGTACTGGGAGACCTCAACGCCCAGATTGGAAAAGAGGACTTTTTACAGCAAATTGCAGGCAAGCATACAATACACGAAAACAAAATGACAATGGGCAAAGACTATGTAACCTAGCAACAAGAGCAAATTTGTTAATAAGCTCGACAAAATTTGAACACCCTAAAATACATAAGGTAACATGGAGGTCACCGGATCAGAAAACATATAGTCAAATTGATCACATAATGATTAATAAGCGAAAACAATCGTCAATAAAAGATGTAAGAACGTTCAGAGGTGCGTGTGCAGATTCAGACCACCACATGGTCACAGCCATTATAAGACAAAAAGTTAAAATTGAAACAAAACAAAAAAACCAACATAAAAAGTGGAATGTCGATAAATTGAGTAATGAAGAAGTAAGAAAAAAATATGAAGAGGCAGTAACAGTTCAAATAAAAGAAAAATATAAAGCAGAAGATATAAGCACAGAATGGGAGACGATCAAAAAATCAATAGAAGAAGGTGCAAATATGCAGATAGGTAAAAGTCAGGCTAAAACAAAAAACGAATGGTATAACCAAGAATGTAGAGAAATAACAGGAAAAAAAGTGCAAGCCAGAAATAAATGGCTAAGAACAGATAAAGAGGAAGACAGAGAAGAATATGAAAAACTAAGAAGGGATGCTAAGAAAGTGATAGGGCAAAATAAAAGAATATGGGTAGACAAAAAAATGCAGGAAATAGAGCAGGAAAGAACAAACAGAAATACGAAAAGTTTTTACAAAAAGATTAAAGAACAAAACAAAAAATACAAGGGCAAAACAAACGGAATAAAAAATAGAGAGGGAATAGTGATAATAGAGGACCAAGAATACAAGCAAGTATGGAGAGATTACTACAGAGAGCTCTTGACGGAGGAAACAACAGAAGAAGAAATGCATGACGAGGAGGAAACAGTACACGAAGAAGAAGCAAATGAAGTAGACATCGAAATTTCAAAAGAACCAACATTAGAGGAATTGGAAGAAGTTATACAGAGAAGCAAAAATGGAAAAGCCCCAGGTAAAGATGGAATTAATATGGAACTGATAAAATACGGGGGAAGGGAACTAAGAGGAAAAATACTGGCACTATTGAAAAATATACGGAAAGAAGAGAAAATGCCAGGTGACTGGGAAGTAGGACAGATCATAACAGTACATAAAAAGGGAGACCAACAAATCTGTGAAAATTATAGAGGAATAACATTACTAAATACAACATATAAAATATTGACATCAATAATAAAAAAGAGGTTATCAAAGATCACAAAGAAGACAGTAGGACAGTACCAATGTGGATTCACAGAAGGAAGATCTACAATAGATGCAATACACACAATAAAACAAATAATGGAAAAAGCAAACGAGTATAAATTAGAACTGGAAATGTTATTCATAGACTTCAAACAGGCATTTGATTCTATTAAAAGAAACGTATTAATGACAGCACTTAAAAAATTAAAAATTCCACTAAAAACTTAGAAAATTAATAGAAATGACAATGAGAACTACAAAAATAAGCATAAAGACACAAAGAGGAGAGACAGAGGAATTCAGTATAAATAAAGGGATGAAACAAGGAGATGCCTTATCAACAACGCTATTTAATCTAGCATTAGAATATGTACTGCGAAATATAAATAAAGGAAATCTCAGAACAAGAGGTGGTCAAATAATTGCATATGCAGATGATATTGCTATTATTGCAAAGAACAGAAAAATAATGAAAGAAATGCTTGAAGAAATAAGAGAGAAAGGAGAGGTAAAGATTACTTAAAAGCAAAACACTGACTAAAAAAAAGCAAGATGAGCATTTATAACACCATAATTAGACCAATATTATTATATGCAGGGGAAACAATGACGATGGTTAAAAAAGAAGAAGAAGACTTAAGAATGGCAGAGAGAAAGATTATGAGAACCATACTAGGACCAATCAGAACAGAGCAAAATGAATATAGAAGCAGAACAAATGCAGAAATTAAGGAAGAACTTAAGGAAGACATCGTAACTAAAATAAAGCAATGCAGAGTTAGATGGTTAGGTCACATTTGGCGACCAGGCGATGAGGCAGTGACATACACAATGATAGAATGGAATCCAGGAGGAAGAAAGAGAAGGGGAAGACCGAGATCAAAGTGGCTGCAAGAAGTTGAAGAAGACCTCCAAAGGGCAGGAGTCAGTGAATGGAGAGGAAAAACTAGAGACAGGAAAAAATGGAGAGATATTGTCAAGAAGATAAGATAAACAAAAAAAGACTGATCCACTTAAGAAATAGGATCTAGAAAGCATTTGCGGTTTAACCCCACGCTGGGGTGTATAGCCATTATATATATATGCATACGAAGAAGACCATCACAATGATTTAGATCAATCCTAGACTCATTCGTGAAAAGTATTTTTCATGGGTCCCGAAGAATATACAAAAATTATCCACTGGTTTATACTTCTCCCTGTATATTTATGTGTCTCATATCGTGGTCTGCCTACATAAACGTTTAATATAAATTGCTCGTTTCTCCAAAGTATTGCAACTACACACAAAGTAGCTGTACGTTAAAGTTGGTAATATTCCATGTGATGCAGGTTTCCGCATAATTCATATCCACATTACATTGAAGTTGATACCAGCTATTTTATTACCGTAAATACATTTTATAGAATAATCTATTATACCTTGACAGCCCAGCTTATCTCACTTTTGATTCCTATTTTATAATATAACATTAATATAAATTTTAGGTAGTGGCTCTCCAACCACGAACCACTACTATAATAGTTTAATAATTCATTCTCTGCTCAATAACAGTTTGATATGATACACAAGTACGACTTTATATCCAGTAAGCACGTAAAGGTTGAAATAATTCGTAAGTTTTCGTAATAATTTTTATAATAATGTCTAATGTAATAATTCGTAAATAAATAAATTTTCAATCAAATTTGACAACGACAATATCCGTCTATATTTCCAAAAGTCACAATTTTGACGTTTTCAAAATCCAGAAAGCCTCGACTTGAACCAAAATCATACAAACCCATCTCTCTAAGATGTGCCATTGCTAAATGGAGAAAATTGTCAATGCCTGGCTTATGTGGATACTGGAAAAATCTCATTTCTTCTTACCAGGGCAAAACAGCTTCAGATGTAACGGGTCAAAAATTGACAATATCGTAGACTTACAAAGTGATGTTGAAGAAGAATTCTTCGATCTAAAGAAAGCCTTCAATACGTGTTGGAGATTCAACATCATTAAAAAATTGCACGCATCCAATATCAGAGGACACTGCTTAGCCTATATCGAAAATTTCTTAACAGACTTTTCTTTCCAAGTAAGAGTTAATAACGTTTATTCCGATTTTTATACTACAGAAAACGGTACCCCACAAGGCCTAGTACCTAATCCTACCCTATTCCTAGTTGCCATAAACAACATATTAAACAAATTACATAAACCTCTCAAAGCTCGCCTGTATGCCGACGATTTAGTGGTGTACATTAAAGGAACACAAAAAGAATCTATATGCTGAATAGTACATTTTTAACCTAACTAAATGAATGGGGAGCTAGTACAGGCTTTGAGTTCTCCGTTACAAAGACAACTGGTATGGTGTTTACGAAAAAATCATCCATTACACCAGTCCTTTATCTTCACAACAGCATCATTCCCTTCCAAAACTCCGTGAAATTCCTTGGTATGTGGCTGGAGCAAAAAGCACATACAACACTTGGCGCTAACATGTAACAAAAGACTAAATTTGTTTAAAACTGTATTAAATCATTTCTGGGATTCCGACGTCTCTACACTACTCCTTCTGTCCTCCTTCTCAATCTTTTCTCCTTCGTAAGGATGTAGTGGCGTCATGTAATTTATTTAACTATTTTTGTCTAATTACCTCTCTCCTGTGCGTGTTGTTTTGCTTCGGAGAACGAGTAACCAGTCATGTCCTTTATTTGGTCCTGAAGATCTTCCTCTGGATCTTTTACCCGCTACGTTACCTTCAATTATGATTCGCTGCCTGCCTTCTCTTCTTCTAGTTATATGTCCAAGATATCTCAGTATTTCTTGGTTGATAGTTGTGATGAGTCTAGTTTTTATGTTGAGTTCTGCTAGAATTGAGTTATTTGTGTGATGAGCAGTCCATGGTATGCGCAACATTCTACGGAAGACCCACATTTCAAATGCCTTTCACTTGGCTTTTTATGGTCTAAGTTTCTGAAGCATAGGTGGCGATAGAAAATATTAATGCTACTACTTCTGTATAAAACATTTATTAGATCCAAACTCCATTACGGTTCAATTGTTTATGCCTCCACAACCAAGAGTATCCTAAAACCGTTAGATACAATTTACAACGCCGCACTTTAGATCGTTCTTGAAGCTTTTCACACTTCACCCATAGAAAAATTAAATTCCAAAACTGGAGAACCATCATTGCAGTAAAGGCAGGCACTTTTAATACTTTCACACGATTCTTCTGTAGCTGCTAATAAGGATCATCCACTCTTCGAAAATACTTTTCCTAAAAATAATCTTGACTTTCTCTTTAATAAACATCGTACTGGAAAACCTTATTACACACTATTAAGATCTTCTGAATAATTTTGACACAACAATCCCAGATGTATTCCACAACATCCAACATCCGACTGCATGGTTGATAAGCATCGCAAATTGCAACACCTTTCTAATAGAGTTCACCAAAAAATGGAATAACAACGATGTCTCTAAATCTAATGATGGCATTGGTTGTGCAGTTGTTACTCTAACGTATACTTTTAAATTTAAACTACCTCCTAGCTCAAATGTTTTTACCGCTGAACTGCGTGTTTTGTACAGTGCCCTAAAACATGCAAACCTCTCAAGAATTTCAAAACCTCTGTTTCTCACTGACTCGCTCAGCTCTCTTCTTACAATACAGCATCTGTATCCTAAACCGCCCTTGGAACAACTAATAAAAACTGAACTACAAATCGCCTAATAGAACCACATAACTACTAAATTTATATGGATCTCATCGCATATAGGAATTACTGGCAATAAAGAGGCAGATAGTAGTGCTCGTGATGCAGCAACAAATGCGAGTGCGTAAGAGTGTATGTCAAGATCTCAAAACGTTTTTTAAACAAAAAGTGATTGATCAGTGGTAGCGCAAATGGTTTTTATCACAATCTAAATTAAGATCGCTAAAACCAGATACACGACAGTGGAAAACTAGTACTAGTAGACGGTTTATTTAAACGGTTCTAACGCACCTACATGTAAATCACACACCCTTATTTATTTTCGGCCAGTGAGCGCCCCCTGTGCGAACTATGTGCTACGCCTCTTACCATCGTCCATTTGTTAATTGAGTGTCCAAAATACCATAGAGAAAGTTCAATAAACAATATACCAAATACTCTACAAGATTTATTAGAAGAAAACTATCACGTAAAAGACTTATTAAATTACCTAAGGTCAATCAATATTTTGTATTAGATTTAAAGTTTTGTTTACTGAGTAACGCCGCTAATAACCTGTTTCTTTTTAATAGAAAAAAAAAAAACTAAATGAACTTAAAAAATATTAAATTAAATGCTCAAATTGCAAACCATTTGACTCTTGACAATATGCAAGACGATGTTGAAACTCTTGCAAAATATTATTAAGGGTATCAGCACTAATTAAATTATCTATTAAGTCTTAAAACGCAAAATTTAGACTTAAGGTATGCATGTAAGAAAAAAACCAGTCTTGTTGGCTGCTCTAAAAATCCACGTCTGCCAATTGATATATTAGGAAAATAGTATATTACATAACGAGAGTTGTAAGAAGCTTATTACATGCGAGTAAAAAAGTTGCGCGCGAGCCGCGTAGCGGCGAGCGCAGTAATTTTACAAGCATGTAATAAGCTTATACAACTCAAGTTGTGTACTATACTTTTTCTACCATTATTTTTGTTTATAAAAATTAAAAATTAAATTACCACTATATTTACACTGACAGATTAATAATTTTTAACCTGTCAAAACAACGCCTGTTAATTCGTTTCCATGGTAACTCGACCAACTGACTTACAAGGCTTATGTGATATTACACATTTTTATAGAACTGAAGCGTAATTTTTTTTTATTACGTGCTAGTCATTACGTGTCAGTATCTGTTATGATGCATTTACTTAGCATCCAAATAGTAGGTAATATACAATTTACTAGTAAGAGAGTAGAAAATATTATTTATGTATTCACGTACATGTCGTGTATAATGCCGTGGTGCTCCATATTGCTGGTACCATAGCGAATTGTCCGGTAGCTGAGGATTTTGATGATTTGGGTATAAGTATATTCGCTCCGTGCGTGACTGACACGACACCTACCGCCTTTTTCTGACAATTTTGGAGTCCCAATTTTCAGGTTAAACATATGACATATGTTTGACATTGTTAAATACATGCGAAATTGACAATTATTAATAAATTAGTTTTTTAACTATATTTTTTCAGTTTGTGTACAAAATAAATGTAGTATTAAAAACTGGGTTTCTCAAAATTCATCATAATATATCTTTTCAACTCCAAACGTAAGAGAAAGGGAAAAATCTAGTATTGACAAATCAAGTTTTTCACGCAAAAGAGCATATAATTAAAAACAATAATAGTAAAAGTTATGATATAAAAGCTAAAGTCATCTGCAGTTAGCTTGAAGCCTTATGAAATATCATTCAAGGTAAATTATTTAAATTTTTCCTATTTCAATTACGTAAAAATGAAATTATGTGATATTTACTTTTTCATATTAATAGCAGGAATTTATCTTTTTCTTTTCTCTAATTTATATGTAATCTTTTGGAACCTATAAAAACTACACTCACTGTTTTTGCTATTATTAGCACAATTAAATACGCAACATGTATTTGCACACATTTTTGATAAAATTTATGCGTAAAAATATTTTGTCCAATATTCCAATTTTGTCATATTTCGCCGCTATGCACGCTGGCGTCGTTTCAATGTACCCCTACCATGGTCACGCACGGAGCGAATAGTTATATAGAGCCGCAAGTGCGAGAATTATACGCTTTTAAAATAAATCAAAATACTTGTCACCGTTTAGTAAACCGTCAATAAAAAGTGGGCCCACAATTTTCTTACCCACTATTCTCACACTGTCTGAGTGCACCCTTCTACCGCCCAGTGATGGTTCTCTTGTACCTAGTACCTACAGTTATCCCTATTTACTGTACCTCTTACGAAGAAGGCGGCCTCATCTGAGAAAACACAGTTCCGTGAGAATTGCGAATCATGCGCACTTGTATACAATATTATCTTTTTTCTTTACCAGATACCGCTTCCATATCGCTTAACATTCCTATGGTGACTATTATTATTAAGCAATATGGGCATGATATTAAAATTTTGTTCAATGCCGTAAAAATAATTTTCAAGTAAAAACAACGTTATTTCAACCAAGTTAATTTCCAACGAAATTAAACGAATTTTTATTCTGTAACATGCATCCGGTAGCGTAGTAGCTACTCCCGAAATCCCAAAATCCACCCAACCGATAATCCGCGATCATGCAACAGAAACGAGCAAAAAGGCGTAAATATATTGCACGTAAACGCATACACTAGTGACGCGAACTCGCTGGCCAAGTTCAAGGTCAAATATTACGTCGGTTATAGTGTTCCTATTCCTATTGCTGTCGCAGTCTTTCGCCTCGCGTCGTATCGTATTTTATTTCTCATTTCCTGTTGCTGTCGTTGGTTGTCTTGGATGCTGGGATTTTTAATAATCCAGAGTAGTCTCGCGACATGACTTATGACTGTACCAAGGGCATACACATGGATTTATTTTTACAGGACGGTGTCGGGATCTATCACAATAAATTTAAAATATTATAAGTAATGTTTCAAAACAGATATATAATACAATTTTAAGACGTAAAATTAATAAAATAGTAATTTGTGTTGTGTAAAAAGAACTTTGAACACATAAAAGGCAGATATCGAGCACAGTTTTATTAATTTAATCTTGCCCAAGTACTTTCGATCCCTAGATCATCTTCAGGGGCATCTGAAATAAGCCAAGAAAAGTTTTTTAAACTGAAGAAATTAATTAACTTTGATAAAAACTCGAAGTTTATGGTTGATAAAAGTTTTTATATGATTAACGTTTATAGACTTACTTCGTCAATTGCGGCCTATCCGACTAAAATAAAATATCATAAATATAAAATGCTATAGTTAGCACCGACTTTCTATCGTCCGTCGGCAAATTCAAACAAAAATATAACTTCCAGATCATAGTTTACCACCTTTAGTCCAGACAAATTATTATATGCATTTAATATTTTTTTTGACTACCAAAAATGAGATGTTTTGACCAAATAATGCTTCAAATATAATGTGCAGTATAATTTTGAATTACCTTCCGCTAATGAACTTGCTTTTTTATCCTTAAAAGTAGAAAAAAGTTTCAATTATATTGCTTAATATTTCGTATAAATATAACCGTCTAACAATTTTAACTGTACTAATGCCCAAGTATCAATTTTCAAGTTTTAAACGGATTGATTTACGACGTTGCAATCCTGTTGTAAAAATACCGGCATGTGCCTTATCTAAGGGACAGGACTTGTAAATTTTTAGTTTAGTTGTATCTTCACAACTAGCTTTTTATAGATGTGCATTGTGCATTGCTTTAATTTTAAGTTGTGTTGAAATTTCATTGTGATTAGATATAATAATTTTAGTATTTTTTGTTGTTTGTTTTTTTGAAACTGTTTATTTGTTTATAAAGAAAATGTTTAGACCATGGGAAAAATCGCCTACAGTTTTTCGTGCATGGGAGCAAGAGAACCCAAGTAGTAGTAGAGAAAGTATAGTAGTCAACAATCTTTTAAGTGTAAGTGATACAAAAAACAATGACACTGAGACTGTAACTGTAGAAAAGTGTTTAAGACTTCCAAAGAAAAGAATTGTTTTGAATGAACAATCTAAGAGCATTTGTATGAACGTTTACAAAAATCTTCAAAATGATCCTGAAAATAGTTGTAAAGGCAGTATTATAAGAAAAGCAGCCTTTCTAACCGGAATTCCGTATTCTACTATGCGCGACATCGTGAAAAGTGGTGTTAAAAAGAGAAAAAGAAGATCGGATGCTGGAAAACCTAAACAAATTAATATCGTGACTGCTAAATGTTTAAGGAATTTGGTTTACGAGGAATACAAAAAAAATGTAATACCAACAATTGATATTATATACACCAAGCTTGTTGCGATGGGAAGGAGCTGCCCTAAAACCACTTTACGTAGGAGGCTGAAAAAACTTGGGTTCAAATACAAAATCGTTGATAAACGGGTGGCTATTATGGAAAGTAAGAGGATAGTACACTGGCGTTTAGATTATTTAAAAAAAATTCAAGAATATCGAGACCAACAGCGGACTATATATTATTTAGACGAGACATGGTATGACACGCATGATACCGCTAGTAAGGGTTGGACTGATGGTTCACTTCGGTGCCAGTTAAAAGGAGTACCTCCGAATAAAGGTTCTCGGATGATTATTGTGCACTGTGGATCTTCAAATGGTTGGGTGCCAAATGGGTTAATGCTTTGTGGAAAAAAAATAGAAAAATGTAGTGTAGATTATCATCAGAATATGAATTCTACTATATTCGAAGAGTGGTTTAAAAATACATTACTTCCCAATATAACACCGGGCAGTGTGATAGTTATGGACAATGCTAGTTACCACTCAAGGCTTCTCAAAAAAATTCCCAACAGTTCATCTTCAAAACAGGAACTAAAAGATTTCCTCACAGAAAATGATTTGTATTTTGAAGACAACTATAATAAGAAACAGTTACTTGAAGTACTTCGTACTAAAACTTATAAGAAACAATATATACTGGACACTATTGCAATACAACATGGCCATAATGTTTTGAGGTTACCACCTTATTTTTGTATATTCAATCCTATCGAACTTATTTGGGGACAAATAAAAAAACGGATTCGGAGGAAGAATAGTTTTCCAAAATTTGACGCGAAAGTGGTCGATTTAATTCGACATGAACTATCAGAGATTACAAGTGCCGACTGGAAAAAAGCAGTAAACCGTGTAGTGAAAGTAGAAAATGAGTACAGAAGACTAGGACAATTATTTTCAAACAGTGGACAACTTATTATTAATCTGGTGGATAGTGACGATGATGAGAGCTCGCCTGCAGGAGAAATATTTTAGAAAAGGTACGCTAACATGATGATTATTTCAGTTAAAACAACTCGGTTTTTCATTATAAATTGCTAACTTTGTTTAAAACAATATTTTCTTAAATGTAAAATACTTTTCCACAGTTTCGTCTATGTACGTCATCGTTAAACGCTAATGGGGATTTTCAACGGTTCTCATATATTTCAGACACTTATGATATGTCGTATAATTTTAATATATCTACATCATACGTTATTGGTATATAGTATATACCAATAACTGTACATACAAAAGACGTATGACATAGATATCTTAAAATTGTATGACCCATAACAAGTGCCTGAAACAAATAGGAAGCGTTAAAAAGCCCTATAGTAGATGCCGTTGTATCAGCTAGTATTTTTTCCGACAGGGTGGTAGAGTGATAATTTTTTTGCGTTTCACTTTTAACCATTTAAAAAACAAAGAAATATAACGTTTTGCTTGTTTTTCCAAAATCAGATTTTCTGCTCTTTGACTATAATATACACATTACACATTGTTATGTTATGATTTAATACTTGTATCAAAAAATTTGTGTCGATGAAAAAACGAATATCGCGATACGTCCCTGGATATCGGTTACTCGAATTTCATAACATACAAATATTATCTGTTTGACTTTGCCGACGGACGAAATATCATTGGACTCGACTATACATTACACTACACTTCACAAGGACAAACACTTTAAAATTTTTGAAAAATAGGCGAAGCTACATTAGGTACAGAAGCCGGAGACAGAATGGCTCACAGTCTAACGGAAATATTGAGGTGACATGTGACATATGATGGCTTGGATGGGCAGTCACAATCATGGATATATGTGATCTGCACATTTCGAAATTCTATGATACTAAGCATTGACCAAAGGTCCAACTGACACTACTATAGAAATTCAACTGATGAAATATAAAATTATATAGAATATTTTTTAAGTATATATATATATATATATATATATATATATATATATATATATATATATATATATAAATATATAATGTTTATTAGAACTTTTTGTGTTGAATGAACCGTTCTCTCAGAAACAACGCTTGACGCGACCGTAGATTTTAAATCGACGCGTCAGTTACGCGCTCGAAATCAATGTTCAATTACATTTGTATTAGATCGACGGTAAAAATACGATATCTTGTGATCCAAGTGTCCTATTGACAAAAATCAATATATATTATATAGTATTTAATGTAACAAAGCAATATTATATAGTAGTAATTAAATAGGGTAAATAAGTCGAACTATTTCATTTTCGTTACAATAAACTGAATAAAAATATATTTTTTAGTTGGAATAAACCATCGATTGGATGTTAAAGCATTCTATTCTACCATGGTGAATGGATACAGGGCATAAGCTGTACTTGACTAAATTCTAACAAACTAAACTTGTCGATAATAACCACAAACCGTGTGTCCATACCAAATGCAAAGCCGAAAGACTCGGCTCTTAAGCAAACCTCTATTACATGGTCAATTATCATTATCAAACAAGACAACTGGTCCGTTGTTATTTTAAGCTGTCTCGGTTCCACTTGAAACTCTCCAATTGCTCAATAAACTGATAATGACACTTAGCTACGAATGTCGCGAAGTTGGTTTCCAACTCGGAAATCGAGCTGATCCGTCTTGTTCGCATTTTCTCTTCTTAGGCCAGGCCACACGTTTTGAAAACCTGACATTTCTAAAGCTTCTAAACATTTGAGTGATAAAATTTTATATGAAAATTGAAAATAGTTTAGATTAAAGACACATTTTTGTTAACGCAATATTAAAACAAAGAATGTACGAGGAAAAGCACTACTCAGAAGTCACTAATGCATAACAACGGATGCAACATGATTAGAAGCTGTGGTATAATACTAAACTACATTAATTTTACAAATTCCCAACTGTCAACAAACGCAGGTGAAAGACAAACAGGGCCGTACTGAGGTGTATCATATGATTTTTAAAAATATTTACTTTTGAAACTATTGGTGTAAGAATTTCTTGAAATTTAGTCATTGTGAGGAAAATCTAATGTTCCATTGAAGAAAAATGTGCTAAAATAAAATATTCATTAACTGAGAGATACATAACAAAGTCAACATTTTGAATAAAGTAGCATTGTCATATGGTTATCAAAGTATAAAACATACCATTTAAATTACTCAGAGTCTGAGGAGCTACATGTGCTGCTGTCTTCGTTAATTTATTATTATGGGTTCGATATGGTTCTCTATTATATTGTCCAACTGCCACATTTTGGATTCGAGTTTTTATTAAATGTGTTGCACACATTTCTTCACGTAGTTAGACTAATATTATTTATTAGATCATAAAAAATATGTTTTATATCTGCAAATTTAAAAGTAGTGTTTTTGGCTGCTACATATTTTTTTACTTCTGCCCAGATTGAGCTCAATCGGATTGAGCTCACAATGGTATGGGGGCAGCCTTAACACTAATTTGTTTTTGATTGTCCCTTTTGTTCCTTAACTATAGCCAGCAGTTGCACTTTTAACATGGAGTCCCCAAACTCTAAATTTTTTAAATAACTTAAAAAGTAAGTATTTTACCGAAAAAATATTGTTAGCAAAAATATAGCTTATAAAATAGCAAAGAAAATGGTGTATGTATAAAGCTAGAAGCACATTTGTAGCTGAAAAGTAGGTTTTTATTCGTTAAATTCCAAATCGAATATTTCAACGTAAAAAAATAAAAAAACAAGTATTTTCCCTGACAGCGAATTTTCCCCAATTTTTTTGACATTTCTCGTTGAAATATTCGATTTGAAATTTGAATTACTTTTCATTAGCTACAACTCTGCTTTTACTGAGTCTACAGACTTGATATAGGTATAAGTACATACTTTTTTTAACTTTTTTATAAACTATATTTTTGCTAATATGATTTCCGATAAAATACTTACTTTTTGAGCTATTTGCGGAAATCCGTCAAAAAATATGTTTTTTTTTTGATAAATGATCATATTCACTCTCGATAAATATTGTCTTCAAAAACTGCATAAAATAAAAGTTGCTTAGAATAAGTCAGTTTATTCAATTCTGAACTTATTTTGAACGCATATGTCTTCACACCCGAGAAGGGGTGAAACTCACCCCCATGGCAAAAGCACACATCGGCACAATATCACTTTATGTATATTCCAAATTTCATGTCTATCCAATCGGTTCTTTAATATTTACAGCAAAAACCGTGAATAAATGGACTAAAAAGGAAATAAAACTTTTCGAAACATCAATAAATTAATATAATGGGTTTTCTTACCTTTATTAAAGTGATTACCGCAAGCTGTTTTTACTTTTGATTAACAAATAATTTGTTTTTTTGGATACTAAAAGTTCACTAGACACTATAAAACTTAAAACTAACACTTAAACATTTAAACTAAACTCTAAAAAATAACACGACCAGTAAATAACTTAATAATACCTATAACATATAACACACAATGTATTAACTTAAAAACCAAAACGATATAATTTAAATTCAAACAGACTGACAAGTTTGGACCTGTAAAATGAAAATCCGTCTGGCTCAAGGCAATAAATTATATTTAATACCTTCTTGACGAATAAGACGGCGAATATCAACATGTGCGTTTGTTTACAGTTGGGTTTTTGCTCAACGCATGTACTTTAACAGTTGAATATAGAAGAGGAATTTAATAACAAAATTAATATACATAAGTGATGGACCGTTCTTGTCGAAACTTTATTTTATCTAACAATAAAGCATTGAGAAGTAGATAAGGAAGCCCTGAAACTAATATTTCCAACACCAGAGAAAAAAACCCTGTAACTTCTGCTCGCTTACATATACAGGCAAGATATCAATAAAAATAACCAAACACAAAAAGGAAAGGAATAACACCAGCTTTTAGAACAAACAACAACTTAGGCATATATATTAAGAACAAGAGCTAAAAGAAAAAGCACTTACAGAGTGGTGTATACAAACTTAAATGTGGCGGCTGCTCAAAAACTTACATCGGTCAAACTGGTAGAACTTTTAACAAACGTATAGCAGAACATAAAAGGGCTTTTAATAATAAAAAACAGATTCTGTTTTTCAGGACTTCACCTTCTAGACTAGATCTAGACCATAACCATCAAAATAAAGGCCTTAAGCAATCTTTATTAATATCTATGTTAACAAAATGAAAAATACAGACATAATTCTGAATGACCAACTTCAGACAAACAACTCCCCTCCTCAACTTATTCAGTTAAAGACTATTAAGTGTAAACGCACACCAAAAATAGATCACTTAAGAAGAGTACTCTGACAAATATACACTTGAGAAAAACTAGGATTTATATGAACATAAACGTTTTCCTTGTTATTAGGAAATATCGTACTGGTGTAACTTCAACATTTCAATATAAACAATATTCAGTAATGGATAAACTTTTCAAAAAATTTATTTTTGTTTAAGTAGGTACTTACTAGTATGTTGTATGTTGCAAAAAACTTACCTGAAAAATAAAAGAAGTAATTAGCAAATTAATCCTATAAAAAAGTTAGTAATAAATATCTTCAAGTTAACTTAAAAAGTGTATGCCGCTATCCTAAAATAATTGAAATCAATTGATCCACCATTATAAATATCTTCAAAGCATTACTATATCAATAAAAATTTCTTCCCGATAAGGAAATGCAACGTAGACTGGATAAAAGCTTTAGCTACTTTTACAAAGATGAAGTCAATAATCAGAATCTGCAATATCAACAATGAATAAATGTTACATCAGTTCTAACACTCCTGTACTAAACAGCCCAAAAAATTACTATGAAATTAGCACAGGTTAATATATCAGGCTATGATTCAGCCGGTGCTGACGTATGGGTCAGAAGTGTGGGTCTTTAACAAGAATATGTCACAAAAACTCCTCTCAACGGAAATGATGTACTGGAGAAGATGTTCCGGGTTAACTTTGTTTGACCACATAAGAAATGAAAACGTAAGAGAGAGAATGAAAGTAAAGAACACAATAATGGATACGATAGCGATAAGAAATTATGGCGATTGGGATGCGAGAAGCGACAAAATTAAAGTTGCAAACACTCGCTATATATATATATATATATATATATATATATATATATATATATATATATATATATATATATATATATATATATATATATATATATATATATATATATAGTAGTTTTGAGTTTCTTTGAACCGTATTATATTTAATATAAAATTAATATTTCTTGGGTTAGGTTCAATAAAGATATGTTACATGTGGAACTAGATTTTATTTTCCATTGCAATTAATCAACGTTTCGGCAGAAAACCCTTGCCTTTGTCAAGATTCTAAAATGTGTATATATATAAGGACAAACAGATATTGTAAAATATGTATATATATATGACTTACCAAAACGTAAAACGTGACACAGACATTAAACGAACTGACATATAAAAGTTGATATCTGATATCTCATTGTTTACTGTCATTAGTATTATATATATATATATATATATATATATATATATATATATATTAGCGCAGGTCTAGAATAGGCAAGCATTAAGTGTACCTTCTCAAAGTGTACTAGCTTCCCCCGTTTTTGTACTAGACGAGGAAAATGTGCAGAAATATATTCGGATAACACTACCAATTTCGTGTGAGCAAGTCATGAGTTGTACGAATTATTTACCTCGTCAGATTATCAAAATGGCATTAAAAAATATTCTGATGTTGAAAGGTTCACTTAGCATTTTATACCGCCCAAATCTCCACACTTTGGAGGAATTTGAGAAGCCGCTATTAGGTCCTTTAAGAATCATTTATTTCGCACTGTAGGCTTATCTTATTGAAATATAAGCAATATTAAATTCTCGTCCTATTTCTCCTATGTCGTTTAACCCAAATGACCTTCTTACCCTTACCCCTTGACATTTTTTAATTGGTGATCCCATGACGAGCTATCCGAAGACTGACTTTTTGGATATGTCGTATAATAAATTTTCAGTTTGGCAGCACGACCAGCAATTGAAGCAGCACTTCTGGAAACGATGGTATATAGAATATCTTCATCAACCGATCAGCAGCGGTCGATGCTTTGGTGTTAATTCTTGAAGGCAATTTGCCACCATTCCAATGCGCAGTTGTTGAAAGCAATGCTCAGAAAGCTATTTGTAACTTTGTTCCCTACTCTGACCGAGTATTAATGCTGTCTCTAAACTTTCATTTAAAACGTAAAATAAATATAACCCAAGTATATGAACCCACTGCAGACAAGGATAAAGATACCATAGAGGCCTTCTATGAACAACTCGACAATGTTTTAAGGCTAACTAAAAGACAAGATATAAATATTATAATGGGTGATTTGAACGCTAAAGAGGGCCAAGGAGCAGTTTAGAATTGCGTGGGGCGATATGGATTCGAGGAAAGGAACGTGGCAATAGGCTTGTCAATTTCTGTGTCAATGAGGAACTCATAATTACAAATACCTTATTCAAACTTCCTAAACGTAGACTATGTATACACATGGAGGTCACCAGCTGACAATAACAACAAAATAGTCAGAAATCAAATAGATTATATTATTGTCAACAGAAGATACAGAAATTCTACAATAACATCTAAAACTTATCCAGGAGCGGACATATCCTCCGATTACAACCCAGTTGCCTCAAGACAAGTATTGAAATAGCACATGCATGATTCATTAAACTTAAAAAGTTTCTTTGTTGTTGGGATATAAGGTTAGAACTACACCTGAGAAAGCTTCGGTGTTACGTTTTATCTACTCTTCTTTATGGCTTGGAACGAGTACACTAAAACAAGTCCATCTGAATAAGTCGGAATTTTGGTGTTACAGAAGAATCCTACAAATATCATGGATTCAAAGAATGTCAAACGTGGAAGTAACTAGAAGGATAGGAAATGAGGCGGAAATAATATTAACTATCAAAAGACGAAAACTGGAGTACTTAGGACATGTGATGAGAGGGCAAAAATACGCATTATTACAACTTATGCAAGGCAAAATCCGAGGAAAGCGAAATGTGGAAAGACGAAGAATATCCTGGCTTAAGAACTTAAGGAAATGGTTTGAATGCAGCAGCGCAGAACTTTGTAGAGCGGCAGTCAACAGAGTCTCCGCATAGCCATGATGATTTCCAACCTTCGATAAAAGATGGAACTCAAAGAAGAAGAAGTGGTGATAGTGACGACAGTATTAACAGTATGTAATTTGCCCATAATTATTTTTTTTAATTAAATTATTGTGATATACTCTGTATTATATCGTATTCGACCTTAGTAAAACTGGCGAACTTAGATTCATGTCGGGGTAATTCGGGTATCTCTAAAGTTTCAGTTTTTACACTAACAACATGAGTCTCAACAATTAGTAATTTACTGCAACCAAAACCAGTTTTTAAATATAACAACGTCAAATAATGTCACGTCAATAATAAAATTATTTTTTGTCAGTTAGTAGTCATTATGACGATAATATTCGCTGAAGCCTAACGGATTGGTCTATTTTCCCGTTGTGCTTCAGAAACAGTAGGACTATCTCAACAAATAAATCTGTGTCCGAATCAATTCCGAAGTTGTCTGGAAATTAGGGATGCAGTCTGCGTAGGAGGAAAGTATCCAACCCTATTTCAAGGGTCTTTTGCTTGTTAAGAAGTATCTGGTGTGAAACAAAAGCACGAAAGATGTCAGTTAGTAAGAGGGTGTGAGTTATGAAGTGAGTTTGGTATTGAAGTTATCAAAGTTTCTGAGGGAGTTTGAGAGTTGTTTTGTGATTCTTGCGGCCAACACAATGGCGCTTGAAATGTAAACAAATGTTAGAGATTTGCCAATAATATTACTGGGGAAATTTTACTTTTTAAATTAATATAAAGATGTAGGTCAACCAAAATAAATTTAATCATCAATTAACAGTAGTATAAAATATCAATTAAAAACACAACAGGTTATTCAATTAGAATTCTTAGATTTGCAAGTTACAGAAAGCATTTTTGGAAACGGTTACATGTGCCTACAGCTAGCGCAAAGAATATTAATTAGGTTTGTTTTTCATTTAAGGGCACCACAGTAAATGGTGACTATGTAAGCAACCATAATGATAGTTCTTAAAAATACTCTGTTGTTGCATTTCTCTAATATCTATTATCTATTATATTTAACCATTCACCGGATGCGCGGACTATGAGTATGCATATTTTCGTATGTATAGCTATGTATGTATGTATAGCTGGTTTCAAATGCAATGGCAAGCAGTTCTACAAAATATTTTATCGCGTAGACAACAGCAATAAACAGTGGCGTTGCAAGATTAAACAATGTGAGAAGAATATTTAATATTCAATGTGAATTAGCACAATATTGTATTGCTCACTTAAACACTAAGGGCCGGTTCTACAATGCTAGTATATACTGAGAATAAAGTTATACTTGGAATAACTTCATTAATGGTGTTCTACAAACAAAGAATAAACTAGGAATAAGATAATCGGAGTATATCTGTAGAATAACTTTATCCCTCCAAAGTTTAGCAGATATACTGAGTATAAATTTATACTGCATTTCTATTGGTCGGTCAGGGGTTGTCAAATCTGTAATATTTTAACCTCACTTTATGCCATTCAATGAACTGTGGTTTTGTTTGATTTTATATAAAAAATAAAATTTTTGATATTGCACAAACATTTTAGATTGTAAATCCAAAGGAAATTTTATCAGGCAATCCAAAGGAAAAAGAAAGCATTTATTATTTCAATTCTAAAATTTAAGGATATGTATGTAATGTAATAATGTCTACACATATATGACTAATATAGTATAGGTAGAATCTTACAGGAAGGCAATATATTTTTAAATGTTTTGATAACAGAAACTGTAATTCTAGAATCTGTATTATATAAACCTTTCTTTAACTAAAATTATATATTTTGTAATCCAATATTTACCTACCAATAGTACCTATATAGATATATTTACATAATTTTGGTTATTATATTACAACACTAATCTCAGTTGATGATAATAAAAAATTTAAGAAGGAAATATTACTAAGAGAAATGATTTTATATAGTACAATATTCCAAAAATTTTACTACTTTGGCTTATAAATAAGTAGTAAAATATACAATGATGTACATGGTTGTCAAAATAGTATTACAATAAACCTGTCAAAATCAGGGTGTTGAAAGTAAGAGTGTAAATCATCATCATATAACGGGGGTCCTACGGCGATTGCCGCTTCCCGCATTTCAGCCTCCATCTTTTCCTATCCCCCCAATCTCCCTCTTCTAAGCCTCTAGATTGCATTGTTTTTGTAATTTCTCTTCTCCAGGAATTTGGTGGTCTTCCCCTTTTCCTTCTTTCTGGCGAAACATACATTAAGGCTTTCTTTGGCCACCGCTCCTCCTCCATTCTCATCACGTGACCATACCATTGTAATTGCCTTCCTTGTATTCTATCTGAAAGAGTATCTCTAATTCCTGTACGGTTTCGTATTTCCTCATTCCTGATTCTTTCCATTCTCGATACTCGACATGACCTTCTAAGATAATTCATTTCCACAACGTCTACTTTATCTCGTTCATTCTTTGTCATCGTCCAACATTCGGCACCATATGTGGTAATTGGTTCTACAATTGCTCTGTATACGCGAAGTTTACAAAAAGAGTGTAATACAAAAAGAGTGTAAATAAAGTCATATAAAGAGGGTAAAACCAAGCAGTTCATAAAAGGTTTTTGATTTTCACTACAGCACTGAAATAAAAATTGAGAAACCATGGGTTAGGAAATAACTTTCAACTTTACTAACAATATATTTGAGATACAATAAAATGTTACAATATAATATCACTATTGTACCGTTTTTAAATAAAACGAGCGGTTCGAATTTATATAAATATATTTATTTATAACTTTACAGTTCGATACTATCTTATAAACTAAACTAACTCCTAAGGTCGTTACATATATATACCTAAGTTACTATTTTCTAGAAAGTTCCCACCTCTAATTCGCGCACGTGGCCCATTGTTCTCTTGCCTTCGAGAGATCTAAGGATGATTCTGGAAGCCGTTTCGAGATGTAACCGTTATATGAGTCATGCCGAAAGCATGTTCGTAACACTGCTCCCCTCTTAGATCTGAGCGTCCCGATCAGCAACTCTATATGTAGGCCCAGGATGGCGGAATCTACAGGACTCTCCAGCTCTGCATGAACCCCTCATAAAGAAATAACAGTCTACTGTCTTTGAAGGACACGATCTCTTCGGATTAGTGCAACACACAGTAATTCGTACGCCGGTTTCCCGGAAGATCACTTCAAGCATGCTTCTGACAATCTTCCAATCCAGATTATCTAGTGCATGGCCTATCTTGGGTAAGGCCAAATTCTTAATGTCGTAATTGCAGACGATTTTCTTCAAATTAGTTAGAGCACACCATATATCCTCGTAGGTTGCCCTGTCTGTATACGACTTCCTGGTCACCATATACAGCAAAGATCGAGAACCATCTTCTAATCTCAGTACTCTTCCAACTTTAGGCTGCTGGTTTTTTAACTCGTCCAAACGACCGAACTTCTTATAAAATACAGATGAGATTCCTTTAGTCATCTCAAGATCTTGGGCAACACAGTGGGCTAGAGAGACGTTATGCGGAACACTAAAAAGATCCTGCTGAACTTCTGTCGTCACGCCGAATCTAGCATTCTTTCTCTCTGCGTAATTTGACATAAACTCCTTAAAGCTTGGTCGCCGTTTATCTTTGATCTCATGTTGAAGGATTCGTGCTTCTTCTGTTTCATTTGAGCCAGCATAAGGTGCAAGCCGATTTATGTGAACTACTTTTGGTTTACCTTTCGGTAACTTTTTAATTCGGTATATTACGTCATTTATTCTCTTTTTAATTTCATACGGACCCTCCCATTGTCTTTGCAGTTTAGGAGACAAGCCACGACGACGTTGTGGATTATAAAGCCAAACAAGATCACCTACTTTATAGCTTTCATTTTTGCATCGAGAATCATATTGATCTTTCATTCTGTCACTGGCTAACTGGATGTGTTGTCGGGCAAGTTCATGAATGTTGTTCATCTTAACTTTAGGCGGTCGACATAATCTTCGCTTGCAACATATTCTTCAGAAGGTCTGCAGCCAAACTCTAGGTCGCAGGGCAAACGAACTTCACGACCTAACATCAGGCAGGTTGGAGTCTGGCCCGTGGTTTCATTCACAGCCGAGCGGTACGCCATTAGAAATAAATGAATGTGCTGGTCCCAATCTCTTTGATGTTCTGATACAACTTTGGACAGGTGTTTACCCATCGTTCGGTTCATTCTCTCGACCATTCCATCTGATTGAGGATGAAGGGGTGTCGTTCTGGTCTTATTGACGCCAATCAATTTACAAACGTTTTGGAAAAGGTTTGACTCGAAGTTTCGCCCTTGGTCGGAGTGGATCTCCAAGGGAACACCAAATCGGCTAAAGAATTCTTTAACCAGTACCTCTGCAACGGTAGCAGCTTCTTGATTTGGTAGCGCATAGGCCTCAGTCCATTTCGTAAAATAATCCATGGCTACCAGGATATATTTATTTCCATCATTTGTCTCTGGAAGTGGACCTGCAATATCGATTGCTACTCGTTCCATAGGACTACCAACATTGTACTGTTTCATGGGTGCCCTCTTTTTACCAACTGGACCATTACTGGTTGCACACAGTTCACATTTCCGGCACCATCTTCTTACATCATCTTTACAATTCACCCAATAGAATCGTTCTCGAACCTTTTGCAGAGTCTTCGTAATACCAAAGTGTCCACCTGATGCACCGTCATGCAACTGACGTAATACTTCTGACACTTTACTTTTAGGTACAATCAACTGAAACTTAGTTTCTGTACCATCATCGTTCTCAAAGGTTCTATAAAGGAGATCATCTTTTAGCACTAGGCAATTCCATTGGCTCCAGTAACACTTGACTTCAGGACTACATGCACTAATGTCTTGCCAAGAAGGCCTTTCACTTCGATGCATCCAATCCAATACTCTCTTTATACATGGATCATCTGCTTGAGCGTCTTGTAGCTGTTGTGGCTGCCATTGATCATTAATGACGGTGGTTCGTCTCACGGGGCAAAGTCTTTCTTCTAATTTAAGACAGTGATTACAATATTCACTGCACGGCCTTCTCGAAAGCGCATCAGCATTTAAATGAACTCTTCCAGCTCTGTGTTCGATCTCGTAATCATATTCTTGTAATCGTTCTAACCATCTTGCCATCTGACCCTCTGGATTACGGAATTGTAGGAGCCATTTTAGAGCAGCGTGATCCGTGCGAAGAAGAAACTTTCTGCCATATAAGTATTTATGGAAATGCTCGCAAGCCTTTACTACGGCTAGCAATTCTCTCCTGGTAACGCAATAGTTTCTTTCTGGTTTCGACAAGACTTTGCTAAAGTATGCGATGACTTTCTCCTGCCCATCTTGGATTTGGGAGAGAACAGCTCCTATTGCACTGTTGCTGGCATCGGTGTCCAACACAAATTTTCCTGCCTGTCTAGGGTAGCTTAAAATCGGTGCGCTGATCAGAGCCATTTGTAAGTGTTCGAAAGCTCTCTGGCACTCTTCGCTCCATGTATATTCTTTGCCTTCTTCTGTCAACTTTGTTAATGGCTTGGAGATGTTGGCAAATCCTTTGACAAAACGTCGGTAATATGTACAAAGGCCAAGAAAGCTTCTAATTTCGTGTTTATCTCTTGGTACTGGCCAATCCTTAATTGCTGCAAGTTTTTCAGGATCAGCTGTTACTCCATTACTTGCTACAATATGTCCCAAGTACTTCACTTCTCGTCGAAACAAGTGACATTTCTTCGGACTCAACTTCAAATTTGCTGCCCGCAATCGTTGAAAGACTTCGGTCAGATTATTGGCATGTTCATCGAAGGATCTTCCAACTACAATTACATCATCCAAATAAACTAGGCATGTTTTCCATGTTAGACCTCTTAAAACTGCCTCCATTAATCTTTCAAATGTGGCCGGAGCATTACATAAACCAAAGGGCATAACTGTGAACTGCCAAAGCCCTGATCCTATCGAGAATGCGGTTTTCTCACGATCAGCTGGCTCCATGTCTACTTGCCAATATCCACTTTTCAGATCGAGTGTGGAGAACCAACGAGAACCAGAAAGTGTATCCAAAGTATCGTCTATTCTGGGCAAAGGATAACTATCTTTTTTAGTTACCGCATTGAGCTGTCGGTAGTCAATACAAAAACGTGTTGAACCATCTTTCTTCTTTACTAGTACTACTGGTGACGTCCATGGACTGTTTGATGGTTCAATTACCCCTTGTTTGCTCATATCTTTGATGATGTCTTCGGCTTCATCTCTTTTCGCAAATGGAAGTCGTCTAGGTTGTTGTCTGATTGGCTGAGCGTCTCCGGTATTAATTTTGTGCTTTACTATGCTTGTTTTGCCATTATCCTTCTTATCAACAGCAAAAACATCTTGAAATTCTATCAGCATAGACTTTACTTTTTTAGTTCGTTCATCATCAAGATCTTGGCACGTTTTAATCATCGTCTCAACAAGCTCCTTTGGATACTTAGATTTCGACGGTTTCTCATTAGTTTTCATGGAACAAATCGAAGCCACGGGAACACACTGTCCGATCAAAGTTCTTTTACTTAACTTAATAGCAGTTCCCTTTAAATTCATAACTCTTACAGGAACGACATCTCGAATTCTCACCAAAGCTTTTGCCGTTAGGAACTCGGCATTGTTCACATCTTCGACCATCCTTAAACTTCCCTCTCGGCAGTAACTATCAGGTCTGGCCATCAAAATTTTCTCACTATTACCGGGTATTGTTACGTCACAAGTAGTTATTAAGCTGATAACATCTTCTTTGTCTTCATGAAACGGCAACTCTTCACCACCGATCTCGAGAACTCCATCTTTAACATTCAATACAGCCCCAACTTTCCGTAGTAAATCCATCCCCAATATGAACTCATCGGAGATCTCTGCAATTAATACTCTATGTTTCACTGTGGTCTGGCCAATGGATACTGACATATTAGCCTCGCCATATGTATTAATTATCTCACCAGTTGCTGTTCTAAGCTTTACTGTTGCAGGCGATAATTTAAGATGGTCTCGTACTACTTCTGGCCGTGCAATAGTTCTTGTTGCACCTGTATCTACCAAAAACGATCTACATTTATTGTTAATACGACCCTCGATGTACAAGCTATGAATTCCACCGGAGGACGTAATGTTCACAGTTACTATGGGGGCTGTGTTTCTCGAGGTCGGCAGTTGCCCCTTAGTGTCGACCCGTTCTAGTTTTCCGACTGTTGTATCATTTTCTTGCAATTGCGGCGAATGTGACCTACGTCACCACAATTCCAACATCTGGGCTCGCGTCTCTTCGGCATCGTGTTATGAACTATTTTTCTTACCATTTCTTCTAGACGTTCATCGTTTAGTTCGTCGCCTTCTTCGATGGTTCTTACTCGATGGCTCCGTGAAGTTTGACTAGCTGTTTCATGTTCTAAGGCAATAGCGAGCGCTTCATCTAAAACTTTCGGTCTTGCTAGTCGTAAAGCTTTCTGTAATTCACTTTCTTTTAACCCATTGACGAAGGTATCTACGGCAATTTCATCCAAAATGTTGTCTGGTACCTCCGGATAAGCCAACCGCACTATACGAGCAACATCTGCTTCAAACTCTTGCAAATTCTCACTGGCTCGCTGAGTTCTACTTCTTAGTTGCGCCTTGTAGACTTGTTGTAGATGGGCATCTCCGTAACGTTTGTCTAGTCGAGTAAACAAGGTCTGGTAACATTTTTCTTGACCCTTAGGAATCGATCTTAGGATATCTGCAGCATCACCTCGTAAAGCAGCAGTCAAGGAAACGGCTTTTTCTTGTTCTGTCCAATGATTGGCTGTCGCAATAGCTTCAAATTGTCTAAGGTATATGGACCAAGAGGACTTTCCATCAAATGGTGGCAATTTGAATCTCATATGATGTGTCGTTTCGTCTCTCGGTGATTCTTCTTTCACTACCGGATCTAAGGCTACTGTGTTAACTGGTGGTAGCATTTTTGTGTTAGTTATCATGCTCTCTAACTTTTTGATCTTCTCTTCTACGTCTTCTATCTTGTCGTTTACATTTTTCTGTATCTTATCAAATGTTTTAGAAACTTCGTCAAATTTTTCATTGTTCTTTTTAGAAGTTTCTTCCATCATTTGAGAAACATTTTCAAATTTCTCGTCGAATCTTTGAGATACATTTTCGAATTTCTCATCGAATCTTTTGGAAACGTTCTCTAATTTATCATCATTTTTTTTAGAAGTAACCTCAATCATTTGCGAGACGTTCTCAAATTTCTCGTCGAATCTTCTAGACACATTTTCCATTTTCGTTAAAACTGCTTCTTCTGCTGACTGGAACTGGAATGTCTCTGGGTCTTCTCCATTCTTGTTGAGAACAGTCTTCAGTCGTTCTTGTAGTATCTTCTTGGACCCACTGCAGTCTTCATCGCGTTCTTCTAGTTGCTCACGCAACTGTTTCACTGAAAGTTCTACTAGCAGCATCTTTGGTCAGGCACACACGTACTTTTTGAAATGTTCTTTGGTACAACGTTCACTACCGAACTACGCGGATGTTCCCGACGAACAATACTTTTCAAAAGTTCAAAAGTCTTTTTCAAAAATTCAAGTCTTTTTCAAAAAATCACTGTTGCATTTATATTCAAACCCCACACCTGACACCAACTGTACCGTTTTTAAATAAAACGAGCGGTTCGAATTTATATAAATATATTTATTTATAACTTTACAGTTCGATACTATCTTATAAACTAAACTAACTCCTAAGGTCGTTACATATATATACCTAAGTTACTATTTTCTAGAAAGTTCCCACCTCTAATTCGCGCACGTGGCCCATTGTTCTCTTGCCTTCGAGAGATCTAAGGATGATTCTGGAAGCCGTTTCGAGATGTAACCGTTATATGAGTCATGCCGAAAGCATGTTCGTAACACTATTTTATTGATTCAATGCTAGAACCGCTTCCAGGCAACTTATCTACTATCTCCTTTAGCACAGCAGTTTGTGTATTTATTGCAGTAATCTTGTCTTGTCTGAAAATATTTGCTGGAACAAACGTAATATAATATAATGTGAGTCATGAAGAACTATACATACTCTTACCTCGTACGGAAACCCCTAACAAGGGAAATAACAAGTGACCAGTAAAAAGTGCAAGGGGAGTTGTTATTTTATAAAAACTTGATATTCCAGTTTGTCTAATCTGTAAAATTTTTGTTAAAGTTTTTAAAAACCATAGGTTGAGACTCTTTCATGAACAGAACAAACTATTTTTTTTTAACCGGACCTGACTTTTTCTATTTCTAGTTTAAATGTGATGTTTAGTGACATGTTTGACCAAAAGATGAGACACATCAAATTTACAATTCAAAAGCTATTATGAATAGAAGTCCGTCAAATTGACAACTCGCAGTGTATGTTATTAAACAATGAGAGCGAAACTTTTTAATGGTCAGTTGTTATTCCCCATAGGGTCCTCCATACAAGGTTGGAGTATGTCCTGTATTAACTAAGTATTAAGTAAATAATTTACACTTTATTTCTCAACTCTTGTTTTAAAATTTGAACTTCAAACTGGCATATTGTCTCTTTGTGGTCTTCTTCAAAGACTCCCACTTGCTTCAAAGCATGTTAGCTGTCCTTCCTGTACCACAATTGGAATTAAATTTTATGGATAATTTTAACCACTCCTCATCTTTCATGGCACTTGTTGTTGTGTCAGTTTTCTTACATTCTAAAAACAAAATTAAAATAAATCCTTAACCCATAGATACATATTTTTTTACACACCTATTATTGCTTTATGTTCTTCAACTAAACTCACAAGCATTTCAATTTCTGTATATGTAAAATTTTTACATCTTTTTTTATCCATTTTATATTAATTTTGTAAAGTATAATAATATAAACGTATATAAAATACCAGATAAAGCGAATCAATTATTCAATTTTTTTTCAATTGTAAACAAATTTTACAGTTTTGACAAATGCCAAATGTCGCTGTCAATAACAATTTGAACTAATTTTGAAGATATTAGATCTACTATTTCGTTTTACCTTAGTGTTCTGTGGTGATACCCAGAATAACTATTCCGCTGTCGATTTCACAATGTAGAACGCTCGAAAGGTTATACTTGGAATAAACTCAAGTATAAGTTATACTCAGAATAACTATTCTCCAATTTATACCTGGATTGTAGAACCGGTCCTAAATGATTTTTCCTTTAAAAAATATTATTTTATCTTTAAAACCATAATTATATAGTCATTAGAGACATTCAAAGAACTGAAAAGAAATATTTTTAAAACTTTCTAACTACTGGATTTAAAACCAAATTTATAATTCAGTCTCATAAAGAAAAATGTAAAATGCATATTAGAAACTATTTTATACAATAGAGACGGTTGTAAATTCTTAAAAATTTCCTTTTGCACTGGTTGCGTGGCAAAAAGACATTGAAATGAAAGTAGATGACTGCATTTATTTTTAATTCAAGCTCTACCACTGCTCTACACGTGTTTCGAAGTATTCACCTTTGATCAGGAGCACTTGTGGTAGCTTGAACTGAAACCATCGAGCAGTAAGACAAAAGAGGGAATGTAAAGGTAGTGGGGGTAAACATTGATAGACAGGAAGTGCTATTTTGAGAGGCCACTTTAAACAAAGAAAGAGAATCTCTTTCCTTGTTTAAGAAATCAAATTTAGTTGGGTTATGTTATTTTTGATGTTATTGTTTGTCAAAACTGCCACATGAAAGCTTATTTATATTTTCTATTGAAGTTTTTTAACAATTGTTTAACATTTTAGACTATTATCGTTATTAATTAATTAAAACTTTATTGTGTTCTAGTGTTAAAAAAAGTATTTTAATAAATAATTTTAATAAATAAATAGATAAATATATATTATAAAATAAATAGATAAATTAGAACTCCTACACCACTGTATAATTATTGTCAAGTGTCATGAAATTTAAATTTGGCGCATTTGCATTTCCGGATATGTCCGCCATCAGAGGCCACTTTTTTGGTCTCCTTTTCATAACGATTAGATTCCCTCTTTTGTCTTATTGCTCGATGACTGAAACACAATACTCTCAACTACCTGACAGTCAAGGATAAGCTGTAAAAGTATTGTCGGAATAGAAAGTTATTTCTAAAATTGTTCAATAACCCCCAGTAAGCTTGTATTCGCAGTTCACTTAATTCGCCATCAAAGAGAAGTCTCCTGACCTCTCGTTGCTTCATATAGAAATCGCTATTATCGTACTCAGGCATATTATGTTACTATAACTGAAGCATATTGATAGTATCTCACAATTATTTCCTTTCAAAAATTTTTTCTGCGCCCACGGCTAACAAGTCCACGAGAAGCGTCATGTTTAGATTTCTTAATTACTGAAAGTGGCCACACATTGTATCCTTAAGGCCGTCATCTTTCAAAATGATGTCTTTGCTTTTTGTTAATTTAGAAATCACACATTTCCTAAACCCATATACATAAGGCTGTGCTTTTTCTAGCCCAAATATCATGTTTTTAAAAAGAGAAAGGCCTGTTAAGTTAAAATGGTTCCCTGTGCGTACCCATAATTAGAGTTAATCTAGCATGATTATCGAAATTCCCCCTTTCATAGGTAAAAATTTAAGCCCTAATATCTCTAGAATGTAACTTTCCGAACGTTCCCAGTTTTAAAAGACAATAGCTTAATAGGGTTAATGGCTGGTTTCATGTTCCAATCACTAAAATGAGTTTTCACTGAATTTTGAAAAGGCGTACCCCCCCTCTCCCTAGTGAACTCCGCTATTTAAGACAAAGATGAAAAACGCTCGGACCCGTCAATTTTTATTGTTACCCCTTGCATCCCCTTTACTTGACAGCTACCCCCTCAGATTTTTTAAATAGCAATGGGGGTTGTGCGATAGTTCGTTAGAAAGGGTTTGAACAGAAGTTTTTTTTTTTTTTTTTTATTTATTTAAAATTAACGTGTTTCGACAGCTTATGGTCATTGACACGGGTACAGTAGTTTACAACATTATACATATTTTATATAGGTATAGGTACAAGAATTTAATATGAACATTTTTTTTTTATAGAAAGGTTAGAACAATAAAGCTTATCACTATGCACTGTTTATATTAGCTGAAATAAACTTGTTTCTTTTAAAAATCTAAGAACACTGTCAAAACGGTTTGGAACACTGAGAATGTCTTTTAGATTTCCTTTTAGGCTGTGCTTGTTTCTGGAAGAGTCATACTGGCAGCAGTCCACTATCACGTGTTTGATGGAAAGGACGTTATTACAGTAGTGGCATACTGGAGGGTTTTCTGATGCCATAAGGTATCCATGAGTGAGGCGTGTATGCCCTATTCGTAGTCGGTGAATAACTGATTTTTCTTTCCTGTTCATAGAGGAGATATTGACGCGAGATAAGTTGGACTGAACTTCATGGAGCTTAGTTTTTGTTTTACTCCACAGGTCCGCCCATGAGCTGAGGATTTTTTGTTTTATCAATATTTTAAGATCCGTATGGATTTGGACCTCTTGGAAGGCTATGTCAGAAGAACATGCTGCTTTAGCGGCTTGGTCTGCTTTTTCGTTTCCCAATATACCAACATGAGATGGAGTCCAGATCATTATGACTTTTCTGTTAGCAGAATATAGTTGGTTACAGATAGTGTGGATTTCCTGGACAAGTGGGTTTTTCGAAAAAATGCATCTTATTGAATGAATCGAGGAAAGAGAATCAGTGCAAATGGCGATTTTTATGCTTTCATTTGAAGTAGGACGGATTAAAGTCTTTAATGCTTGGAGTATTCCATATAATTCTGCGGTATAGATACTACAACTTTTAGGCAGTCGCACAGAGCTTATTGTCGTCGTCAGTGTGGACACAGCGGAACCGCAACAGTCTTCATTCTTGGACGCATCGGTGTATAAAATTTCATCAAATTGTGTTAAGTTAAGGATGTTTTGGAAGGATTTTCTAAGGATTAAGTTTGGGTTTCTGTTTTGTCGAATCTGCATAAATCTGTATTGAATATTGGAAGATTGTGCATCCATGGAGCTGTCTTGGGGTATAAATAGAAGTAGTATTGGAGAGGTTGATGGAATCTAATAAAGGAGATAATATTTGTGGTAATGTGAGAGACTGATTGGAAGCGTTTACTGGGGGAGGTTCTATGGGATTGATTAGATTTATTACCGGGTTACTTGGGTTTGCTGATATTCTTACAAAGTATGAAAGTAGAAGCTGCTGCCTTCTTAGATGGAGTGGTGGCTCTGAAGATTCAACGCACAGACTTTCAGCGGGGCTTGATTTGAAACACCGAGGCATAGTCGTAGGGATGTATTTTGAATCGTGTTTAGAGATTTTAGTAGGGAGCTACTAGATGTCATATAAAGAATACTGCCATAATCTAGCTTAGAGCGAATTAACGCTCTATATATTTTAAGAAGAGATTCTTCGTCAGCTCCCCAAGAGAAGCTAGCAAGAGATTTAAGTAAATTGATTCTTTGGGTACAGTTTCCTTTAAGTTTCTGAATATGCTGTCTCCAGATAAGCTTTTTATCAAAGGTGATACCAAGAAGTGTCAAATAATTAACTGTTTGTAAACGAAGTCCGTTTAGAGTTATAGAAGGTGGATTAGGTCTATGCTTTTTGGTAAAGTGAATTACTTTGGATTTAGGAGCTGAAAACACAAATCCAGCACGCGTAGACCAGGTGTCTATTTTGTTTATTGTGTTTTGTAGCAAAGTGCTTGTGGTAGCTGTGACTCTGCCGCGGCAGTATAATATAATATCATCAGCATATATCGAGTACCTGACTGGTGGTTCTATATATGAGGAAAAGTCATTCATGCTAAGTAAAAATAAGGTAGTGCTTAAGACTGAGCCCTGAGGCAAACCGTTGTCCAAAGCGTGTGGTTTTGATATTTTTCCATTTGTTAATACTCTAAAATATCGACTTGTTAAAAAATTTTTTAAAAATAAATAAATGTTACCAGTTAAATTATATTCCGTTAATTTTCTTAGAATTAGAGGTCTTTGTACAGTGTCGAAGGCACTTTGGATATCTAAAGTTACTGCTATGACTTCGCTTCTATTCGAAAATGCATTAACAATGTCAGTATGTAATGTGACCAGGTTATCCATTGTACTTCGATTTGATCTGAAACCTGTTTGGAATGGGTCAAGAATATTATTTCTTTCTAGATGCCATAGTAAGCGTTTATTGACCATCTTTTCTAACAGTTTACATAGTGAACAAGTGAGAGAAATTGGTCTATATGATTTTAGAAGATTTGGAGATGAGTCATTCTTTTTAATAGGAATTGTAGTTGCTTGTCGCCATAACGTTGGGAACTGGTTTTGAGACCAGATCTTATTATACAACTCTAGCAGTTTGAGATGTGTGTCTGGATGGAGATTTTTTAAAAATATTGATGGGATATCGTCAGGACCGGCTGCTGAGTTTTTTAATGAAGATATGGCTTCGTTTAATTCTAGGAGATTAAAAGGAAGATTCATAGAGCTGGTGTTAGAAAATATTTTGGGGCTGGAAATGTCGGTATCTGAGTTATTGGGAAGATTCGGAATATTTGACTTATCTGAAAAGTGAGAGGCAAAGATATCTGCAATATGTTGATCATCGGTAACTGTATGATCCTGCAGGGAGATGGCGGCTATTTTGCTGGAAGTATTATGACCTTTCATACGTCTTATCTTTGACCACATTTGCGCGGGAGAAGTATCTTTTGTGATTGAACTAACATATTGATTCCATGAGGCTTTCTTACTTTCTTTTAAAATACGCCTAGAATTGGCCCTAAGTTTTTTAAAATTTATTAAATCCGTGGTGGTACGGGTCTTCCGGAATTTATTTAATGCTTTTTTGCATTGTTTGACAGCTATTTTGCACGACTCATTCCACCACGGAACAGGTTTCTTGGAAGGATCAATCGCGCATTTACCAATACATTCCTCAGCAGATTCGGTTAAACAGTTATTTAATAGTTTTACATCTGTATCTATATCATTGTTTAAAAGTAATTCATCGGTTTTTCCTTAACAGTGGTTCTAAAAAGATCCCAGTTTGCTTGTGTGATTTTCCATTTTGTTATAATTCTTGAGGGCATTTTTGACTGGTCAGAGATGAGGATAGGGAAATGATTACTATCATAGAGACTGTTTAACGTGTACCATGAAAGTAAAGGAAATATTCCGGGATTACAGAAAGATAAATCTATGGAAGAGAAACTACCCGATTGGATGTGAAAGTATGTACTACTTCCTGAATTTAGTAAGTTTATATTTACGTTATTTAGAAAATTTTCAATTGTTTTACCTCTTCCAAATGTGTTTTCGGATCCCCACATAGTATTATGGGCATTAAAGTCACCTACTAAGATAAAAGGTGTAGGAAGCTGAGAAGTTAAATCTTCAAGATCGGAACTTATTAAACAGTAGTTTGGAGGGATGTATATGCAACAAATTGTAATTTTGTAGGGACACCAAGCTGTAACAGCTATAGCTTCGAGGTTTGTGCTAAGCGGAAATTCTTTATGAAAAATATCAGTGGAAACAAAAATTGATGCTCCGCCACTGGCACGAAGATGGGTAGTTCGAATATAGTGGTAACCTGTAAAATTTTTAAGTTGTCCGGAATATTTATCAGTGAAGTTTGTTTCTTGTAGGCATAGAAAGTCAGGAGAAGACTCAGATATGAGCTGTTCAACGGGCGACGGGGATAGAATCCGTCACAATTCCATTGTATCAGTGTGAAGGTTGAAATTAATATGTAGAGTGTTTGGATGTTTGCGAGGTTTGTGAACTATCAGACAGGTATTCTTTATCACAAGCATCCTGGGAATTATCAAGACTGTTTATACTTTCAGAATCATCTGTTGCAGAATGTATTTTAGTTTTAATTTTTTTAATTAAGCGTGTAACTCTGATTTTTGTTGACCTATCTTTAAAATTAGGGTTTATTGATTGCAAAGTTAGAATGAGTGATTTAATATCTGTTGTGAATTTAAATGCTTCTGACACAGGGTCACAGCTGCCGTAAGCGTTCTCGATAAAGGCAATTATATTATCAGGAGGAACTGCAAAAGCTTCTGGGTTTTGTTTATAGGCTTCGTGTATTGCTAGCTTGGAGTCAGTGGATAGACTGGGGTCGAGAGAAGAACTACGTTTTCGTTTCTTTTTTGTGTTGGAGGTGCTAGAGGAACTGGGAACTGTTTGTTTGGGAGGAAACATAGTTTGTTCTGTTGCAGGGTTTTCTCCAGATTGAAGGTTCTTATCGCTTATAGATGATACAGATGAGCGTGGCCTTTTCTGTGAAAGATGAGAACTTAAACATAGTTTATCTGACTTTTCAGGTATTGTATCATTTTCGCAATTCTCTGGGGAAGAAGACAAATGAAATAGATTTGTTTGGGAGGGAGATGATTCAGAATGAGATGGAAATTGTGTATTCTGTTGCTGTGACGTTGATTCGGTGGGGGGATTTGGGAGGATATGGGAAACAGTAGGATTTTCAGATGATAAGTTGTCAGATGAAGTACTGGGACAATTTGAAGCAACATGTCCTGATTGTTTGCATAAGAAATATTCCATTTTGTCCGTAGACAGAAAAATTCTATTATCATTGCCTTCAAAAGGAATTAACAAGGAGGTGTGAAGCTCAAAATTATCAGGGGGAGGAAAAATATATACTTGACGGCGAAAACTAAGTATGTGGGAGTATTCATCACCTGGAATGCCCGCTTTAAGAAAGGACACGGGGGAGGCTATTTGGAAACCAAGACTTTTCACTGCATTTTCGGCCAGTTCATGGGAATGTAAGGAGAGATGTTCGAAATTAATATTCTTTTTGTTGGGGAGACAAGTTTACGAATACTTAAAGTAAGGTGTCCGATTTGAACGGTTGGATGGGATTTCAGCAGTTGATCAACGAGATTTGAGTTCACTAGATATATGCAGATCCTATTGTTAGATATTCTGGATGCAAAGGAAATATTTTTTGGTCCGATGATGTCACCAATGGCTTTAACGTAGTCTAGAAGTTTAAGGTTTTCTTCTGCGTGAAGAACTATCGCCTGTTCTTTTTTTGGGAAAGATGGTTTTGGTGTAGATTTTGCAGCGGTTACGTATGAAAGAGATGTAGTTGCTGGAATGTTGTTTGTAGCAGTTTGAAGGGCCATTGTTAAGGTAGAAACTGTAGGAGTATTGTTTATATTTGTACTGTCCATGTAAATACAGACAGTAACCTCGTTTTATTTCTCTTCTTTAACTAATTTTGCTATCCAAATTGGTATTAAAATCCATTGAATTGGATGGCCAGCAAGAACCAGCAGACTGGTAAAACCAGTCTCTGGTATGCACTTTGTATAAATTAAATATAATTTATATGGTTTAATAATATAACAAAAGCAATACGTACAAACCTTGTCCAGAAATCACTTTTTAAAATTACACTATTAAATCTAAATTAAACACTAATACTACCGATAAGGCAAACTGGATTTTAATTGTACTTGGCACACGTCTTACTCGTTCGAGTGCTAGAGCGGGAATGAACAGAAGAATTAAAAAGTGTATAAGTTTGAAATTTTGTGTGGCATAATGGTTTTATTTAAAATAAAATATACAAAAAATAATGTATTAAATTACATCTTTAAAATTAAAGAAATTGGCAAATTATCCTAAAGAAAACTTAAATTACTGTAGGAGATTCTCGAAATGTTTTGCATTTACTTCCTGGCAGAAGTAGATTCTTTGTTTCGTTGCCTCCCTAACCCTTTGTAGGGTCTGTCAATCTTATTACATTCTTTGATTATTCTTTGACGAAGTTCATCAAGTATTAAGATAACCCCACAGGTAAAAATCCAGAGGAGTAAGATCTGTTGATCTTTGTGGCCATATAATGAATCCACGACGTCCAATCTTCTCGGATACAAATTAATTTTAAACATTTCGAACGCGAGCATCGTAATGAGGCGGAGTTCAATCTTACTGGAAAAAAAGATCTTGGGTGAATTCGCCTGGATTTTTTCTAAGCACATCATTAATTGCAAGAATTATTTGTGTTTCCAATAGATTAGGATAGCTTTCCCCCCGTTAAATTGCTTTGCGATTAAAAAAAGGCCTATAATGTGATCCCCTAGTATATCTGCCCTAACATTTAATTTAGTGGGAAATTGAGTATGACACTCTCGAAACAATCGAGGGTTTTCGTCAGACCAATATCTTACGTTTTGTCGATGTACATGACCATTTAAATAGAATGTAGCTTCATCGGAAAAACAAATATGTCTTAAATAATTTAGATCTTGTGAAATATTATTATCCATAGTTTCACAATATTGTAGTCGTCGATCTGGACGATCCTCTGTCATTCCGTGCACCATTTTCATCTTATAGGGATAAAATTTTTGCTTTTTTAAAATGTTTAAGACGGTTCTGTGACTTACTTCGCATTCTCGAGCAACATTTCTAGTTGAACTGGATGGAGTTACTTACTACAAATTGAGAAAAAATATCTACTTGCTTTTCCTCAGAAGTCTTTTTTTACTATCCCGTTTCTTGTTTTCGATAGAACTAGTTTCACAAAATTTGGTGACAAGTAGTCTATAGTAATGTTGATCAATTGGACGATTCGGAAAAGGTTCATTAAATATTCTCACAGCTTCATGGTAGTTACGGCCTGCTTCACTAAATATTAAAATTGCTTCACATTTGTCTACTAATCTACGAGGTGGTGCCATTTTGATTGTTTTGACTTTATATATATATATATATATAATATATATATATATATATATATATATATATATCCGGTTTTTTTAGGCGTTACGCCTGTCCGGTAGGGATCTATGGAGGAGTATCACCAAGCCGCAAGCCCTTATCTCTTGCCGTACTGCTCCACCATAGGCCGATCAGATCCCAGCATATCCTAGTCTAAGCCGCAGATTCATCTAGAATTTTAAACTGCTGCGTTAGACTTTTTGTTTTCAGTACACCGAGCTGGGGCTCGAACCCACATCCACTGAACCATTCGACAGTGAAGCGAATGAGAGGCAGCCGCACAGCCCGCTGAGCTATCTGACCGACATTTGTTTTGACTTTTAAATACTAAAAATTTACAGGTTAACACTAAAGCTCACCAAATTTTAAAATCTTGTCAATATTCTTTACAATCAACAGTGCTAATTATGACATTTGTCAAAAACTAGACACGCTAACTAGATTATTTAAAAAATTGTTCTAACCACGATATGTTTTAACGATACAAAAGTATTTATTCTGCAAAAAAATAATTTGGTATAAACGTTCAACAATAAAAATTAAATAAATTTTGTTATACCGAATGTCCCATATTAAAGCAAAACCAGTGTACCTACTTTTGTATTGTTGTATCGCAAAAGTGTATCTCCAAACAATAAATCGTTATTAACAAAAAGATCCTTAAAGTTAAAGTAAAGTGTGATAGATTTTAGAACTCTTCTTTTCAAACCCTTTCCCACGAACTATCGTAGGACCCCCATTGCCATTTAAAAAATCTGAGGGGGTAGCTGTCAAGTGAAGGGGATGAAAGGGTTGACAATTGTTTTATGTTATAAAATACCTCTATTAAAAAAAACATTGACGGTTTCGAGCGTTTCTCATTTTTATCTTAAATAAAGGAGTTCACTAAGGGGGGTAAGACTTATCCACACAGTACATATTTATATATTTAATTCTAGCTAATATTTTAAATTTCACAATTCACCATATGTCGAAAGTAAATCCATTTCACTTCCAATACAAATAAAACCTTATATGAATATAATTCCATTCTTTAATTTTTTGAACATACCTATAGAAGTAACAATTTTGTCAATCGTCCTTTTCTATGTAATTTAAACTTTGTGCATGTTTTTGAATCATAATTGAACAATATATAACAAGATACCTATCCATGGATTAACTTTTATAATATTAAAACAAATATAGCTAAATGAAATTCTAAAATAACCAATGCGTTTTAATAGAAATAATGATTTTTATTCATAAATTTCCTGCTAATGACAATCGTAATCCTCAAACAACGTTCAAAATAAACAGAATAGCTTGAATTTTTCAGGTTTCCTCTATTTTTTATTATTACGGCTCTCGCCACTAAAGCTCGCTTATCTCTGTGCAAAAGCCACACACTTTTTGTATTTGTTGGCCTTATCTGTGCGGATTTGTTTACACCTTTTTTCCGAGCTTTTTTTTAAATATATTTGGCATGCAGAAGTGCAATGTGACTCACCGATTGACTTTTATTTGCACTGTTTATCTGGACCGATAGCATCATTACTATTATTACTGGGATAGAGATGGACGCAAAGATACTAATTTACTGAATCGGATCCAAAAAAAAAAATGATAGTTTTGAGTTAAAAAATTATATAAGATGGACCGAGAATCTATATTTAGACCAAAAATCTATAACTATCGATAATGACTAGATTGAATATGGAAATGATTTTTATCGACAAGGAAACTAAATTACTGTAGTTGGCTGTATATCATGTACACAAAAAAAATATTTAAAAATTCCTTTATAAAAGGTGTAATAATACAAACCCTATCGGGCTATATCACAGAACTTTTTCGAAATAACTATTCCATCATCAGTGCTATCTGGATGTACATGTTTGAAGACACTAAATATGTGGGTAAAAATCTTCAGTTACATCTTTGATAATTTAAAACTATGATGTTTAAGTTACAAAAAGGATTGTAGGGATTACATGACTTCATAATTCTTCTTCTTCAAGTGCCGTCTTCGTTCCGAAGTTTGGCTATCATCAAAGCTATGCGTATTTTTGATGCTGCAGATCTAAACAGTTGGTAATTGGTGCAATTGTACCATTCTCTCAAGTTTTTCAACCATGAATGCCTTCTTCTTCCTATAGATCTCTTTCCCATTATCTTTCCCTGTATAATGAATGGCAGCAACTGGTACTTATCTCCGCTCATAACATGTCCCAAATATTGTAGTTTGCGCTTTTTAACAGTAAGTATCAGCTCTTTCTCTTTCCGCACTCTCCGCAAAACCTCCACATTTGTTACTTTCTCTGTCCAGGGTATTCTTAATATTCTACGATACATCCACAACTCAAATGCTTCTATCTTTTTGGTATCGATCTTTTTCAATGTCCATGTTTCCATCCCGTAGAGGAGAACTGACATAACGTAACATCTCAAAAGGCGAATTTTAAGTTTTAGACTTAGATCTCTTCCGCAGAACACCTCTTTCAATTTAGTAAATGTGGCTCTAGCTTTCTCTATTCTGGTTCTGATTTCTTCAGAGCAATCATTATTTTCGTTGATAACAGTTCCCAGGTAATTATATCTTCTTACACGTTCGATTCTTTGATCATGCACGGTTATGTCAGGGAAGTTTTGTGGTGATTTAGATATTAGCATTATTTTTGTTTTGTTTATGTTAAGTGATAATCCGTGTTCTTCACTGCATTCTACTATTTTGTTAATTAGTATTTGAAGATCTTCCCAAGTTTCTGCGATTAGTACCGTGTCATCGGCATATCTCAAGTTGTTTATTCGGATGTCATTTATCTTAATACCTATATTTTGATCCGAAAGTGCTGTGTTTATAATGTCTTCGGAGTATAGATTGAATAAGGTCGGTGAGAGTATAAAACCCTGTCTTACGCCTTTCTTGATCTCGATTTCCTCCGTTGTCTCTTGCTCTATTCGGATATTTGCTTTCTGGTTAGAGTAAATCTTAGAGATAATTCTAATGTCCCTTTTATCCAAGTTTTTTTCTACTAGCAGTTTCATTAAGTGATCGTGACGAACTTTATCAAACGCTTTGTTGTAACCAATAAAGCACATATATATATATATATATATATATATATATATATATATATATATATATCTTGGTTTATATCTAGACATCTTTGGCATATGACGTTAAGTGCAAATAGTGCTTCTCTTGTTCCAAGCCCGTTCCGAAATCCGAATTGAGTATTACTAATATCTGCATCTAGTTTTCTGTTAATTCTTGAGTGGATTACTTTGATGAATACTTTTAATGTATGCCCCATTAAGATTATAGTGCGGTAGTCAGTGCACTGTTTTGCATTTGCCTTTTTTGGTAAGGCCTTTCCTTTTTTCTGTTTCTCTTTGGTAAGCATTTTCTGGGCAGGTTTTATTATGGCGTCTTTTAAATCTTGCCACGTGTCTTCTACATGCGTGTTCTCTGTCTTTGTAGAAAGCATTCGTAAGTTATCATTGATATGTTGTTTTAAATCTTCTTTAGTTGTTGGATCTTGTAAGCGGCTGGTATCTATGTGATCTATTTTTGTTTTATTTGAAGGTCTTTTGAGTCTAATGTGTACCCGCGCTGACTTCATAATAGTTAAGATAAAAAGGCGAATTTAATATTAAAATCTCTAACTATACTTTTAACTATCTCACAAAAAAATATATCATTAGTTCTAGATAACTCAACCACATGAAAATTAACCGTCATAAAAAATAATATACAAATGTGTCCGTAATCGACGTAAAACCGTTAACGAAATTAGTCTGTATAAAATATTTACACACTCACTTTAGATTCGTGCAGCAGTAATTGAAGGGGTATCTCTTAATGTAAAGAAAGCACGTAAAGCTCAGAAAGGACGACGTCCTTTTTCTAGTCAACAAAAAGGAATTGATTTGTGGAACTTTACAAAATATTTGACAGCGCCGTAAATAATCTGTGGTTGAAAAAATTCTATGAAGATAAGAAAAATATTAAAATTATGGGGATAAAATTAAGATAACACACCTCAGAACCGGAGTTTTTTCATCAATAAATAAGTGAATTAACTATTAAATTGACATAAGTGGCCATTGCGACGATAAACTAAGGAATGAGAGTAAACTTTGGGCATTTGGGTGTGTTATAAGATATTGCCAGACTGATTAAAATCTGAGTGTTAGTATAGACGTTTTTATGAGGTATTACACCCGGACAAAACTAATAGCATCGGAACGTAATAAAAACGTATGTGTGTGGGGTATCATGGCATCATACATCAAACGAACAAGCTACATTTTGCCAAAAATGTCAATTTTAGCACGCTAAAAAAGATACAATAAAGTTTTACCACCCCCGGGCTTTCCCCACCTAAAACACCCCACCTGGGGTAAAACGCTGAGGGGTGGAAACGAAAAAAAAAACGATTTACCAAGAATCAGTACGCCATAGAAAAAATATTTCAGATAAAAAATGTGGCTAAGATAATAATGGCATTTTTTTATGTAGAATGAACCGTTTACTCAGAAACAACGATTAAAAAAATCGGCGATTTTGAATACCATTTACGCGCGGGAAATCAATGCTCACTAAAATTTGTATCAGCGCGACGGTGAAAAATCAATATCTTTTGCTGCCTTTCATTATTGTGTGAAAACCCTTCTGAGAAAAGATTATGGTAACTACCGAGACAAGTAAAGACTTAATTAATTAATAAATAAAAACTTTTGTAAATCTACCAGGCCACTTTATTTGAAAAAAGGGGTTAATGTTTAGGCGTACCCTGGACAAAGATTATGGTGTTGCTGCCTTTCATTATTGTGTGAAAACTCTTCTGAGAAGAAAAGATTATGGTAACTAGCAGCTCACGTATACAGTACCGACAAAAGCAATCTTTACAAAATGAATAAAACGCATAAGTCAGAAGAATATTATTATTTTACTTTTACAAATTAATACTTTGTCATATCATTTTACTATTTTAGTTGGGGCTAAGCCAGAAAATTAGCTTATTCTTATCTAGAATAGCAAATCGATATGACAACTTAGTATTAGGTATTAGGTTAAAAAAAAACAATAAAAATAAAAAAACATAGATCAGTCATTTATTTTTCTTTATTGCAATACTTACAAACTTTTTTAATTCTACAATGATCGTTACACACATTTCTAATTTGTTTTTGTTTCCTGTCCTTTTTTGTTGGACACCTTTTCCTTGGAAAAACTGGAGGTTTTTCTAGTTTTTGCTTTTTATTGTGTGGTTCAACTTTCCATTTTTCATTTCATGTCGTTCATTTTTCTATACATTGTTTTGTTTCCCACTGTAGTCTCCTTGATTTTCTTTTCAAAATTTGAGGCAACACTAGTTATTCCGCTGTCGTTGTAAGAAACAATGTCGTTGTCGACACGGAGTTGAAACCTGGACGTTGAAGGCGGAAGCTCTATCAAAACTTCAGGCTTTTGAGATATGGTTATACAGAAGGATCCTAATCCATAGACAGACAAAGACCACATCGTGAAGGGCCGTAAGCTACTTGGGACATACAATGAGAAATCAAGGTAAATACGAGCTACTACAATGCATATTACAAGGTAAAATTAAAGCAAAAAGAGCCCAGGACGAAGAAGAATATCCTGGCTTGCTAACCTGAGAGCATGGTATAGAAAGACCTCAACACAGCTATTTCGTATAGCAACCAACAAAGTCATCATAGCCAGAATGATCGCCAACGTTCGGAACGGACAGACACCCTAAGAAGAAGAATATGATTTATGCTTGAAACAAAACCTTGCTTTGACCCATCTGTATATATTTTTTTAAGTTTGACCCAAGACTATTGAGAATGGCTTAGAAATATTGAAGTCATATGAATAAATAAGTCATGAATAGACAGCGTCTATAGCAGCGTCAAATTTTATCTGTACGGGATGCTACAAAAGTTAGTATGAGAATGACAGCTCTAAGAAATCTAAGAAACTGCTTTGATAAAGGTTGATTAAAAGTCTTTAGAAACGCGGATATTAAGAATAAGACAGCGTTTTGTCTGAAACTTCTAATATAAGAAAAAGTAGAACCAACAAATCTTTGATTTAGTGAACCGGATTACTTGACACGGTTGTATCAAAACGAGTCTCAAAATGGACCAAAATTTCCCATCTCAAACTGGGAGTGATAATTTTTCATCGACCTCCAAAATGGACGCAATAAAATGGTTGGTCACGATTTTATGTAAATTTTTTCATTTCAGATTTTTAAAGCGATTGTGTGATGTATGGTAACTTGGGGTAATGCTATAAATAGATTAATTTTTAACGCAATATTAAAAAAACTCGGTACATACACTTTAACAGGGCTTTAAATCAACGTGTAAAATATGGGAAACAAAAAAACTGTATAATTTTGGGAACTCCGTGTCTTGATAGTTGTACATCGACTACCACGTTAGAAACGTAATCAAATCCCAAATTATCAACTAACAATGGTCAATACGGCGATTTACAGTTCGCCACAGCGATGGGAAACTTCCATTAGGTACAAAATGGTACTGATGTAACATATTATCTAACAGAAGTTATTATCATCATCCAGCCTCAAGAGTCCACTGCTGAACATAGGCCTCTTCCTCATGTTTCCAACCCCGTCTATCTTGCGCTGTTCTTATCCAGTTTTTATTGAGTCTTCTTAAATCGTCAGTCCATCTTGTAGGTGGTCGACCGACGCTTCTGTTGTCTTCCCTTGGCCTCCATTCCAATAACCTCTTTGTCCAGCGCCCATCTGTCATTCTGGCTATGTGTCCTGCCCATCTCCATTTTAGTCTGGCTATCTTCTCGATGATGTCAGTAACTCCGGTTCTTCTCCTGATGTCTTCGTTGGTTATTCTGTCTTGCAGAGTTATTCCTAACATGGAAAGCTCCATTCTTCTCTGCGTGACTCTCAATTTGGTAGCTGCTGCTTTTGTTCAGGTAAGTGTTTCTGCTCCGTACGTCAAGACTGGGAGGATGCACTGATCAAATACCTTTCTCTTTAGGCATGTGGGCAGCTCACTTTTAAAAGTTTCTCTCAGTTTTCCAAATGCTGCCCACCCAAGGCCGATTCTTCTCTTCAGTTCATGAGTCTGGTTATCCCTGCCAATCATAATTTCATGTCCCAGTTATTTATATCTATCTACGAGTTCTATTTCTTTCCCACCAATACTGATGTTCTGGTTGGGTACCAAATTGGTCATGATTTTTGTTTTCGAGATATTTATAAACCTACATTTTCTGTAGCCACAACGAGTTTCTGTACCATCTCTCTTGCCGTAACTAGATCTTCAGCTTTTATAAGTATATCATCGGCGAAACGTAAGTTGTTTAGATATTCTCCATATATTTTTATTCCCTTTGTCATCCAATCCAAATTCTTAAAAGCATGTTCTAGCACCGTATTAAAAAGTTTAGGTGATATTGGATCTCCTTGTCTGAGCCCCCGTTATATTTTTATGCGATTACTGTTAGTATGTAATCTGACGATGGTTGTTGCCTGCAGGTATATTTTGTATAATAATTTAGTATATCTATAATCTAGCCTGCATTCTTTAAGCGCCTGTAATATTTTGCTTAGCTTAACTTTGTCAAAGGCTTGGTGAAAATCGATAAATATTAGAACTAGAGGTTTATTGTATTCCACTGCTTTCTCTATTAGGGTTTTTTATACTTTGTAGATGGTCATTTGTTCCGTAACTTTTTCGGAATCCTGCCTGTTCCCTTGGTTGATAAGTCTCTAATTTTCCTTCCATTCTCTTAACTAGTATTCGCGTAAACAACATAAATAATATATATATATATATATATATATATATATATATATATATATATATATATATATATATATAGAAGGCTAATCAGTTTGTAATTCTCTAAATTTGCTTTGTCTCCTGCTTTGTGTAATAGAATCATAGTAGCGTTGTTCCAGTCTCTTGGAATATTGGCGCTGTGAAGGCAGATATTGAAAAGTTGTTTAATTTTTCAATTAATACATCCCCTCCAATTTTTAGTGTTTCTGATACTATTCCATCTTCACCCGGGTTTCGATTATTTTTTCATTTTCTTCAGGCTTCTTTGATTTCTGATTTTGTTATATCGGGCATTAAATCTGATCCTTGGTTTAATACCCCAGTTTTTAGTGTAATTGGGGGTTCCGTACTGTTATCTTTTTTTCTTGATCTATATAACTCTGTGTAGAACTCTTCGACTATTCTTAATATTTCATCTCTGTTCGTTGTTTCTTCTCCAGTTCTGTTTCTCAGTTTGTTAATTTCTATTTTCCCCTTTTGTACGCTCCTCTTAAAAAATTTCATGTTCTTATTTCGCTCTATTGCCTGTTTTGTTTTGTCTACATTGTAGTTTCTTATGTCTTTTCTTATTGCCTTTGTGATCGTCTTATTTATTTGATTTATCGCTTCTTTGCTTGTAGTGTTATCTCCTTTCATTTGTCGCCTTAGTTCTATAAGGGTTTTCGTGGGTTGACTCAATTTTTCTTGTCTTTTTTGCTTTTCGGACAATATTTAGTTTGAGCCTGTTGCATTGTGTTGACTATTTGTTTGTTCAATATATTGATGTCTGCTGTTGTTGTATCTTTCAATGAATTACAGAAGTTATAGTCTTTCCCATCTATGTCTGTCATCCATAAAGAAATGAAGTTGAAAAAACTATTGAAAATAGGATGTATTTAAATTATATTTAAACAACTGTTTTTCTTAAACCTTCAGATTTTCTTGATTTTCTTCGTCAAATTTTTATAATTCGTCATCAAATGCCCTCGTGTTTGTCAATGGTACAGCAAGATTAATTTTGTGTTCAAGGTGTATTTTGAAGCTCTCCCAGTCAGTTTTTTTATTAGTCAATATTGGATGGAACTCTTTTTTGATCGCTGCATCACTCATAGTTAAAATTATCGGTGAGTGATCAGAGTTTATGTTCCAGCCGTCATTTATATCCAGATAGTTAGCTGAGATATTTTTGTAAATAAATAAATCTTTCAGGTCTAAAATTTTGTTCCTATTGGTAAGCCAGTATGTTGGTATACCAGTAGATAGTACTTCACCTTTTTATTCTTTAACAGATGACAGTAGTTCTCTTACTTTAGTTGTAGCTAGCCTAGAGCTCCAGTGGGTATTCTTTGCATTAAAGTGGCCACCGATGATGTTTTCCTAAGGTGTTCATAAACTCTTTATATTGTTCTCATTTAATGCAGTGTCAAGGAAGATAATATATTGAACTTATTTACGGTATGTATGTCAAAAAAACGACGAAAAAAACGAATATATAAGACGATGGTTGAGCCGGTGGTAACATACGGAGCAGAGATATGGGACACTAGTAAAAGAAACAGGAAAAAATTACAAGCTACCGAGATGGATTTTATGAGAAGAAGCTGTAGATTGACAAGGATGGACAGAATCCGCAATGAAGAAATAAAACGTAGAATGGAGCAAGAAAAAGACATTATAGATGAAGTCCAGAAAAAACAACTAACTTGGATCGGTCATGTGAACAGAATGGCAGACGAAAAGTGGCCAAAGAAAATATTAAAATGGATCCCAATCGAAAGAAGGAAAAGAGGGCGTCCAAGAAGAAGCTGGCGAGATGACGTGAATAAAGCCATGGAAGGCAGCAGAAGACAGCTAAATGAAGCCGACACCTGAGATAGAAAACGATGGAAACTAGGGACAGGAATGCAACGACAGTTGTTTTTTGACAGGAAAAACGACCTTTTTCCGTTTCAAACAAAATTATCAAAAAACCTTTGTTTAGAATTAGAAGACATTTTACCTGTTTTTACCTGTAAGTTAATCTTTTCATTGTTTGTATAGTCGAGTATTAAATGACCATATTCACCATAAATCTTTTGAAATATGTATAAATGATGTATCGAAAAAAAAAACCATTTTAAAGTAAGCTATTTAGTTTTCTCTGAAACCGAAATTAGGCTTTTCCAAAATCATGGTAAACACAATTTAAGCTTTTTGATTGGACGGTCGTTTTTAAATGGGAATTTGGTGAGTCGATCATGAGAGAGGAGAAGTTAGTCATATTTTGGTCATCGAAAGGAAACAGTCGTTTGTCTCAAGATAGGGTGTGGTTCGTGAGTTTGGATACCGGCGTAACGAAAAGAAGTGAATAGTTTGAAGAAGGAGATAGCAAGTGGATTAAAAGAGGTCCTTGTATCTACCGTGGGCATTTTATAAAGTATATGTGAAAGTATTCTTACGGCAACAAGTTGACAAAAGGAGGTCCTGGTGTCATAAATAAGTAGCGGAGTTTGGAGAAGTGAATCAGGTGTTTTTTGTGTAGTCTGAAGGAGGTTTGCAGAGACGTAAAGAAGGAGCCGAGGTGCCAAAGAGGGGAGATCACATATTTGAGGAGACTGGACTTTTCTGGGTATGTTCCAACATACAACTCAAGAAGAAAATAAACTGTAAGTGTTTGTACAATTGAATTTTATATCTGAGAAGGATCGTTTCGACATCATGGTCATTATCATTAAAATTTAAGAACTGAGGTTTTGTTAGGCTAATCAAAAGTTTAAAGTTTTGTGGTTTCTTTTTTCAAGTAAAGAAAATTTTAAGTATAATTGGTTTTTCACGTAATATAAATGTATGTGGCTTTATAATCTTATTATCATAATAATTTGATTTATTTTCTTGTATGTTGATTGATAAGATAACGACAGAATTTAATAATTGTTTTTATTCGTTCATATAAAATAAAGAAACGTAAATCTTTGTAATATAATATATTTGTATTCTTATCCTTTCCTCTCTATCCCGATAAAAGACAACTAGAAAATCTTTTGAATCCACCTAATATAAGGATTATTTTACTTTTGATAACAAATAAGTTATAATTCTTTTTTTTTGGCTCAATAAACTAAGTTTGAACTCAAAATAAATAATCATAACAATATATATATATATATATATATATATATATATATATATATATATATATATATTATCATCTTCACACATACTGTTGTAGCTTGTATGTGCATAATTTCCTAATTTAATTCCTCATTATGCAAGATGTTATCTTTAACTATAATAGCGCTTCCTCATTTAGCTGCATTGTCTGGGTGTACAGTAGAATATTCTCTACACTCCCTAAATATTTTATATATGACTGTTTAGAGAAATGTGTTTCAGAAACGAGACACAGAACAATTTTCTCAATGTCTAGTACTGTTTGTAACTCGATCTGATATTGTAACAGTCCATTTGCGTTCCAAGCCATTAATCGAAGGTACTTGGCCATTCTAGGTTTTTGGCAATGTTTAGTAAGGTGTTTACCAATACATTTTACACATCATAGCTCCTTCTTACAGTACTTCCACGTGTGTTCGTAAGTCTGGCATCTTTTACATTGCGGGACTAATCTGAAACTCCTTAATGGCTCGATTTCAACTCTCATACTAAGTATGCTTGTTATGCCGTAAATTCTATTTATATCTTCGTCCTTTCTAAATATTAGGATCAACATATCTAGTTGTTTTTTAGTTTTCCATTTGAATTGCTTGTCAGCTTTAATGGCTTTATATTCTCGTTTTGGTAGGTCTTTTACTATTTCCTCTTGTGGCCATGTGTCAAGTAATTACTTAACAACAACTCTATTTGGCGTCTCTTGCTTATTTTCATAAGTGTGGTACGAAAGAAATTTTCGTGTCAAAAGAAAAACCGACATCAATTTACTTAAACAAGAAAATATACAAAGTATGGTAAAGACTAAACTCAATGAGGAATGTGAAAGACTCCAAAGAGAATTATCACCAACTACAGAAGGCTTATGGACTGAAGTCAAGAATGCTTTTACTAGCGCCGAAAAATATATAAAAGACACTAATAACAAAAGAAAATCTAAACCCTGGATGACACAAAAAATTCTGGGAATGATGGATACTCGAAGAGCCTACAAAAATAAAAATAATGAAAAATATAGGGAGATACATCGTCAAATCAAGAAAGAAATAGCTACCGCAAAAGAAAATTGGATGATAGAAAACTGCCAAGAGATCGAAGAATTAATAATGAAACACGACAGTCAAACGCTTCACAAAAAAATAAAAGATCTAGCTGGAATGACAAAACAAAGACTCCCTTGTAGATTAACAAACGACGAGAATGAAACGATATGGGAATTAAGCGATCTAAACAACGTATGGGGACATTACATAGAAGAACTATTCTCGGACACACCACTAAACAACATAATATATAAAAACCACAAAACCAGTCCTCTTATATTAAAACAAGAAGTAGAGAGAGCAATCAAAAACGCAAAAAATGGAAAGCCCCTGGCCCCGATGACATACATACGGAAGTCATAAAGCTACTGGAAGAGAAACATTTAAATATAATCGTCAAATTATTTAATCAAATATATACAAGCGGTAAAATTCCACAAGACTGGTTAAAATCAGTCTTTATTCCCCTTCCAAAAACTAAGGGAGTAAAGAAGTGTGATGATTTCAGACTTATTAGTTTAATGTCGCATATGTTAAAGTTATTCTTGAAAGTTATTCACCAACGCATTTATAAGAAATGCGAACAGGATATCAGTGATGAACAATTTGGCTTCCGAAATGGATTTGGGACACGGGAAGCATTAACCAGTTTTATTATACTGCTGCAAAAATATCGAGACCAAAAAAAGGATCTCTTTTTATGTTTTATTGACTATCAAAAGGCCTTCGACAAAGTAAAACATGATAAGCTGATGGATTGCCTTCACAAAAAGGGACTAGACGAGAACGATTTTAAATTATCCAAACGCTGTATTTTAACTAAACTGCAGCAGTTAGAACGGAAGCCGGTGACACAGAAATATTCAATATCCAGCGACAGGGGTGTGTATTTTCACCACTACTTTTCAATATATATTCGGAAGAAATCTTTGCACTAGCACTAGAGCAATCAAGAGAAGGTGTTAAAATTAACGGCAGAGTTCTAAATAATGTACAATACGCCGACGACACGGTCCTAATTGCAGAGAGCGCACAGGATCTCCAGACACTCTTAGATCGCGTCAGATCGATCGGAGAACAATACGGCCTCAGCATTAACGTCAAGAAAACAAAAACAATGATTGTCTCCAAAACATCCATCCATCCACCCATGGCTTTAAACGTGAATGGTAACATTATCGAAAATATCGAGAAATTTCGATATCTAGGGTGCTGGATAACGAAAGATATAGATCCAGACATAGAAATAAAATCGCGAATTGAACAAGCAAGAAATGTCTTTTTAAAAATGAAACAAATGTTTACGTCCCAAACACTCAATCTCAAAATCCGATACCGAATGCTGAAATGTTACATTTACAGCACCTTACTATATGGAATGGAGGCCTGGACCTTCAAAATCAACTCACTCAGGCGTTTGGAAAGTTTTGAAATGTGGTTATTTCGAAGGATGCTGAAAGTCCCCTGGACAGCGCATATGAGCAACGAGCAGGTCCTACACAAGATGGGTACCGACAGAGAACTCTTAAAAATAATGAAAACACGGAAAACCTCATATTTGGGACACATATACAGAAATGAGAAATACCAGCTACTGCAGCTTCTTATAGAGGGGAAGGTAGAAGGAAAACGTGGTCCTGGTAGACGGCAGGCGTCCTGGTTGAAGAACATTCGTGAGTGGACTGGTTTGGATTCTCAATCTTTAATAAGAAAAGCCAGGGACAGAAATGATTTTTTAGGCTGAGGTTATCGCCAACCTTCATTGAAGACGGCACCCAAAGAAGAAGAAGGTACGAAAGGTTACTCGTATTTTATTTCTCTATTAAAGCACTTTAATGATCGATATTAGCTGGCTAAGTTTTGGTTCCTTTTTAAGTAATTTAACAGCTGACCAGAACATAGATTATTCGTTACGGAAGGCAATAAAAAGAATGAAAAAACCAATTATTCATTCTCCTCCTATCAAGTTGGAAAATGGCAACTGGACTAGGAGTAACGAACAGAAGGCAGAACGAATTTCAGATCATTTAGAAAGCACGTTCAAACCCAACGACAATGATGGTCAAGAAAGGAGATAAGAAGAACCATTCCAAACCAAAGAAAGAATAACGTTAACATCATTTAGAGAAGTATCAATAGTGATAAAAGAGAATATAAATCCTAAGAATACTCCAGGATATGATCTTATAACAGGAAAACTAATCAAAAATCTACCAAGAAAAAGCCATAGTAAGGCTTACACACCTAATAAAATGCTGCTTTTAGATTGAGACTAACGAAGTGGCATCCTATCGACCAATATCACTCCTTCCGGTAATGTTACAACTGTTTGAAAAACTTTTATTAAAAAGATTAAAACCAATAACAGAAAGAAATATCATCAATTTGGGTTCACATATAAACATTCCACTATAGATAAAGTTCACAGAATAACGAATATAATAGAAAAAAACATTAGAAGAAAAGAAAGTCTGCTCTACAATCTTCTTGGATGAGTACAGACGTTTTATAAAGTCTGGCATGAGAGTTTAAACTATAAACTAAGAACGTTCATGCCTAAACAGTATTCACAAATCTTAGAATCATACATTGCGAATAAATATTTCACAGTACAACAAGAAGAAGTGTACATTGATTTAAGGGAGATCAATGCTGGCGTCACCAGTCAGAATTGATCTCCCATTGCGGACAAAGTAACCAATGAAGAAGTACTGCGGAGGATGAACACAACCGCGGATTTGGTCAACATTGTGAAGAGTCGTAAGCATTGGGACATATAATGAGAAATCAAGGCAGATACGAGCTACTCCAATGCATTTTGCAGGGTAAAATTGAAGGAAAAATAGGCCCAGGATGAAGAAGAATATCCTGGCTTGCTAACCTGAGAGCATGGTATAGAAAGACCTCAACACAGCTATTTCGTATAGCAACCAACAAAAGCATCATAGCCAGAATGATCGCCAACGTTCGGAACGGACAGGCACCCTAAGAAGAAGAAGAAGAAGAGTGCTGGCGTGCCATAAGAGAGTGTATTAGGTACAGTCCTGTATCTATTGTATACGTGTGATATTCCAGAGCTAGAACAAAACACTATTGCCATCTTCGAGGACAATACAGTCATACTAGCGATAGGAGACACTAGTGAAAAAGCGACTGATGAGTTGCAACTATCAGTAGATACAATACATATCTGGACCAGAAAAATGCGCATAAAATTAAATGAGACTAAATCTGCACACATTAACTTTACAAATAAAAAATTGAAAATTTCCAAGTAAGAATAAATGATACATAAGTTCATTGTGCAACATCGGAAAAATACTCGGGCATCACCTTAGACGCGAGGCTGCGTTGGAAAGTCCATATCAAAAAGAAAAGAGAGGAGCTCGATATTAAACGAAATTGTATTGGCTGATTGGAAAAAATTCAACATTATTCATTTATAAAAAATTATCCATTTACAAGCAAGTACTGAGGCCGGATATACGTACATGGGTGCCAACTCTGGGGCTGCACAAAAGCTAGTAATCTACATATTATCTAGAGATTTCAAAACAAAGCACTGAGGAACATTGTTGATGCTCCTTGGTTTATTCATAACAGCAGCCTTCACCAGAAGCTGGGTATGAAAACTGTGACCACAGTAATCAAGAGCAGCAACAAGTTACGAGCAGAGCTGTGAGAGCAGAGTCACTGATCTAACGAGAAGACTCATAAGGACAAAACCATTTGAGTTAGTGTAAATGTGTAAAACAGTTCAGTGTAAAAAAGCAGACTATATTGCTGTGATGTTATTGCATGTTAATTGTAGAGCATTAGTTGATGATACATAAAATAAGAGTAAGGAGAGGATAAGCCATTAGGTTTGTGTATTTGCTGTTTATTAAGATATTTTAGAAAATAACTGATAATTGGTCATTTGTGATTAGATAGCAGTATACAAACACAATACTCTTCAATATTTTCTCCTAAAATCTGAATACCTGGTCGTCGCAGAAATTCTTTTTTAAAAAAGGGGGACTGCACAATTCCTTGGCTTGGAGATAGGGTAAACAAAAAATGGAAACGTTTGCGAACGGCAACTCGTGTTTTGGTTGGAAATCAAGACCGTGGATAAGGATTCCTTTTTTGGGGGGGGAGGGGGGACTGGGAGGACTAACTACGAAAAAGAAATCAAAAAAATACTTACAGATATTTTCTGGACAAATACTAAACAAGATTTCTCCACTATTTAAAATTAGGACACCGTTTAAAAATCCTCTTGCTGCATAGAAAGAAGGGGTTAGGTTTTTTCTTTCCTAAAAATCTTTGAGGGTGAATATCTTTTTAAAGAAATATTTTTTTAACTCCAAGTTTAAAGATAAATATTACATATTAATTTTTATTGTACATAAACAGTTATTACATAAAAATATTTAAATCTATCAAAAAAACATGACATTGAACCTTTTAATAACAAAAACAAAATTTAAAACTAGTGTTATATACCAAATAGCAGAAAAAGATACACTAACTGTTATATATGTCGAAATGAACTTTCTGAGCAGAGGATCTGCTATTCGCTCATACTCCGAGCTCTGAGCCTCTGCATATTGAAATTTAGACCTCCTTTCTATCGAAACAAATATTATTTATTTTTTACCAATCAATAAAAACAAAATTTGTTTAATTTAATATTGGTTTGTATTTTGACAATGCTTTCCGAAGTAGAAATCAAAATATCAAATAAACTTAAGTTTAAAGCAAAATTGTGGCCTATTCCCAATAAAAAGATTCAATTACATTAAGATGCCACAAAAAAATTTCCTCAGTATAATAAGAGTCATACAAATTTCGAGTTTTGGAACAGCTAAGCATTTAAGAATTAGATAAATAATTTAAATGTTCAAGTTTTGTTAGGGCATTTATTAAGACGCAACAAAAACTTTGAATTTCTCTATTAGAGACATACTGAAGAAATCCATCGTTGGAAGTCATGAATCTCGATTAAATCTATTCTTTCAACAACAGTTTAATCAAAAATGGTTTTTAAAACCTCGATCTTAGTAAAACTTAGTTATTTTGTTTAACTGGAATATAATGTTGATCAAAAAACGAAATAATTTTAAATGAACCTAATATTATGTATATTTACTACACTTAAAATAATTGCATCCCAAAACAAACAAAGGTCGCAAAAAACGGGCATTTCAGCTGAACATTACGACGTGGATGATGGTAGATGGGAAAAAGAAAAACAACATGTAATGAGAATTTCTGTGTATCTTAACAATTAGTTGTCGACGAACTGCTTGCTCGCTGTTACAGTTTGTTGAAAATGGCATGGCAGTGAGTTTATTCCTGCTGTATTTTGCCCACTAAAGTAAATAAATAGTTAATGTTGAGTTTTACTTTTTCGGTGGAATTTTTTTTAATTAGCTTACTTAAAGTTGCTTATATATCAACAATAAAACATAATGACAACCTTTTGTCTGCAAGACAGTACAGGGTATTGACAGTTTTTTAGAGCAGATACAAGTAGAGGAGTAATTTACTCAGTATTACATATATACGGGGTATCACAAAAGGATAAATTATACAACGATTTTAAGGGATGAAAATAAGTATATTTGGCATATCTTACCTAAAGCCTAAAAGCGTTGTATACTGAGAAAAGCAAAACACAAATTCGTGGAAGATGCTCTGTGGTTATGGTTCGTTTAAGAACGAAGACGAGGAACGCCGTTAAGTGGACCAATCCTAAAAGAGAAGACTATGATCTTGCACTCAATCATTTAGCCAGAAGAGGCGTTCTTGGCTAGTAAGGGATGGCTTTTCCGACGGAAAAAGAGACACGGTGTCCATTTTATTGGGAGTTTGTGGTGAGAAGCTTTCAGTAGACCCAACAGCGCCCAATTATTCTGCAAAATTTTTAAAAATCATTGAGGACCAAAACTTGAGCCCAGAGCAAATATACAATATCAACGAAACTGGGTTAAATTTTAAACTTCTGTGCAAAAAAACATTTGCTACCTCGCAATAAACATCTGCTACAGGGTTGTAAGCCAGCAAAGAGAGAATAACTGTCACCTTGTAGGCGAGCGGTTTACCCCTATAAGCAGAGCTCAACCTACTAAAATTCTTTTTGCATTTCTAATGCACCAAACCTTTTTTATTCGATCCTATATATTTTTCAAGATGAAATGTATTTTTTTTAAATTTTTACAAGTGGGCCGGCAATTGTTATTAACAAATAACTTATACAAAAAAGCAATTTCACCGAATTGTTTCGGAATAAATTTTTTTAGATGTATCTCGTCAAAATAAACACTTTTTCTTTCTTGATAATTTTTCGAAAAATGCTTCCTTTTCAAGTTATTTGCATTTTTTTGTTGAAAAAATGCCTTAATTAGTGATTTTTGTGATTTTTTTTAAACTGCTAAATAAATTCCAATTATACAAATAGCTTTATAATCTTTAAACCGTCGAGTATAAGTTGGAATATTTTGACAAGGATAAATGGTTTCTATCTCGCTAAAAACGTGGACCCAAATATTTCGAATATGCCTTTCGAGAGTATCCCGCTAAAGGTCGATTCAGACACATCAGTCCCGTCATAGGGTCTCGGCGCCGAACCAGTCCTGTTTGGTTACAGAACTATCAACTATCTGACAGCTGGGAAACTGTTTGTCAACTGATGATTGTGAATGCCGGCAACATATTTGTATTAAAGAATATTTTGTATGACGGATTGTTCGGTTCGGCGCAATCACTGTGACGAGACGTGACTGATGTGTCTGAATCGACCTTAAGCGTGTACAACGGTTGAGGTGCTGTAGGTGCTCGAATCTTTTCGACTTTTTTAATAATTTAATATATATATATATGAAAAATATCTAATAATTGATTAAATGAAATTTTAATTTTATTTAATACTACGTGGGTAAGTAAATACTGGGTTACTTACTAAATATTCTACATTTCACTACAAATTTCTTAGACAAGTCTAAATTAGCGCCAACGATATTTGTTCCGTGCGTGACTATGGTAAGAGTACATTGAAAATAGATGTAAGTAATACATTTTATGATATGGGAAAAAAGAAGGCTTATAAAGCTTTGCAGAAATTAATTGATAGTCAATTGGAAAAATCAAGAAATTTGCCTACTTTACCTTTAGATGAAGGACTTACAGTTTTGACTCTATTTTTATCTAAACTGTATGACCCTCAAAATAAATTTAAAAAATATCATGAATCCATAAATGAATTAAGATATAATATTGCATTAAAAAAAATGCATCTAATGAAAAATTACCACCTTCGAAACCAGCATTATTACAACATTACTTAAGAGCAAAGTGGCAAATAAATGAATGGATTCAAGCAAAAAACAATATTATTTCATCTCTTGATCCATTAACCCATGGTTGGACAATGGAAAATATTTGTTTCGATTTTAATTATTCTGAAGGCGAAACTAGTTTAGATATTTTACAAAAGTATTTCTGCTCCTGTACCGGAAAATGTTCTACGAAAAATTGTAATTGTATTTCCTATAATTTAGAATGCTGCGCAGTATGTTCATGTACACCAGAGAATTATAAAAATGTTAAAGACGACTTTATTGAAGACAATGAAATCAGCTTATTAGATGGAAATCCTGTTGCTGCTGACGAAAATTTTCCAATTATTGACAATGAAAACGATGTGTAAATAATATTATATTTTTATTTTATTATATTTTTCAATGAAAATTGAATATTGCTTAATGTATTTCACTGTAATAAAACATTCAATAATAGAGTCACCACGTATATTAAAAGAAAAATTACATTATTATAGCATTGTAAAAAATTAATTTTAATTGTTTTAATTATAATATGTCTATATAAAGATAATTATAAATATCTTTTTTTTTCAATAAATTATACGTAATATCTGTATTAAATTAATTTTTTAAAACTAAACAAATATTTCTACGCGCCGCACGCCTGTATCGCCGCAACCGCTGTACACACTTAGCGGTAGACTCATCGAGCAAAAAGATAAAAGAGGGAATCTAATCGTTATGAAAAGGAGACCAAAAAAGTGGCCTCTGATGGCGGGCATATCCGGAAATGCAAAGGCGCTAAATTTAAATTTTTCAACACTTGTTAACAATAGCTGTAAAATATTTTTCAGACAAGAAACTTTTAATTAAATATTAACGATAATAGTCTAAAAATTGACACAATTGGTAAAAAACTTCAATATAAATAAAATTTCATGTGACAGTTGGGACAAACAATAACATAACCAAACTCAATTTGACTTATTAAACAAGGAAAGAGACTGTCTATCCTTGTTTAAAGTGGCCTCTCAAGATAGCACTTCCTGTCTAACAATATTTTTGTCCCCACTACCTTTACATTCCCTCTTTTATCTTTTTGCTCGATGGGTAGACTGCTCAAAAGGCATATTCGAAATATTTGGGTCCACGTTTTCAGCAAGATAGAAAAAAATTATCCTTGTCAAAATATTTTAACTTGTACTCGACGGTTTAAAGATTATAAAGCTATTTGTAGAATTGCAATTAATTTAGTAGTTTGTTAGAAAAAAAAAATCCCAAAAATCACAAATTAAGGCATTTTTTCCAACAAAAAAATGCAAATAACTCGAAAAGGAAGCATTTTTTGAAAAATTATCAAGAGAGAAAAAGTGTTTATTTTGATGAGATACACCTAAAAAAATTAATTCCGAAGCAATTAGGTGAAATTGCTTTTGTGTATAAGTTATTTGTTAATAACAATTGGCGGCCCACTTGTAAAAATTAAAAAAAATACATTTCATCTTGGAAAAATATATAGAATCGAATAAAAAAGGTTTGATGCATTAGAAATGCAAAAAAAAATTTAGTAGGTATATTCTGTTTCTAAGTGGCTTTTGAGGGGTAAACCGCTCGCCTATTGTACTAAAATGGTCTAGAGATCCACAAAATGCCCCTATTTATCATCGGCACAGCAGCAAAACCGAGAGTTTTTAAGAACATATACATGGAAACTGTCTTAGTGTTCGTTCGTGTAAACACATTCAAAATAAAGGCCTTAAGCTATCCTTGTTAGAATCTATGGAAATCAACAAATTAAAAAACACAGATATAATTCTGAATGACCAACTTGAGACAAACAGTTCTCCCCTCCTCAACCTATTTCATTAGAGGCTATAAAGTGTAAACGCATGCCAAAAATAGATCACTTGATAAAGGCAATCAGCCGGAACAGCTGTAGTGATAAAAGTTAAAATAAATTTTTTGTGGAAGTTTGAAAACAAAGTTTTCAGTGTTTTATTGTTACATAAAATGAATTTCCATCAAGTAACGGTCGAATCCATCAAATATTTCTTTAAACCTTTTAAATACATACATTGATACCTAAGAAACATATTTGCTAATTTGCTGTGTTAAATCCTAACTCAATACGTTAAATAGTAAAATAGCTACAGGTCATTAAAAAAAGTGTCCCAAAGTACAACACTCTCCCCTAACCTTCTCCTTATTAACAAATCGCAAAAACTGCTCTTCACCTCTGTGAATGATTATTTTTATTGTTATGCTTCTTCCCTTTCAAAATTCGCTCTGTAACTACTCAATAGACGTAAAGACCGGTGATTGTTATGGAGAGCTGGAAGCTCTTTAGCTTGTCTGTATTTTACAATGTAAAGCAATTTTACAAGTGTAAACAAATCGAACCCTAAGGTTAATTCTCGTTACATTAAGAAAAAATAAGTAAACTTTTAAAAACGAATTAAATAAACAAATAAATAAATTATAAAATGTTTTACAATCTTCGCGTCGATTTCCTTGTTTAAAAAACAAATCTGTCAGTCCCCTAGTGACATTAAAAAGAAATAAAAGAAAATACGATCTGTAGAAATTTACTACCTTTGGATTGACTTCAATTAAAAAGTCCTCGGCAAAAAAATCCCGACAAAATGCATTTTACAATTTAATTACTGCTGCCTTATTGCAGTTCACGATGTGTGAGAAATGAAGAATCACGTTTTTTATTCGAACGTTTCCAACGTTCATTACGACATAAAAAGATAATGGTAAAAGTTACGTTAAATAAACAGGGTGGAACAAAAAACATGCTAAAGGTTTTCAGGAAAATTTCAGTTTTCAGTTGCAAATTTGATTACTAGAAATGATAAAAAGTAGTAATAATAAAGGCGAAGTTTTCAATAACTTGAGTTTTGCAGACAGTACAGTAATAATGACTGATAACAACAATGATTTACAGAACATAATGCAACTACTTAATGAATGCTGTCATTAGGGTAGTTTTGGGTCGTGCAACAGTGTGAAGTTGTTTTATTCAGCCTCATCTCAGCCAACATCTCCATTTTTGTCAGTTGACGCATAGCCTCAATGGAGATTGTAGCTATTGAAGGCCACAAGGATGAATCTGGTTTTTTGAGATGCATGACGATTTATTGGAAAAAATATTTCTAAATGAACAATGCGCAGAATAAAACAACAGGAGTATTATCCCAGGTGAGTAGATAACCACTCACAAGCCCAGATTGACAATCTGCTCTACCTAGAGGATTCTACGGAAGACAAATCATTTAATAAAATTAATCATTGTCTACAATATAAAATTATTGAATAAAAATATAAAGCTTTATGAACTAGAACAGAGGTTCTCAAAGTGGGTGACGTGGCATCCTGGAGTGCTTCAAGCATTTGCCAAGGGTGACGTGGAACATTATATGACTTTATTCAAGTTGGCAACGAACAGGCACCAGAAGGGGTCAATACGTTAATTGTCACAAAATTGTTGGTAATGGGTGCTTGAGTCCATGTAAATTAAAAAGACATTTGGAAAATAATCATCCTGGTAGCCGATAAGGTCGAAGAAACCTTCAAATGTCGTGCTCCATGTCTACAGGAAGATTTATGCATGATGGAAAGAGTCTGCAAAAATAAAAACGAAAACGCCACTGAACCATCATTTATTGTTGGTTTGCACATTGCAAAAGCTGGAAAACCTCATATAGCGATGTGAAATTACGTGTAATTTCAGAAATTGTAAGTTACACGTGTAAAATTACCCAAAAATTACAAACCAGATGTAATTTATGTAACTTATGTAATTTATGTTCATTGTATTAAAAAATCAATTGTTTGCATTCATATTGAATATACTAAACACAAAGTAACTACATACTTATGAAATAAAGAAAAGTGGATAAGAAATACATACAAATAATAAAGAAATGAAAACATAGGTTCTTTAGTTTTGTTTTAAGCGGCTTTTATAAATCACAACTTCCTTTTTCGCAGACAACTGGAGACCTTCTTGTTATAAAACGTCGAAGTTTCAATTGTTTGCTCTTCCAATGAGCCTTGTGTAATTTTTTTTATCTCCGGCAAATCCAGAACTGCATCCTGAAATTAAATAGGAAAGTGTAAACATAGAGAGTAAAAATAATGGGTTTATAATATAATATATACAGATCTAACTACCTTGTTTTCGGCATCTGAAGTATCCTTCTCGACTTCCGTTTTTTTTTGGGGTTGTTCTGTGCCTTTACCCTGAAATTGATAATTTTGGAATATAAACAATAAATATGTATGTGTTTACACTAATTTACCGATTTCATTAAGACGTTTTCTAAAATGTTCACTTTGCTTTGTCTCAAAATGCGTGCTGGTCTCTGTTCCCTAGTTTCCATTCTTTGATCAATTTCATCATCGGTCATTGCAAAGTCAGCAAAATTAAAATCATCGTCGGAATTTCCATTTCCTGTTGTATTTGAATGCCATGATGATATTGTCTGAAAACATAAGATTTATAATTTTTTATTCGAAAACGGTGGAATGCATTGGAAAATCGGAAAAGAAGCAAACTGCATATATCACATGCACATATCACATATCTAAAAAATGCCTAAATTTAAAATTACCTCGTCTAATTCTTCCTCTTCGGAAATATGGTTTTCAATTACTTCTATCTCCTTCTGTAAGTTTCTACCTTCTATCGAAACGTTGTTCTGTACAGTCTCTTCTATAGGATATTGACTTTGTATGTGATGTTGTCGTGAACGTTTCAGCAATTTTGAATTATATTGTATATAATTTAAATTTGCTGCCCTTTGAGTTGTTAGGCGATTTCTTCTCTTCGTATGAATGCTGCTCTGGGAGCTAAAGCTTCTCTCTGTTGCCGCAGAAGTGCACGGCATTGTCAATATCCTGACTGCAACTTTGGAGAGGCATGAATGTCCACAAAATCCTTTCCACCATGTAACCAAAGAGACATTATCGAGTATGTTCCATAAAAATGTTTCGCCAAAAAAGTCTGTTTTAGCTAAATAGTTTCCTAAATCCTCAGTAATCTTTGACACTCCTTCATCACCAATCTCTATCGTGGTCGTGGTTGACATAGTAGTAATGTATTTCATCGCTTCAATCCTTTCGGCTGATGATAAATTTGCACCAACAGACCGAGGGTTTAGTAAGTCTGCGGCAAAATGGATCGGTTGAAGGGCGTATTCCTTCCTTGATATAAATTTATCCATCGCTTCTGTTTTTTCGCAATCCGTTAGTTTCACGCATTCTAAATGAGTAGATATGTTACTACCGATTTTCGCGAAAGTTTCACAAACCAAATGAATTGACGAAGAATCTCCTTCAAGACGTGTTATTGCTTCAGTAATTGGCTTAAGCAATTCAACAAGAGCGCTAGAATTTATCCAGAATCCTTCATCAAGTAAATTTGCTTTTGCGCTGCGTATTCTATCTTGAATTGTTTTATCTGGAGATATTGCTAGACGTTGTAGGACGGACTTGCATTTAGTCAGATCTTGAAGACATTTTACATGTGAACCCCATCTTGTTTTTACAGGTAGGCTAAGAGACACTCCACACTTCATCTCATTTCTTATTTCTGTGAATTGAGCTCTCAGTACTTGACACTGGTTAATAGTTTTAACGATATGTATAATATGTGACAAATGTGTCTCTATTGAAGATAATTTCAAAATATCGCTGCACAATAAATGTAATGTGTGCGCTAAACAGCCGTATGATACAAGATGGGGATACATCTCTTCACATTGTCTCACAGCCTTCCTCATATTCTTTGCGTTATCAGTCACAATAGCGAAAAATTTTTTAGGTCCATACTCCTCCAGAACTTCAACCATTAATTTTGTTATATATTCTGCGGTATGCTTCTCTGCTTTTGTTAGTACTGATTTGACAAATAACGGTTCGGGTGTTGTAACAATGAAATTAATTACACTTTCATTTCGCAAGTTGGACCAACCATCGCATTGCAATGATAAATTGTCAGCTTGCTTAATTTTATCATTAACTTGAACTTCAACTCGCTCGTACTCTTCGGTCAGGAGACGATTTGATAACATATATCTCGATGGTAAGGTGTATGAAGGTCTAATTTTTTTAAAAAACAATTTCCAATCTTCATTCTCGGTAATTGAATGTGGTGCTGAACTGGTGTAAATAGCTCTAGCAAGCAAAATATTCAATTCGTTATTTTGTTCGTGTGTCATTCGATCACAAAATGATTGTATTCTGTTGATTTTTGTGCAAACAGGTGTTTCCACATGAATGTTATCAGAAGCAGATGTTGATGCTGTGGAAACCGTTGATGATGTACAAGCAGCATCAGTGTTATCGTTATCCAATTTTGCCGATGTGATCTTTTTCATGGATGTTTCAAATGGAAATTTAGAGTGATTCCCCTTTGACTTTGGAGTTAAAATATTGAATTTAAGTTTTATCATATGCGGCACATAAGTGCATTGTTGAAGATGAGATTTCATTCTTGTAGCATTTTTTGCATGTACACTCTTGCAAAATTTACACCTCACATTTATGGTCTTTTGATTAGAAGAACCCGCAGGTAACACTTCAAAATAAAGCCAGATATCTGTCTTACGTTTCACCATGTTTTATGACCTAAAAAAAATATTCAGGTAGACTTAAACATTAAGAAGGGAAAAAACATTATTTTTCAAAGTATTTGATGGGCACGAGGGCATAAAAAATTGTTAGGCATCCTTAAATAGAAGAAAGATTAAAATTGAATCTGTGTAACAATTTAATGAAATTCGAATAAGCAGAATACTGGATCGGACAACTACATTATTTTGCCCTCAACGTTATCAAAATTTTTTATTTAGTAAGTTATGTCAGTGTAATTCAATTACACATGCTACATGCACAAGTACCCCGTTGCTCCTATCATTCTTATAGTTATTGTACAGTAAACTAATCTAAAAAATCGAATAAAACTTGGTAAACCGAATTCAGAATTAAGTACTGTAGCCACATATAAAATGACGCGCGTTAGATTTAACGTACAGTCGATATGCGATAGGCCCGCCCCTGTGTTTCCCAATCTAAGGTTGCTATGGACATCACCGGCACGTGTTTTGCTGTTTGTAGAAATAATATATTTCTTACCTTATAGTTTCTGTGCTTCCTTATAAATAAATGTAAAGTAACCAACGCTGCGTGAATGAATAGAGAAAGAACAGTCGAAAACTAACTTATACATACACATTACACATACAATAACAGAAATGTAAACATAACCTGCCTGACTCAGACTAAGGAACGACTAACGAGCGACGAGCGTAATAGCACCCACTGGTTCGCGCGCGCCGGCACCGGCGCACCGCACTTACGACAATTGCGCGCGCATAAGTTGCCATAATATATGTAATTTTACCAGTAATTACATAAATTACGGTAATTTATGTAAATTTATCATAAGTTACGTTAAATTTCATAAATTACGTAAATTCCAAAAATTACATAAATTACATTAAGTTACGGGTATCATGTAATATTACCGTAAGTTACGTGTAATTTATGTAACGTAAGTTATGTAATTTTACAACTCACATCACTAACCTCATACCATTGCCGAGATACTAATTAAACCTTGCGTGAAGGATGTCGTACATTGCATGTTAGGTCCAGATATAACCAAGAATATTTTTAATATGAAGATGTCAAACAGTACTATAAGCAAGAGAATTCACACTATTTCAGACTTTGTAGAGATAAAGCTTTTAAATAGATAAGAATAAAAACTTGTAAATTCTTCAGTTTACAGCTTGATGAAAGTACTGACGTTGCTGTTCTGCTTGTGTTTGTGAGGTTTCCATTCGGGATGAAAATAGAAGAAGAACTCCTTATGTGTGAAGAGCTTAAAAGTTAAAGGCTATCCACGAGTATACAGGGTGTCCCAGACTAATTTACCCACGCTATATCTCTTAAACAAATAGATATTTTCGAATGTGACAAAAAGTGATCTATTCTACTTGTAATACACTTTAATATGGCGTAGAAAACATCATCCCCTAAATATTCATCCCTTAGTTACAAAACCTAACTTTAATTTTTTTAATAACACACTGTATATTTTTTTGTAGTTTTGGATGTGGTCTTCTATCGTCTATTCAACAGATTTATTAAAAATAAAATCGGTTTGTAAATAATCAAGAAATCAATTATTTTTTATTTTTGTTAATTAAGTGTCCCAGACTAATTTATCCAGGCTATATTTATTAACAAAATAGAGATTTTTTATGGGGTCAAAAACTGGTCCATTCCATTTGTAATACACTTTAATATAGCGAAGAAAAAATCATCCCTTAGTTACAACCCCTAACTTTTACACTACGATTTTATTTTTAATAAATCTGTTGAACAGACGATAGAACACCACATCCAAAACTATAAAAAAATATACAGGGTGCTATCAAAAAATTAAAGTTAGGGGTTGTAACTAAGGGATGAATATTTAGGGGATTATTTTTTACGGTATATTAAAGTGTTTTACAAGTAGATCACTTTTTTTTTTTTTTTTTTTTTTTTTTTCAAGAGAAATAGCTATTTATTTATTTATCAAGTTACAAACGTATACCAAATTAGCAAAGACTAATTTATCAATAGTTTACCGATGAATAAATGCAAAAAGAAACCGTCAGCTTCAATCCGTCAATTTTGCCAGAATGTCATGATCTCTATACACAAAATATACCTCGTCTTTAGCCAGCTCGATTTTGGTACCACCATAGTCAGCCAAAATCACCTCATCTCCGGTATTAACATTAACGGGCACGACGTGTCCGCTTTTCGCTTTTTTTTGCTAATTTGGTATACGTTTGTAACTTGATAAATAGATCACTTTTTGTCGCATTCGAAAATCTGTATTCGTTTAAGAGATATAGCGTGGGTAAATTAGTCTGGGACACCCTGTATAAGAAAAATGATATAGAGTGGAGTAAATGTGTGGATATTTGCAGTCATGGAGCGGTTGCAATGGTTGGTAAAATTAGAGTGGCGGTGTCTAGAATAAAGGTAGTGACAGAAAATGCCTCCAGCGGTCGTTGAATCTTACATTGCCATTCTTTGGCAACTAAAAAGATGCGCAAGATTTGAAAGACGTATTGAATGGTTGTGTAAAAATAATTTTATCGAGTGCGACAATTTTAGGGAGACTATTTGAACTAAAAGATCCACTGATTATCACATGTACAGAGGAGTTTTTCATCAAAGAATTAAAAGATGTCAATTAGTTGCTAAGATTGGGATACCTTTCGGACATCTCAATCGAAATCTAAATAATAAATAAAACCACTACTTCGCTTCAAGGCAAAGAAGGACCACAATTACAACACTCAAAAACATGCTTCTTTGAAATTGTTATTGCTCATTTGCAAGGTTTAAAAGAAAGTATTGTAAACTATTTTCCTGACATTGACTCAGATGACTTATATAACTGGATGATAGACCCGTTTTCATGCGACCCAAAAAATATACCTGTCGGAATGGCAAATGATGTTTTTCAAAATCGATTTGAGATCAGCGAAGATAGCAGTTTAAAACTCAAATACCGTGAAAGAAGCCAAGAAGAGTTCTAGATGTAGATATATTCTGAAAACAATTTTATTTGCAAGGTTCCAGTAAAAAACTTGTATGTTTCACAACGACTTATCTCTGTGAGTCTTCTTTCTCCGTATATGCTTAGAATAAAAACAAATACAGAATCAAACTTCCAGAACTTAGGGATTTGAGGGTCAAACTTACAAAGACTCCCATAATCATAAAGGATATAATAAAAAAAAATCATCGAACCAGTTTATTCATTCCAATAAGTAAGGATATTTAATACCAAATGTACTGTGTTTTATTGATCTGAAATCAAGTTTATATTGAAATCAAATGAGCCTCAGAATTTTATTTGTTTCATTTTTTGTCGTTTCCCAAATCGCTTCAAGGATTGTGGTACCTTGAAATATTTTTAGCCCTACAAGGGGGCCGCGACAAGAACCACTGAACTAGAAGACAAACTGTTTAATATACTTCATCGGTTTGGCAAAAACGAAAAGAAAATTCAAAAATAATATTAAACTACTATAGCAGCTATACATTTCTGTTTTTATTCAATTTCCGATTTTAGGAAAGCACAAAATTTACATAAAAAAATTTTCCAATATTTTAATAGTTCACCCAATACGACAAGTGACTAATTGAGTTCTTACCCGAAAAACATCAAAAACAAACAACAAGCCATTCAATGTTGAATTTTCAAAACAAATTTAACACTCGTGAATTATTGTTTCTTCCAATGAATATAATATGTGACTTTTCACAAAGCCAATCACAATGTTAATATTCACTTTTAACAAACACACCCTGTACTGTTTTCTTAGCGTGCAGTTTAATGAGGATCTTGTTCAAAATAATGACTCTCCTTGTGTTTTATTTGTATTTCATTCACCGTTAGTGTTTTACCTCTTTCCTAGTACATAATGGTTTTAATAAATCAGACTGCCATATTGTGCTTGGTATGAAATGAGCAAAATCTTTTTTTCTAATTTTATTTACTTGCTATTGAAAATTCATAATATATTTAGAATTGCCATTAAAGCTGGTAAAGCATCGAGAAATACAACACTGATGGTCAAGGTTTTTGTAGAAGAATATTTAGGATATTAGAGAATGAACAATGAATGAAACATAAATATTCAAACCTGTCAAATTCAAGAAATAGGTTATCTTGACCAGGATCGTGATTAATGTTATTTCAGTACACGCATCAATATTTGAATCACATATTTCAGAAACCCCAAAAATTACAAATTTATAAAATTACAGTTTTCTGTAATTTTTCAATGTATTAGTAGACTTATATAATACTATATATAATACGGGTATTATTCCGAGAGAATGGCTTAAATCAACATTTATTACATTACCAAAAAAACCTAATGCAAGGGAATGTAATGATCACCGTATAATTAGTCTAATGAGTCACACACTAAAAATATTCTTAAAAATTATCCATTTAAGAATTTTCAGAAAAGTGGAACAAGACATCACTGAGACCCAATTTGGATTTAGGAATGCCATGGGTACACGAGAGGCATTATTTGGATTTAACATCCTCATTCAAAGATGTATGGATGTAAACCAACCACTGTATGTTTGTTTTATTGATTATAATAAGAATAATAAGACTTAAGAATAATAACTTATCTCTACTTTAACCAAACAGCAAAAGTCAGAGTCGACAGAGAACTTTCGAAGGAAGTAGAGATAAAAAGAGGCGTAAGGCAAGGTTGCATGCCCCTTATTGTTCAATCTATATTCGGAAGAAATAATTAAAAAATCACACGAAAATGTAACAATTGGAATAAAAGTCAACGGCAGACCCATCAACAATATCAGATATGCCGATGATACTATACTAATTGCAGAGAGTATACAAGATCTACAGACACTTTTAGATAATGTAGTAAATGCTAGTGAGTAGTGAGGAAAGCGGACTAAAGCTTAATGCTAATAAAACAAAATTTATGACAATTTCCAAAACACAACAACTAGACAGTTTAAACATAAGAGGAGTTTCAATAGAAAAAGTAAAAAAATACAGATATCTTGGTACAATTATTATTGAAAATAACGAGTATACAGAAGAAATAAAAATGAGAATTGGACAAGCTAGAGCAACATTTAAAGATGAGAAAAGTCTTATGCAGTAAAGACCTTAGTTTACAACTAAAAATATGTAGAGCTTATCATAATATCTAACAAGAGTTTAAACCGATTTACTGTAGTTTTGCCGAATTCTGATAACATAATGTTACGAACATGCTTTCGGCATGACTCATATAACGGTTACATCTCGAAACGGCTTCCAGAATCATCCTTAGATCTCTCGAAGGCAAGAGAACAATGGGCCACGTGCGCGAATTAGAGGTGGGAACTTTCTAGAAAATAGTAACTTAGGTATATATATGTAACGACCTTAGGAGTTAGTTTAGTTTATAAGATAGTATCGAACTGTAAAGTTATAAATAAATATATTTATATAAATTCGAACCGCTCGTTTTATTTAAAAACGGTACAGTTGGTGTCAGGTGTGGGGTTTGAATATAAATGCAACAGTGATTTTTTGAAAAAGACTTGAATTTTTGAAAAAGACTTTTGAACTTTTGAAAAGTATTGTTCGTCGGGAACATCCGCGTAGTTCGGTAGTGAACGTTGTACCAAAGAACATTTCAAAAAGTACGTGTGTGCCTGACCAAAGATGCTGCTAGTAGAACTTTCAGTGAAACAGTTGCGTGAGCAACTAGAAGAACGCGATGAAGACTGCAGTGGGTCCAAGAAGATACTACAAGAACGACTGAAGACTGTTCTCAACAAGAATGGAGAAGACCCAGAGACATTCCAGTTCCAGTCAGCAGAAGAAGCAGTTTTAACGAAAATGGAAAATGTGTCTAGAAGATTCGACGAGAAATTTGAGAACGTCTCGCAAATGATTGAGGTTACTTCTAAAAAAAATGATGATAAATTAGAGAACGTTTCCAAAAGATTCGATGAGAAATTCGAAAATGTATCTCAAAGATTCGACGAGAAATTTGAAAATGTTTCTCAAATGATGGAAGAAACTTCTAAAAAGAACAATGAAAAATTTGACGAAGTTTCTAAAACATTTGATAAGATACAGAAAAATGTAAACGACAAGATAGAAGACGTAGAAGAGAAGATCAAAAAGTTAGAGAGCATGATAACTAACACAAAAATGCTACCACCAGTTAACACAGTAGCCTTAGATCCGGTAGTGAAAGAAGAATCACCGAGAGACGAAACGACACATCATATGAGATTCAAATTGCCACCATTTGATGGAAAGTCCTCTTGGTCCATATACCTTAGACAATTTGAAGCTATTGCGACAGCCAATCATTGGACAGAACAAGAAAAAGCCGTTTCCTTGACTGCTGCTTTACGAGGTGATGCTGCAGATATCCTAAGATCGATTCCTAAGGGTCAAGAAAAATGTTACCAGACCTTGTTTACTCGACTAGACAAACGTTACGGAGATGCCCATCTACAACAAGTCTACAAGGCGCAACTAAGAAGTAGAACTCAGCGAGCCAGTGAGAATTTGCAAGAGTTTGAAGCAGATGTTGCTCGTATAGTGCGGTTGGCTTATCCGGAGGTACCAGACAACATTTTGGATGAAATTGCCGTAGATACCTTCGTCAATGGGTTAAAAGAAAGTGAATTACAGAAAGCTTTACGACTAGCAAGACCGAAAGTTTTAGATGAAGCGCTCGCTATTGCCTTAGAACATGAAACAGCTAGTCAAACTTCACGGAGCCATCGAGTAAGAACCATCGAAGAAGGCGACGAACTAAACGATGAACGTCTAGAAGAAATGGTAAGAAAAATAGTTCATAACACGATGCCGAAGAGACGCGAGCCCAGATGTTGGAATTGTGGTGACGTAGGTCACATTCGCCGCAATTGCAAGAAAATGATACAACAGTCGGAAAACTAGAACGGGTCGACACTAAGGGGCAACTGCCGACCTCGAGAAACACAGCCCCCATAGTAACTGTGAACATTACGTCCTCCGGTGGAATTCATAGCTTGTACATCGAGGGTCGTATTAACAATAAATGTAGATCGTTTTTGGTAGATACAGGTGCAACAAGAACTATTGCACGGCCAGAAGTAGTACGAGACCATCTTAAATTATCGCCTGCAACAGTAAAGCTTAGAACAGCAACTGGTGAGATAATTAATACATATGGCGAGGCTAATATGTCAGTATCCATTGGCCAGACCACAGTGAAACATAGAGTATTAATTGCAGAGATCTCCGATGAGTTCATATTGGGGATGGATTTACTACGGAAAGTTGGGGCTGTATTGAATGTTAAAGATGGAGTTCTCGAGATCGGTGGTGAAGAGTTGCCGTTTCATGAAGACAAAGAAGATGTTATCAGCTTAATAACTACTTGTGACGTAACAATACCCGGTAATAGTGAGAAAATTTTGATGGCCAGACCTGATAGTTACTGCCGAGAGGGAAGTTTAAGGATGGTCGAAGATGTGAACAATGCCGAGTTCCTAACGGCAAAAGCTTTGGTGAGAATTCGAGATGTCGTTCCTGTAAGAGTTATGAATTTAAAGGGAACTGCTATTAAGTTAAGTAAAAGAACTTTGATCGGACAGTGTGTTCCCGTGGCTTCGATTTGTTCCATGAAAACTAATGAGAAACCGTCGAAATCTAAGTATCCAAAGGAGCTTGTTGAGACGATGATTAAAACGTGCCAAGATCTTGATGATGAACGAACTAAAAAAGTAAAGTCTATGCTGATAGAATTTCAAGATGTTTTTGCTGTTGATAAGAAGGATAATGGCAAAACAAGCATAGTAAAGCACAAAATTAATACCGGAGACGCTCAGCCAATCAGACAACAACCTAGACGACTTCCATTTGCGAAAAGAGATGAAGCCGAAGACATCATCAAAGATATGAGCAAACAAGGGGTAATTGAACCATCAAACAGTCCATGGACGTCACCAGTAGTACTAGTAAAGAAGAAAGATGGTTCAACACGTTTTTGTATTGACTACCGACAGCTCAATGCGGTAACTAAAAAAGATAGTTATCCTTTGCCCAGAATAGACGATACTTTGGATACACTTTCTGGTTCTCGTTGGTTCTCCACACTCGATCTGAAAAGTGGATATTGGCAAGTAGACATGGAGCCAGCTGATCGTGAGAAAACCGCATTCTCGATAGGATCAGGGCTTTGGCAGTTCACAGTTATGCCCTTTGGTTTATGTAATGCTCCGGCCACATTTGAAAGATTAATGGAGGCAGTTTTAAGAGGTCTAACATGGAAAACATGCCTAGTTTATTTGGATGATGTAATTGTAGTTGGAAGATCCTTCGATGAACATGCCAATAATCTGACCGAAGTCTTTCAACGATTGCGGGCAGCAAATTTGAAGTTGAGTCCGAAGAAATGTCACTTGTTTCGACGAGAAGTGAAGTACTTGGGACATATTGTAGCAAGTAATGGAGTAACAGCTGATCCTGAAAAACTTGCAGCAATTAAGGATTGGCCAGTACCAAGAGATAAACACGAAATTAGAAGCTTTCTTGGCCTTTGTACATATTACCGACGTTTTGTCAAAGGATTTGCCAACATCTCCAAGCCATTAACAAAGTTGACAGAAGAAGGCAAAGAATATACATGGAGCGAAGAGTGCCAGAGAGCTTTCGAACACTTACAAATGGCTCTGATCAGCGCACCGATTTTAAGCTACCCTAGACAGGCAGGAAAATTTGTGTTGGACACCGATGCCAGCAACAGTGCAATAGGAGCTGTTCTCTCCCAAATCCAAGATGGGCAGGAGAAAGTCATCGCATACTTTAGCAAAGTCTTGTCGAAACCAGAAAGAAACTATTGCGTTACCAGGAGAGAATTGCTAGCCGTAGTAAAGGCTTGCGAGCATTTCCATAAATACTTATATGGCAGAAAGTTTCTTCTTCGCACGGATCACGCTGCTCTAAAATGGCTCCTACAATTCCGTAATCCAGAGGGTCAGATGGCAAGATGGTTAGAACGATTACAAGAATATGATTACGAGATCGAACACAGAGCTGGAAGAGTTCATTTAAATGCTGATGCGCTTTCGAGAAGGCCGTGCAGTGAATATTGTAATCACTGTCTTAAATTAGAAGAAAGACTTTGCCCCGTGAGACGAACCACCGTCATTAATGATCAATGGCAGCCACAACAGCTACAAGACGCTCAAGCAGATGATCCATGTATAAAGAGAGTATTGGATTGGATGCATCGAAGTGAAAGGCCTTCTTGGCAAGACATTAGTGCATGTAGTCCTGAAGTCAAGTGTTACTGGAGCCAATGGAATTGCCTAGTGCTAAAAGATGATCTCCTTTATAGAACCTTTGAGAACGATGATGGTACAGAAACTAAGTTTCAGTTGATTGTACCTAAAAGTAAAGTGTCAGAAGTATTACGTCAGTTGCATGACGGTGCATCAGGTGGACACTTTGGTATTACGAAGACTCTGCAAAAGGTTCGAGAACGATTCTATTGGGTGAATTGTAAAGATGATGTAAGAAGATGGTGCCGGAAATGTGAACTGTGTGCAACCAGTAATGGTCCAGTTGGTAAAAAGAGGGCACCCATGAAACAGTACAATGTTGGTAGTCCTATGGAACGAGTAGCAATCGATATTGCAGGTCCACTTCCAGAGACAAATGATGGAAATAAATATATCCTGGTAGCCATGGATTATTTTACGAAATGGACTGAGGCCTATGCGCTACCAAATCAAGAAGCTGCTACCGTTGCAGAGGTACTGGTTAAAGAATTCTTTAGCCGATTTGGTGTTCCCTTGGAGATCCACTCCGACCAAGGGCGAAACTTCGAGTCAAACCTTTTCCAAAACGTTTGTAAATTGATTGGCGTCAATAAGACCAGAACGACACCCCTTCATCCTCAATCAGATGGAATGGTCGAGAGAATGAACCGAACGATGGGTAAACACCTGTCCAAAGTTGTATCAGAACATCAAAGAGATTGGGACCAGCACATTCATTTATTTCTAATGGCGTACCGCTCGGCTGTGAATGAAACCACGGGCCAGACTCCAACCTGCCTGATGTTAGGTCGTGAAGTTCGTTTGCCCTGCGACCTAGAGTTTGGCTGCAGACCTTCTGAAGAATATGTTGCAAGCGAAGATTATGTCGACCGCCTAAAGTTAAGAATGAACAACATTCATGAACTTGCCCGACAACACATCCAGTTAGCCAGTGACAGAATGAAAGATCAATATGATTCTCGATGCAAAAATGAAAGCTATAAAGTAGGTGATCTTGTTTGGCTTTATAATCCACAACGTCGTCGTGGCTTGTCTCCTAAACTGCAAAGACAATGGGAGGGTCCGTATGAAATTAAAAAGAGAATAAATGACGTAATATACCGAATTAAAAAGTTACCGAAAGGTAAACCAAAAGTAGTTCACATAAATCGGCTTGCACCTTATGCTGGCTCAAATGAAACAGAAGAAGCACGAATCCTTCAACATGAGATCAAAGATAAACGGCGACCAAGCTTTAAGGAGTTTATGTCAAATTACGCAGAGAGAAAGAATGCTAGATTCGGCGTGACGACAGAAGTTCAGCAGGATCTTTTTAGTGTTCCGCATAACGTCTCTCTAGCCCACTGTGTTGCCCAAGATCTTGAGATGACTAAAGGAATCTCATCTGTATTTTATAAGAAGTTCGGTCGTTTGGACGAGTTAAAAAACCAGCAGCCTAAAGTTGGAAGAGTACTGAGATTAGAAGATGGTTCTCGATCTTTGCTGTATATGGTGACCAGGAAGTCGTATACAGACAGGGCAACCTACGAGGATATATGGTGTGCTCTAACTAATTTGAAGAAAATCGTCTGCAATTACGACATTAAGAATTTGGCCTTACCCAAGATAGGCCATGCACTAGATAATCTGGATTGGAAGATTGTCAGAAGCATGCTTGAAGTGATCTTCCGGGAAACCGGCGTACGAATTACTGTGTGTTGCACTAATCCGAAGAGATCGTGTCCTTCAAAGACAGTAGACTGTTATTTCTTTATGAGGGGTTCATGCAGAGCTGGAGAGTCCTGTAGATTCCGCCATCCTGGGCCTACATATAGAGTTGCTGATCGGGACGCTCAGATCTAAGAGGGGAGCAGTGTTACGAACATGCTTTCGGCATGACTCATATAACGGTTACATCTCGAAACGGCTTCCAGAATCATCCTTAGATCTCTCGAAGGCAAGAGAACAATGGGCCACGTGCGCGAATTAGAGGTGGGAACTTTCTAGAAAATAGTAACTTAGGTATATATATGTAACGACCTTAGGAGTTAGTTTAGTTTATAAGATAGTATCGAACTGTAAAGTTATAAATAAATATATTTATATAAATTCGAACCGCTCGTTTTATTTAAAAACGGTACAATAATATTGAACTTTAAAGGATGGTGGCCCACGAATTTAAAAAAAAACGATGCTCTCCAATGAATCTTTGGGCAGAAGTATTCCAAGAGATCAAAAAAATTGATTTTAAAATATCCAACTTTCGACACTTTATTCATTCGAGTGATCACGATGGAATTGTTATTACAACAAATTACATAGATGACTTAATACATCATTCTTTTCGACTACGAAATAGCAACACAAGGATGTTATTAGTTTCCTTACAAGAAAAGCATACACCGAAGAACATATTCCTATTAATATCAAGAAGATGCAAGAGTTGAGAAAACTGGAAAAGTATCTACCACATAATGAAGAAGTCAAGGACTTTTACGGAGAAATTTTTAATTTAACAAGATGCAAGGGAGATTCAAATGAAATAATACAACCAGATGAGAGATTACTACTGATATATTATTCTGTATGTCCATTGTTTTTAAACAAAAATATTTATATAAAACATATTTTAAATCATGAATGTGTTGCTTGTGTGAGTCCGTTTCAAATAGGTAAAAGAAATAATCAATAAGACTTACTAACAATCAGTTTAATTTAACTATCTAGACCTCCGGTTTCGCTTTCTACAATTTGCAAAGCATCTTCAGGTTTGTCGATACAAAGTTAATTAAATGCTGAAATAATAAAACCCACATTAGGGTGTTGTCTTATAAAGATAAACAAAACATAACATAAATTACAGTAATTATGCCAATATTACATGTCTGTGGTTTTTAAAATGAATAAACTGTTTAAGCAGACAAAGTAAGACCAACAAATTGGTATAAAAATAGTCTATTGAATATAAAAATAGAAAGATTTGAGAGAGATTGGAGTCAGGGGTTAGAGAATACAGAGTTTTGAGGCAGTCCAAGGCTCAAGAAGTGCTGTAACACCACTTGATGATGATTACAGCTGTTATATTAGTATTGCAGTTCTTTTCTTTTTCCTTTCGAGTTTTCATTCCGCTACAACACTGCATCCGTCAACACAACCAGTCGTTTCAGCCGTTCCACAAAAGCTAATAATTGATTGTATACCTCCCAAGTCAAAAACACTGCCCAATAACTACCAACAATCGTCGTCCAAAACACATTAATCATTTATTCGAAGGTAATACATTAAAGTCATGTCGTTATTTAATAAATTTATCGATATAAACAAAATAAAGTGACATGTCAATTTATACGGGCGCATACATCGTACGGACTTCAAACCGGTTACGGTAATCAAGTAATTCTGCTACGTATGTAATCAACTTTTTTGATATTACATCGTTCTCAGGGTGGGATTTCAATAATAGTTAACACAAACAAGAAATCTGAATTATAAGACAAAGTTTTTACTAAATGTATTTACAGCAGTATAAGAGGATGGTATCTTTTTATTAAGTAGTTTGCTTAATCAAAAGATTTTTCTAAGATTTGAAGAAAAAATTTTAACTAGTGAAACGTCATTACAATTTACATAAAAAAGTGAAACCTATTAATAACCCAATTGAAATAAAACAAGTATGGACTAAATAATATATTGAAGATATTTTCATGGACACACGAACGGAACCAACAAAAATGGATATCGAGAAAGCTCCAATAATATTAAAATCTGAAGTCCAACATGCTATAAACAACTCAAAATCTGGTAGAGCCCCTGGGCCAGATGAAGTTCATATCGAGCTGATTAAACTTATAGACTAAGACAATTTAAATGTAACACCTATACTCTTTAACAGCATATACAAATCTGGTGAGATACCTACAGAATGGCATATATTCCGTTAATAGGGATTTCCTTATTTTCCCAAAATAATTTTTGAGATATTGTGTCTCCTTGTCTTACTCCTCGGTTGATTTTTACAAGTCTTGTTTCGATTCCATTACCCAATGTCGCTATCATTTCAGCTTGTTCGTAAATATTATGTATTAGTATTCTGTACCTAGCATCGATCCGGTTGTTGACTAATGCTTCTTCTATTGCCCACAGTTCTACGCTATCAAAAGCTTTTTCATAATCTATAAAAGCCAGACATAATGGGAGATTGTATTCGTTAGTCTTTTCTATTAGGATTTTTAAAGTGTATAATGGTCACAGATGCTGTACCCTTTTCTAAATCCGGCTTGTTCTACTGATTGATATCCGTCAAATTTAATTATTAATCTATTTATAATAATCTTTGTAAAGGTTTTGTAAAGTTGTGAAAGAAGTGAAATTGGTCGATAATTTTTCAGGCCTGTGGTGTCTCCCTTTTTGTGTATTAGTATTGTTTTAGCAGTATTCCATTGTTCTGGTATGTTGCCTTGGAATAGACATTTATTATATAGTATTTTTTGATATGTGATGGTTTCTTCTCTGCCTTCCTTTAGCATTTCTGCTAGAATTTAATCGCTTACAGGAGCTTTATTCCTTTAAAATAAGTGAAGACAAAATGTAAAGAAAACAAGAAAGCCTTCTTACAATATGTGTGTGTGTGTAGTTTTATTTTATGACTAGAGACATAGTCCATTAGCCTATTATGTTTTGAGTTATTAATTAATTTTTTAAACAATTGTTATAGAGAGAACCCGTAACAACAATAAAATCTTATCTTCTATTGACTTACATATAAGTACGTGCCTACATTTTTTTAAAATTTTTTTTTATATTTTATTTCCCATCCATCCAATGGCACTACAGCCCAAGCCGGGCCTTGGCCTCCTTCATTAAACCTCTCCAAACATCTCTATTTACTGCTGTTCTTTTCCATGAACGCATTTTTAGGAGATTTTTGGCATCCTCATCTACCTCGTCTTCCCATCTCTTTTTTGGTCTTCCAACAGGTCTTTTTCCTTGCATTCTTGCGTTTAGTAATTTTCTGGGTATTCTGTTCTCATGCATGCGGGCCACATGGCCTGCCCATCGTAATCTCTGCAGTCTAGTGTGTTGTGCTAGTGTTGGTTCAGTGTATTGTTCGTATATTTCGTTATTATATCTAATTCGCCAGTTGTTATTTTCCTTTATTGGACCCAGTATTCTACGCAATATTTTTCTTTCAAACACGTCTAATGCATTGGTAGATTTCTGTGTTATAACCCATGTTTCACACCCATAACTTACTATGGGTCGGATTATTGTTTTATATACCCGGAGTTTTGTTTTCCGGTGTACGTCTCGCGATTTGAATATGTGGCCCATCGCGAAATAGGCTTTGTTTGCCAGCATAAGCCTTCTATTTATTTCCGGTTCTTCTTCATTATTTTCGACCAGATCCATTCCTAAATACGTGAATCTATTCACGTATTCTATATCGTCTATAAATTGTTGTTGTTGTTGTTGTTGTTGTATATTATAAATATGTATATTTTATTTATTTTTTTTTATTTTTAGTTTTTTTTTACTGGAAGTAAAAGGAAAATATATGGTTTTGCTGATTTATTACATACGCCTAGGGGTCTATCAAGGCGATTTGCACAACACAAAATTAGACCACGGATAGAAAGGTTAACAACTGGATTAAAACAAAGGACTTCTATCACTAACTTTTTATGTTTGAAATATATACACTGTTACCATAATACATTTAGAAATTCAATTTCATTGCACATACGTGGAGAAAAATTATTTCATATATATGCAAGTTATTGGTTTTAGTTTTATTAAAGTTTTAGTAAAGCAAGTTTTATTAAATCTGATAAATTAAAAGGTCTTTTAATAAGAATTTTTTCCTTATTGATATACTCGTATATTTTTATTATAAATTGTTTTATACATCGTGTATTTAATGAGCAATTTAAAACTAAATGCTCAATTGAGCCTTCTTCGCCACATTCGCAAAATGGAGTTTCAGCTAAATTAATTCTGAATTTATGTAACGGAGACAGAGCATGGTTAAATCTTATTCTACATAGTATTCTAATCATATCTTTATTAAAATTTCAGTTTTTGAACCACGTTGAGGCCGTTGAGGCGTTGTATTTTTGGTTTTACACCTTTATAATATAATCCTTTGTTGGATAAATTGTACATTGTTTGCCATGAATTTAACATTTTTTTCCTTAGATGAGAATTAAGATCTTCAATTACACATTTATATTCTGATTCTTTAGATGGTTCATTATATTCAGCAATTTTGTCTACTATTTCATTATTTAATATTCCGCAATGAGCTTTTATCCAACAAAACATTACATTAGATCCTCTTAACTTAATTATACCCACCAGGTTTACAATTTCAGATAACACATAATTAAATCCAATATTGTTATATTTAGAAATATTTTCAATTTTTTGTATTGAACTTTTACTATCAGAGAATATAACGTAATTAGATTTTGTTCTTAAGAAATTACTAATATATTTAAGTGCTTCTAATATTGCTATTAATTCGGCGGTATATATCGAGGTTTTAATATTTAGATCTACTACTGTACTAAATTTTCGATCTGTATCGTAAAAGGCAGATGTAACCTTTAAATCTGATTTAGATGCATCCGAAAAAATATATGAATAATTAGGGAACATAGACTTTATGTCAGCTTGGAACATGCTATTCCGAATATTGTGGGAATTCTGAGTAGTCTCTAAGATATCCTACTTTTATGCTGTCCAAGTATTTTAATTCTATTTTAAAACATGGTAATTTACTGAAGTCGAAATGTCGTTACTAAATTGTATCCTTACGTATTTGTACGATTCAATAAACGGAATTGTAGGCTTTTTTTGCTAATATTCCTTGATTAGATCGTAAATACTGAGCTCGAAGCATTTTTGGACTACCGGACTTTTCTTTGCAATATAGAGCACAAAATATTACAACAGGCTTACTAACACTATAAACGAGTCATAAATGAAACAAATACTTTAATTAGACAAATAAAAAAGGAAACATCCTCTATTGAGTCCTCTATTGTTTAATCTGATTATGGATGAAAAAAAGTAAGAACTAAACTAAAATATATATTTTCAACTCTCTCAATGTAATGAAGCAATGTTTTCAATGCTGAGAAGCAGTTCGTCTGCAATTTTCTGCTTTCCGTCTTCGATAAATTATTCATAAAACTTTTAGAAATATGGGCCGTCTTGAAAGGTGCTTTTACTTCAATCATTATTGTCATTATTGCTTCAGTCGATCTGCCGCAGTTTACATTTTTGATGAGATCAAGCTTACCCAAAATAAATATAGATGGTAGCGTGTCAATCTAATTGAATTCATTCACTATTCTTTTATACATGTTTCAGGGTATACATCTATCAGGGAGTTGCTTTGTGAGAGGACTAAAATCCTAAACATTTTTAAACACTACTGGAGAAGGCAGGCCAGTTAGCTTTCCTGAAATTCCATGTAGGGCGTGAAAATGATCATGAAACTGGAATGCTAATGCCGATTTTTGATCAGAAAAAGGCAATATTGACTGTAAGGGAACTAGAACATCAATCTTCTTGATGGTGGTCGAATTTAACCTTAGTTATTAGTAGTAACAAAGCAAATATCGGAATTATATTCTCTCTTACTCTTGTAGGTGGATATCATGTTATTCTGACTACTCCAAAAGGAACGTGCCATTTTTGTCTTTGTCAGAGTACCTACATTCCTTACGTATAGGTCTGGATGATCGTAAGAGTTAAACACATAGACAAGTCAAGTAATGGCAGGAGGTTTGTAAGTTTAGCTATTGTAATATCGCAAATTGTTAGTTACTTCGGTAATAATCAACCGTGGAGGTTGATTTTGGTAGAAGTAAAAAGTAAAAATAGATTTTATATATTTGTGCGTCCAACAAAAGCCCAACAGCGCCAAGAAAACATAACAATGCATAGAGAACAAATTAAAAAAGTTGAAAAATATAAATCATCATTCATCATCATCAATCAGCCCTGAGTTGTCCATTGTTGAACATAGGCCTCCTTTAGATTTTTCCATCTGCTTCTGTTCTGCGCCTCTGCTATCCAATTGGTCACGATTCTTTTGAGGTCGTCGGTCCATCGCGTTGGGGGTCTTCCTCGGCTTCGCTTGTCAGCCCGTGGTCTCCACTCAAGCAATTTTTTTGTCCAACTGTCGTCTTTCATTCTTGCAACATGTCCAGCCCATCTCCATTTTTGCCTTGTAATATGTTCAAGGACAGGAAGAAGAAGAAAATATAAATATCTGGGTACAATAATTAACGAAAATAACGAGTACAGAGAAGAGATTAAGGCAAGAATAGGACAAGCAATAAATTCTTTCAACAAACTGAAAAAAGCACTCTGCAGTAGAGACGTTTCAATTTCTTTAAAGATAAGACTTTTGACATGCTACCTGACATCTATCATAGCAATATGCAAAACCAGCCAGGAAGCGACAGAGAAATTACACAGATCTTTATCAAATATATACCTACTCCAGGGAAATAAGCAAAAAATTGACCATGTTCGTGACACTCAATAATCCAGGTCACTGACAACTTTTTTAGTTATTGCAGACCTATAGGAAGAAAACCTACTTGTTTCCTGTCTTGAATTTGAAGCCATTTTTTAATTATTAACAATTTAAGGCAAAAAACGCAATCTTTACTATGATTATTAATGATAATAGTGTTAAAAAAATAGATTTTTGGAAGAAAATTATTTTTTCACTATTCACATTTAATTGTTTAAACAAACTAGATTATGAATTAATTAATTAATATATAAACAAATTACATATTTGTAATGTACGTAGAAATTACATACAAATTAAAAAAGAATGATCATAATCCATTGAGTAGAACCGGAGATATAGAAAATTTTATTAGTTTGAAATTGTTTGTTCGGTATAGATTTGTACTCCATGAATTTGTAGGTTCTTCCTAATCACCATTTGAACTACATTTTTAAAATTCGTAGAAGGTCCTGTAAAGGTACAACATTTGTGCAAATTTTTTATCAAAAAATACAAATCCCATTCTTTATCATGGCGTCAAAGAGGTTCCTTAATTATTATAATCAAATTAGCTGTGAATTAACAAAAAAACATGGCTAACTTTGACCCAAATTAACCTAGGTCAAATTTTTTTATTTGAAAATTCGGGGAAAATACTAGCTTTTCGAATGTAAAAAAAGATTTCTTCTAAGGACAATGTTTTTAAAGTTCTAAATGTTTATAAACTAGATAATTTCAAAAATTTGGCATCAGGATTTTTGATTATGATAAATCATTTTTTTATCATTTTTTAATACATATTGATAGTATCTTTTGCTTTCATTTGTCGCCCACAGCATTACCCTATCTTTATTATTTTCTGTCTTATTTTATTGTAAAAAAAGACCTCTGGGATAACAAATACAATAACTTTTAAACTAATTAATATATCGGTTCCAAATTTTGAGGGTTTGTTAAGTATCCCAATACCCAACCGTCGCTGGAACTCTAAAGTAAAGTTGTATTTAAAGTTTTTAACAAATATCAATTGTCACTTATTTTGCAGTTTGCAAAGCAACAAATTGACTTTTAAACTTACAAAAATCAGCATTTTGAAGCTTTGTCAATATTCTAAAAGATAAAATTTTGTTATTTTATGTCAAGTATTTAGCTTTCTAATGAGTGGAAAAAATCGCGTTTCTTGCATTACATTAAATCATTAAAAAACGGCTCCGAACTTTAGGCAGGAAACAGATAGGTTTTGTTCTTATATGTCTACAATAACTAAAATAGTTGTCAGCTACCTGGATTATTGATTGTCACGAGAAAATCCTTATTACTCTGGACTAATATGACTGGACAAGCAAGTGACGAAACAAACTTCATATATTATGTAAACTTTACTAACAAAAACGTTCAAAATAAATAGTCCAATAAATATAATTAATCAAATTCCATATTCAAATACTGCAAAATATTTGGGTATTACTCTGAGCTCATGTAAAGAAGAAAAGAAAATAATAATTCTGATTGAAATACAAAAAAATGTACTCACCGATTGACCAAAATTCTACTCTGTTTCTACATAATAAATTATAATTATATAAGTAAATATTGAAACAATAGTATTATTATAAAAACAGTATAAACATTTAGAAGGAAAATGTCACAACTCAACAGAAAATATTTCTATTCATATAAAAATTTAATCAAATTATAGGTACTTACTGCTTATTTATATAAAATTTCCTCAATCGTCGTCGACTTTTTCGTCCGGAACATAAACGTCTTCGCGAACTACCCATTTTAAAAACAACAAAACACACTGGTTTGTCAAAACTAGTCAAAAGTCGAAATAAGCCCTAATAATGTTATTCAACATTATTTATGACCCTCCCTCTTTTTTACCTACTCGTCGGCGATAGTCTAGAAACTATCAACAAGGACAGCTTGTACTGACCGAGAGAGAGAGAGTACATTTAGCACAATTTAACATTTTTTAAATAGTTTATATGAAATAGCTGCTTTGTGTTACACTTTATGTTAAAAATAAAAACAGATTCGGAAAGTGGGTAAAATTCTGTAGTGCCCTATTTCAAAAAAAAAAAAATTACGTTTATTTTAACCAAAAATATTTAAAAAAAAAGTATTGTTTAAACAATTTATTAATTTACAACCAAATAGTGCACTAGAACTTTTTAAGACCTTTCATATAAAAAAAGAATCATCTCAATATCTGCCATAGTTTTTGCGTTATTTGATATAAACTTTTACATTGGAATTTAGTTATGCCCAGAATCGCGAGGAATGGCCTTAAAGAAAGGCGTTTCGGACAGATTAGAAGCCTTTGAGTTATGGGCCTACAGAAGGATATTAAGAATAATAAGTTGGGTGGATAGAGTCACGAATGTCGAGGTTTTGAGAAGAATGGGAAAAGATAAAGAGGTTTTAAATGCAATTTAAGTCAGAAAACTGCAATATCTGGGGCACATGATGAGGGGTGAGCATTATAACTTGTTGCAATTAATAATGCAAGAAAGAATACAGGGTAGAAGGAGTCGCGGAAGAAGACGCATCTCCTGGTTAAACAATTTGAGAGCTTTGTTTAACTGCACTTCTGCTGACATCTTTAGAGCAGCGGTATCGAAAATGTGAATTCCCATGATGGTTGTCAACCTTCTTACAGGAGATGGCACATGAAAAAGAAGAAGATATTTGTGCGTATTTATGTTGACACTCTGTTGTCTCTACCATAGGTGCGTCCAGTAGATCAAAGCCTCTGATTTTTTCTCTTAAACTCAGTCGAACTTCAACAAAGAAGACTGGAAGATCTAGAATGACCTGAAAAGAAAGAATCGATAGAGAAGAAAATGTCCTTTTTTCTTAACCAGATGAGAGATAGTATTCCATTCTGATATAAAGTGGCCAGTAAATTGAGCATTTCCAATCGAATTTATTCCCAACAGGTTTTCATATACTTTAATTTACTTTTATCGAGTAGATCTTTTATATTGCCTATGTTCCCGATACAGTTAATGTTTCGTTCAATACCACCTACAAAGTAAGAAAACGTATTTCCAAGCCGTCTCTGAATTCACAATTCGCTTCGATATCATTAGTGCGGACCTCATTACTTACGTGGAGAGTTTAAAAATGGAAAAAAGAACTTTGTAGCCATTTATATACTTTCGCGCCAACAAACGAATGACTTGTCAAAAACCGGGTCTTGTGCCTTGTTCGAAAATACAGTACATGTTTTTGCGGGAGATTTTGTATTTTATAGGCCAGGTTACAGGACCGAGGATTTTAAGTTTAACTAAAATATTCGCAAATGCAGAAAAAAAGGTAGGAAATGGAGTTATCCAGATTCTATGTTGTTTTATACAAAGCCTGAACTAAAGCCTGGTAAAATAGATAGTAGATTAACTTATATTAGTAATTAAAAACGCAATTACCTCTGCAAAAACTACATTAACAATATAATCCTTTTGATTTAAACCATAGTCCTTAATATTAATACTTTTTTGCGTATCACAAAGGTGGATTTTCAAATATTCGCGGTCAAAATTACAATAATAGTCATAACAGTCACGCAACCTGTTTTTTTTTTATCTTAATCCTGGTTCATTACATCAAATGAGAGTCTGCAAAATATTTTAACATATTGAGTGCGATGTGACGCGAATAATGTGTCACACATATCACAGACAATAAGTAGGTGAGACCATATAAGAGTGGCCACAGGTAGACAAGCAAATTAAGACAGTGTGTTCCTTTCTCTGAAGTGCAATCAGTCTAGTTGTTTTTTCGTACGGAGAGCAGGTCTATCTATCTATCTATCTAATCAGCCTTAAACGCTCACTCTTGGGCACAGGCCTCCCCTGTTAATCTCCATTGATCTCTATTTTGAGCGATCTGCATCCATTCCTTTCCTGCTGTTCTCTTAAGGTCGTCAGTCCATCTCATCTGTGGTCTTCCTCTTTTTCTTTTCTTTTCCCATGGTCTCCAGTGTAGAATTCGCTTATTCCATATTTCATCTTTTTGCCGGAGAGTGTGACCGGCGAAGTTCCATTTAAGTTTTGCAACCTGTCTTGATACATCGTTCACCTTTGTTTTTTCTCTGATCCATGAGTTTCTTTTCCTATCCTTAAGACTGATACCCAGCATCTGTCTTTCCATTGTTCTTTGCGTTTTGGATATCCTGTCGATGTTCTCCTTTGTGAAAGTCCATGTTTGTGAGCCATATGTGATAACTGGCAAAATGCACTGATTGAATACTTTCGTTCGCATATATTGAGGGAACTTTTTATTTTTTAGAATATATGATAGTTTACCGAATAAGGCCCATGCTAGTATAGTTCTTCTTGTTATTTCTTCTGTTTGATTGTCCCTGTTCAGCTTTATTATCTGTCCTAGATATATGTATTCTGCCACCTGCTCTAATTTATTCTGTTTGATTACTATTTCTAATTGGTCTTCTTGGTTTGTCATAGTCTTGGTTTTACTATAGTTCATCTCTAGACCTACCTCTGTCGCTTTTCTGTCTAGTTCCTCAACCATCTTCTGTAACTCTTCCTTCTTATATGTTATCAGGACTATATCGTCTGCATATCTCAAGTGGTTCAAGAGCTCTCCATTTATTATTATTCCGTATGTGTCCCATTCTAATTTTTTAAATATATCTACCATAGCCTGATTGAACAATTTTGGTGATATTATGTCTCCCTGCCTGATTCCTCTTTCGAATCTTATTGGATCTGTAGCGTGTTCGTTCGTCAATTTTATTGTGGTACTCGCATTTTTGTATATGTTTGTTATTAGGTTCGTGTACCTGTAATCAATTCTGCCGTTCTGTAGTGAGTTTTTGATGGCCAAATTTTCTATACTGTCAAACGCCTTTCAGAAGTCTATGAATGCCATGTATAATGGGATTTGATACTCGTTCGACATTTCAATTAGTATTTTTACTGTTAGTAGATGGTCGCTAGTACTAAAACCCTTTCTGAATCCCGCTTGTTCTCTTGCTTGGTATTCGTCAAGCTTAGTTGTTAGTCTATTTGTCATGATCACGGCGAGCAGGTACCAAAAGAAAAACCAAAAATTTAAAGAAGCACAGTAAAGGAAAAAAAATCTTACTTTACACTCGCCTATACGTTGCGCTCCAAAAACACACACTGGAGATTAAAAATCAGTTTCTACAAAATAAATGAATCCTTTCAAATCTTAAAGAAGATAAGAAATAGAGAACGAGATGAGTACGATGTGTATGGTAAATATATCGCTCGCAAGTAAGGTCATTCGGCAGACGGACAGCTACTTATGCCCCGAAAGGTTTCAACGACTTCTGTTTAGTGCAGAGATAAGAGGATACCCGATGAAAAGTCACGATCTAGGAAACTACAAGTCACAGACGCAGCAGACATAATGGTGTTCGGCTTCTTCTTTAACAATCGAATCCGTTTCGACTATTTCAAGCCCTCATCCCTCGTCTCAACAAGCAAACGCAGATTTAAGTCAAATACACACATCCGGCTTTTTTATCCTCTCAGTCTCTACAAATTCAGCCCAATACTTCATCTACATCATTGATTCACAGGAAACAATATGATAATTTGTAAATATGTAGCAATAAAGTTTTGAATGAATAGTATTATTGTTTACTTATCTCTATAAAATTTTAAAAAAGCTTCAGATAAAGCAATGCATATCTCTGGTACAATAAGCGAAATTTCCTGATTAGAAAACATAAAAACAAAAATCTTGTGTGTACGAAATACATGATGCTAAATATCTTAGCGTTACAGCTAATCGTTCTTTTACAGGAATTGCTTTTCAAAATGTGTTTTTTTTAATGATTTTTGGACCGATTAAAGTTATCAGTTCTTCAAAATTACTAGGCAACATTCTACATAAAGTATGGAAGTGGAGATTTTCAACATTAAGGTCACTAAGTAAGTTACTTCCACTGTATTGGCTTCGGCTTTTAAACAGTGATTTCATCCATCACCGTCTTTTTTTATTATTTTCGATTTTTTTAATAGAGAATATATCGCAATAAAAGCCGCACTTTCTGCTGCAAGCTCGTCCTGTTCCATTGAAACCGCATTACAAACATTTTCAATGACCGGAGTACAAGCATTTTCCAACTGAACAAGTTTATGTGGACGGTCAAGTAAAGGTAAGGGCAAGTACACCAAGCTTCATGAGTTCCAAGTAGAAGTACGAGTACGAGCAGAAGCATGAATAGTCTGGACGCACTTTAAAATACAGAAAAACTGATCGCGTACGATCTTGTCGAGAGTCTTGCCGTCCCAAAGCAAACTCACAAGACTGGCAAAAACCATTTTTTCGTGTAACGCTAGATAATGTGTCTTATAAACAATAGTAAGACAAGCTACTGTGTCAGAACGAAAGCCACTATCAGTCTGTTCACCTTAAAGTTTCGAACTATATCCAGAGCTTAATATTTTTGTTTTTATTTTTATACTAAATTAAATTTTAAAAACTAAACTATGATAGGTACGGCAATTTTGATCATGGGGTCTCATCTACGTCTCTAAATGATACGTAATATTCTATTTCAAGTGATGAAAATTATTAAGAATCCTTATTAAGTAGCTCGATATTGGATGAACTACTTACTTAGATGCATAAACTTTTGTAAAATTCTATAAAGGGTGTTTTTTTAGAGGTATTCGCTGTGAGTTTCGCCGGTAGCGCTCTCTCGCGGTTTGAAACTTGTACTTTTCTTGTAAAATCAGTGTAAATAAAATATGACAAAACGAGAAAAATAGATATTTATTTAAAAATACAAAATAATGAACTGAAATATTATGGTAAACTGATTAATGAACGAATACACAGAATTAATAGTAAAAGTAATTACGCCTTGTTATTTTATTCATTATAATTATAATATTTAAGATATAAGTTCTTGCGACTAGATGACTACTTACGCAAGAGGTCATTGAGAAAAAGAAGAAGTTTATATGAAAATATTTAATGGTTAAAGCAAATATTTAAGGTTATAGACGCTTAAAACGTCTATATTCTGGTTACCTATACATCTGTAACGTTGTAATTCTTGTTTTTATTTTACATTTTTATTCTGTTTTTGCTCAGTTATTTTTTGTGTGCGTAGGCCTTAGTGCTTAGATATCAATTTGTTTTAATTCTTCTTCTTCTTCTTTCGTTTTATGGCCTCCACCTCTTAAATTTGTTTTAATTTTATCAAAATGGATATTAAACATTATACTGGTTTTAAGTCTATATCACATGATATCCCATTTCAACCAGCTACACCAAAAAGGGAAAAGGTTTAGTTGATGCATGCAGGGCATGTACGCAATGTTTCGAAATATAATAGCTTTTTAATTTTACACCATACAAATATCATGTTTGCATTATAGGTTTTTTACTTATTTTTCTCGTTGATAGCAATAATCCATTTTTCTCTTTGAACTATTTTATGCTTGGCAACAGGAAATGAATAAAATTTACAATGACTGTTGTACCCAGTATTTTTACATGTATCATATATTTTTCTTTTTGAAAAATCCATATTCGCCATTATTTGAATGTTTACAAGTTAAATGCACAAAACTGCCACTAACAGCGTTGGTGAAAACTGTCAAATCCCCTCTACTCATCGGCTCACAGCGAATAGAACTTTGAAATGGAATAAAACAAAGATGATTTTTATCAATTGACATGAAATTAACTTTATTCGAAAGATAATACTTTGGCATTATAATTAAAATATGATTTCTGGCATATGACCGTCATGGCTCTGACGTAGTCCGGAGGTCCAATTTTCAATCACTTTTTCTAATATTTGTAGCCGCATGTCGGCAATAACGCAGCGAATATTATCCTAGAAGTGGTCAATCGTTTTATGCTTATCTGCTTACCAGCACCTTCACATATCCCCTCATAAAATAGTCTAGCAGTGTCAAATCGCACGATGTTGGAGACCAATTCACGGTCAGAAACGTGAAACTATGCGCTTACTAAACCTTTCTTCCTTCAATAAATTAATTGTCGCATAAGCTGTGTGATATGTGCACCGTCTTAATGATTGTTCAATTGGGGAATGAAAAAGGCAGTAATCATGTCTCTTTAGTGGTCACCATTGACTGTAACGTTCTAGCCATTATTGTTTTTGAAGAAATACGGTCTAATGATTTCACAAGACCATCTTCTTCTTGGTTTCTTAACATAAATCTGAGGTTTATCTTAACTCTAAATGACGCAGTTTTGTTTGTTGACGTAGCCATACAACAAAAAGTGAGCTTCATTACTAAACAAAATTCGCTTTTGAAAATCGGAATCAACGACAATCTCGTTTTGGCCCACTCACCGAATACGTATCTACGCCTTGTTATTTGATGATGTATCTTCAATTCTTGAGTGATTGAATGAGTTCGATTTTGTAAGCACACAAAGCAAGATCTATCCGCAAATTCTTCCATAAAGTGCAACAACTTCTGTACTTACTGTACGACGTGTCTGTTGATATATATTATCATTTAGAGTAAACGTGGTGTAAAAACGTTCCATGGTTAATCGAATTACTTGCTCTGATGGATTATGATGTTGACTATAAAATGGACGTAGTTACTTATTTCGAACAGCACCACAATTTTCAAAATAAGTATGTACAATTTGGAAGCGTTGTTCTGGCGTCAAGTCTATTCATGCTGAAATGCCAAACCGAACTTAACATAAATCACTTGAAAATTGTCTCAATGGCTAACAGTTAAAAAACTGTTACCAACTTACATTTCTATGCCTCTAAAAAACACCCTTTTTTATCGCCTTTTTAAAATGCGGTTGTATATACTGGCCTATCGTACAAGAGAACGTCTGTATTAGCACATCGGTCTTGATTTATTTTTGCCATTTTATGTCAATCATGAATCACCCAATTCTTTTTTTACTTCGCCAAAATGTTCAACTGCTTTCAAACAGATTGGTTTCGCTGTTGTTTTTTTTTTTAAATAAGTTTGCGGGCTTGTCAGTAATACGTTGGATTTGACGAATACAAAATTTATGAGAGTAATTTGGATATATCAAGAACGAAACTGTAAAAAAATACACAAAAAACGTAACCTATAAGAAAAAAAAATCTATAAAGCTATAAGAAAAAAAAAAAGAAATATAGTTTGCAAACAATATCAAATTCACTCAGTATCCTGGTTGGATCACATAGTTTTTTAATACATCGGAACTTATTCTGGAGTAATAATAATTTGCACAATTATTATTATTAACTTGAATGTGTCGTTAAAACTATATAATATCCAACAAAAATAATGGTGTGGTCTACCATTAGCGGTAAGAAAGGCAGACTTTAAATAGTTAAGAGGATAGTGTGACAAGATCAATTCATATCAATATTGAGAATATATTGCGAGTGATCGAAGTTCCTAGTGATGAATGCATATTTACGCAAGATGAAGCACCACGCCATACTGGTAAATCAGTATTCCTCTCTTGGAATACTTGATTTTTCTAAAAATTCATAGATCAACAATTAGAAAGTTTTGTGGTCAGGGATAAGTATACAATAACCGAAGTAGTATTAGCTGTATTGTCTCTAGAAAGAAGACTATTGTCTTTGACAGAAAGAAAATATCTTATTTATCTAAAATTTGGAAATATCAAGGTTATGTGATATTATAATAGTATTGAGCTTGTGTTTGACAGGTCACAGAATTTATTGGTCGAAAGGGATACCATGAAATGTAGGATATGTGTGTCTGATTGGTGAAAAGAAGAGGGAGGGATTGAAGTAAAGAAGTCAGGTTTTGCCCATCAAATGAAAGATTACTGTGATTTCAACGTCGGAAGAAGCAAGTTGTTTTTGTTCCATATCCTGCAGTGAAAGATACATACTTCTTATTAAATCTTCTTCTTAAGATGCCGTGCATTTCTGCGTAGGCGTCCACCGTACATCGTCTTGTCAGGTGTAAATAGTCAGCATTAAATAATTCTGTTTTTAGTAGCATTGCGAAGCATTTCATAGCTCTGGATTCCTGTCCATTGTCGAATATTGCGCAGCCATGACATTTTTTTACGTCCCAGACCTCTCCTACCCTCTAGCTTCCCTTTGAGTATCAGTTGCTGAAAAGTATATCTTTCTTCTCGTAATATGTTCCCCAAATATGCAGTCTTCTTACTTTTTACATAACTAAAAAGTTCTCTGTCCTGTAAGCCCGCTCTTCTGAGTACTTCCTCATTTCGGACCCTGTCCGTCCATGATATTCTTAGCATTCGACGCAGGCACCACATTTCAAACACTTTAAGTTTGTTAATGGAACTTGTCTTTAACGTCCATGCTTCTATTCCGTACAAGAGAACAGGCCACACGTAACACTTAAGCATCTTGTATCAGAGGTTAGGAGGAAGTCCAATTTGCGATCAGAAACTTACGAAGCCTCAAAAAAGTATTTCTGGCTTATTCAACTCTGCTCTTTATTTCATTCTCGGGGTCCCAACCCTCGTTCAGCAAACAACCCAAGTATTTAAATTGCCTGACCTGTTCGATTTCTTCTCCAGAGACATATAAATATATATATATATATATATATATATATATATATATCTTTGCGTTGGGGTAATCATTTCTAATTATAATCATTATTTTTATCTTCTTGATGTTTATTTGTAAACCCCGAGCTTCACTTGCAAGAGTTAGATCATTTAAAAGGCATTGAAGATCTTCAATGTTATCTGCCACTATGGCTGTATCATCGTCATACCTGATGTTATGAATAAATATGCCGTTAACTTTAATACCCTTATTAGAGTCTGCCACTGCTTCTGCGAAGGCTTTTTCTACGTATAAATTGAACAGCATTGTAGATAGTATACAACCTTGCCTTACTCCTTTTTTAATGGAGAAATCTTCTGTTTCGTTGTAATTTTGAAGACGTACTGTTGCTGTCTGGTTCCAATACAGATTGGCGATAATTCTTATATCCTTGGCATCAAATTCCAACTCTTGTAGGTATTTTATCATCAATTCGTGTTTTACATTATCGAATGCTTTCTTGTAAGCGATGAAACAGACAAAAACATCCTTTCTTTGATCTAAACAATTCTGTATTAATGTTTGCATACTAAAGATCGCTTCTCTCGTGCCAAGTCCATTTTTGAAACCAAACTGACTCCATCCACTGACCTCTTCACATTTCTTAAACAATCTAGTGTGAAGTATTATCAGGAAAAGTTTTAAAAAGTGACTCATTAGGCTTATTAGTCGGTGGTCCTTGCAGAAGTTCGCACGTGGTGTTTTTGGTAGTGCTATAAATATAGATCGAAGCCAATCTTTTGGAATCTCGCCCGTGTCGTAGATGTCGTTAAAGAGCTTGGCAATAATGTCTAGCTTTTCTTTATTAAGTAACTTGATCGTTTCTGCGTAAATATCACCTGTCCTGGGATTTTGTTACTTTTTAATAGTTTGATAGCGTGTACAATTTCAGCTTTTCTTTTCTTATTGAATAATAATTGTAAAAGGTGTTTTGTCTGTGGAACAAGCCCTAAGGATTGGTAGCAGTGGGCAACGAAAGTACATCCTGTAATAAACAATCAGGGTGTATAGTATATTTGAAAATCCTTTCGACTAGAAAGAAATTGGGTTCCTGTGAGATAGGAGTTTGGTCCAGGAGATTTTTAGAGAGACTTTTGAGGCGATAGTGTGTGCGAAAGTCGTTGACAAGCAGAGGAGATAGCAGGCGTGTGTAGAGCAACTGAGAGTACCAGCAAAATGTGGGCAGATCACAGTCGTAAGAAAAAAAGGAATTAGAAGAGAATTTTTGGAAATAAAATATTAGTTTGTCATATAATCAACAAAGACTATCAACCACGATCATAACTAATAATAATTGATTTGTTTTTTTTTTATTTTAAGGATCTAAAGAATTACAGACCCATAACTTTACTAAATGAGATGTACAAACTATTAACCAAAATATTAACAAATAGATTAACAACTAAATTAGATGGATACCAGGTAAGAGAACAATCCGGATTTAGAAAGAGCTTCAGTACAAGTGACCACCTTTTAACGATGAAGATTTTAATCGAAAAAACTATCGAATATCATATCCAGCTATACACGGCATTTATTGACTTCGAGAAGGCATTTGATAGTGTGGAACAATGGGCAGTACAGAATTCCCTACAAAACAGCAGAATAGAATCCCATATACCGACTTAATTACAAATATATACAACAAGGCAACAACAACTATTAAGCTAATGAAACAAACGGAGCCTATTAAAATAAACCGAGGAGTAAGACAAGGAGATACCATCTCGCCCAAGCTATTCAACCAAGCGCTAGAAGATGTTTTCAAACGACTACACTGGGATGGCTTGGGAATTAACATAAACGGGTAAAATCTGAATCATTTACGATATGCTGATGATATTGTATAATTAACAGAAAAAAGTAAAGAATTACAAAGAATGATGGAAGAAATAGATAGAGAATCGACAAAAATTGGACTCAAGATGAATTACAGTAAAACAAAAACCATGACTAATCAACCAGAAGAACTAATAATTACAATGGCACAAACAAGAATAGAACAAGTAAAAGAGTATGTATATCTAGGCCAAATCACTAAATTAAATAAAGAAAATCAGACCGAAAAAATAAAGAGAAGAATAAGATTGGCCTGGGCATCATTCGGAAAACTGTTTTATATTCTAAATAATTCAAAATACCCCCAATACCTAAAAACGGGAGTCTTCAATCAATGTATACTCCCTGTCCTTACATATGGCTCTCAGATGGACGTTTACAAAGGAAAATATGGAAAAATAGCAAAGACAGAAAGATCCATGGAAAGACGAATGCTAAACATTAAACTATCAGACAGAAAAAGAAACAAATGGATCCGTAATAAAACAAAAGTGACAGATGTGTCAACCCAAGTAGCAAAGCTTAAATGGAAGTTCGCCGGACACACCCTAAGGCAGAAAGATGAAAGGTGGACTAAGACAATTATACTTTGGAGACCAAGGAATTACAAACGAAAAGGGGGAAGGCCACAAATGCGATGGTCAGATGACCTGAAGAAACACGCCGGGTCAAAATGGATGCAAATTGCCCAAGATAGAGAGGCATGGAAGAAGGAGGAGGAGGCCTATATCCAAGGATGGATGTTTAGGGCTGTATAGATAGATAGATTTGATTTCACAATAAATATAATGTTTTAATTCATATATAAAAAAATCAGAAAAAGTAATATTTCTTGAAATAAAATTCTTTGCCTTGATTTAACTTAAAAAAGAAAACCCAGAGAAGAGATCTTTTATTTGAATATAAGTCCAAACAATGATTGATAATTTTATTAGGAATTTTAATGAATTTGTAACTTTAATTATGCGGATTAGCGCATATGATACTTTCTTTATTTTTTAAGACCACCCTCTTTGACTGCATTGCACATCCGATACCGTACGGCCGTAATCAAAGGGCGTAATCAAAAGATAAAACATATCTTCGTACCGATATCGACCAACAAGGAACAATTCACAAGAGATACGGGCGTATCTCCAAATAAATCTCGGCTGTATCTCAAAAACCCGTTGATTAAAAAAACGAATGACCACAATAAATCGTTCATTGAAGCGTTAGCCTTATACGGAAAATGATTTTATAATAAAATTTACATATGTGGTGTATACACAAGTCATTGGCGTTCTTTAAATAAACAACAATAAAAGGGGCATTAACTGTTAGTACAATTTGCCTTTGTCTTATATTTTTTAAGACAAGTATATTACTTTCTCGTTAGTAAAATGGTAAGGCGAGTGCCACGACAAGGTATCACGGGTAGCATCACGAAATAGGGGTTTATATTTATTGTAAGCAGGTTTGAATTAAAAACTGCATAAAAAATAACTAACAAAATACAGACATTAAATAAGAAGTGAAAAATTTTAAAAATATCAATGTAATGAAGTAATGATTGTCAAAATTTAAAAGTCGTAAATGTCATCCCAGAGCCTATTATGACTTATGGGGCAGAAGTTTGGCAGATCACGAAAAAAAAAAAAAAAGAACAGAAGTAGTAGAAATGAATTTTCTAAGGAGAGCGTGTGGTATATCCAAAAAAGATCACATCAGGAATGAAGATATTAGAAGGAGGACAAATACTGTATATTTCAGTGTAGATAGAATTGAAACGAGACAACTAGTGTGGTATGGTCACGTAAAGCGAATGAATGAAGATAGATGGCCAAAGAAAGCTTTAAATTACATACCACAACAAAGAAAAAGAAGGGGAAGGCCTTCAGTTGCCTGGGAAAAAAATGTGCGACACATAATGAGAGATAGAGCCATTAAAGAAGACGAATGGATGGACAAAAAACGATGGCGGTAGAAATGCGAGAGACGGCAGAGGCTGTAGGAACCTTGCTTATATATATATATATATATATATATATATATATATATATATATATATATATATATATATATATATATATATATATATATATATATATATATATATATATATATAATTAGAAGACGTTATGTTTTCTGATGAGTATACTATTTCACTTAACGGTCATGCTAATTGGCAAAATTGCCGCTACTGGGCCACGGAGGTTAATGTTTGGGCAGAGATTGTTGGAAACAAAGTCATTGGTCCCTTTTTCATTGAGAGCAACTTGAATGGCAACAATTATTTGGCACTACTTCAAAATGATGTCATTCCAACGTTGGCAAATTTATATCCTGATCCAGGAAACCCTCAAGTTCCAGAGCATACTATATGGTTTCAGCAGGATGGAGCACCACCACATTACCAACTTAATGTCCGGCAGTACCTCGATACAATATTTCCCAATCGGTGGATAGGGAGGCGACGATCGATTGAATGACCAGCGCGATCACCTAATCTTACATTAATAGATTTCTTTTTATGGGGATATGTGAAGAGCCCTGTGTACAAAACTAAACCTTCTGATTTAAATGACTTAAAAGAACGAATAACGCTTGCGATTAGGTCGATCACGACTGTTATGTTAAATAATGTTAGAAGCGTTTTGCATTACATTTTAGTTTTTGATTGTATTGTAGCGAATTTCGGTCCTCCTCTTCCTTAGTGCCTTCTCTATAGAGGTTGGCGATCAATATGGCAAATTTCTCTCTGCTCTGGGCTTGATGGATTAAGTCATTTCCTGTTGTGTGAGTCCAATCTCTGATGTTTCGGAGCCAGGATTTCTTCTTTCTTCCTATACCCCTTTTACCCTCGATTTTGCGTTCTAATATTACCTGGAGCTGCTCAAATTCCTTATAGCCCATTATGTGTCCTAGATATGACGTCTTTCTAATTTTGATTGTATTAACCAGATGAGATCGTGTGTTCATTATTTCCAGTACCTCTTCATTTGTAGTTTTGCTGGTCCAGCTTATTCTTAGCATTCGGCGGTACATCCACATTTCGAATGAATTCAGTTTGTTGACGTCATACTGTTTTAATGTCCAGGTCTCACAGCCATATAGTAGTAGAGACCACACATAACACTTTAGTGTTCTTAACCTTATTGTGATTGATAGCTTGGGGTTACAGAGCATTTTACGCATGTTCATGAGGCCAGATCTTGCTATTTCAATATGTCTTCTAATTTCTTTTGAGTGGTCTAGCTGACTGTTTAGCCCTCTGCCCAGGTATATGAAGCTTTGGGAGCTCTGAGGGGTGATATCATTGATTTGTATGTTGGGTGTAATCTGTTCATGGGGGTTCTTGTGGAATACCATGATTTTGGTTTTGGAAAGATTAATATCCAAACCTAGTCTGTGACTTTCTTCTGATAGTACGAGTTATTGTAATTTCGGTAACCACATGATTTTAATTTATTTTATCTTAATTAATCTTAATAAACTTGAAAGGACAACATTTTTGAATGGAGAATGAAAAGACCTTTTAAACGACATATCACAAGCCTATACGTCCTATTTTAAAAATTGGGGTTGTACCTGTCATTCTAAGGGGGCTGAAGGTAGGGGTTGCATTTTCACGTTAAAGAATGTCAAGTTATAATTTAAATTTGACGTGTTTCGGGATTTTTTATAAATATACATATTTATAAAAAAAATAGTACAGTAACCTAAATAATGAATTTATTCCATTTGGCTTTTACACACTGTATATATATTTCATCTCATTAATAACAATAGCAAGTCATATGTTTATATGTTTATAATAATTGTCGTTTTAAAATATTTTTATATAAATACAATTATTATTTTTAAATATATTATTTAGTTTATATAATAATTAAAATTATGTTTTTAATTTTGTAGAAAAAAATGTATTGCATTTTCAAAAAAAAAAAAACTTTATTAAAATATAAACTTAAAATTCCAGTCAAGTTAATAAAATTATAAACAAAAAAAGTATTGCCATTGATTAAAAAAAATTAGTGATATAAAATAAAGCACTCTCCAATGCAGAGTCTATGTCTATCTAAACATTTGATACATTCGTGTTATGGCGAAGAATAAAAGTTTCGTACACAGTATAGTCGGCACGTAATTTTGTGAGAAAATTTACAGAGACCAAAGCAAGCAAAATACCAGTAAAATGGCAACGCTGTTAGAGTTACCACTACTTTCTTGTAGTACATAGTAGTAGAACAGTAGCGTAGATATTTAATTTTATTTACCAAAAAGTTTCATTTTCTATAAAGTTTAAATAAAAAATATCGGTGTTTTTAACTTCTGTGATATATCTTGGGAGTGATGACACTAATCGACTCGACTGAACAGAACTTATTGTAAAATAATAATATCTATATAAAACATTGTTAATAATAGTAGTTATTCAGCGAGAATGACAGTGACAGTTTCAGTTGACATCCTCCCCTAAAACATTAATAATTTTTGTCCTATCAAGAAGTGTGTTTATACCCTGTTTTCAAAGAAATATAAGCAAAATTAGAATATCTACAATTAAAATAGAAATAAAGGTTTCAACTAACACCTAATAAGTACTTACTATCTACTCAGAATCACTGTTATCACTAGTATCACTCGTATCATCTAAATTTATAAGTAATTTGGTTAATGCTGGTAAATATTTAACATAGTCATTTTCCACTCCGATCACATGTTTTATTTTTATTACATTTTTCCAGTTGGTTCGCTGTAATTTTTGTGACTTCTCTTCTAATTAACTGGAGAACAGTAGACAAAAAATTTTGGGGCAACGTTATATTTCCTTTAAGTTGAGCCCATATTAACTCCATTGGGTTCAATGTACAATAATAAGGAGGAAGTCTAAACACAGTATGCCCGTTACTACGAGCACAGTTGTCAACAAAATATTCCTTTTCGTACTGTTTACTATGAACAACCTCCAACAATTGCTTTTTAATATAAGATGTCTCAATCTTCCGTGAATAAAAATTCCTGAATTTTTAATTTATTCCAACTATTATTTGAAGTTTTTTTCAATAATCTTGAATGATATGATGCGTTGTCCATGATAATCACACTATCTTTAAGTAATTTCGGAAGAAGACATTTTTCAAACCATGATTCAAAAATTGAACTTTCCATATCGTCATGATAATCCAGAGACGCGTTTTTAATTTGTTTTGCAGATATTAATAATGCATCTTCGACCCATCCATTTTCTCCACCGCAGTGTAAAATTATAATCCTCTTTCTTTTATTGGGCGGTACTGAGTTGAAACACTTTTTGTTATTATTTGTCCAACTTTTTTTTCACGGTGTCATGAGTATCATACCAGGTCTCATCTAAATAACAATATTTCGTTTCATTTTTCGATACTCAGTTATCTGTCTGATATAATTGTTTCTTAAAGAAATTATTCTAGTACTTTCCATTAATGTCTGTCTCTTGTCTATAGTTTTGTACTTAAAATTATTGGCTATAAGAAATAATCGAAGTGTTGTTGCTGAACACGAGAGAATGCACTTTCGAACTAATTCACTTCGAAGGCTTTCAATAGTTGGAAAAATATTAGCCGCATACATTTGGTATATTGTTCTAGTTATAGATTCAATTAAGTGCGGTTCTATTTTTCTGAATTTGCCACAATCCTTTCTCTTCTGTCTAGAAGAAGATGTTTCTCCTATAATTTTGTAGCAGGTTGCTTTGGGCACTCTGGTTAAAAAACATGTTTCTGCAATTGCCTCTGATTTAGATAATTTAGCACAGCTTCATAAACATTTTTTAGCATACGTTTGGCGTCATCAGAAAGGTATTGAAAATGTCGCTTACGTTTTACTACACGCCTTTGTAAATCTTCCAATCGATTAGAGGGTTCCATTGTCTCTTCAGCTACATAATTATTATCGCACCACGGACGCAATATTTTAAAATTATCAAACGTATAAAAACATAATCACCTAAAAACGTATCAAAAAAAGTAAAATATACTATGTTTTCCGCATAAAGAACACTGAAAAAAGTCACTACCAAACTAACTTGCGGTTCACTATTTGAAATTTGAAATTAACTGAACGCTGTAGCAGTTATGATTTTACTAAAAATTTTCTTGTCTCCCAAAAATCTGTTGGTCATATCCGCAATTTAAAAATAAAATATTATAAAAACTTGCCTACCTAAGTTTTCCCCGTCCCGTGCCTTCGTCACTGGACAGTCGAAACCTGATCCCTTATTTTATGACTCCTTAAGCTCAGTCAAATACTGATATAAATTTACCCCAAGTATGAATAAGTCTACCGACAAAAGATAATACATTATGATTTGTCATAACAGCGATATCCGATGTTTTCATTGGCCGTTAGTCCACGTGGACTTATCATAAGTTCGGTGAAAACTTAATTGGTTGATTGTTCATATCTGGTTCCTATTTTAAAAGATTATACCAGGCACGTCTGAATGTTAATATCGAGTGGAATCTGGAAACTTTGTATTATTATACGTCTGAGTCATTGATAATTTTACAGACTCCTGGTAGAGTACCTTTTTGTTGAATGGTTTTATTACAGATACATATATTTTTGCACAGTCTCACGGAAATACGAGGGTACTATATCTCGTTTAATATTTTTTGACGCACAAACCTTACAACTTCTTCTCTTAAGTGCTTACCATATACTGAAGTGTTAATAACGAATTACGACTTGTTCGACAACGCGGATCAGCGTCGTGAGCACTTGGCGATGAATGGGTAAAACGCAGTAAAGCGTTATGCGCAGTCGTTATGCGCAGTGAAAGTGTTAAAGAATACGTTGAAGCCACTTATTATAACTAATGATAAAAGGAGCTCTGAGATCAAATTTTAATTAAAAGGAATTTATTTGTGTTTGTAAATTAGGCCTAAGGCATATTAAATCAATTATACATACAAAATATCCAAATTTGTAAATCATAATAATACATATATAAAAAGATTTGTTTCATTAAACTAACAATGATCCCAAATTAAACTGTACACGTACGCTTATTTCAATACATGATTTGAATAAGACACAGAAACACGTTTTCCTTGACTCGATATCTACTGACCCATTGCGAGAGCCATTTTGTAAAAATTTTCGAGACGCGTGGTCGCCGTATTTTTTTTTCGAATCCATTCGACCGAATTGCGACTTGTCGCAATGGAGAGTACATAAATCAAAATGAAATATAAGTAGAGTGCAGCCAGCAGCCAGGTGTGTGGAAACACAAGTGAAATATGATTAGGATAGAAGAATGGTTCGAATATACCCCGTTTTTTAACAGCAAGATTTTATTCCATATTGGTGTTAGTGTATAGAGAAACACAGATGGACACAACATTAAATGTGACGTTAGGTAATATTTTGGGGTTATGCTCACCGAAAAAGATATCCAATTTTTATAACTTGTACTACTATTTTAATTTTTAGAGTTTTATAGTTGTTGATGGATTCGACCGTTACTTGATGGAAATTCATTTTATGTAACAATAAAACACTGAAAACTTTGTTTTCAAACTTCCACAAAATTTATTTTAAATATTATCACTACAGCTGTTTCGGCTGATTGCCTTTCTCAAGTGATCTATTTTGGCTTGGGTTTACAAATTTATAGTCTCTAATGAAATAGGTTGAGGAGGAGAGAACTGTTTGTCTCAAGTTGGTCATTCAGAATTATATCTGTGTTTTTTTAATTTGTTGATTTCCATAGATTCTAACAAAGATAGCTTAAGGCCTTTATTTTGAATGTGAAGAATTTTTTATTTGTCATTAAAAGAATGATTATGATCTAGAAGGTGAAGTGCGTATGTCGAATCTGTTTTTCTATTCGTGAAAGCCCTTTTATGTTCTGCTATTCGTTTATCAAAGTTTCTACCAGTTTGACCGATGTAAGTTTTTGGGCAGTCGCCACATTGAAGTTTGTACACACCACTATTTAAGTGTTTTTTATTTTGGCTCTTGTTATTTTTAATATATTTACCTAGGTTGTTATTTGTTCGGAAAGCTGGTGTTATTCCTTTCTTTTTTATGTGTTTGGCAATTTTTGTTGTTATTTTGCCTGTATATGTAATCGAGAAGAAGGTACTGGGTTTTTTCTCTGGTGGTGGAAATACTAATTTCAGGGCTTTCTTGTGTAGTTTTTGATTTAACATTTTATTAATTGTTTGTTCGTTGTATCCGTTGTTTACTGCTATCTGCTTAATTATATTTAATTCTGTCTCAAAGTTGTATTTTGACATCGGAATTTCTGTTAATCTATGTAACATACTATGATAAGCTGCCAGTTTATGTTGTGTTGGATGGGATGACGAATTGTGTATAGTCGTGTCAGTATGGGTAGGTTCAAAACTTCAAAACAAACATGACTTCTCCATATTTCATAAACCTACCCATACTGACACGACTAAACACAATGCATCATCCCATCCAACACAACATAAACTAGCAGATTATCATAGTATGTTACATAGATTAACAGAAATTCCGATGTCAAAATACAACTTTGAGATAGAATTAAATATAATTAAGCTGATAGCAGTAAACAACGAATACAACGAACAAACAATTAATAAAATGTTAAATCAAAAACTACACAAGAAAGCCCTGAAATTAGTATTTCCACCACCAAAGAAAAAACCCAGTACCTTCTGCTCGATTACATATACAGGCAAAATAACAACAAAAATTGCCAAACACATAAAAAAGAAAGGAATAACACCAGCTTTCCAAACAAATAACAACCTAGGCAAATATATTGAAAATAACAAGAGCCAAAATAAAAAACACTTAAATAGTGGTGTGTACAAACTTCAATGTGGCGACTGCCCAAAAACTTACATCGGTCAAACTGGTAGAAACTTTGATAAACGAATAGCAGAACATAAAAGGGCTTTCAAGAATAGAAAAACAGATTCGACATACGCACTTCACCTTCTAGATCATAATCATTCTTTTAATGACAAATTTAAAATTCTTCACATTCAAAATAAAGGCCTTAAGCTATCTTTGTTAGAATCTATGGAAATCAACAAATTAAAAAAACACAGATATAATTCTGAATGACCAACTTGAGACAAACAGTTCTCCCCTCCTCAACCTATTTCATTAGAGACTATAAATTTGTAAACCCAAGCCAAAATAGATCACTTGAGAAAGGCAATCAGCCGAAACAGCTGTAGTGATAATATTTAAAATAAATTTTGTGGAAGTTTGAAAACAAAGTTTTCAGTGTTTTATTGTTACATTTTATAGTTGTCATTTAACCAAAAAACTTTATTATTAGAGTAATAACAACTATATACAAGGTTATAGAGTACTATGTTTAAGTTTCTCAGTAAAAATACTATTTTTTCAAATCAGATTATGAAAGTTTTACTAAATAGATCCATTATAATGATAAAATTCAAGTTATTTTGTAGTTTTCTTACTTTTTAATGGTTAAATTTGAGTTTCTCGGTAAATTAATTAACAGAAATTGACAAGAATTGGTCCTGTCCATTTCCGATTGTAGCATCTTTCAATGTGCAGTACATTTTGGTGAAACCTTTTACCATGCTTATCTGATACCAAGATTTTTAGGAAAAAATCTAATGCCGAATCTAAAAAGTAAAATTTAGGGCCTCTGGCCGGAGGGTTTGTAAGTCGCTCGAGAGCATATACATCTATTAATACCCGCGGTGCATACAAACTTCTATGTCATACTATAGTGTATTTTTATGTATGAGAGAGTAATAAAACAATAAATTATGTATGCAAATCCCTAAACTGTTGATACGGGTGACTCAATGAAAAACAGATATTTGTCAACAAGTTTACAGAAGTATCTTCTTCTTAAGGTTCCATCTTCTAACGAAGGTTGGATATCAACATGGCAATTCTTATTTTACTTACAGCAGCTCTAAATAGTTGGCTAGAGCTCAGACTAAACCATTCCCTTAGATTTCGCAGCCAGGAGGTTCGTCTTCTTCCTACATCTCTTTTACCTTTTATTTTGCCCTCTATAATCAAACGTAGTAGCCCATAACGAGGACCTCTTAATATATGACCGAAATATTTAAGTTTCCGCCTCTTAGTTGTCTGTACAATTTCTTCCCTCTTATTAACTCTATCAAGGACTTCAATATTGGTAATTTTGTCTACCCATGCTATTCGTAGCATCCTTCGATAACACCAACGCTCAAAAGCTTCCAATTTCTTAATCTCTAGTTGTTTCAATGTCCATGCCTCAGATCCGTAGAGCAAAGTTGTAAAAATGTAGCAGTGCAATAACCTTATCCTTAGATCCATTCTTAGGTCTCTACTACACAGTAGATGTTTCATTTTTTTCATTTTACAGAAGTATATAGGAAAACAATTTTAAATTGAGTATGACCACCAGGTATAAAGGTTGGAGCAGAATAGAATACAATAGTTGTGAGGGTTACTAATCCCTAAATAAGGTTGCCAGTGTCGGAGTGATGGAGGTTAACAGGTACTAATGAATTTGCAAGAAATGTAAGATGTTTATTTTATTGGTTATATATAACCAATAAAAGTTTAATAAGTACCTACCTATTTGCAAAATAAAGTTTAATTCTTTAGATAAAATAAAACGTTTTATTTTATCTGAAATGAGTGCATTCCACGAAGTAAGGGTTTCAACAATCAAACATTTAATTCTTTAATTCCAGGAATCTACGACAGTAATTGACTAGATAATTACCTTCTAAACTTATTCCACAGAAAATGTGATAGTGGGTTTTTTCCATTTTGTAGGAAGGTCCAAGTGGCATATTCAAAATTCTTAACAGTTCACTAAAAGTAGGTACTTCAGTTGCAAGGTGCAGTTTATTGTGTATACTAGTGATATGGAAAATTTGGAAGTGCTGTGTAAACGCCGAAAAATTGGTCCTTCAACAGTTAATGAAAAAACATTAATATTTAATTGTTTTAAATCATTTACAGACAAACGTTTATGTGAAAGTGTTGATGAGACCGTTGAGTTAGTTAGCAGTACACTTGGTGTTGGGAAATCTACGATTTACAGAGTTATTAAACAAGAGAAATGTGGTAGTTTTCAAATGCCAGGTAATGCTCCAGGGAAACCAAAATTTCAAATAGAATATCATATTAAAGAAGGACTTCGACGGAAAGTGCATGAATTCTTCTTTAGACAAGAATTTTCAACATTGGATAAAGTTCTTGTCTCAGTTCGAGATGATAATAATTACCCAGAAATGAGTCAAAGTACGTTATGGAAACTTTTAAAAGAAATAGGCTTCCGCTGGAAAAAAGAATCCCAGAAAGTCTATTTTATTAGAAAGAAGCGATATTGTCATATGGAGAAGACATTTTCTAAGAACCATAAAGGAAATGAGAAACCAAAAAAGAAAAATATTTTATCTTGATAAAACATGGATCAACGAGGGTCATACACCAAATAAATTTTGACAGGATGAAACTGTTACAAGTCAAAGGCACGCTTTTGTAAATAACTTATCTACTGGTTTAAACCCACCATCAGGAAAGAGACGCAGACTGATAATAGTACACATTGGCAGTTCAGACGGTTTTGTTGAAGGTGGTTTATTAACTTTTGAATCAACTCGTACCGGTGACTACCATGAAGACATAAACGCTGATGTCTTTCAAGAATGGTTCAAACAAATGATAGATCTTCTTCCTAAGAACTGTGTAATAGTAATGGATAATTCAAGTTATTACTCCAGACTTATAGAAGGACTGCCCACAACCAAGTGGTTAAAAAAAGACTTGCAGAATTGGCTGAGTTAAAAAAATATTACGTACTATTCCGGATCTATAAGAAAGGAACTTTATTCGTTGTGTGCCCTTCATAAAGAAAAATTTTAAAAATACGAAATTGATGAAATTGCCAAAAATCGTGGAATGACAGTACTTAGATCCCCACCATATCATGGTGAATTAAACCCGATTGAACTGGTATGGACACAGATAAAGAGTGAAGTTTCAAGAAAAAATACCACTTTTAAAATTCATGATGTTAAACAGTTGTTTTTGGAGGCCGTAAATAATGTAAAACCTGAAAACTGGGAAAAGGCAGTAAATCACACTATTAAAGAAGAGGAAAAATGTGGAAGCTGGACAATATTACTGATAAAATGATCGAGCCAGTTATTATAAATCTTGGTTCTGAAAGTTCATCTTCTGAATCTGATTTGGATTTGTAACAAGTAGCTGTAAGTTTTATATTAATATTTTTATTCATCTATTTAACATACCTTAGACGGTTTTAAAAACTCTTTTTCTCTTTTGTAATTTTTAAAAATTAAAAAAAAATGTGAATTTTTTAAAACCCTTTTTAATGTAGGCCAGTCAGTTCTAATATAGTGTGTGATAAAAGAGGTCACTTTTGTTTACATACACATAACACTTTATAACACTGAAATAATTCATTTATTTTTTACAATTATTCAAAGTAATTTTTCAATTAATCTTGAGCACGCCCATGGAGTGGTCGAAGGTACCAGTTAAAATTATGCTAATTATTCTCTCGTTCATAAACATAAACTATAGTTCGTTATTGCTTCTACAAATAAATATGGTTTAAAAAATCCGAAAGTTCGATTTCATTGTGACAATATATTTACTAATAGACATTCTATTGTTCGTGTTATATTGCTAAGCTACGGAAATGCTGTCCAACGTATCAAACTAAAACCGTGAAATGCAAGATATTTTTGAGATCCTTAGGCAAATTTAAAAAAAAAGCGGTAAGTCGAGAGATGCCTACGACAAGGAATATGAAAAATTACAGCACTGGATGGCAGAAAACCATGTAGTGAACCATTAATGAAACTGTGCTACTTGTATACTTTGCCGATCTCGCCGAAACATTTTCTCCGAGTTTCCTGTGGTCCAAATATTCAATGGTAAAGAAGACTTTAATCATAAATAAGAATGTTAACATTGCCAATTACCATAAATTGACCGTATATTTGAAGCAAGGCTTGAAAGGCTACCAGCCAAAAAAACTCTAGAGTCTTGTCTAGAGCAAATGTTTTAAAATTTATTAACGAAGCACTGAACGAAATATTTTTAATGAACAAAGTAGCATTAATATTTGATATATTTGGTGGGTGGTCGACGACAAGAACTTGTGAATATGTTGGTTACTCACGTAGCGACACCAGCAACAAAAACCGATAAACAGCGTGTTTTTACAATTCCCGAAGTACGGGATTACATGTCTTTACGACTCCGTGGTTCTTCAGAAAAAAGGCTTTTTTGACCTACAGACAAGGTCGTTGTACTGTACAACCAGTTGGAAAGAACATATTTGGAAAAATCACGTCCACCATTGCAAAATATCTGGTTTTGATGCAGTCCTAAGAAGTACACAGGTCATTGCCTGCGTCAGACTTCGGTATCTCTCTGGAGAAGCTGGAGCCAGTATGACCACGTTGAAGCGCCATGGTGGATGGAAGAGTACGTCGGTTGCTGAAAGATATTTAGAGGACAGCATATCTTCAAAGAATGAGGTTTCAAGAATGCTATTAGGTATACCTTCTGGATCTGACCTGAAGATAGACCTGGCAATTTCAATACGTCTTTTTATCTCGTGATTTTGGTCACCTGTTTCATTGATGAGGGTTCCTCAGTATTTGTATTCGCTTACTTTTTCAACTTGGATACTGTTTATTGTGATACTAGTGTATGTATTGGATTCTTACTAAGGTCATATATTTGGTTTTTTGACGTTCATCCTTATGTCGTAGTTATTACATATCTCATTCATACTTTCAACTAGATGTTGTAGATCTTCCGCTCTTTTTGCCATTACCACAGTATCGTCAGCATATGGAACGTTATTGATAACTTCTCCATTGCCTATTATCCCTTCGTTTTCATGTGAGAGAGCTTCTTGGCATATTTGTTGGCTGTAGATATTAAACAAGAGCGGTGACAATATACAACCCTGTCGTACTCCTCTACGTATTTCTATTTCGTCCGATGTTTGGTCTTCTATTTTTATATTAGCTCGCTGATTCCAGTACAGATTTAATATTATTTGTATGTCTCTGGTGTCGATGTTCTTACCTTTCAGGATTTCTTTGAGTTGATTGTGGCGTACTTTGTCAAAGGCCTTTTCAAAGTCTACAAAGCAAGCGTGTACCTCTTGGTTAACATCTAGACATATCTGTGTTAGGACGTTTAAGGCAAAGAGAGCTTCTCTTGTACCTAATCCTTTTCTGAATTCGATCTGTGTATCGGTAATATCGATATCTAACTTTTGATACATTCGGTTGTGGATGACTCTAAGAAATATTTTAAGCAGATGACTCATCAAAGAAATTGTCCGATGATCTGAACATTGCATTGCCTTAGTTTTCTTCGGTATGGTGACAAACCTAGACAGCGACCATTTTTGAGGTATTATACCAGTACTGTATATTGTATTGAATATATGTAATATTATGGTTACGGATTTATCATTCAAAAGCTTCAACAGTTCTGTAGGAATTTCATCAGGTACATTTGCTTTTCCATTTTTAGCGTTTCTTATTGTGTATTCTACTTCTTCTTTCAATATGTATGGCCCAGTTGCATTGATTATCTGAGTTAAGTTGTTACGTAGTTGGTAACTAAGCAATAAAAACATAATAATAAACTAGAATGACATAAAAATACTAAAAGCAAATTATGTAAATAAATATTAAATACTTTCCATAAACAGTATTAAATCAGCAAAAGCATATCCAGGCAGTGAAATATATTGTATTTTTACCTGATCATAATTGAAACGTATTCTTCTTGAAGTGGTATTTTTTAAATTTATTAATTTGTTGTAGAAAAGTTTTGCTGCATACGAGAAGTAGGTGGCATACAATTTCTTATAGTGTGTATAAAACAAAAGATGTATAGCAGTCATGGCCGAGCGGTTAAGGCGTCTGACTAGAAATCAGATTCCCTCTGGGAGCGTAGGTTCGAATCCTACTGACTGCGAAAACTTTTTGTTTTTTTTTCTTATAAAAATATCTTTAAATTTTATTTGCATTGCTTACTTAATTGTAAACTAAAGAATATCTAGATAAAAATTCGAGGATTTAGTTAGTCTAAAACGGTTCCGTAAAGAAAAAATTGCGTTACTGTAGCAACGAAGAATACCTTATCCAACATGTCAACGTTGTACGTCAAAATGATAAACCACAGTTAAGGTCGATTCAGACACATCAGTCCCGTCACAGTCCCGACGCCGAACCGGTCCTATTTGGTCACAGAACTATCAACTATCTGACAGCTGGCAAACTGTTCGTCGCCTGATGAATGTGAATGCCGGCGCCACATTTCTATTAAAGAATATTTTGTATGACAGATTGTTCGGTTCGGCGCCAGGACTGTGACGAGACGTGACTGATGTGTCTGAATCGACCTTTAGGCAATACAATTCGTATTCGACCGTGAAAAATTGGATTGCCAAAATTCAAAAGAAGGGAAATATTCAAATGAAGATGAAGACCGATCGGAAAGATCAGTTTCTGTGTCCACTCCCGTAGATATCGATGTATTTCATGACATAACTTTATCAGAGCATCTCAATGTGCTAAAACAAATATTTCATATGAACGCGCCCATCATAATATAGTTCATGCCGATTTGGACATGAGAAAAATTTCTCCAAAATGGATCCACCAATCTCCGAATGTGGACCAGAAATGTGCGAGGGTGGAAGCATCGCGTTCGGCCTGTGTTCAGTTTGAAAAAGATGCAGACTTATTAAACCTTGGTGTTACTATGAATAAAACTGGAAAACATTTTTACAACAAAGAAACAAAGCAGTACCGAGTCCCATGTTAATTACGGTATCATGTAGGACTATTAAAATAATTTGCATAAACCAAGTTGAGTGTGAAGAAGCAAATTCATTATTTGGGCTTCTTATTTGGCCCATATCTGACGTGGATTACAATATTCCCTTTTAAAACTTATGTTTACAGGCAATATTGTAGCACAACAAACGATGGGGAATGTTTAAGGCACACAAAATAAACGAGGTAGCGTTGCTCAGAATCAGAGGAGATGTGGGCGTGGTTCTTTTAATAGAAGAAAGAGTATTTGCCAATATTAACTAAGCCAAGGTAAGTTTCTCAGCAATAATAAATAAAAAAAATATATATGAATCCAGTCCCATTTTTTTCGAGTGAACAAAAACAAATTTTTTACTTAAATTTTGATGGATTGAACTGGAAATTGTTAATAACAGCTTGTTTAAAAACTCGGCCGGTAATGAATATTCATCGCAATCATACATCACCGCAATTTCAGTCACAAAAATTCCTCCAAGGACTAAGATACTCAACGCTGAATACTTTGTTCAGCCCATTATTTAGTTAGGTCACAAAAAAAAATAACAATCAGAATGCCCACTCTCAGACGTCGCATTTGAAGTTTGTCAGCACGCGAACGTCATGTTTAGACGCAAACATAGACTCGAATTGAGAAATTTGTGACAAGCTACGACAGAACTGTAATTTAAATTTTTTGAGATGCACACCAGATAAAATGTCACTGAACAGAACATTTTCGCAGCCGTCGCGCCCTGTGTGTTATGAGGCCGGTCTTAATGGAAAACTCCGATATGTGCAATTTGATCTGAGTAAAACAAACATTGATAGTATTTATTCTATTTTAAGAGATACTAAGTGTTTTTATAGCAAATTATGATAAACTAACATTCGAAAATTACGTTGTTCAAACTTAGTAATCATCATGATGGGCCTCCTCCTCCAAACGTCTCCAGTTCTCTCTATGTTTAAATGCTGCTATTCTCCTTAGGTCGTCGGTCCATCGGGTGGGTGGTCTGCCCCGACTTCGCTTGTCGGCTCTTGGTCTCCACTCCAATAATCTCTTCGTTTATCTTCCGTCTTCCATTCTAGCAACATGTCCAGCCCACCTCTACTTTTGTTTATTGATTCGCAGTATAATATCGTCTACGCCAGTTCGTCGGCGTATCTCCTCATTTCTCACGCGATTTTTCAAGGTCAGGCCCAGCATTGGTCTCTACATTCTCCTTTGTGTTACCCTCAGTTTTTTGGCAGTAGCTTTCGTTAAAGTTAGGGTCTCTGCTCCATAGGTCAAGACTGGTAAGATGCATTGGTTAAATGCCTTTATTTTCAGGTGAATTGGGATATTTGTTTTAAAAATGTCTCTCATCCTTCCATATGCCGCCCATCCCAACGTGATTCGTCTATTTAGCTCGCAGGTTTGGTTGTCTCTGGTTATTCTAATTTCATGGCCCAAGTATGTGTATTTATCGATTCATTTGACTTTGTTGTTATTAATCTGTATCTCTTCGCTGGGAACCATATTGGTCATAATTTTGGTTTTCTTGAAATTTATCTCCAGCCCAGTTTCTTGTGGTATGTCATTGAGTTCTTGGAGCATGTCTTTGATCTCTCCCAGATTATCTGACTGAAAAACGATATCGTCCGCAAAACGTAGATGGTTTAATCTTTCTCCATCGATGGATATTCCTTTTTCTTGCCATGTTAGTTTTTTAAATGCATACTCAAGAACGGTAATGAACAGCTTTGGTGACATGGTATCACCTTGCCTGACTCCCCTTTTTATCTTTATTTTATTATTTGCAGAATGTAGACTTATGGTTGTTGTGGCATTGTCATATATATTTTTGACTATATTGCAATATCTGTGGTTAAAATTACGTTGTTCAAACTTACTAAACGAAGATTATATACATGGATGTCACCAGCTGACAATAACAACAAAATGGTGCGAAATCAAATAGATTATATTATCGTAAACAAAAGATATAGAGATTCTATAGTATTATCCAAAACGAACATATTCTCCGATCACAATCCGGTAGTTTTGTCGATGAAAGTGAAACTAAAGAATGTAAACCAATTTGTCTGCAAGAAAGTCCGCAAGACAACACATGCAGAATAGAAATTTAAAGTAAACCAAAACTTAAGAAAATCAAAGATGATAATGCAGAAACTATTAACCGAAAATGGGGAAAAATTCAACATGCTCTTGTGTCAGCTGGAAAAGAAACCCTTAAAACCATTTGAAAAAAAAAAATTAAGGATTACAAAAGAAATTCTTGAACTCATGGAAGAACGCAGAAAACATAAAGCAAAAAACTTGGATAAATACAAAGAAATTAGACAAGATAGACAAAAAGACATGCAAGGAAATTGAAAATCTGGATAAAAAGTATGATAGCTTTTTACATAAAAAAAATCAAAGAAATGACAGGCTTTAGAAAAAGCACAAGAATGAATATCCTTAAATTCCACATACCACAGCAGAATTGTTAAAACTCTTTTATATAAAATAACAAACACACATGTGCTGGTCCAGAGATGCATTGAAAAGACATTTGATAAGGTTCAACATAAAAAGCTTGTAGATATATTAAAAAGCAAACATATTAAGAGTCGTGATATGAATATTATTTCTAATCTATATTGGAATCAAACTGCCAAGGTAAGAGTTGACAGTCAGAACACGAGATATCAAAATACAGAGAGGAGTCCACCAGGGTTGAGTGCTGTCACCACCACTCTTCAATGTCTACAATAAAGCAGTATTTAAAGAACCGCTTTCAGATTTAATAGAAGGGATTTCTACAACTGGCGAAGTTTTGAATAACTTGCGTTTTGCAGACAATATAGTAATAATGACGAATAACAGCAATGATTTACAGAATGTAATGCAAGGGCTTAATGAATGCTGTCATCAACACGGAATAAGGATGAATTTGACGAAAACTAAAGTTACGATCGTAACTAACCACCTGATGGTAGAAGATACTGTAATTGTGCATGTGGATACCTACAAATACTTAGGAACATGGATAACATCAAATGCAGACCAAACCAAAGAAATTAAGATAAGAATTGAAATAGCACATGCATCATTCGTTAAACTTAAAAAGTTTCTTTACTGTCTATGTATAAGGTTAGGACTATGCCTAGGGATGCTTCGGTTTTATGTATTCACTACTCTTGTTTATGGCTTGGAAGCAAAAACATTGTAACTAGTGCATCTGAATAAATTGACCGCCTTTGAATTTTGGTGTTATGGATGAATCCTGTAAATATCATGGACTCAAAGAATGTCAAAGTAGAAGTTACTAGAAGAATAGGAAATGAAGCTGAAACATTCTTGATTATCCAAAGAAGAAAACCTAAGTAATGAGGACATGTAATGAAAGTACCAATATACTCATTATTGCAACTTTTATGCAAGGTAAAATTCGAGGAAAGCAAAATGTGGGAAGACGAAGAATATCGTGAATTAAGAACTAGGGAAGTGGTTTGAATGTAGTAGTGCAAAACTATTTAAAGCGGTAGTCAACAGGGTGATGATTTCCAACCTTCGATACAAAATCGAAATTGAAGAAGAAGAATGTTCGACATTAAAGTGTCGAAATATTATCGCATTAAAGTTACTGCTCTCTGAATTCAATTGAATTAAAAAAAAATTAAATATTTTTGAATAGTTACAAATTGAGAATAGAAGTAAATTATGAAATTGCATGTGGCGACTTGAATATCACTCGTTTTACGATGGATATTCCTTTTTTGAGCTTTTCAGAAAAAATTTATTAAAATCTGGGTAAAAACCCGTTAAAAGTTATATGTTTAAATTTAGTTTACATTATTTGATATTACATTTGTTTTTCAGAAAATTTTGAAACAGCTTGGGAAGTCAAAACTCTTATTTTTATTACTATGCGTTTTTGTACAGAATCAATAGCGTACAAAAACACCTTCAACTGCAATTTTTGTTAAAAAAACTATTAAAAATCTTCTTTGTATGTTCCTACCTATTAACAACCTTTCATTAACTTACAATGTAATAACCATGCATGTAATAGAAAACTTCTTTTTACTTTTGCACAAGTTATTTTATTGCCACTGATGCAAGTGATGTTAAATATTATAATTGGTTAATAAAAATAATAGTTAAATATTATGTTCAAACAAAAATAAGTTAGAAGTGCTAAAATAAATATTCCAGGTAAAATAAAGTTTAAATAATTATAAATAAGTTTAAAAATGACATTTATAGGTACTTAGTATACTACCAGTAGTCAAAAATAGTTGTATTGCACATATGGATGAGTTGATTTGGCAAGAAAATATAAATAAACTTAACATATTGTTGCAAACAGTATTTATGTTGTCATATAAAGTATATTGTTTATATGACTTTTTTATATTTTTAGAAAGTATTAATCCCGTAAAGGTAAATGTGGGTGTCGTTAAATTTGCAGTTGCAACACAAATTTAACTTATTTTAGACTGGGGATAGCCGACCTCTTATAGTAAAAGATTCCACTACAGGATCACTACGTTCATAACGTATGTAGTTCATCAAAATTACATTCTTACATACATTTAAAATTAGGAGAATACAGTGATAATAGGTTGCCAATCAAAAAGTGCCGCAAATATTTTTAATTCAATTAATAATTTAACAAAAATTTTATTTCGTTAACTTTTATATTCTATATCTTTATATCAAATTAAAGCTGATTTTTTTCCTAATATGATGATGTAAGTTTGTCTGAGTAAAAATTGTCGCCAATAAGGGTTCCCAGCTGTTCAAAACGTTAGTTATAGAGTTATCGCGTTATAGAGTTAGAGCGCAAGGACACTGGTTTGACAAGTGATACTATTTATTTTATAAGATGATAAGATGATGACAAAACAGATGAATTATTTTTTTTCTAGGGGAATTAGGATTTCCTCCGATGGATGCGCTTTCGACATACGAGCAATTTGACATACGAGTAACATTACGGAACGAATTACACTCGTATGTCAAGGTATCACTGTATTTCTAATGTAAATTCTAACGAAATAAAACGCTTTGTGGAAATTATGTGTCTATTACATTTTATTGTTATTTATTGTTTTCTATCTGCTGTTTTACTGTTTGAAGGTGATTGTTGGTTCCAATTTGCTCCGCTTTTTTCCGTGGAATCCGTCTGTTGTAAATCGGTTGTGCTCAAGCTAATTGGAGCATTCAATACATTCCATTAATTCATGGTACCCATTCCAGGATCCTGGTGCATTCTATTACCTTATACTAGAAGATGGGCACTACATGTTTTTGGAGTCACTCGATAATCAGTAAATTTTTTATTTAATCTCATAAAAATTTTCGTGTGCATCATTTGAAATGAGTAGAATATACGAGAAGTGTCTCTGAGTAAAATAATAACTTAACTTATGAAGCTGAGTTTCCTCCATAAATAAAAAAGGCGACTACGAACTCCGCCACACTATCTAGATTTTAATGGATGTAGTTTTATAGTAGGATTAAAAGCGACTACGAACTGCCACACGCTACCTAGGTACTTAGATAATATTTTTGTAAACATATATACAGTTTTTATTTTACTTGTCGGTCAGATAGCAGAGCGGGCTGGGCGGCCGGCTTCTCATTCGCTTTACTGCGAGTGATGTGAGTTCGATCCCCAGCTCGGTGTACAGAAAACAAAAAGGCTAACGCATTACGTTATATGCTAACGCATAACGTTTAAAATTCTAAAATGAATCTGCGGCTTAGACTAGAATATGCTGGTATCTGATCGGCTTATGGTGGAGAAGTACGGCAAGAGATAAGGGCTTGCGGCTTGGTGATACTCCTCCATAGATCCCTACCGGAAGGGCGTGTGCCCCCTAAATACCGGGTATATATATATATATATATATATATATATATATATATATATATATATATATATATATATATGTAGCGTCTCTCATTTTGCTCATCCAGACCCATGAATCTACTACTTCACCATAACTACCCTTACCGCTTTGGCATTAAAGTCACCCATAACTAGTGTTACATCATTGGTTTTTAACTTACTTAGGACTTTCCTTAAATCGTAATAAAAAGCCTCTATTGCTTCGTCTGATGTGTCTGCTGTGGGTGCGTGTATTTGGATTATGTTCGTTAATGCTGGCTTACTCTAAAGAACCTCATATTTAGTTTCGTATGACCTGTCGATTGAGTTATCGTGCGAACTTGGATTGAATCTCTTAAACGGTCTGGGTATAGTAAAATGTACGAAGAGCTTCTAAAATATTGTAAGCTGTTTTCTTATAATAATCTTATTTGATTTTCACCATTTGATTTTCACCATTTGATTTACACCAGAGATTGGTATGGTGTAGATACAAGCATGCTATTTAGGGTGGCAGTGAATAAAATTAAAATAGCTATGATGGTAACCAACGTTCTGAAAGGACATGGTACATGAAGAAGAAGATTTTCACCTATTACAAATAGATTAAATTACATTAATGCGTCAACCTCTGCAATTTCTTGTACTATAGGAATGAAGTATTTCGTTTGAACATTGAAGCCACACATACGAATTTTTAAATAATTTGGAATGATATCAACAATGACATTTGACATTTATTGCCAATTAAAGTTTGTTTTAAATAATGTAAAACAGATTTTAACAAATTTCCTCTTAAATACTTTAATATATTCGAAGAAGAGAATATTTCCTAAACCCTTCTCCCATACAAACAAATATTAGCGGTATAGTTCAAACGACTCATCTAATTCTCAGCACGATTAGCTAGTGACAGACAAATTACTTGATGACGGTTGAACACGTTAATAAACAAACTTATTAACATTTTTACTTTAGTACGGCAGATATGTCAACAGGTTGTGTTCATTACACTTTTTTAAATTGTTTTTGGTAACAAAATTGATTTTGTACAAAATGTGGAATAATTACTTTTGGTAAAACCTCCTCGTCCAAAAATTGCTCGGAAATGTTTTGTTTAACAACTTTTTGCAGCTTTTAGGTAGATTATAATGCTTTATTCACCATGCTGATTATTAATTTACCACTCATTTGAAGTACAGGCAAAATTTGGAAGTTTTTGTTTTAATAGTATTCGCCGAGGTATATTAAAATTCTGTGTTTTTGTTATGAGTTAAAAACACCGTGTAGGTGATGGTTAACTCATTATCAAAAAACAATTATTTCTCTTTTCGTGCATTTTTTAACAAAGAGGCAATCTCTCTTTTGATATTTTATATATTTATATAGTATTTTAAAAGAATTAACGTCATGCCATTTCTGTTTTCAAACAAGGTTTTCTACTCGATTTTTTTGCAATGATGATCTTCATCAGAGATTCTAGTGTTCCTGTAATGGGTTTAACTGTGAGTTTTTTTATTTACAAACTAGCATCATCCTGTAAGGCTATTAGCGAAAAAATAAAACGTATTAACAATAATTGAATAACGTAACAATTAAATTTTCTATAAATAGTTTATTGCTTTTAGATATTGGATAATCACTTTGACACCGCACTTTAAGAATAGTTCTCTCAAATTCTCCGGGATTTCGAATTTACATCTTACCGCTCTGTATAACGAGCACTCCACTAGAAGGTGTATTACTATTAGCGAGGTCTCGCATGCATAACACTCTGGTTGGGGATCCCTTGTCATCAGATGTTCATACGTAATGGTAAAATTCCGAAAGTGGCTGCAGACTGCATTCTGTGTTCAGCGTGTATGTCCTAATCTCAGTCTGTTTATTATAATTTGGTCTTTCCTGTTGCTACACATATTCTTCCATCTTGTAACAGTTTTTTTTATGTCTCGTAGTTTTTGTTGAGATCGATTCCATTCTTGAAGCCACCGTTCTTTCAATGTCGAGTTAATCCAGTGATGAAAATCTTTCTTATAGGTAGGTTCTTTCAAGTCTTCGTTATTAACTGAAGATTTGGCGGCAGCATCTACTCTTTCATTACCTTGTATACCTATATGTGACGGAATCCTCATAAATTTTACAAGTGCATGCTTTAGCTGAAGTTGGTACAAATGGTTCTTTATCAATCGCAACAATGGATGAGTTGGGTAAATGATGCAATTTCTTTTTTTCTTATTTTCTAATAATAAATCTATATTTATGTGAGGAGAAGATATTAGCCAAAGAGGGAAAGTTGACATCTTGCTAGGATAGATTTCTGAGACTTTTAGGTTTAATTAATTTATGATTTTTCTGCATCTTTCGTAAAAGAGAATGTGGATTTTTGCGTGCTGGATATTCAAGCAGCGAATGGTTTGGTGATATTGTAAAGAGTACCACTTCGATGCATCATCACCATCATCAATTAGCCTATATTTGTACACTGCTGAACGTAGGCCTCCCGTAAAATTTTCCACCTATTTCTATCTTGAGCTTCTTGCATCCAGTTTGTGGTGATGCCTTTGATATTATCCGTACATCTAGTCGGTAGGCGTCCTATGCTTCTTGCCTTGGTCGTCATTCCAGAATCTTTCTGGTTCATCTATCATCCGTTAATCTGACAACATGTCCGACCCAAGTCCATTTTAGCGCATGCTTTAGATATTTGTAAGCTTCGATGCATATGAGAGCATTAATTCCTGTCTTCTTAAATCTAATAGTAGTTCACCGAGTTCGGCCTGAAGACTTAAGATAGGGGTTATTCTAAATTCACCGCTTATTATTCTAAGAGCGTTATTTTGAATTGTGTCTAAAACTTTTAGAATTGTTGTTGAAGCAGACGAGTTAGCGCGGCATCCATAATCGATCTTGGAGCGGATCAGATTTTTATATAATATGAGTAGAGTTCTATCGTGAGTATTGGAATTCATCAAGTTTGAAGTTTTCATTCAGTCAAGTGGATCTAAAATATTACCAACAAAAAATATGTGTTTGTTATGTATGGTTTGTCGGGTTTGTATCCGCCTTGAATAATTGTTGTTTAAAAAAAAAAACATTATTTTTAGGACGTTTGGGCAAGGTCGCACTTGTTATTGTCAAGTCAGGTAGTAATGCTTCTTGCTGGTGCTAAAGTTTATTTACAATATGATATGCATGCACGATATTTGAAAGAAACAAAAGTTGGGATTAATAGAAAGATTAAAGACCAGTTAAGATTTATTTCCATTAACCCTTTAACCGACAGTACTATTTTTTGGAAAATATACTTTTAAATAGAAAAAGTAATTCATTTTTCTTCTTCTTTAAGTTTCATCTTCTATCGAAGGTTGGAAATCATCATGGCTATGCGGACTCTGTTGACTGCCGCTCTAAAAAGTTCTGCACTACTGCATTCAAACCATTCCCTTAAGTTCTTAAACCAGGATATTCTTCGTCTTCCCACATTTCGCTTTCCTCGGATTTTGCCTTGCATAGTAAGTTGTAATAATGCGTATTTTTGCCCTCTCATCACATGTCCTAAGTACTCAAGTTTTCTTCCTTTGATCGTTAATATTATTTCCGCCTCTTTACTTATCATTAACAAGACAAAAAAGTTAAAAAAATTTTCTTTGTCAGAATGGCTGGAAAGGGTGAAAGACCAGTGTGCATTTTAGCAAACAACTAATACTTACTGGGCAATGGTATATATAACGACCAGTCAAAACAATTACAAAAATATATAAGTAAAACACTTTATTTTGAATATATAAAAAAACTAAATACAGGAATATTTTAAATTTATTATCTAAGAACTTTCTATCTACTACGATAGGGTACAAAGCAGTCTTTGCATAGACAATGTTACAAACATGACAAATCAAATTGTTTGCGTGTTTGTTTGTTTGAGGTGTAGCATAAAGGGCACCGCGCCTATAAGTTCCTTCGGTGAGTAAGTGTGAATCAGCATTCAAAGTTAAGTTTGATGGAGGTCCAGACTTTTTTCTAGAAGTAAAACTTAAAATTCAAATCAAATTATCAGCTAGTTCATTGCGGAACTGTTTACTATTGCTGCGTCTAAAAGATAGTAAAATATTTTACCCACCAACATCTTGATTTTCATGCGATGGTGTAGTTAGCAGTAGTTTCATGCTATTGATTGAATAGATCTACTCCACTCATGTATTTGTTATAATCGGCTATTGCCTGAAACTTGGTACTTGATCTCTATTTCCGGTTTTGCTTGTTCTTAAAACCTGAGTTTTTTCTTGAAAATTATATAGATTGCTAACAACACTAACATATTTTCCACCTCTATCTTTCCACTTATACACAGATATTTCCATTGAACCAACCATTTTTGATGGATTTTGGAGAAGCTCTTTATCAACACGTAATCTTTGTTTTGAAAAATATTTTCTTGTTTGCTTTACAGTGCCGCAAGCAAAAGTTTTCTTGTCCAGTAGTTTCTGCATTGTGATGAAAAAATTCTTAAAGTATACGCAATATACTCATTCAGATTCATTGTATTCAGAATCACTTTTTATTGGAACTCTGTCTTGCAAATTGACTTTGGTCGGTAGGGAATCTATCGCGCCTTTGTAGTCTTTGGGTATAACTTCATGGATATTGATAGTTGCTTGGAGTTTTTTTTTTCAATGAGACTTCTTCCCAGGTAGGTGATTTTCTTGTACTCTTGCATGTGGCTGACACATCCAAATAGTAGAAATCTTCATCATACAAGTTATATTTATACTGTATGATGAAAGCCCCTTTTTTTTTCAAAACGAAGCCACTTAAGTTTAAACCACTTAACAGTTTTATTATTCACGTTCAACTTTGTGTTCATAATCATGAGAGTGGTCAGAGCTTGAAATTCAAACATGTCCTCATAGCCTAAAACATTTTGTTTGTATGGCCCTGGTTTGATTCTCGCTATTTCAATAAGGAGACCTATTCTCGTGTAGAATAAACTGATTTGTGTTTTCTAGCCCTCTCAATAGTGGCATTAATTGAATCTGCTTCTAAATATGAGTGGCCAATTTCCATGAATTTTAAATCAATCGTATCTTATATTTACCGCTTATAACATAGCTGCTGAAAACGTGCTTACACGTTTGACAGTACTAGGATTTGAAATGTACTTCAACAAACAGAATGCAATATCAGACGATCCTTTTCTTCTATTTGTTTCGTCCCAAATGTAACAATGTCCGTCGCTATTACAATAATCAAATATTGTAAAGTTGTAGACAAAAAGTTTACGTCTGTAGTATATTAGGGCATCACCAGCATCAGGCACAGATAAAACTGCCTGCAAGTCAAATGAAATAGATCGAAATGTTACACCTTTATTTTTTATCTTCGGCCTTTATCTTAAGAGAATCAGTTTATCTCTTTTTATGAACTTGATGGTAATTCTCTACGGCGAACTTGTCTGAAGCATTTTTATAACTATTGCAGAGAGAACAGTGATCTTTTTTTGGTTTATAAAAACTCAATGGAGGTTCATAGCTATTGAAAAGAGATCTGTATACATTTATAGTACACGTGCGTATATTATGCTCCTGGCAAAATGTTTCATAGTCTTTTCATTCTTTGAGTCTTTTCTACAATAGTGACTTTCCATACAAGGAAAGGAATCGATGTGTTCCTTAGATTTAGCAATTATACTTGTATCTGTAGTATTAGGAGCCTTACGACCTTTTCTTTTATCTGTACCTACATACGCTCCTGAATCGCCAAGTCCAACCAGTGCCAGCTTACTGCAACAGTTTATAACTTCTAGGTCGTTTTCATTTGCGTTATTGTCGATAAAACATCTTCTTAATATGCCTATCCGTTCCGGATGTTGGCGATCATCACGGCTATCTTTACTTTGTTTACTGCAGCTCGGAACAGTTCAGTGGTAGTCGTATTATACCACTTTCGTAAATTTTGAAGCCAGGAAATGCGTCTTCTTCCCGGTCCTCTCTTACCAGTTACCTTCCCTTGGAGAATCAGCTAAACATAAACAATAAATTTACTTGACACCAAAAAAGAAAACTTTAACAACTATAACCCTAAAAACCCGCACCACACAAGCTTCTAATGTTCTAGCTGACTTGTTGATACGAACATATTATTTTGTGCACAATTATTGCATGTCCTGGACATACATTCTTCTGCCCTTTCTCTTTTGATTACTACGAGCACAGATATTGTACGTATGGACAAGCAACAATTTTTACGTTCAGGGTACAGTGCATAACTCAATAATAGAAAAAAATGGACATACAATAAGTATGCTTTAAGCCATCCTAGAAGCATTCGAAATGTGGTGTTACCGACGCATTTTGAAAATATCATGGATGGATCGCAAAACAAACGAACAAGTTCTCGAACAACTAGGAAAACAATGCGAAGTTTTAAATTCCATAAAGATCAGGAAATTGGAATACTTGGGGCACATCATGAGAGGTGAAAAGTAGGAACTATTAAGGAATATAATGCAGGGTAAAATCAAAGGTAGAAGAAGCGTAGGAAGACGTAAAATCTCGTGGCTACGCAATCTCCGTGAGTGGTTTGGATGCAGTTCAATTGAACTATTCAGGCTAGTAACCAATAAAATTATAATTGCCAGAATGATTTCCAATCTCCGATAGGAGTGGAACTTGAAGAAGAAGAAAGCCATCGATATAATTGTATCCACGGTACCACGTGCTAATGGCCGAAGCTGTCATAACCACATTAAATTAAATAAAAAAATAAAAAAAAATAAAAATAAAGCATTGGGAGCATTACTAGAAAACGAAATAAATATACAAGAGAAATAGACGAAGTTATTAGTAGACCTGACACGAAATATTAGATTTATATGGAAGAGATAAATATAGCAAAGGCAGTAGCGTACCTAGAATTTTCCTCTCGGTGGGTTTTGATTGCGCACCGAAATTTTTTTATGCTGCCTCCACCATTTTAAGTCCTTAAAATTTGTGAATAACAGTGTCGGATTAGGGTCCTGGGGAAGGGTTAATCTCCAAAATCCCCCCTTTGGATGCGCCACTGAGCGAAGGAACTAACAAAATAACCATTAATATTAATTCATAAAAAAATTATTCTTATGCAGTTTTCTATCTTAGCATTTATCGTCCTGACTAACCATCGCATCGTGTATCGCACGCAATAGTCTCACAGATGTATTTGTGTTGACAGTCTGTCGCTCATTAACAGAATCATTTTGTCGTTATTGATAGATACATTGCGCGACTAGTGATAAATGGTTTTTCAGTCAAGGATGATGCCGATCCGTGCTAATGACTAATTAGAAAAACAAATTGATTTAATTTTTAATTAGGTGATATTACAGCGACTAAATTAGCAATAATTGTTCGAACGGTAAAGTCTAGTGTTCTCATTTATTTGTAGGATTGCATAATTTTGCAATTGCATATTTAGAATGCGTCTATTATAGGTTGATAACTCTTTGACCTTGCCGCTTATTGTTTTGATTATTTTTTTTACTATATACTTATGTATCTTTGCTTATGTACAAGAAGTTAGGTCCGATAAGGGCCAAAACATTTTTTATTATTTTTAAGGTTTACGGTCCTCATGAGTATTTTATATATCTTTTTATTATTTTCCGCTTTCTCTTACTCTCTTTGGTTCAGTCTATTGCTTTACCTCGGTCTCTTTTCCTCTCTGTCCCCATGCCTATCGTCCACCCAACTCTGGTACTATGATTACGTGCAGTATTAATTTTTAATACTTATTTATTAACCTTTCAATCATGGTGCCCTACATAGAAGCACCGGTCGGTACGCCAAGTCCAAGAGACCCTTGTAAAAATGAGCAGTCTAATTTTTTTTTAATTTAGCAGAGGATGTTAAAATAGAAACACTGTTTAAAGTTGGACGTATTTATTAATTAGAATATTTTTCTTCAAATGCCATCTCCGCGGCGGAGGTCGGCTATTCGGAATTTTGAGACGGCTGCTCTGAAAAGTTCATTTGATGTACATCCGTACCACTCTCTCAGGTTGCGCAGCCATGACATTCTACTCCTCCCTATGCTTCTCTTTCTTTGGATCTTTCCCTGCATAATCGGTTGGAGCAAGGTGTATTTCTCTTCACGTGTAATATGTCCGAGAAAGATTTTCCTGTTTTAATTGTATTTAAAATTTCTATTTCTTTATTTATCCTTCTCAGAATCTGTTTGTGACGTGTTCTGTCCACGATATTTTCAGAATTCTTCTATACACCCACAGCTCCAATGATTCCAGTTTTTTCATTGATGTCGCATTCAAGGTCCAAGATTTCATTCCATAAAACAAAGTCGAGAAAACATAGCACCTTACCAACCTAACTCTTAGTTTCAATTTTAAATCCCTTGTACATAGTGTTCAATTTTCTCACATGCGAAAAATCATGTCATTTTTCCGCTGTATTATTAACTATCCTTATATCACAATTTTACAATAATTATCTTAGTCCAACCCTTAATAACCCTTTCTACTTACAGTTCAACCGCTTCCCTTACGAAATACACACAATTCTAAGATAGCAAAGAAGAAATTCACTCTCTTGATGGTCGCCCGTCGCTAAGGACAGACCATTCTCAACTCTCTTAGTTTGGCCATCACTAGAGCCAGACGTTCTCCCTATTGATCTCTCTCTCTTCGCTTATCAAGAAGAACAACATCTATCTTGGCTGTTTCTCTATCTGTGCAGATTCTCACTGTGCAGACAAAGTGTGCTCTATATCGTGATATATTTGCGAAACACGTGTTCAGAAACCAGTGCATCGGACAGATTTCGCGGATAAAGAATAACCACGACTGAAGACCGGAAACAACGGTAAGAGCGTGGAGCAGAAAAAATATTGGTAAGACTTTCTATAAACTTAATTTGCTATTGTCTGTATACCTTTTACTACTTCTCCTAATTTTATTGAACCAGCCCTATATCATACAGTCCACATACACGGAAATTATATTAATAATTTCCCACATATGTACTCCCTTTTTGTAAACATAGTTACATTGTTACCTAGTACATTGTTCCCAGATATGTATATTTGTCCACTTGTTCGACGTTGGCTCCGTTTATTATAAGATTCTCGTTATTTGATATGATTCTGAGGTCGTTGTGGTCAATCTTCTTTGATTTCAGGACATTCATTAATTGTTTATGTCGTACTTTATTGAATGTTTTATTATAGTGAATAAAACATGCGTATATTTCTTGATTGACGTCCAGGCATCTTTGTATCAGTATATTAAGTGAAAAAAGAGCTTCACGCATTCCTAGGTCTTTGCGAAACCCAAATTGTGTATATAAAATATTTAGACAAATAAAAATCGACGTTAGCCACTCTTTGGGTAATACGCCTGAACTATAAATTTCGTTCAAGAGTGTCACTAAAACATCAATGTGCTTCTCATCTAGAATTTTAGGATTTCTATAGAAAGCATGTTAGGTCTGTGGCTTTTTCCATTCTTCATTGTTTTTAATGCGTGTAATATTTCTGCTTTTGTAATATATGGACCTATTTCTTCTGGCATAAGTTCTATGTGCTCCAGATCCCTTTCATGATTGAATAGTTCGTCGATATATTCTGTATATCTTTGTACTTTATCTTCCCTATATGTTATAGTAATACCGTGTCTATCCAGAAGTGCACCAGTAAAATTTTGTTTTCTTAGTCCTGCCAGTTCTTTAACTTTCTTGTGTAGGTTAAACATATCATATTTATTTTGAAGGTCTTCAATCTCTTTACATTTCTCTTCAAAGTATTTTTCTTTTGCCTTCTTTATCATCTTCCTGCTCTCGTGGTTTATCTCTCTGTATTTATTGTCTTTGTTTTTAAATTGTCTCAGTTGTTCCATCATATTGAGTACCTCGTCATCCATCCATTCTTCTTTTCTTCTTGCGGAAGTATTGAATATTTAATTTAATATTTCTTCACAGGTTCTAGAAGATTAATTAGAATAACAAACGATAAAACAAAAGATATATATATGTTTTAGTTAGAAAAATTCACTTAAATTTTGTTGAAATATGTTACTTGTAGCGAGGACAGCTTAAGATATCGGCGGACGGTGTCGTGACGGCGGGAGGAAATGGGCGTAGTTCCGCAGCGAGAAACAGTCATCGTGGACTGTAGTTCTGATCATCTCTAGGTCTAGGTCTCGAGCTACTGCCTGATTCTCGGCTTAGGGATGAAACCCCGTATCTAGAAAGGGCCACTCTGCTGGTAGTCCATGAATATTTTTCGGACGAATATGGAGTACCGTAATAAATTAGAGCTATTGTATTTTGCGTACATCGCCGTTTTGAGATGCAATAATGTAGATATGGTTTCAAGAAATTTGATACTTTTAATGTGTTTTTGTGCTTTCGGGACTAAGAGCAGGTGGTTTCCCAAACCTTGACAAACATATGTATTAGTCACTTTGAACGTGAAAATTTAAAAATATAAAACGAGCTTTTAAAATGAAATAACTAATTAGAATATATAATTAAATAAGGTCATATTATAATAAAATAATAAGAGTATTAAAAATAATATACCAGTATTTAAATAAATACTAAATACTTTTCCAAACATTCTCCCCCTCTAAAAACGAATGTTTTTTTGACATTCTTAAAATATTGATTGACAAATAAATGGTATGCATATTTTAACAACTGGATGTTGGTGTTGGTGGAATCTCGTCATCCTCGCAGAAAGTAAAGAAATGAGGAATTCCGGGATAAGTACCCCCTTTGGCAGCTTAAGTATGTAAATACGTCGTTTGCGCTGCCATTGGCGGTTGGCGTTCTTTAGACCAGGAAGTTGTATATATCATGTTTTAAAGTTATCTCTCGTGTATTCGCGATTAGATGAGTTATCTTCAGCAATATTTTCTTCTTCGCTAATACTTCTAACGCAGGAGAACATGCTGCCAAATTAAAATGGAGCTTTGTAGGACACAATGCCCGATTGGAGGATAAGAGATGGAACCACGAAATACAACAATGGAGACCATGGTTAGGAAAGAGAAGCAGAGCAAGACCAAAAATGAGTTGGGCGGATAATATTAAGAAGATCAGAGGACACTACTGGAAGCAAGTGGCGCAAAATAGAAAATACTGGATCGATTTGGGGGAGGCCTGTGTCCAAAGTTGGATTACTTAAGGCTGAAGAAGAAGAAGAAAATACATACTCTTTTGAGAAATGTACTTTATTACTCGTTTTGACCTTTTTTGACTATCACAACGTAACAGCAAACAAATAACCCACGTCTAGTAATAGTTATTCTTATGCTAATGTATCGTCTGACAGATTACGCATTACCCCTAACTTTTATTGTCGTATAATGGCAGCTAATCTGGAAAACTCAACGTAGATGGCGCTACTGTAGTTGGAGGTCACGTCAAATGTCCGAATCTGTATATTTTTAAGTAAATATTGCATTTATTTCGCTGTGTAGATTTAATTTCGGATAATAAGATGTCTCAGTGTTGTGCTATTCCTTTGTGCTCATCGAGAATATCAGAACACAGGTTTCTCAAAGATAATTTGATGAGAAAAAAGTGAATTGTGGCAAGAAGGAGAGATAAATATGTGCGACAAAAATGCATTTACTCGTGTATGCTTTATGTTAGCAAATTTTCGGAGCAACATAATTGATAAAAATTATTAAAGTTAACATAAATACTATTTATTTGTCTTGCATTTTGTTATACATATTAAGATTATCTACTTCGGAAAGAAATAGTATTTTTCAGCCAATGTTATAACCATATACTACTCAAAAAACTTTTTGGCTTAAAGGATTATTTCATTATGAATTAAATAATCTTCTTTTACCTATAGAAATACGTCTCATACCTTTTTTTATCCAAGTGAAAAAATCACAGAACTCACGACCAGTGACTAACATCTGAGTTTACACTTGATTATAATAATTTGAATTTAATTTCAAACGTAATTCATCTTTCATTTTTAAATATGGCAAACTATCAGAACTAATCATTGAATCTTTTATCGAATGGGGGTAGTTAACTTCTAACACAGTTAGTTATTCCACAAGTCCATCATGAAAAGCAGCTAAATAAGGATGGTTCAATGAAATAAAAAGTCCGCAGCTAATGCGGATAGCTATTTTCTTACATTTTTCACTCCAATATGTTGCACTGATTACACTAGCATTAAAATTAGGCATATTTCTGTATTGCTGTGGTCTTGGATTATAACAGAAGTTTGTCTTTTGCTTTTTTGCACATTGCACGCAGGAACTATAAAATTTATTTGTTCGGTTTTCTTTGGCCATACTTCCATTCTGCTATTTTTTTGGCATATGCCAAACTTGCTTTCATTTAGTGCAGGTATCTTTTATGTATCATTTACCAAGATCTTTCAGGTTTACTAAAGCATCGCAACAGCAACATGGTTTCACACTACTCTGTATCGCTTGCCAATGATTGACCAATAGCTACAAAAAATTGTTATCATACTGTAGTTTTTTCTGTGGACTGCGATACACATGCTCATTCCTTCTGCTAACTTATAAATACATGGAACATAGTTATTTAGATCGACGAAATCTATTAGAGCATTTACTGAAGAGTAGTGAAATCCACATTAGTGACCATACAATGCCATGTCGAAAATTATTATTTCGATCATATGCAGCCCAACCTATAATATAATATAGAATACTTATTCAGTTTCTGGACAGGCAAAGCAATGTACTTCTGGCAGAGACACAATATCTTTCATACATCTATCAAAAGTAATGATTTATAATGCGTTTTGTTTTAAGGCAGCACAAAACTGTATTCAATGTATGGTAGGTAGCTAAAATTACCATATTGTAGTTACATGACAATATGAGTTCAAATCTAAATACAAATACATCACTATAATACTCAGGCCAATATAAAAGTGTCCATTATGATCTGAGATGAACCAATGAAACATTAAGACGGTGATATATATAGTTTACTTTTCGATTACGTCTTCCTTTTTTTCCAGTAATTCTCGCATTTCTTCTCAATTCTGTTATCAAGTCGCAAATAGACCAAGATCCGTATTTTTCTGTCATAATTTATTAAATCGCAATAATTTCAACAAAAATACCATACAAACCCAAAGAATTGTTAAAATGTGTTGACATCCAACTACACTAGCGCCGCCAAGCGGGAGCAACGGCGTACATAGCTGCCATTACGGTTGAGTTCGAGAGCTATTTTTAATATTTAGTAAATACGTTTGTTTTAATACTATTTGAGAGTATACTAACGGAAAACTAAATATTTTATTAATTACGGTAGATATTACAGTTTTAAAAACAGCCTTAGTCTGGTAGACTAAGCGTCAGTACGTAAGAGTTAAATGACTTCCGATAGTCTTATGTTTACATTTGTCATTCAACCAATTTGTCTTTGCTTCTGTATTTGTCGTTTTATTCAACATTTTTCTATATCATACATATCAATTTATCAATGGCATATTTATTAAACGCGGATATAGGCGTAGATTATTATTTTTAGATGTCCGCTACATTTTAACGCACTAATTAAAATCGTTCAATATTTATTTATGCGTAGCCATCGATAAGAATTTGATCTAATTTGTTTCGATTAAATGCTTTTCAATTGATTTCATCAAGGTTGTTGCTATTAGTTCTAAATATCGGAGTAATCGATCTAAAAGATTTGTACCCGATTTGGTAAGACAACATTATGATTGATAATGTAAATTAGGATATAAATAACAACAGAGATGGTGAATTTGAATCATTGTTGAGATCCGATTTTAGAGATTCTGGTCACGAATCACATCATTCACCATATCGGCCGATCACAACGTTCAAGAAGCTGAATTTATCTTGAATTAAGGAATTGAATTTCTCCACTGATATTGTTGAATATTGGACATTTTTATTTTTAAATGAAACCTGGCAATGTCCATTTAATCTTCCCACTTAAGACGAGGGCGAAAGGAGAGTGACAGTGAAAAAACAGACGCTTACAGTCCTTTTCTTCTTCTTCTTCAGCCTTCATTTATCCATTGTTGGACATAGGCCTTCTCCAATTGCTTCCCGCATCCCCATCTTTTGCAATTCTCATCCACTTATTTCCAGCTACAGCTGTTATATTGTCTATCTATCTCTTTTTGGGTCTTCTCACGCTTTTTGTTGTTTCTAGAGGTCTCCAGAACGTCACTTTATGAGACCACCTATTGGTGTCTTGTCTTGCTACATGTGCTACCCATTGCCATCTCAATGTCGCTATTTTCCCATGATGTCGGTTACTTTAGTTCTTCGAGGTATTTCTGTGTTAGGAATTTTGTCTATGAGGCTTATATTTAACATGGCCCTCTCCATGGCCCGTTGAGTTACTCTTAATTGTTCTGTCATTTTTCTTGTTATTGCCATAGTTTCCAATCCATAAGTTGCAACGTGTAGTATACAAGTGTCATAGGTTTTTCTTTTTAAGTGTATTGGGATTTTCTGTCTAATAAAATGAAGCTCAACTTACCAAAAGCAGCCCATGACAATTGCGCCTTTCTTTTAATTTCTAGGGTTTGATTTTCTACCTTTTCTACATTGATGTTATCTATCGTGATGTTTTCTAGGCTGTTGCTTAATATCTTTGTTATGTCGAGATTTATTTTAATCCTATTTGATTCCATTTGTGATTTAAATCTTGTAGCATTAATTTTATTTCATGGATATCTGTGCTTATTAGTACAATGTCGTCTGCGAAACGCAAATGGTTAAAAAATACTCTATATATTTTTAATCCCTTTTTGGCCCAAATTAGTTTTTTGAAGACATTTTCTAATGCTAAAGTAAATAACTTGGGTGAGATGGTGTCGCCCCACCTTTGCCAAAGTCTATTTTCATAGTTTCCAGATCATCATCTGGAAACTTTCTGACACTCCTTTTACCGTTTAACATATCGTTGTTATTGCAATTGGTTGTATGTCACTTTTCAGTTTAAGGCATTTTCCAAACCAAAATCACGCATTGTCACCTAGATATAGATTATTTTCTTATCGATCAAGATCATTCTTGATCCCGTTCTTTAATCAAGAAGTCGTAAGATCCGCGATACATTTAAAACGATGTAAAGAATCGAATCAGCAGTTTCAAAGATCCGACTCTCAGGTCAGGGTGAGGCCAGTTCCGCTCATCTCTAATAAAAATTACGATCGTATAAAAAAATATTTGCGTGGACCACCAATGGTTTCATATCTTAATTTGTTTTAGATCAAATAAGTTTGGTTTTAATAAGAGTAATGAGGTCGAATTCATTAGATCGAAAAGATATTTAGCGATAACTACGTGATTACGTTAAGCATGTACGCATGTGTTATTTGTTGCCAAACAAAGTATTTCAATTTATATAATTTGCCAGTTTTATGTACTTTTCTTAATTTATTTAACCATACAAAGTACATGGGAGTGTTCAAGGATAAAACTGGAAAGAGGTAAAGAAAAATTCAACAAAGAGATCAAGAAAAAATGTTTAACTCAAAAGAGAACATGTTTTATCTACTTTATCTTATTAACAACTACTATTGTATAATGTTCTTTTTGTTGGGGTATTTTGGTTCTAATTATTTCAAGATTTTTATGACGAACTTGTGTATTTGACACTTTGACATTTGTGAAAGGTCAATTTGTGCAAAAAACCAGTAACCCATTCTTCACCCAATAAATTGGAAGACTGTAGCTGGGCTAGATGCAATGGACAAAAGGTAGAGAGATTTGCCACATATTTATAAAATAAATTGAAACTCTATGATGATAAATTAATGATCAAATATAGTTAGAACCTACTCAGACAGAAGAAAGAATCAGACCAACATCCCCGAAAGAAGTAGCTTATGAAATAAAAGACAATATACATCCTAAGACTGCACCAGGATATGATCTATCTATCTATCTAATTAGCCTTCTTCGGTCCATCTTTGGACATAGGCCTCTCCAATCCTTTTCCATTATTTTCTGTCTGTCGCTACAGTCATCCACCTAGAGCCCACGTGCTTCTTGATATCATCTGCCCATCTCATTTGGGACCTTCCTCTGCTTCGTTTATATTCCCACGGTCTCCAACTTATAAGAATTTTGTTCCATCGTCTTCTTTTTGTCTTATATTGTGTCCGGCAAATCTCCATTTCAATTGTGCAACTTCTTGTCTAACATCTCTCACTTTTGTTTTCTCTCTTATCCACTCGTTTCTCTTCTTATCCATTAGTCTTATGTGCAACATTTGTCTTTCCATTGCTCTTTGGGTTTTTATGATTATCTCCATGTTTGCTTTTGTAGATGTCCACGTTTGGGAACCATAAGTAAGAACAGGGAGTACGCATTGATTATATACTTTGGTCTTAAGATGCTGTGGATATCTTTTGTTTTTAAGAATGTAACTTAGTTTGCCAAATGCCGCCCATTCCAGCCTAACTCGTCTCTTGATCTCTGCTGTTTGGTTCTCTTTGTTAAGTTTTATAGTTTGACCAAGATATATATAATCGATAACTTGTTCTATTTCATCTTGTCCGATTCTCATTGTGATGTCTTCATCTGTATTTGTTATAGTTATATAGTGTATATAGTGATATGATCTAATCACTGAAAAATTACTAAAAAAACATCAATGCTGCATTTACTGAAGTTATAATGATACCAAAACCAAGAAAATCACCACATGAAGTCTCGTCATATAGGCCATTGTCACTTTTACCAGTGATGTCAAATTTTTTTGAGAACTCCTGCTGAAAAGACTATAACCAATAATAGAAGAGAAAAAAATGATTCATTTTATTTCATTCAAAAATTATTACTCATTAGGCTTATGGTCCTATAATCTTCACAAACTTTTCCTCCTGGTTTTTGAGCAATGGTACGAACTCCGATTTGTGCCACTCTACTGGTATTTTCCTGACTTGTATATTTCATTAAATATTTCAGTTATAATTGTTATTTGTTTTGCATTTAATAGCTTCAACAGTTCTGCAGGAATTTCATCAAGTCCCGGTGTTTTCCATTCTTCATTTGTCTGACGGCTGCCGGCAGTTATTCACAATAGATGGCAAGTAGTCACGAATAACGGCTACATAGTCATGTAAATATCGAGGCCATCCAGCTCCTCGATAATACTGGGTTAGAAAGAAGACTCAAACGACGAAAACCATTAAAGTATTAAATAGCGTAAAAGCGAAACATAGTGCTGTGTTAGTCGTTAGATAAAATAAGAGGATACCATAGGGTTAGACTCTTAGAAATTTATGTATGATTTAGATATTTAAGTCAAAGAAAAATTAATAATTGGTCAACTCTGACCAGATTTCAGTGGTGTTAACAAAGCTAAGGTGTTTAATAATAAAAAACCTTTTTATGATGTATTTTTAGTCCATCTTGTGACCAAAAGAGATTGACTTACTTCCATCCGGGTATAACCTGTCAATCTTCTGCTTATGGTGCCCTATTCAATTAGTGGATGTTGGCGACAATTCCTCTCGATCTTGTGTGGCTCTAAAAAGTGCATGGGCATCGAGATTTGTCCCATCCCTTATGTTTTTAAGCCATGAGTATTTCTTTCTTCCGATGCCGCGTTTTCCTTCTATCTTCCCTTGCATAATAAGCTTTAAGAACTGGTACTTGGAATTTCGAAATATATGACCCAGATAAGCAGTTATTCTTCTTTTTATTATTGGCAGCAATTCTCGTTCTCTGTCCATTCGATTTAATACTTAGACATTTGTTGTGTGATCTGTCCAGGGAATTTTAGGTAGTCTTCTAAATACCTACATTTCAAAGGCCTAGAATCGGTTCATCACATTGGCCTTTATGGTCCAGCTTTCTACACTATATAGCAGTATGGAGTAAATGTAACATTTTACAAAGCGATATCGAAGCGTTAAGTTGAGGCTGCTGGTGCTTAGCAAGGTTCTTATATTAGTTAATGCTGTTCTGGCTTGCTCAATCCTGCTACGTATTTCTATGTCTGGATCTAAACCACCATTACCTTCGTCTTTATATTAATCTTCAAACCCGGTCGTTCTCCCTCAGTGTTTATTCTATCTATTAGTCGTTGTAGCGCTTCTTGGCTATCAGCTATTATGACTGTATCATCAGCATATCGAAGATTACTAATAGTCTGTCCGTTAATTTTGATTCCATCTTTAGTGCCACTTAAGGCTCTATCGAAAATCGTTTCAGAGTAAAGATTAAAAAGGAGGGGTGACAGAACACAACCCTGTCGTACACCTTTTTCAATTAGGAAATATGATGTACGATTCCAGTCCTACTCTCACAGATGCCTCTTGATTCATATAAAGGTTCTTTATGATTTTAAGGTCATTCTCATCTATCGAACGTTCCTGGAGCAATCCTACCAATTCTGAATGATTAACACAATCGAATCCTTTCTGGTAATCTATAAAGCATAGGAAGACATCTTTTTGCTGATCACTTTATTTCTGAAGTAGGACAGTTAAGCTATAAAGTGCTTCTCTTGTGCCAAATCCTTGTCTGAAACCGAACTGCGTGGGGCTAATGTCTCTTTTACATCTGTTGTATATTCTTGTGTGAATTATCTTTAAGAAGAGTTTTAGGATCTGGCTCAATAAGCTGATCATTCGGAATTGGTCACATCTATTAGCATTTGGCTTTTTTGGGATTGGTATAATGGTTGATTGAAGCCAGTCCTGTGGTATTTGACCGGACCCATAAATGTCATTAAAAAGATCTACCAAGGCGTCTAAATTGTCTTCACTCAACATTGTTAGAACCTCTATGTATATGTCGTCTGGGTCTGGTGCTTTTCCCCATTTGCTCTGTTTGATGGCCCTTACAACTTCTGACTTCAATATTTTGGGGGAGTGTTTTTATATTCACTTTCGGAGTTTCTTCTAGTTGGGTCTGAGTATAGTTGCTGTGTGTAGTTTCTCTAATGTTGAAGTAGATCTTTGGGATCAGTAATTAATTTATTGTCCTTCACAATACTGTTGCAAGGTTTTGTATGACCTGTTACTTCTTTGTATGCTTTTCTAGATGCACTTGAAAACTCCACCATAACACTGAATACTAAGTCCATTGAAAGAGTGAGTAAATTTAAATACCTGGGATCGTGGCTTTTTGAAGACTGGGCATCGGACAGGGAAGTAAAATGTCGCATTGAGCAAGCTCGACAAGCTTTCGTTAAATTCAAGAAAGTACTGACTTGTTCAGAGTTTGATCTTCAACTGAGACTAAGGTTTACTAAGTGCTACGTATGGTCAGTGCTGCTACATGGCGTAGAGGGCTGGACACTCAAAACGAGGGATATAAACAGATTAGAAGCTTTCGAAATGTGGCTTTATGGCCATATCCTAAAAATACCATGGACAGCGAAAATCACAAATATAGATGTCCTTAAAAGAATAAACCAAGAACGCCAACTTTTCGAAACCATCAAGAAAAGGAAAACGGCGTATCTAGGTCACATCATGCGAAATAAAAAATAACAGTTCCTCCAACTTATAATCGAGGGTAAAATTGAAGGCAACAGAGGAATGGGACGCAAGAAAATGTCCTGGCTCCGAAACATAAGGCAATGGACAGGGATTAAAGACATACAATCTCTGATACATATTGCAAGAAATAGAGAATTAATGGAAAATGTTTCGCTAACATCCATTAGTGGATTTGCATCTGAAGAAGAAGTTACTTCTTTAATAAGTTTATGTATGTTAAAGTGGTCATGTCCATTTCTGCACACCTGTCTTGCAGCCACTGTTCTTTAGCTTTGCGACACGCTTTTTGTATTTGTCGGTTGATCTGCTGATGTTTGGTTCGGTCTTTGTTTTTAAATGATCTGCGGTCACAGGTGACACCTGTCGATAACTTCCGATTTTATGCCTAGATTTGTCTGGAATTTCGCATAGCTACAAAGCTAAATAAACTATATATTTAAGTCATGATCATGAATGTGTTGCTTGTGTGAGTCCATTACAAATAGGTAAAGAAATAATAAATAAGACTTACTCACAATCAATTTAATTTAACTATTAGACGACCGGTTTCGCTTTCTACAATATGCAAAGCATCCTCAGGTCTCGATACAAAGTTAAACAAATGCTGAAATGATAAAAACCCATATTAGGGTGTTGTCTAATAAAGATAAACAAAGTAGATGTTGTAAATTACAATAATTATGCCAATATTACATGTCTGTGGTTTTATTTAAAAGAGTAAGTTGAATAAAAAGGTATAAAAGCTTTAAAAGTTTAAACAGACAAGGTAAGGCCCACAAATTGTTATAAAATAGTCTACTAGATTGTAATAAATTAATAAATGAGCAAATAAATCAAATAAACATTACTTACATGCCGGTACTCTATTAATTGATGGATGGTAGAACATGGTTGAAACTACTATGTATTGTTGAATGGAGAACTCAATTCTGTTATTGCAGTTGTTTGACAGTAAGCGGGAAGTTCTTGAGGAGATAGATTTGATCCAATGAAGAAGAGATATGTGTGTGATTGTTTGTTAAATGAAAGTGATGTAATATACGATTGTATTTTTAAAAGTTATTTATACTTATTCGAGAGATATATTTATGAAATGTTTAATGAATTTATGAAATATATTTAAGTTCCACAAGGAAACTAAGTTCCCGTAGTTGGCTGTATACCATATATCACAAACAATTTAATAAAAGGTGGCTGTCCGTTCTGAAGAGACCTAAAGAAGTCGAAATACGTATAAGCGGCTTGACGCCGCTCTGTATTGAATCAAAAATCTAGTACCGTCTTTATATACTGTTACGATTTTAAATGTTATGGCATATAGAACTGTAAATATTTTATGACTAATTCTTTTTTTATTGATTCTCGTAATTTGTAGGTCAAAATATACCTGAGCTTAGCTACCAGTTGTTTACCAGAAATCTCTAGACACTAATTTTAGTGAGTCATCCACGTCTCGAGGTTGAAAAACGAGTCGAGCGCCTTCACCAAAATACGAGACTATTCAAGAAGTCCGCCGAATTCTCTGGATGACACAGTTGTGTATATAAATGAAAGATTTTTATTTGGCAGTCAGTTATAAGAAGCTCGCGAACCGCGATATCTAAATGTAACGAAACGTTAATAAATTATTTGTAATTAGGATTAATAAAGACTTTAATAAATTCGTAATTAGTGATCGTGAGTTTTAATAAATTAGAATAAAGACAAATAAATTAGAACTATACAAACTTCACAGTGGTGTCAGAAAAAGTGGGATTGTAGATAAATTTAATTTGATTTTTGAAAAAGACTTTTGAACTTTTGAAAGGTATTGTTCGTCGGGAACATCCGCGTAGTTCAGTAGTGATCGTTGTACGAAAGAACATTTAAAAAGTACGTGTGTGCCAGACCAAAGATGCTGCTAGTACAACTTTCAGTAAAACAGTTGCGTGAGCAACTTGAAGAACGCGATGAAGACTGCAGCGGGTCCAAGAAGATCCTCCAAGAACGACTAAAGAATGTTCTTAACAAGAATGGAGATGACCCAGAGACATTCCATTTTCAATCAGCAGAAGAAGCAGTTTTAATAAAGATAGAAGAAACTTCTAAGAAAAATGATATTAAGTTCGATACGGTTTCCAAAAGATTGGATGAAACGTCTCAAATTATTAAAGAAGTAGGTAAACAAAACGACGAGAAACTCGAAAATGTGTCTAGAAGATTCGACGAGAAATTTGAAAATGTTTCTCAAATGATGGAAGAAACTTCTAAAAAGAATAATGAGAAATTTGAAGAAGTCTCTAAAACATTTGATAAAGTTGAAGAGAAAATCAAACGGTTAGAGACCATGATAACTAACACGAGAGTGCTACCACCAATTAATACGGTAGCTTTAGATCCGGTAGAGATAAAAGAAGACGAGACGAAATGTAAATTGGAAACACGGCCGAAATTTGAAGGAACCGGAGGTTCCGTTCATGTCAAAGTCCCAACTTTCGACGGAAAATCATCATGGAACAACTACATGAAACAGTTCGAATCAGCTGCAAGAGCGAATGGATGGTCTGAAAAAGAAAAGGCTGTAAACCTGACTATCGCTCTTCGAGGAGATGCCTTAGATGTGCTCCAGACCATAGCCGTAGAGGAGACGGATGATTTCGAACAACTGAAGAAGAGGTTAAATATGCGATATGGCCACGAACACTTGGAGCATGTATATCAGTTGCAGCTCAAAAATCGAAGACAAAAGAAAGATGAGGCTCTTCAAGAATATGAAGTAGATATCGCCAGATTAGTGCGATATGCTTATCCAACAGCTCCCGAAGACATGATGGAAAAATTGGCCGTTCAAACGTTTATTGATGGTCTTCGTGATCATGAGATGCAGAGAACACTACGATTAGCTCGTCACAAGACGCTGATGGATGTCTTATCTGCCGCCCTCGAATACGAGTCAGCTACGCAGGCCTCTGGCGGGTATAGCAAAGTTAGGACTGTAAAAGAGGAAGGAGATGAAGATAAACTTGACCAGCTCTTTAATATGATAAAAAGCATGACACACAAGAAAACGAAGACCATAAGACCGAAGACAAAACCAGAACGCGTCGGCCTTAGGGGAGCAGCTTCGACCCAGAACTTTACCAAAGACCCTCTGATACTAATAGCTTCTTTGAAATGTCGTGAAGATAGTGTATATGTAGATGGAGAAATAAATGGTAAAAAGCATACGTTGTTGGTGGATACTGGAGCGACCAGAACCATTATACATTATATTATACGCCCGACAGTTATAAACAGCCGAAAGAAACTGTTACCAACGAGGTTGCGACTTCGGACCGCCACAGGGGAAAATGCCAACATTCATGGAGAAATCCAGGTACAATTAGGAATTGGAGCAGAAAAGTTCGTCCATACTGTTATAGTTGCTGACATCGAAGAGGATGTTATATTAGGAATGGACGTAATGAATACGCATGGATTCCAATTGGATTTTAAGAATAAGGTAATCAAAGTTGGTAACGAGGAGGTATTTCTCCATCCACATGATGACAACACTATGCAAGCAGCCGTTAAAGAAGATACAGTCGTGCCTGCGAGAAGTGAAACAATCATAGTAGCGCGGCTACAGGGAATTGTGGACGAAGGGTCACCTGTTATGATGGAGCCTTGGAACCATGACGACGAAGTCGGCCGTGGAATCATAATTGGAAAGGAATTGGTGACCTCGGCTAAAGAAATTCCTGTTAGACTTATCAATGTCAATGACTACCCAGTGACCATCAAGAAAGAGACAAAAATAGGAACTTGTGTACCTGTGACATCCATAATCCGTCAGACGACAACGTCTGATAATTCCAACGACAAATTTGATCAAATGGTTGCAGTTGCTGGACAGTCTCTGAATCAGATTGAGAAAAGGAAATTAAGGGAATTTCTTCGGCAGTATCGTGATATTTTCGTACCGAAAGGAGGAAAGACGGGAAGAACTACCGTTGTTAAGCATAGAATTGATACTGGTAATGCTAAGCCAATTCGTCAAACAGCTCGACGATTACCACAGGCGAAAAGAGAGGAAGCTGAAACGATTGTTCAGGAAATGAAGAAAGACGGGGTGATAGAACCTTCTACGAGCCCATGGGTCTCTCGGTAGTCCTGGTTAAGAAGAAAGACGGAACAACGAGGTTCTGTGTGGATTACCGTTTGCTGAACAACGTTACCAAGAAAGATAGTTATCCTCTGCCTCGGATTGATGACACATTAGACACATTGGCTGGAAGTAAATTATTTTCTACTTTGGATTTGAAGTCTGGATACTGGCAGGTAGAAATGGACCCGGTAGATAAAGAAAAGACAGCCTTCACCACAGGATCTGGATTATGGCAATTCAACGTTATGCCATTTGGACTTTGTAACGCTCCTGCGACATTTGAGAGACTTATGGAAAATGTGTTGAGAGGGTTATCTTGGAAAACGTGCCTAGTTTATCTAGACGACATAATCGTCTTGGGGGAGACATTTGAGGACCATCTGAAGAATTTAGAAAACGTTTTTAATCGACTTAAAGCTGCCCAATTGATGTTAAACCCCAAGAAGTGCCAGCTATTTCAAGGTAAAGTCAATTATCTGGGTCATATAGTCAGTAAGTAAGGAATGGCCAAAACCAACTGACAAACATCAAGTGAGAAGTTTTCTTGGACTATGTACTTATTACCGGAGGTTTATTAAGAAGTTTGCAGATATCGCTAAACCATTAACGCGACTTACAGAGGAAGCAAGAGAATACCGCTGGGATGTAGACTGCCAAAATGCCTTTGAGACCTTAAAAAAGCATTTAATCACAGCACCGATTTTAGGGTATCCACTGCCAGAAGGAGAGTTCATCTTAGATACAGATGCAAGTAATGTGGGAATTGGAGTAGTGCTGTCCCAGATTCAGGGAGGACAGGAAAGAGTCCTTGGATATTTCAGTAAAGTTCTCTCAAAACCTGAGCGGAATTATTGCGTCACGAGAAGAGAACTTCTGGCAGTAGTGAAATCAGTAGAGCACTTCTATCAATACCTCTATGGAAGGAAGTTTTTAATCCGAACCGACCATGCCGCCCTTAAGTGGTTGATGCAGTTTAAGAATCCAGAGGGTCAGATAGCCAGGTGGATCGAACGACTCCAAGAATATGATTTTAAGATTGAGCACCGGGCCGGAGTTAGCCACCGAAACGCTGATTCTCTTTCCAGAAGGCCATGCCCAGCAGAGTGTTCTCACTGCAACAAAACGGAATCCAAGGAAGCAGCAGTGCTAAGAACGACGGTGGTCCACGACGACTGGACGCCTACCAAGATCAGGGAAGAACAAGAGAGAGATCCAGTTATACAGAAAATCCGAAAATGGAAAGAGGAAAACCGTCGACCACCTTGGCAAGAAATATCGAACCTAGGCTCAGTAGTTAAGACGTATTGGGCCCAGTGGGACTCATTTATCATGGAAGATGGCTTGCTCAAACGAGTCCTGGAAAATGATGACGGTTCAGAGAAGAGAAGACAGTTGGTGATTCCAAAGAGCAGAATAGCCGAAGTACTTCGTCAGTTACACGACAGTCCATCAGGAGGGCATTTTGGTGTGAAGAAGACCCTTCAGCGAATTCGGGAACGGTTTTATTGGATGAACAGTTCCGACGATGTAAAAGACTGGTGTAAGAAATGTACTATTTGTGCTACGAGTAACGGGCCTTATCGAAAAAGGAGAGCTCCTATGAGACAATATAACGTTGGAAGCCCGTTTGAAAGAATAGCTTTGGACATTGCTGGGCCGTTTCCAGAAAGTGATAATGGAGGCAAGTACATGTTGGTAGTAATGGATTACTTCACTAAGTGGGTCGAGATTTACGCACTTCCAGACCAGAAGGCGGCCACCGTTGCAGATAAGTTGATCCAAGAATATATCAGCCGATTTGGAGTGCCTTTGGAGATCCATAGTGACCAAGGCAGGAACTTCGAAAGCGATTTATTCCAAGGAATATGTGATAGACTAGGTATGAAGAAAACAAGGACTACGGCTTATCATCCGCAATCGGATGGTATGGTAGAACGAATGAATAGAACAGTTGGCAAGTATTTGACAAAGATGGTGTCCGATCATCAGCGAGACTGGGACCAATATCTCCCGTTCTTCACAATGGCCTACAGATCTGCTGTTAATGAATCAACAGGCCAGACACCAGCCAAAGTCCTATTCGGACGCGAGATGCGACTACCTTGTGATCTAGAGTTTGGGTGTCGACCTGGAGAAGATGTAGCAGGTGAAGATTATGTGATCGAATTACGAAGAAGAATGGACGATGTACACGAGTTGGTCCGTTCCCATCTCCAGATCGCTAGTGACCGAATGAAGAAACGGTACGATACGCAAGCCGAAAAGGGGTGTTTTAAGAAGAACGATAAAGTCTGGCTTTATAACCCCAAAAAGCGAAAAGGTTGTTCTCCCAAATTGCAGCAGTTTTGGGAAGGTCCATACCTCATTATGGAGAAGATCAATGATGTTATTTACCGAATAAGCAAGATTCCGAGAGGAAAGCCGATGATAGTACACCATAACCGGCTGGCGTCTTTCGAGGGTGACCACGACGTAGATGAAGAAGTGGAAGTAAACCAAGTCCAAGATGTGTCTGACCTCACGTTTGAGGAATTCATGGGTGCCTATGGAGGTACCGGTAAAGCAAGACATGGTGTTACCACTGAAGAAAGGCAAGATCTACTCGCGCTTCCCGATGACTACTCACTGGCCCTTACCATCCCGGCCAGTATCAAAGATGCACCAGGGTTGGCATCCGTCTTTCGAAGGAAGTTTGGTCGAGTTGCAGAACTTCAATGCCAAGTGCCAGCTCCTGGTAAAACCTTGAAACTTCAAGATGCATCACGTTACCTTTTCTACCTGGTAACAAAAGACACTGCCCGTGACCAACCTACCTACCGAGATGTATGGGAAGCCTTACTTCAGTTGAGAGAGCACGTACTAGAGTCCGACGTGCAAAAGTTAGCCATGCCAAAGTTGGAGTGCCGCCAATTAGATTGGAGGGTTATACGAAACATGGTGGAGGAAGTCTTTAAAGACACCGAAGTCCAGGTGTTAGTCTGTTGCAATCCGCATAGTTACTGCTGCGGAGAGAAAACCGTCCCTTGTCATTTCTATACAACTGGAAGTTGTAAAAGAGGGTCCAGTTGCCGATATCAGCATGTCGTTCCAGTTCCAGTCCCGACAAGGTTCCAGGAGGAACCATCTTTTAAGAGGGGGGCAATGTTACGATTTTAAATGTTATGGCATATAGAACTGTAAATATTTTATGACTAATTCTTTTTATTGATTCTCGTAATTTGTAGGTCAAAATATACCTGAGCTTAGCTACCAGTTGTTTACCAGAAATCTCTAGACACTAATTTTGGTGAGTCATCCACGTCTCGAGGTTGAAAAACGAGTCGAGCGCCTTCACCAAAATGCGAGACTATTCAAGAAGTCCGCCGAATTCTCTAGATGACACAGTTGTGTATATAAATGAAAGATTTTTATTTGGCAGGAGTGATAAGAAGCTCGCGAACCGCGATATTTAAATGTAACGAAACGTTAATAAATTATTTGTAATTAGGATTAATAAAGACTTTAATAAATTCGTAATTAGTGATCGTGAGTTTTAATAAATTAGAATAAAGACAAATAAATTAGAACTATACAAACTTCACAATACTATACAATTATTATAGGTATACCTTTTATAAAGGATTTTATTAAATTTTTTATATATTTAAGTGTTTAATGGACTGAAAATAATTAATAATATATATTTTCTATGGAACTTTTTTATTTTGTTGAATATTCAAACTGCAAAAGAGATTTTATGTTTAATTTAATCTATTGTTAAATTACCGTGTAGTTGAATTAACTTCTATTATAAATGCAATTTTATAGAAATAAATGTAGCTCTAAAAATGAACAAATATTCCATATATTTATTATTTATATTATATTTACAACGCGGTTTGTAATTAAATATTTGAATTTAGCAAATATGATTGCGTGTGATGTAATACAGTACACAATTCTTCGTTGAAATATTTTCCAAAATTTTATATTTTATTAACTCCCAAATGTTCCATTGTTAACGTACAATTTCCAAAATAAAGTCAACACATTACAGCCTAAAATATCTTTTATACAGGATGTTTCAAATAGGTACGTTATAAATTAAATCACGTATTCCGGGGACAAAAATAAATTCATAGAATCCAACTTACCTTCGTACAAAAGTCTACACAAAAAAGTTACAGCCCTTTGAAGTTACAAAATAAAAATTCTTTTTTTGCATTATCTTCTAAACTACTTGATATCTTGTAATAAAAATGGACACGTTACATTCTTGTCCTGAAATCATTTTTCATAAAAAAGAAATAACAAAATTTAAGCGCACAGAAAAAGCGTGCAACGCTAGATCCCCCCAAACTTTTGAGTACGTTCAAATTAAATGAATTTTGTGGCATCATTAGTTTAAATTCATTTATCAATTCAATAATTTAAAAACACATTATTTTTAAATTTTTTTTTTGCCTCTTACCACTTATCATATAGACTTCTTGGTTATTTGACACTCTTAAATTTTTCTCAGAAATAAACCTCATCATCATTATCATTTGGCCCTACAACTCTATGTAAGTCTTCGTTTACTATTTCCCTCCATTGTTGTCGGTTCTGAGCAGCTATTTCCCATTGCTGTATTCCCATTTTGCGTAAATCACTGGCTACTGCGTCCTTCCATCTCTTTCTTGGGCGACCAACTGACCTTCTGCCATCGGGCCTTTCGCAGAATGTGACGTTCAGGACTATTTCGTCACTAGATCTTAGCACGTGGCCAGCCCATGTTATTCGGTTTGCTTTAATGAAGCGTACTATGTTTTCATCTCCATATACTGTCTGGAGTTCATCATTGTGTTTTTTTCTCCATTTTCCTGTTGTCTCTTCTCTGCAAGGCCCATAGATAGTCCGCAGTATCTTTCTTTCCAGTACCAGTAATTTTGTCGTCTCCCGCTGGTGCAGAGTCCACGTCTCTCTTCCATACGTTATTGTGGTACGAATTATTGTCTTATACACTCTTATTTTTGCTGATATGGTCGTTAATGAGTAATATGCCCTGTTTCCTGCAATGATCCTGACTGCCACGTTCTTTTCATCTTTATTTTCAGTTGTTATGATCGCTCCCAGGTACTGGAATTCTTTGACGACTTCAAAGTTGTATTAATTGATTGTTACGTTTTGTCTTACCCTTGGCCTTAGGTTCTTCGTAACCACCATGTACTTGGTCTTGTCCTCGTTGACCTTCAGACCAACTTCCTTGGCTCCGTTTTTGAATAGGGTGAAAACTTCGTTTGCATATTTGGCGGATTGTGCAATTGTGTCCACGTCATCCGTAAACGCCAATAGTATTTTTGATCCTTGGGCGGCAAAACCATTTGTCAGTTGTGGTTGAGCTTTCCTTACCGCTTATTCCAGTGCAAAATTAAATAACAGGGGAGCGAGAGGATCTCCTTGTCTATGTGTCAATGAGGAATTCCTCCGACGTGGTGCTGCCAATTCTGATCCGTACGGAAGCGCTCTCTGTGCTGACCTATGCTAATCGTACCAGCTAATTTCCAGGTACTCTCATTTCTACCATGGTCTCCCACAATGCTTCTCTGCTAACAGAATAGTAAACTTGTTTAAAGTCCACGAAGATTTGGTGTACATTGTACATCGCGCTTAAATTCCCAGTTTTTGTCCAACACCTGGCATAGGACGAATATCTGGTCTATGGTCGACCTTCTCTGTCTGAATCCGCTTTGGTGGTCGCCTATTATTTCCTCTGCGTATGGAGTTAGTCTTCTAGACAGAATTATGGATATAATTTTGTACGTTGTATTGATTACCGATATTCCTCTATAGTTCCGACATATTTGTTTGTCTTCCTTCTTGTAGATAGGTACTACATGGCTTTTATGCCAGTGTTTATTCGGAAGTATTTCTGCTCTTTCCCAGACTTCTTATAAGATGATATATCTCAAGGTGGAGCTTTTCTCCCCTTTTTTTAATAATTCCGCCTGTATGCCGTCTGGGACTTTATGGATTTTTAGGGACGAAATTGCTGACTTTACTTCAGCTAGTGTGGGCCCTGGTATTTCAGGTTCGGCTAAATGGTACTGTCTTTGTTGCCCTGTCGTTGTGGGTTTTTCTGTATTTAAGAGTTGCTTAAAATACTTTCTCCAATGGCTGCTTATCTCCTCGTCGTCTGTAAGCAATTGTCCTGCATCGTCTTTTATAAATCTTGGGCTGTTGGTCGTGTTGCCCTTCATTGTTTTTAGGTCCTTATAAAACTATCTAGACTGACGGGTTCTATGTTCCTCCACCAGTATTCGCGCTTCTAGGTACTGTTTCTTTTTTCTTCTCAAGAGTCTTCTCGTTTGAGTTCTTACTCTGTTGTAGTCTTCCCTGTTCTCATCTGTAGGGCGTGTTAGTAACTCTAGCCTCTTGATTGCTTTCTGATGCAAGCCTTGTTCGCACTCCTAGTCAAACCACTAGTTTTTCTTCGTGTTATTTTATTTTTTCCTATAGTTTCCGCCATCAGAAATAAACCTGAATCTTGATAATTGCGTTTCATTATGTTTACTGCCGTAAACGCAATATGTAGAATCAATTGCGGGTAGTATTGAATTTGTAACAATATGATTGCTGGTCACCACCATTTACGACCCGTGATTTCGGACGACTAATTTTATTTAATATTTGTCGGACTATAGATTTAAACAGTATTAGTAAAATCAAATACTTTTATGAATTTTGACATTTATTTGAAAACTAGGAATACAAGAGCTATGTTAATAAAAACATCACAGTAAAGTTAAACTTGAATTAATTTTACGTCTGAGATACAGAACTATAAAATTTGCCTAAGCATACTGCCAATTAATTTGCAGATGATAGCTTATGGCATATTTTCCCATTTATCTAGCACAGCTTTCTAAAAGTTGTAGGAGTCGTGGGGCGTCTAACTATTAATTAAGTGCATCACACAGATGTTCTATGGAATTCCGGATCTTTAGGTGGCTAATATATAACCTAAATATTCACTTCACAAAGGTAGTTCATTAGTTATACAACAATGTGTAGTCATGAGTGTTATCCTACACGAAAAAGTAGTTAATGAAGTAAAACGGTGCAAATGGTATAACATCCTCTTTTAAAATATAGTCGATATATAAATCTGCATTTATTGATATTTATACTAATCAAGTTTGTAGAAAAATCTTTTCGTCACAACAGTATAGTCGACTTTTTTAGAAAAAAAAATACACAAAATACTTCCTGCGTAAACGATCAGAAAGCTATGCTTGACCTATGCTAAACCTGACAATTCCCTGCTAGCTACTGGCATGCCCGTAGGGGTAGCGCGCGTTCACACATACAAGTGACATGCCCCACGCATGCGCCTTGCATCTTACAGCATGATACTAGCAAGAAAAATCTAATTCTTTGCGATTAGTTAGCATGCCAGGAACTTGGGGACAGTTTGACATTCTGCTAGTAACAGCAACAAGTCGGTTACTCACTGGTTTTACTCAAGTTGGAAAAAAAGTACTCTTTGTTAACAATACCCCTGTTTAAACAATTTTTACTAATTTTGTGTGCTACAATTTTGTTAAAAACTTGACTTTTCTTATCAAAGATTGGTTAATTTCAGACCTGATTTAAAAAAGGTGCCATTTTTTAACATTTTTTTTTGCTTTTTAAAGTTGTGTTTTTAACCAGCTTTTCAAATATTTCTTAGCCATCTACTTTGACCTAAATTCTCAAGAGTTACTGTAAATATTTTTATGCTAAAAAAGCGCTATTTTTTATTAAATCATTGTGTGTACATAAATATAATTTTTTAAAAAACTTTTCGTACATTGTTAGTAGGTATACGTTTTAAAAAAGAAAATAAGTCACGAATTATTGAGATCAATTCCGTCAAATTATCGGGACCACCCTTAGAAATTAGCTTATTTTTCAAAAATCTTGTTGACATCAAATCTCTAAATAGATAAATTTTTAAGGTATACACAAAATAATGAGTTTGACGTCTTGATTGCTTATCTAAAAATATTTCCACTAAAAAATTGATGAATCCCTAGAGTCTTTTTGTAATATCTCATACTACATATTTCAATTGTCAAAACCGTGTATACATTTATGTCAAGTACAAAACTAAAGTCGATATATTATCAGTCTGAAAACAACTGGCAACATCGCATTTATTATTAAATGATCTTTTCCTTAGACCTGATGATAATGATGATACTGAATATAAATAACTAAGATTTAATTATAACACTAAAATTTATTTTAAAGTCTTATCACTACAGCTGTTTACGCAGAGTGCATATCTCAAGAGTGATCTATTCTTGGTATGTGTTTACACTTTATAGTCTTTAATGAAATAGGTTGAGGAGGGAAGAGGTGTTTGTCTCAAGTTGGTCATTCAGAATTATCTCTGTGTTTTTTATTTTGTTGATTTCCATAGATTCTAATAAAGATAGCGCAAGGCCTTTATTTTGGATGTGATAAATTTGAAATTTGTCATTAAAAGAATGATTCTTGTCTAGAAGGAGAAGTGCGTACGTATATCTTCTGCTATACGTGCGTATATCTTCTGCTATACGTTTGTTAAAAAGTTCTACCAATTTGGCCGATGTAAGTTTTTGACCGGTCGCCACATTTATCAGATGTGAATCAGAAGGGAATATAACAGATTTATAAATATTGATCATTTAACTAAAAGTTGAATGCTTAAAATAGCTCTTAATAAATAGCATCTTAGAATAGACATTGTGAAACGCTGATAAAGTAAACATTTGAAAAACAAACGCATACTGGAAGAAAGTAGATGCCCCAATTTGTTTTGAGCAGTGTATTATCCCTATAAATATAAAATAATGTACACACCAAGTAGTCATTCCAAATATTAGATAATTCCCAGCGTTGTCTACATTGGAATTAAGACCGTCTTGTTTATTTAAATATTTCACTCCTGGGGTATTTATGGATTTCCGTAGGTGGAGAATTTTTGGGAGTGACCTGACCATGTACGGCGTTATGGCAATTCAGTAAAATTTATTTAGTGATTCAGGTACATACATTTCTGTAGGCGCATACCGATTGTGGGGTTTTAATTTGTTTGGACATTGTGTTATTGTTATTTATGTTTTATTTGTTTTGGAGCATTCTCGTTCGACAGCTAAAGGTGATACAAACGGTATGTGTAAACTAAATAATATTTTCTACAACCACTGTTTAAAAAGCGGTTTTCTGCTTAGTTATATGTTAAACTTAACGATTTCTCACAATAATTAAAATAGGACATTAGTGTGCCGAAAAATGACATTTCTGTAACACCAAGTTTTTTCAGCGCAGTTTCATATAATATTCTTAACAAAAATCATGTATTATTTCATTTTTGTCGTATTAACCCTCCTCATATGAAATTACAACACAAACCTTGTAATTTTTTATTGATAAGTAGACTTGGCAAATATGCAAAAGTATATGCAAAAATAAAGTGAAAAATATGCGCATTAGTTTACACTAATTTACCCAAAAATATGCATTAAATATACATTTCATTAGAAAATATGCATTAAATATGCATTTTTTATTAGAAAATATGTATAGTGTCAACGGAAACATACATGTACAAATAATTATATAGTTATATAATTATATAGTTAATTATATAGAATCTAGGAAAAACTGACGTATGGCAAAGGAAGTGGTAGATCAGGACAAAATAAATGGACAATATGCTTATTTGAGCCATATAAATCACCGGGCCTGGATAGGATTTATCCAACACTTTTACACAAGAAAAATGACTTCCTGTACAAAAAGTTCAATACATCACAGACAATATGCGTATACAGCAGGATTTGCGACGTAAATGGTACTGTCAAACTGGTAAAGTCAAGTCAAATTTATTGATCACATGCGACATTATACAAAGTACATGTATCAGACAAGTCAAAGTTACAGACATATAGCTTAAAATTATATAAATTAATAAACACGATAAAACATACTTCAAAGTTATTTTTAGAATATGGCTCTAGCTCACAAATGTATTGATGTACACACCTCCGAAAGTTTGGCTGATGTAAATTCATTCGTATATCTATAGGTAATTTGTTAAAGAAACTTATGACTGCATCATAATACTATGACTTCCAAGATAAAACCACTTCGCAATCGAATTTTGTACGTCGATGCGCATGATGTCACTTGGTGATAAAAGTTTATCTTAATTTAATATTCTGAAATATATTTTATATAAAAGTGCACACATTTATTTGTCAACGTACTATAGTATATTTTTATGTATGAGAGAGTAATAAAACAATAAATTATGTATGCAAATCCCTAAACTGTTGATAGGGGTGACTCAATGAAAAACAGATATTTGTCAACAAGTTTACAGAAGTATATAGGAAAACAATTTTAAATTGAGTATGACCACCAGGTATAAAGGTTGGAGCAGAATAGAATACAATAGTTGTGAGGGTTACTAATCCCTAAATAAGGTTGCCAGTGTCGGAGTGATGGAGGTTAACAGGTACTAATGAATTTGCAAGAAATGTAAGATGTTTATTTTATTGGTTATATATAACCAATAAAAGTTTAATAAATACCTACCTATTTGCAAAATAAAGTTTAATTCTTTAGATAAAATAAAACGTTTTATTTTATCTGAAATGAGTGCATTCCACGAAGTAAGGGTTTCAACAATCAAACATTTAATTCTTTAATTCCAGGAATCTACGACAGTAATTGACTAGATAATTACCTTCTAAACTTATTTCACAGAAAATGTGATAGTGGGTTTTTCCATTTTGTAGGAAGGTCCAAGTGGCGTATTCAAAATTCTTAACAGTTCACTAAAAGTAGGTACTTCAGTTGCAAGGTGCAGTTTATTGTGTATACTAGTGTTATGGAAAATTTGGAAGTGCCCTGTAAACGCCGAAAAATTGGTCCTTTAACAGTTAATGAAAAACATTAATATTTAATTGTTTTAAATCATCTACAGACAAACGTTTATGTGAAAGTGTTGATGACACCGTTGAGTTAGTTAGCAGTACACTTGGTGTTGGGAAATCTACGATTTACAGAGTTATTAAAGAAGAGAAATGTGGTAGTTTTCAAATGCCACGTAATGCTCCAGGGAAACCAAAATTTTAAATAGAATATCATTTAAAAGAAGGACTTCGACGGAAAGTGCATGAATTCTTCTTTAGACAAGATTTTCCAACATTGGATAAAGTTCTTGTCTCAGTTCGAGATTATAAGGATTACCCAGAAATGAGTCGAAGTACGTTATGGAAACTTTTAAAAGAAATAGGCTTCCGCTGGAAAAAGAATCACAGAAAGTCTATTTTATTAGAAAGAAGCGATATTGTCATATGGAGAAGACATTTTCTAAGAACCATAAAGGAAATGAGAAACCAAAAAAGAAAAATATTTTATCTTGATGAAACATGGATCAACGAGGGTCATACACCAAATAAATTTTGGCAGGATGAAGCTGTTACAAGTCAAAGGCACGATTTTGTAAATAACTTATCTACTGGTTTAAACCCACCATCAGGAAAGGGACGCAGGCTGATAATAGTACCCATTGGCAGTTCAGACGGTTTTGTTGAAGGTGGTTTATTAACTTTTGAATCAACTAGTACCGGTGACTACCATGAAGACATGAACGCTGATGTCTTTCAAGAATGGTTCTAACAAATGATAGATCTTCTTCCTAAGAACTATGTAATAGTAATGGATAATGCAAGTTATCACTCCATACTTTTAGATCCCCACCATATCATTATGAATTAAACCCGATTGAACTGGTATGGGCACAGATAAAGAGTGAAGTTTCAAGAAAAAATACCACTTTTAAAATTCATGATGTTAAACAGTTGTTTTTGGAGGCCGTAAATAATGTAAAACCTGAAGACTGGGAAAAGGCAGTAAATCAGACTATTAAAGAAGAGGAAAAAATGTGGAAGCTGGACAATATTACTGATAAAATGTAAAATGATCGAGCCAGTTATTATAAATCTTGGTTCTGAAAGTTCATCTTCTGAATCTGATTTGGATTTGTAACAAGTAGCTGTAAGTTTTATATTAATATTTTTATTCATCTATTTAACATACCTTAGACGGTTTTAAAAACTCTTTTTCTCTTTTGTAATTTTTAAAAATTAAAAAAAATGTGAATTTTTTAAAACCCTTTATAATGTAGGCCAGACAGTTCTAATATAGTGTGTGATAAAAGAGGTCACTTTTGTTTACATACACATAACACTTTATAACACTGAAATAATTCATTTATTTTTTACAATTATTCAAAGTAATTTTTTAATTAATCTTGAGCACGTCCATGGAGTGGTCGAAGGTACCAGTTAAAATTATGCTAATTACTCTCTCGTTCATAAAAATAAACTATAGATAAACGATAAAACAATACTAAATCTGAGAAAACTCCATGTAAAATAGCACATTTCTGGTGACATTTGTCGCCAATTGACGTCACACGTGTAAAAGAGATAGACTGATCGCGTGCGCGTGAGTTTATCTTTAGTTCATAGTATCATGTGACTGCATAATTTGCTACCTTCCAACAAAACAGAACGATGTTGTAAAAGCATAAAGTGATTGTCCCTGAATCTTGTCGAATAAACATGGTTAAATTGAAATGTAATAAATTCATAAATTTTGCTATGCAAATACATTATACACGAAAATATATACAGACCAGGAATTGTAAGAATATTGTTTTGTCTAAAGATGCCTTTACAAGAATCTCTAAATTTCATTTTATACATTATTCTAATAGCTCTTTTCTGAAGTACGAATATCTGCTCTAATTCAGAGGTACAACCCCAGACTTTAATGCCATATTTGGCTATTGAGTAAAAATGGGCAAAGTATACAGAAATATTCTATTGTTAGTGACATTATACAGTGCATAGTTAGTTTATACAATACGTTTCACAGGGAAGTGGGGACTAAACTAAATTTCGTCTACTCCGCCGTGGTCAGGAGTGCTTGCACTATTTCTACAATGATATAGCTAGTAGGTGGTGGATTTTTTGACCATTTGTATCTATTTTTGCTTTATACGTACCTTAATGATTCTTCACCTACTTCACTTCACTATCATCGTAATCACTACTGAATATATAGGAATCGTATGATGTCCCAAAAGGACATTTTTGAAGGTCCTGGATAGCTAATTCGATTTTCTCTGATGATGATTTTTTTGTTGTGAAATGTAAAACAAAAAAAGTTGAAAACTAAAATCTACAGAAACCAATCTAATACTTTTGAATTCCATCGTTTGTATAAAATAAAGCCTGAACTTTTAAGAGTTAGGACTATGGTGTGTAAAAACCTTAAATGTTCATAAATCAATATGGATTTACATAACATTTGTTTAAAGCCTCATTGCTTATATGTTTATAGTTAAAGGTAAGAACATGAAAGTATGTGGGTTTTTGAATTACCTCTAGACATACTATTAATTTTTAAACCCGTTGATAAAATTGCCTGATATATACATAAAAAAGTTTTAACATAATTTACGCTCAGCGTAATATTGTATTTTAATCATAAATAGCCACTCTCTTATCGTCGTCCATGTAAAATACTGAAAACCATTTAAATAATTACCCTACTCGACCCTACTAAAGGAGTCACACTCCCAAACTTTTCTACCTACGGAAAACCATAAAGACCAAAAGGAAACCCACGCGAAGTAATCAATTTTACAGCAGTTAAAATTCCAGTGATAAAACGGAAAAATGGTCTGTACATTTTTGTTCCGAAATAAAAGAATTGATTGCGACCTTGGAGCCGAGCCAAAATATGGAAGTTTGACCAGACTTATTTTATCTAAATGTGAATAATCACGATTTCGACGTAAAAGAATTGTTCATTGTTTTTATTGAACCACAAATGTATTTTTTTGTAAACACGGGGCAGACGATTTTTTTCGAAAATATGAAATAATTTTAATGTGTTTGCAAAAAATTAAATCTTGGTTTTTCTAAAAATATAAATAATCATAATTTTGTAGACTCTTTTATTCCGTGTTATCTAACTGTCCCACGAACTATATACCTGATGCCATTAATCCCTGCTGCTCCATCTACGAGAAAGTTTGGGATTAATTCTTAATGATCGGAAATTCCAAATTTGATTATAGTTGAAAGTAAGAATATAAATATTTTCAGTTATTCAGTTGCAAGTATTAGGGTATAGTTTTGTCCGTTAGTGTTTATCTTTTAAATAGCTAATTCAACGACTATATTTAGTCAAAGGGGAGAACTTTTATTATTAATAATTAATGAAAATAAATATTCAAAGGCCTATGTCTAGAAAGATGGAAAAGTTAGATGGCGATGCTTCAAAAAAGGATGTCAACAAAAAGTGTACACTAAGGAAGGTGTTGAAAATTACGTTATTCTTAAAAAAGCATCGGTGGAGAATAATCTTTAAAGATTGTCCACAGGGTATTGAGGAAGGAAAATTTCAACAATTTACCGTTGACGACGAAAGACATTTCTTTAGGTCGAAGAAATAGGTATCTATGCTGCAAGACGAAAATCCACACCATTATTGCCCAAGTCACAGGAAGAAGTTCTACAAGTGTGAGTGAACTTAAATTTAAAGAAATACTGATGAAAACTATTTATTATCTACGAAAAATAATTCCGTAATTTTTAGTTCTTTGACAAATCTTTACTTTTTGTGTAATGTAGATTCTTTATATGTAGATGGAACTTTTCAATACTATTCTAAATATTTTTGTTAGATGTTTACTAAACATGGCTACAAAAATTGTTTTTATGTTCCACTAGTATTTTGTTTGTTAACAAATAAATCACAGCAATCATACAAAAGTACTTTTGATACATTAATAACAATATCTACAGATTTGAATTTAAATTTCAAACCGAAGCGAATAATTTCTGATTTTGAAATAGTAATTCAAAGTGCAGCTAAGTTAGTCTGGCTCGGCATCAGTATTTTTCGTTGCAAATTTCATTGAACACAAAATTGGTACCAAAAAATTCAAAATTTAGGTTTGTCCTCTGAATATAAAAATCAAACTGTTATTGGAAAATATTAAAAATTGTTTTTCGGCATCCTTATTTAGATCCAAATGATGTTGGTGACTTTTTTTCTGATGAACTTTTTAATATTATACCAGAAGATGACGGAGTTTTGCAATTTTGTGATTACCTAGTTGATAATTATTTAACGGAAAATTCAACATTTCCACCTTACATGTGGGCTTCAAATTCATCATCTCTTAAATTTACTACAAACGCATGTGAAACATTTCACTCGAAATTTAACGAATGTTTTTATAAATCACATCCTGACATATCTAAATTTACATTTTGTTAAATTTTTGAGCAGAAGTCTATGTGAACATTAGTACTGCACATCGATTCGAAAAAAAACTTGATCAAATGGCAAAAAGAACAGTTGATTTTATCGAAAATAGGCTAAACGAAAATAACGTTAATCAAAACATTACTAAATTAGACTTCATTAAGTCAGTCACATATTGTCAAAAATAATTTTTTTTTTTTAATTTATAAGCTATTACTCTCATCATCCAAATAAGATGAAAATGAACCTTATAACAGGATTAAAGGAACGTGTTTTAAAACTTTCTCATGAAGCTTTCTATCTACAAGAAGATCTTCATTTGTTAAAAAATATTTTAATTGAAAACTCTTATCCTCCAGATATGCTACATAGGATGCTTTTTTCTAATTTATTAAATATAAATAACTTAACACCATTTTTTTGCTAAATCTCAAAACACTGGATCCAACAATCAGAACATATATTATCATTCACTACCTTTTATATCATCATTAACTCCTAAATTAATACAAACACTAAAGGTTATTGACAATATAAAAATAGCAACAAAGAACATCAAAACCATTTCATCTTTATATTCCAAAACTAAATATCCTATAGACAAATGTGAAGTGTGAAGCTGAGTATATTGGTGAGACTGGAAGAAATCTCTCAAATCGCATTATTTCTCACAAGAGTGATTGCAGAATTATGAAACCATCTTGTGCTTTGGCAGAGCATATAATAGACAAAGACCATATTATGGATTTTGATAATATTAAAATTTTATGTAGTGAATGTAATAAATTTAAAAGAACTTTTTTGGAAATGGTTTGTATTAGGAAAAGTGATAATAATTTAAACAAAAGGTCAGAAATTCAAAATCTAAGCAAAATTTAAAATTATATTATTTCTATGTAATTTATATATGCAGTCAGTAAAATATCACATTTTGAATTTTCCATGTATTTGTTACATTTTTTCAGGCATCTATCAATGGTGAATAAATCTTCTTCTTTTTTGTTACTAAACAAAGAAGAATTAAAAAAAATTTATTTTTGACAATATGTCAAAAATAAAAATTTTTAAGTTAGTATTTACGACATTTAGGCTGGTTTGTAGCTATTCAATTTTTGTTTACAAATTCAATTGTTTTTTGTTAAGAAACTTTATCAAAATTTATTTCAGAGAAACATTTATTAGAATGGGACATTTTTTTAATAATATTTTTTGTAATTAATATGTAAGCAGCAGTTTTATATAAAAAACTAATTTTATTTGGTGAGTTAACAAAAAATTTTTTATTTGTAGTTCAACTTTGTAAGATATTTTGTATTTTTTAGAAGCTCTTGATAATAATTGTAATCACAATTGAAAGCTCGAGTAAAAAATAGTCAACAAATAGCCCCTTTTATTGACTCCAACCCACCAACCCATCCAGAGCAGTTTTATATATATATATATATATATATATATATATATATATATATATATATATATATATATATATGTTAGTTTTGATATTTCCGCGGGAGCTGTATGTTATATCAATGGTGTTCCGGGTTTGACTCCGCGTTAAATGTTGTTGGTTTTGATAAAAACCATTTTGACGACGTTTCGGCAAGATCTCACTTGCCATTTTCAAGTCTCTCTGGATGGTCGCTTCCACTCGAACATCGACAAGAAGCAGACCATCCAGAGAGACTTGAAAATGCAAGTGAGATCTTGCCGAAACGTCGTCAAAATGGTTTTTATCAAAACCAACAACATTTAACGCGGAGTCAAACCCGGAACACTCGTCTACTCACATTTGCTATGGAAGAAGAGTTGGTAATTACCTATATACTCTTTAAGTTACCATACAGAAGGTTGTACACATAGCGCTCACCAGGTGACACACCAGAAAATCTCATAAGAAACCAGATTGACTATATTTTAATAAATACAAGATTCAAAAACTCAATAACATCAGTGCAAACCTACCCTGGTGCAGATATTAAGTCAGACCATAACCCACTTGTGGCTAAGTTTCGTCTGAAATTTAAAAAAAATCCAGAAACCTAATATATTCGATACGATCTTAAACAACTAAGAGATGATCACATAAAGCAAGAAGTACGGAAATATCTGAAGAACAACCTATCTAAGTCAGAAGTAGTTAATGATGTTGACACAGAAATAAACCACTTCGAAAACATTGCGAAGGAAATATTAGACCAATACCTGCGACCGAAAAAGACAGAAAAGAAAAAACGATGGATGACCGACGGTATATTACAGATGATGGACAGAAGAAGAGAATCCAAGCGGAAATACTACGTTGCATATCGATTTCTAGACAAAGAGATAAAAAAGCTGTCAGAGAAGCTAAAAATAGAAATCTGGAAGAACAGTGTGAACAAATCGAGATAATGGAACGTAAACATGATTCCTTCAACCTCCACAAAAAGATCATAGGCCGGGACACTTAACAGACGCTCAAGAAAATCCAATAGTTGATATTGAAGAAACAAAAACAACATGGATGAACTATGTGATAACAACATTTGAAGACGTTATATAATTTTTAAAAATTATGGATATGGACGAAGTAAAAAGACTTACCTTGATCTTCAACAATATATACCAAAGTGGAAAAATACCGCAAAAATTCCCAAAAATGTAAAGATTATCGAATAATAAGCCTTATGAGCCATCTCCTAAAAACTTTTTTAAAAATTATACATAAAATAATATATAAAAAGTGAAGAACACATGACAAACACACAATTCGGCTTCAGGGATGCATTGGGTACTCGAGAGGCACTTTTTGCATTATAAGTTCTCTTTCAAAGATGTAGAGACGTGAATTGGGATATATATGTATGTTTGTTGATTACCAGAAAACGTTCGATAAAATAAAACATGATGAACTGATGGAAATATTACATTCAATTGGTCTAGAGAGCAGAGATCGCCGTATAATAAACAATATCTATTACGAACAAACTGCAGCTGTTAGAGTTGGGGATCAGTTAACATACGACATAAAGATAAAAAGAGGTTTGCGACAGGGATGTATATTGTCCCCATTATTGTTCAATACATATTCAGAGCACATTATGAACCTAGCGCTAACGGACATCATCATCATAAGTGGCATTACAGCTCGTCATGAGCCAAAGCCTTCTTCAGAACAATCTTCCATTCGCCCCTGTCTCTGAAAACTCTTCTCCGTGCTTTAACTCTGATGAATTTTAGATCATCCTCTGTGGTATCTCGATACCTAAGTTTTGGTCTTCCTCTCGATCGTCTTCCCACTGGTCCTCTTCGGTCGAAAATTATTCTGATCGTTTCATCTTCATCTTGCCTAATTGCATGTCCTATCCATCGAAGGCGTGCTAATTTAATAAATTTTACAACGTTAGGTTCCCCAAAACTTCTGTATAAGTTCAAAGTTGTAGCGCCTACGCCACAATCCCTGTTGTTGGACTCCTCCATATATTTTCCTTAGATTTTTTCTCTCGAAATGTCTAAGCAGTTCTTATTCGCTTTGTGTAAGTGACCACGTTTCTAACCAGTATGTTAACACTGGCCTTATTAGTGACTTCTGATGAACCCACTTCAGCAGTTGCTTAAGAGGAGCAGGAAGTAATGAGTGACTATCTCGACGATAAGTGCTGTGACTTCTATATTTAAAAAAACTGTTTGTTTGTTGCATTAACTACCTATTATGATAATATGTCACTTAGATACGGCGTAAGGCCTATATTATTATTTTATAGAAATAGAAGTTCATTCAGAAAACTATTTTTCCTTTACTTTTACAGTTTTTACTTTATTTACATGCAAGTAATCTTACGTCCACAACATTTTACATGCAAAACGACTTATTTCCAGTGAATTCATGCAAAAAGTCTAATTGTCAAAACAAAATCAATTTTTCAAAACTATTTTGTAGCTACCCTAACTAAAATAAGTGTTTTAATCTCATGTTTGGAACCAATACTATTGCATAACATTGATTAGAATTCCTATTGTCCTTTTTCAAGCTACATGTTTTTCGTCCTCCTTGAAAAATTACTTATTTATCTACTTATCTACAATTATTCTTTAATCTTCTTCTTCTTGGTGCGACTATGATTACTCCTGTTTGTCTGCCTCTTATTCTGTTTCAGTCGTTGTTGACTGTACATCATCTTTCCAACTTTTTAGCGGTCTTCCAATGGGTCTTCTGCTATACGGTTTGTTGTTTTTACAGATGTTCGCTAATCTATCTGGTCTCATTCGGTTTACATGTTCGTTCTAGTTTTTTTCTTGTTTTTATCCACCTGTTAATATTTTGAATTGTGTATTATTCGCGTATACTTCTGTTGGTTTGATCTATACTTTGATATATACTCACTATTGATCTTATACTTTTATTAAAAATTACATTATTACATTAAAAAATATTTAGCTGTTGATAAAAAATATTCTCATGGCTGAACACAAAGGATCGCAGCAACTGAATCTTCGCTAAGCCGGCTTCTTTGTTTTCTCATGGTCAAGCCGGCTGTGGTGAAGAGCTTTTCTGCTGGTACTGACGTAGCTGGAACTAATATAATATCCTTCGCTAAATTTTTTCTGTTTGTCTTTTCACCAAGATAAGATTTCCATATTCCTGTCTTTTCGTTATTCAGCGAGATATCGACCAAGTTCGTCATTAAGGCCCACCCAGGCGTACAGTAATGTAATCAAATTTTGAGATTGTCCTCGCCACAACCCAGAAAAAATCCAACTTCAAAGTTCCAATTTATGGCTGGGATCGATTACTAAATAAATACAGTACATACAATTTGTTGTATTGAACTATTTGATAATCATCACGGCTCATTTTAGAAAAAGTATTGATTAAACCGATTTCACTTAATATAGATTTCAGGTCCCATTTTTAAAGAAAAATGAATCTACAGTTCTGAGGTACAAATTGCTTTAAATTTCTTTATTTTTTGGAGTGCTTGGACAACTTCCTAGTTTGTTATTTTTTTGACCATTGCTGTTACTAATTGGTTGGGATCAACAATTTTCTGCCAAATTATTCGTTTTATAAACTGTGGATGTTCTTTTTCATCGGTTTTTGACATGCTTTTCGTGAATTAGTAATCTATTACTTTCGTCCTGGATAAATCTAATTTGAATAAAATCTTTTGCTTTCTTTTATCAATATTTGGCTATTTTATAGATTTATATATGCTTCACAATGGCATCGCAACAAAAGACTGATTAAGAAAAATCATAATCATTGGAATATAACATGGAAAGAAAAATGTGGACGTAACAGCATTATACATAAGAATTTTAAAAATATCCTAGCTATGTGTATTGAATTTAATTGTTAATTGAAAACGTTTACTTACTAATGGAGAATATACTCTTAAACTTACCTAAAAAAGAAAGATTAAAATTAGTATTATTAAGTATTTACATACAGTATTTGAATGGGTACATTCAAGATTTGGGTAAATAATCATTTAATATTAAAAATATTGCTTTCTTTGTGTTTTTAAATTAGCTACATCAAATCAAAGAAAGTACCATACCGTGGTCGGTTTTAACACCATTAATATTGTACTGGTACAAAAATGAAAATCGGATCTGATACTGCTTAGATCGCTAGCCCCAAACCTAACAATTATATTGTTAGCATATGGTCGAAAGTTTTACTATTGTAGCATTTTTATTTTCTTTGGTATATTTTGAAATCACCTCGTATATGTTAAAACACCTTCTTCTTCTTCTTTCAGTGCCCAGTCCGATTATCGAACGTTGGAATTATACTCAATGTAATGTGTAAGTTTTGATAAGAGTGGTCACTGTTTTATTTTTATGCCGTCTCCCACCTGAGATATTTGTAAAACGGCGTTTACAACAACTTTGAAGGATAACCAGATGTTTGCATTCCAGTTGTATTCCAGTTTTTAAAAAGCCAAGTTCCAAAGCTTGCGTCCAGTGCCCAGCAGCTTCCATCCTCATTTTGTTTGTCCATGGTTGTCAACCCAGGCTATTTCGCAGTTTGGAGATGCATTTGTTTGTTTAACAGAGAATCTAAATCCAGTTCTAACCCCAGAATTTTTAAGAAATAAAAATAACATTTAGTGAAATCCAGGTAACTTTTTTTTGTTGAACTTTTAAAGTAAAAATAGACATTTGCCATAAATAATTGCTTTCAGAACAATTATTTTAGACATTTGGTAATTACCTAATCATAACTGAGATGTTGTTTGGTTTTTGTTTTTTGAAAAAGGTTAACCTCTAACATAGTTTCATTTAAAAATATATTTTTCATTTGTAATAATTTATTTCTGCACCAAAATATCACCCATTAACAATTGTCAGTTCTTGTAGTATCTCCAACTGCTAGAGTTTGTAAACCTATAGTAACATAGTAAGTTTGTTTTTTGTTATTTTGTATTTTATTATTACTCTTTATATTTGTAACTGTTTGTGGTAAGATAACAATAAATATTTATATTTTTTTCCCTCAACCAGTTTGTTTATTTCTTTTAAAAAAGTTTTTAACCCCTTTTTGTAATTTTTAGTGAAAGAAAGAGCGTTTCTTTCATCCAACAGGAAGATTCTTCTAAGCGGCGTATATTTTAAATAGCTTGAGAACCTTCTTGCGTTTTGTTTGTCCAGGAGATTCATGTAAGTAACCTTTTTGTTTCATTTTTAGTAGTTACCCCATTTCAGTCCCCTTGTTATTCACTTATCTGCAGCCCAGCTCCAGAAAAACCCTGAGTAGCCGTTCGCAAACGTTTCGGTTTGTTTTGCTTACCCTATCTCCTCCCCAGTAATTTCTGTCCCCATTTTTCAGCTTCTTATAGTAATAGCCTATGTGGTAGGCAAAATAATCGTTACACTATAATCTTCGATGCACATATATGTTGCGATCTTGAATTCTTTGGATTTTTGCATTATCTGTCTTACGTTTAATATTTGTTCCCTGGTACCACGTCCGGAAGATGAAACTTACTTGTTTCTCCACAATTTCAGGAAGCAAAATGGACTTAATCATCTACAGAATTATGTGCAAAATTATCTTGATTCAGTGCGCAATTAGATCAATTGTGCGATAGTTGTTACATAAATCATTAACCCCTTTTTATGTTAGGAGATATATAGTGATTTTGTCCAACCTTCAGACCATATTCCTGTCTCCCAGACTCTTTGGGTTATAAGCTCTCATTTTAGACCTCATTTGTTATTCTACCTGTTCTAATAAGGGAGAAGTTATGCTATTGACGTGCAGATAGATATGAATAATTCAAGGATAAACATTTTAATGTTGTAAAATGGTTGATGGGGATGGGCAGCGTTCGGCAAACTTTCTTACGTTCTAAAACATCCAACAATCCCTCTATACTTACGAAGCAATGTATATAACTCCTGCATAATACCGGTGCTCGCCTACGGAGCACAGACATGGACATTTACACAGGCCAATTTGGATAGGATAAGGAAGGCACAAAGAGCGATGGAGAGACAAATGTTGGGTATATCATTTAAAGATAGAAAACGTAACCAGTGGATCAGAACCAGAACAAAGACAGTAGACGCGATAGAGCAAGCAGCAAAACTGAAATGGAAATGGGCTGGACACAATGAACGTCTCCAAGACGGACGATGGAACAATGCCATCGGAAAGTGGCGTCCATACAATGCAAAGAGATCAAGAGGCAGACCACAGATGAGGTGGAAAGATGACATCAGGAAACAAGAAGGACCCACATGGCAGAGAATAGCTCAAGATAGGGAAATATGAAGAGAACTGGGGGAGACCTATATCCAACAATGGAAGGATAGAGAATAGGTTAAAAAAAAAAATGGTTGATAATAAGAGAAATTTTATTTTCGGGATGTTATCAAACACACCGATATCATACGTATAAATTGTGACGTTTATCTAGATTTAAATAAGAACGCAGTTAAGCAATTTGTTGAGTTTTATGCTTGTAGTAAATTAGAAAAACAATGTAGTAGATCCAACCAACAACAATGATTAAAAAAGCTTTTAAAATACGCAAACGTGTGAAATATTAGTGCTCTAAAGTGACCTAAACAGCCACCGCTAATATGTTCACGGAGGTGGACGTAGTCTAAAACAAAAGACCTCCCTAGACGTAGAACCACTTAAACAATATCGTTCAACAAGCCAGTCGGTGTATTATTAGTTCCGCTGTTACGTAACATGATATATCCGTATATAAGCACACTGCAGTGTTTATTTTTTGCTCTTCGAGTCAGGTCCCGATACAGAGTTGTCCCGATCACAATTAAGGCTTTGGTTTTACACAACGAGAGAAGTCGAGTAAAGGCTATTAGTTTTTAAGACTATACTGAAATTTGTCAAAATTTTTTTATGTTACAAATAGTGTGCCTTAACAGTAAACCATAATGCCAAAAGAAGCGAGGTGGTTAAATACTTCGCGAAATTAACATCGAATCGAAAAAATGAACCACAAGTGTACACAATATTTTTTCAAAAATCTATCGAATGACACCAAATACGACCTTCCAGTCTTACCCTCTATATTGGGATGGGAGCATCTTTGAAATCTTGAATGGGAATCCCCATTTTTAATTGCAGATTTCCTTATTTGCATACATATGTTTAAAATTGAATAAAGCAATTTTATTGTTTATTTAATATTAAGATTTTATTAAAATTGAAAAAGCTTACACATTGTATAACGGACACCCTCGTCACGTAAATGGCCTTTTCCAATTGTTTACTGTAACTACTACTTCGTAAAAAGCCATATGTAAAATGTGCTGATTTAGAAATCTCTTCCAAATTATAAATATGAAATCCAACTTCTAATGTTTTACTAATAACTCATTTTGTCACACTTTAATATAATGTGTAACTGATAATTGTAAACATCCGACATTATATTTATATAAAATTATTATAAAACGAGAAGCTTCTTCTTCTTCTTCATATGCCGTCCCCATTAACGGTGGTTGGCGACCACATTTCTAAAAGTTTCTCTGTCTTTTGCAACGTGGAATAATTTATCTACAATCATTTTTGTCCAGTCTCGAATATTTCGCAGACATGAATTCCTCGACTCTCCCTGCATGATGACCTGCTGAAGACTATACTTATTATTCCTCAGTATGTGTCCAAGGTATGCAGCCTTGCGTACTTTTATTGTTCTCAACAATTTTTTGTCTCGACCCATCCTTATCAGCACTTCCTCATTGGTGATCCTGGCAGTCCATAGAATTCTCAACATTCTCAGGTATATCCAAAGTTCAAAGGTTTCAAGCTTCTTAACTATTTGCCCTTTTTCCGTCCATGTTTTTACCCCGTACAATAGTTGGGACCAGACGTAACATTCAACAAACCTCAGTCTCAGCACAGTATTCAGATTTTTGTCATAGAACAATTGCTTGAATTTTAAGAACGCTACCCTCGCCATCGCTTTTCGTACGCTGATCTCTTGGTCTGGATCTGACTCTGTGTTGATGTAAGCTCCTAGATATTTATATTTTGTCACTCTCTCTATTTACTGTCTACCAAGGGTTAGTTGTCATTATTGGACTCCTTGATATTATCATAAATTTCTAGTAAGTTCAGAAGTTGAATTTAATGCAGCAGAATCTTCTACAGCTTCAGAAACAACTGTACACCCAGGTAAGGTTAAAATTAAATCAGCTAACAAACACACATATAATGTGGACATTGGTTGCAGAAGAAACTTTGACTGAAACAATAATTCATCGAATAAATAGAAACTAACAGCGGTTATTTGGCATGAGGGTTTATTAGGCAGAAATAAGGAAAACATAATTTCGATTTTTACAGATTTATTTTACATCACAGAGATGCAAAAATATAACATTCTGGTTAGGTAACTGTGCATCGAAAAACAAAAACAGGGCAGTTTTTTCCTTTCTAATATACATTGAAAATAGTCCTGAAATTCAGTTACAAAATTTGAATTTTTTTGTACCTGGACACACTTTTATGGCAGCCGATAGTTTTCATCATCAGGTAGAAGAAGCACTAACAAAAATTGGTAAAAACTAATTTTTAAACTTCTTCTTCTTTAAGTGCCATCTCCGCGACGAAGGTTGGCAATCCTCACGATTATTATGGCCTTCCAGGCAGCTGCTCTGAACAATTGCCTTGATCTACAATCAAACTACTTTCTCAGGTTCTCCAACTAGGAAACCCGTCTTCTTCCTACGCATCTCCTACCCTCTATTTTTCCTTGAATTATGAGTCTCAAGATTTTATATCTTTCGCCCCTCATCACATGTCCGAGATATAGCGATTTCCTATCTTTTATTGTATTTTTCATTTCCCTCTCTCTGCCTATTCTCCTTAACACTTCTGCATTCGTGACTCTTTCTACCCATGGAATCCTTAATAATCCTGTAAATGTCCACATTTCAAACGCGTTTAAGTTGATTTATTGTATTCCGGTGTAATGTCCATTCAGCGCCATAGTAGAGTACACTGTGTACATAGCCTTATTCTGAGGGCCAATGTCAGATCTTTGCTGCATAAAATCCTTTTCATTTTACTGAGTTGTTGATATTCTTTTGCCTTCTTCTGTCCTCCATCATTTTCAAGATTTCTTCTGTTATCCAATCTCCTTTCTTGCATCTGGTTGTTGTCAGTTCTCTGCGAATTGGTTCGATAATTGCATTTTTAAAGAATTGCTACTGTTCAAATGAAATCGTAGGCTTCCACGGCCAGAGTCAGAATTATAGTTTATTCGTCTTCCGGGTTTGGACCGTGTCATTTGTGAGTGACCCAAAAGTGGGTTCAGAAAAAAATTCAAGAAAAAGAAATTAAAAGACAGGAAGATGGGTAGTTAGCAACGGTAACTCAGTTACTCAACGCAACCAGAGGCGAATACTAACTACCAAGATGGGCATTTGGTCACAGTAATTCAACTACTTAACGCAGCAAGAGGTGAAAACCAAATGCCAGGACAGGGATTCACGTCCAACAGCTCAGAACACTAACACGTCGAAAGGCGGAGAGTGAATCCGACGATTACTCCGCTACCGCTCTATTTATAGTCGCGGTGACCTGTCGTGTCGGGACGTATCGGCACACTCCGTGGCGCGAACGTCAAGAAGCGCGCGCTGGCCAATCATGTGGCTGCGTCGTGGTGGCGGGACCGGACGGCGGCTCTAGACTGAGATTCCAGATGGGAGATTCCACATAATATCAATCGAGAGGAAGGATACTATTTGTCATACAATTGTAGCGAAACGTCGAGATGAACCCACTTTTGGGTCACTCACAAATGACACGGTCCAAACCCGGAAGACGAATAAACTATAATTGCTACTGTTGTTTTACATTCTTCTTCTTCTTCGTCTAGCCATTCACGTCCACATCTGAACATAAGCCTCTTCAAGTCTTCCTTTCCATTGTTTTTTATTGTACGCTACTTGTAGCCAATTTTTCCCGGCAGTCCTTTTCAGATCATCTGTCCATCTCATAGGAGGTCTGCCTCTGGGTCTTTTGTGTTGGTATGGTCTCCAGGTTAAAATTGATCTGTGCCATTTGTTTAGATCGCTCCTAGCTACATGTCCAGCGTATTCCCATTTCAGCTTTAATGCTTTTTGCACCACATCGGTGACTTTGTTTTTCTGTCTTATCCATGTGTTTGTTTTCTTGTCCTTAAGTGATATACCTAGCATTGCTCTTTCCATCGCGTGTTGAGTGACTCTAAGTATATTCATATTCTTTTTTGTGATTGTCCATGTTTGTGCCGCATAAGTTAATATCGGGATAATGCATGCATCAAAAACTTTAGATCTAAGATGTAATTGAATTTGTTGATTTCTGAGTATATAGTTCAGTTTACCGAATGCTGCCCAAGCTAACTTTCTTCTTCTTTTTATTTCTTCAGTCTGAATTTCCCTATTTAGGATTATTTTTTGTCCCAAGTATATATATTCTTCAACTTTTTCTATAACTTTATCGTTTATTATTGTCACGGTGTCTTCGGAGTGCATGACTTTTGTTTTGTTTAAATTCATTTTCAGTCCTATTTTAGAAGATTCGGTATGAAGTTCTACAAGCATGGTTTGCATTTCTTGTAGGTCAGTAGCTATCAGGATTATGTCATCTGCAAATCGTAGATTACTGAGGTAGCGGCCATTGATGTTTATTCCCTTATATTTCCAATTTAGGTTTTTAAAAACGTCCTCCAAAACTAAGGTGAACAGTTTGGGTGATAAAGTATCTCCCTGTTTGACTCCCCTGTTTAGTGGTACAGGGTTCGTGTGTTCATTTTCATTTAGGTAGTATGTAGCTGTAGCTTGGTTCATAGTTTCTTTTATTAAGTTAATATATCTGCTGTCTATTCTACAATTTTGCATTGCGTTTATTACGGCCGTGTGTTCTATGGTATCGAAAGCTTTTTCATAGTCTACAAATGCAAGGAAAACTGGAAACTTGTATTCGTTGCATTTTTCTATTAATATTTTTGTGGTTAACAGGTGATCGGAAGTTGAATAGCCTTTTCTAAAACCTGCCTGTTCATATGGTTGGTATTCGTCTAATTTCCTTGTTAGTCGAGTAGTTATGACTTTGGTGAGTATTTTAAACAGGTGTGACAATAGGCTGATGGGTCTGTAGTTTTCCAATTTTCGACTATCACCTTTCTTGTGCAATAAGATTACTTTAGAGTTGTTCCAGCTCTTAGGGACTTTGCCCTGATGTAAACAACTGTCCACAAGCTTAGTTACAATTGCAATTAGTTCCTGACCTCCTTCTAATATCATATCTGTGGTAATACTATCTTCTCCTGCAGCTTTATTTCTCTTCATGTTTTCCAATGCTGTAGTTACCTCTGAAATTGTTACTTTTGGCATTATTTCTGATCCAACATTTTTTATTAATTTCCGTGCTGGTCTCATCTCATCATCTTGTTGATGTGATCTGTAAAGTTCTGTGTAAAATTCTTCTATTCGTGTCAGTATGTTTTCTCTACTTGTGATTTCATTTTCGTCTTTTTCTATTAATGATATCATCTGACGTCGTCCTAGTGTCGGTCTGAGACATTTCATACTCTTATTTTTTTCAATAGTTGTTGTTATTAATTTTTCGTTTTCTTTTCTTTTTTGTTGTCTGATTCCTTTTCTAATCTGCCTATTAAGTTCTCTATATTCGTCGGTTCCCCTTTTGTTAGATTTATTTAAGATCTTCCTTCTTTCTATTTGTTGTAATATTTCTTTGTCTAATTCATTGTATGTTGTTTTCGGTTTTTTCAGTTGCAGAAGGCTTTTATTCACTGTTTCGGTAATAAGGTTATTCAAATCATCAATATCATTGGAGTTTATCTGCTGCATGCTAACTTGATTTAATGCATGCACTATCTTTTTATTAAATTCACTATTTTTGATTTCTTCAGATGTCCATGTGTATCTTTTTTCATGTATTCTTTTTCTTTCTAGTTTTTTGTTAATTACTAGTTTTGTTCTTATTAGTCTATGATCGCTTCCTAGGTCAAACTGATTTAATACTGATACGTCTTCTACTAGGTTTCTATTCTTCGTTCGTTCGTACATTACCATCAATTAATTCCGGTGTATATTCTAGGTTTGCATTATTTTCTTGTTTCAGTTTTTCTTTGACGTCTTCTGATAATTTTTATTTGTTTAGTGAGGGAGCGTTGTAACTGACTACCTACATCATGAGAGTTGGAAATCTTTTGATTCCAAGCCTTACTTCAAAGGACTTGTGAATGGATGCATCTCCATAGGTTTGGTTCTTCAGTGACCGTTGAAGGATAAGGATTCTTAATGTGAGCAAATATAGCTCCAGAGAAATAAAATCACTTTTGAGTTTATCGATTTATAATTAAATCTTTTAAGAGTAGAGAGGCCCAACACGGCCGTAACTTACTATACAATATCAAATGTACTCTTTCTTTATAACACGTAAAATAAACACGAGAGAATAAAACGAGAAAATGCCCTAATTCAGCGGAGAGAAAGGTTATATTTAACACGTGAATTGCGAGTTCTTAACTACCCGCTGTGATGGCTCCATGGCCATGTGTCAACTTGAACTGCTCTTACTGAACTGATAAAAAAACTACATAATGCGTAAACGGAAAGATTACCCTTATTTTATTTAGGTGTGAAAAATATTTAACAGGGTCAGACGTCAAACGCCAAGGTGTCGCGTTCAAACTTGATAAAGTGTGTGTTCTAGTTATTATACACTAAGAAAAGTCAAGGAATTACATTTTTATTTTATATTTTAAAAACAATATGTTCATTTCTGGAACAGTTTAGTTTATGAATTTTGTAGCTTTTTTGTATATTTTTTAAGTGAAGTTGAAATTTTGCTACAAGAGGATTGTGGTCTGACGCGAAGTCTGCACCTGGGTACGCTTTCACCCATTTTATTGCGTTTATCTGTGGTTTATTAAAATATGGTCAATTCGGTTTCTAACGATTTTATCGACCTTGTCAGCTGACGATTTTAAAAGTGTAAAGGCGTCGTTTAGGCAGTTTGAAGAAAGTATTCATTACTGTAAGATTATGTTCTGGCAGAATTCTAGAGGCGGAGTTCTAAATGAGAGAGGTGTCCTCCTCTCTTATTTCAACAGTAGACTAACATCTTCCTTCTCCAACTTTGGCGTTAAAATAACCCATAACTACTATTATATCTCTAGATGTTGTATTTTGTAGGATTTTCGAAAGTCATCGCAAAATTTTTCAATTTCTTCCTTTGTTTTATCGGCGATTTGCGTATAAATCTGAATAAGCTTTAATTTCCTACGTGTTGTCATCATTAGCATAATTCTTTCCGATGTTGATATAAAGCCTGCAACTGATTTTGCAACTGTTTTACTGACATTAATTGCTACTCCACACCTATGTTGGCTGTCGGTACTTTATAGTAGAAAAGTCGACCATTGGTTGTACTTAGTTCGCCAGAGTCGAACCATTTTGTGTCACTTATTCCCAATATGTCGATCTTAAGTCACATCATTTCTTGTTCTGCGTTCCTTAGTGTACCAGGTGTATTTTTAGTACGCAGGGATTTCGTTGGTTAACGACCTCAAGAGCTCTGTCATCATTATTATTTCTCCCCCTGCTGAATCTTGGCATCCGAGAACCATGTAGTACGGTGATGCTTATCACTAACTGCTATGACGATTTCTATGCGTACTAAACGAGTCTTTATTGCACTGGTTCCCAAATGCCTTCTGCATCCTTATGCCGTTGATCATTCCTTGGTTCATCCGCCTTCGAGATAGATTTTTTTATCTCAGGGCAAAATTACCTTTATATCTACCAACTCCTCCGCCCGAAACCGTTGCCCAGTATATGACTTGATTCTATATTAACTCTAAAATCGAAGATTGTCACTTACGCCATCTGCGACGTATCGTCGTATTGCTTCTCCACCGTTGCTGCCGTTGTGAATTTCATCTGTAACCCTGGACAAGGGATCCTAAACAGGTACTAATTTCCCGGGTCAGGAAACCCCGGAATCCGCGGAGGGCAGGGATTGATTCATTTTTCTGATAGGACTATCTTCAAGAATTTAAAGAGTTCCTACCCGCTACCCACAATTTTTAAACTAGTCACTGATTTTTTGGACATTAAATGAAAAAATTCTATATTCTGATTAGGAACATATGTTAGAATTGTTGATAGATGGCGCTATAGTCGGAAAAAACTATTTATCCTGATATTCTAGAAGTAGTATTTAATTTTAGAAGATATTCGACAAATTTAGGTGATCTCTTAAATGCAGTATAATACTGTTACAGTTCCGAATGTTTGGCTGCAGTCTATATTTACAGGCTAATATATTTTTTTAAAACCATTGGAAATCAAAACAAGAAAAAATGTGAATTTTTAATTTAAAACAATCATGGTTTTTCACTTTCTAAAATGAAGACATTTCTACATGTTTTATGTAGATCTCACTTTCTAAAACATGGACAGACTAATATAATTCTAGATTATTGTCGATATCGTTGATTACCGTTTAAAAAAACAATTGTTATTTAATATTTCAGTTATACGTAACTATAAAAGTTTTATATTTAATTAATTATACAAAATTAAATTACACATTTACTACCTATACACAAATTGTCAACGAAATGTATTAACAAAATCGTTTAATATCCTTTATTGTTAATAATAATAATGGTTTAAGATGTGAAACCAGATCAATATTGTTCGCGGTTTAGATAATTCATGACTAATAACCTCTACATAATACAATAATAGCAGTTATAGGTTAACGCTAGTGTAATTACGTCACCTTAATGGAATTAATGGTCACGGCCAAGGTGTTTATTAAATAAATAACACTTTTTTAACGCTCGTTCCAATTTGGCGAATAATGATTAATTGATACATAATTGTTATAACTATTACGTCGTGTCTGAAAATTGTTTAAAAAGAAAGTGAGCTTGTCAATATCATCGAAATATCAACAATATTAAAATTTCGGTAACAACAGTTTATACTAAAGCATGACCCTTTGTGCTAATATAATTCTATGTAATAATATGTGCCGAAACGTCGTCTCTATACATGAAAATCACAACAAAGCGAACATATGAATTAATGAATAGAACTGTGCGAAACCCTATTGATATATTATTTTATATTTCGTTATGATAAATAGGAGATTTCGGAATATTACATCTATACAAATATGCCCTAATGATGACATAAACTCAAATCATAATCTAGTCTGATATTATCTAAAAGATTAATCAAACAAGTTGACATAAACTAATAAGTCAAATAAAACATACTCAGAACTTCTTTAGAATAACCCATATTCCGCATTAGAAGAACAGGAATATTGCCCAATGGTATCACTAGATGTACGTCAAGCTTTTGATAAGGTTTGGCATAAAGGACTTCTTTATAAAATTAAACAAATATTACCACCACTCTTTCGAATACTTACATCATACTTGGAAAATCGACAGTTTTTCGACAATCGAACAAAAGTAAATAGATAAATATCTAAAATACATCCCATTAAGGCGGGAATTCCACAGGGCAGCGTCCTGGGACCTTTATTATATATATTATATACTTCTGATCTACCAACTTCACATAACGTAACAATTGGCACATGACACAGTAGCACTTACAAGTCACAAACACATTAACATAGCTACACAACAACTCCAAGACTATTTGTATGAGATTGAAAACTGGCTAAAACAATGAAAAATAAAAATAAATGAAAACAAGTCAACCCACGTAACTTTCACGTTACGACGAGAAACACCACCACCAATATATATTAACAATAGGGAAATACCCAGGACTAAAACAACCATATACCTAGGGCTACACCTGGACCAAACCCTGTGTTGGAAAGAACACATCACCAAAAAATAAAACAAAAATACAACTAAGACAAAAAGAAATCAATTGGTTAATTGGAAAAAACTCCAAACTGTCAATAAATAATAAAATTCTAATTTATAAAACAGTTATCAAACCAATATGGACATATGGCATAGAACTGTGGGGCTGCAGTAGTAAATCTAATATTGCTATTATGGAAAGATGCCAATCAAAAATCTTAAGAGCAATTGTTGATGCACCCTGGTACGTAACCAACCAAAGAATCTATGAGTATCTCATAATCTCAACAGTGAAAGAAGTATACCAGCAAAAGAAATTACAATACATTCAAAAAGTGAACACACACTTCAATCCATTAATTTCCTCAATACCTCAACATCGAGTTATCGGAAGACTAAAGCGACGTTGGCCAACATACCAGTAACATGGACCCGTGATTCTCTCACTGGAGGGGACCACATTACGCCAGAACCAAGGGACAGGACCTAAACTCATCACATTAACTTATAGAATACATTATTTTATTCTTCTTCTTCTTCAGATGCAAATCCACTAATGGATGTTAGCGATCACATTTTCCATTAATTCTCTATTTCTTGCAATATGTATCAGAGATTGTATGTCGTTAATCCCTGTCCATTGCCTTATGTGTCAGAGTCAGGACATTTTCTTGTGTCCCATTCCTCTCTTGCCTTCAATTTTACCCTCGATTATAAGTTGGAGGAACTGGTATTTTTCATTTCGCATGATGTGACCTAGGTACGCCGTTTTCATTTTCTTGATGGTTTCGAAAAGTTGGCGTTCTTGGTTTATTCTTTTAAGGACATCTATATTTGTAATTTTCGCTGTCCATGATATTTTTAGGATACGGCGATAACGCCACATTTCGAAAGCTTCTAATCTGTTTATATCCCTCGTTTTGAGTGTCCAGCCCTCTACGCCATATAGCAGCACTGACCATACGTAGTCACTTTACACTTAGTAAACCTTAGTCTCAGTTGAAGATCAAACTCTGAACAATTTTACGAAAGCTTGTCAAGCTTGCTCAATGCGACATTTTACTTCCCTGTCCGATGCCCAGTCTTCAAAAAGCCACGATCCCAGGTATTTAAATTTACTCACTCTTTCAATGGACTTAGTATTCAGTGTTATGGTGGAGTTTTCAAGTGCATCTAAGTTTCTGGACATAATCATAAATTTGGTCTTTTTGGTATTAATCTCTAATTCCATTCGCTTACTGTATTCTCCGATTATAGTGACAAGTTGTTGAACATCGACTATGTTGTCACAAATTAAGACACCATCATCAGAATATCGTATGTTGTTGATCAATACTCCATTCACCTTGATTCCCATCTCTGCATCCTCCAAAGACTCTTGAAATATGGTTTCCGAATAAATGTTAAATAAAAGAGGGGAAAGCACACATCCCTGTCGAACGCCTCTTCTTTTATGTATGGGTTTGGATATAGAATTGTCTATTTTTAACTGTGCCGTTTGATGCCAGTACAAGTTTTCAATGCATCTTATGTCTTTTTGGTCTATATCAACTTTCTTGAGAATCTGCATTAAAATGTGGTGTTGGATACGATCAAACGCTTTTTGGTAATCTAAAAAGCATAGGAACACATCCTTCCTCTGATCGTAACAATTTTGGACCAGCACCTGTGTTGCTACTATTGCTTCTCGTGTTCCTAAACCTTGGCTAAACCCGAACTGGGAATCACTGATGTCCCATTCACATTTTTTGTATAATCTTTGATGTAGTATTTTTAAGAATATCTTTAAAGTGTGACTCATCAGGCTAATGAGTCTGTGATCCTCACATCTTTTTGCATTGACTTTCTTGGGCAGGGGAATAAAGGTAGAGCGTAACCACTGTTGAGGATAGCAGCCAGTTTCATAAATTAAATTAAATATTTTGTGTAGTGCTGAAATTCCCCTTTCATCTAGTAACTTGAGTATTTCTGACGGGATTTCATCTGGTACAGGTGCCTTATTGTTTTTTGAATTTAATATTGCCTTTTCTATCTCCTCTTTGGTGATTGAAGGGCCAGTTAGCTGGTCGTCTGTATAAACTTCACTCATGGGTCTTTCATCATGGAAGAGCTCCTGGATATAATTTTCCCATATATCAATTTTCTCCTTTTCACCCAGCACTATCTGGTTATCCTGATTAACTATGGTAGTTGGTCTTCGTTTTCTGTATATTCCAGCAGTCTCCTTAAGCTTTTTATGTAAATTACGGTCGTCGTGCTGTCGTTGTAAATGTTCTGGATCGATACATTGTTGCTTGAGCCATTCATTTTTTGCTATTCTTATTTTTGCTTTTATTTGCCTGTTAATGTTTTCATACATATTGCTGCCATGTCCTTCCATTAGTAATAGTATTTCTTCTGTCATCCATTTTTGCCTCTTGTTATTTCGTTTGTACCCTAAGTTGTTTTTCATGATGTCTGTTACAGCACTTGTAATCGTATTCCATGTTGGTGTTAGATCTTCGGTAATGTTTGTCGTCAATATTTGAATTTGTGCGTTTATTTCATTGCTTATTTCTGCTTGTATCATTGGGTCTTTCAGTTTATCCAGTGCTACTTGTTGTTGAATTTCAGGCTTGTTCTTGCATGAAAGAGCGATCTTTATGACGGACACTAATAGTACGTGGTCAGAAGGGACATC